>CM065591.1:42469469-43069469 GCA_033119425.1 Bufotes viridis | reverse complement strand
AATAAGTGGCCTCCACCATCAGCCACTGTAATAAATCTGGCAGATCTTTAGACTGCCTGTCTTCATTTATAATGTTTAACTATTAGTCACTATTAGTCTTTATGTAGCTCTTTACAATATGGGAACCTGTCAGGAATGCTTGCTGTCCTTACTTCAGGCAATTGAAAATGGATGATAGATGCCCTTCAGAAAATACCTAATTTTCAATTGAAACATTACCATTTATGATAATAAAATTCTGACTTTTTGTCTTTTTCTTTGTTTAAAGAGATTGTCCCATGAAAAGTATTCTAAATTTTTAAACCTGCACCTAGATATGAATTCTTTTCAAATTGTGTGTAATTAAAAATGTTGTACTGCCATTGAGTCATTCTATAAAATGCATCTGTATAGCTCCACCTGCTGTTTGTGCTTTTGCTTATCTCTCTGTCTATCTGGCAGAGGTCCTCGCACATTCTCAGTTCCATCCTTTTACTACCACCAGCCATATCTTCTGTTAGAAGCTGTGGCGATGACAATAAAAACTGTATTATCTTTATTATCTGTTATAACTGACAATTATTGCACGCATCACAATAAGGAAAGGCACACCCCTTGAGAAAAGACATGCCCCCTGAGCTGCCAGCTTGAAATAAATCTAGCAGAGAAATTGGAGCAATGTATGAGGAGATTTCTGGATCTATGTGAGGTACATGGCAGGTTCTAGCTTTGTTAGAAAGAGATTTGCATGTACTATATGATGTCTGATTTTAATTTTTTACATTAATTATGCGATAACTCCTTTAAAATATAGCCCTTGGTCTCTTCCATAATATAACATATAGCCCTGGCTTCTTACTTTTAATTATTCTAATAACAACCTCTAATATATTGTATCTGCTACTGTAAGTTCATCCTGAATAATTAATGTTTTTTCTTTGTAAATGTTTGGACTGGATATAAAGATTGTATCATGAATCATAATGCATTTCTCTCTAAACTTCTGCTAAATAATACATATAATGCATCTGCATATGTAATATGAGCTAAGTCTCATCTCATGATAAAAGGTCTGTCCACCATGGTTATATTTGGATATCAATGAAAGTTACATTTCCCATAGTCCCATGAAAAAGTAACTGAAAAATAATGAAATAAAACAAATATACACAGAGGATAATCAGCAGTTCTACATTCCTCTCTAATAACCACTGTGTAATGTTCTGATCCTGGTTCAAATTTCTGCATGTAAATTTTGCTAATTTAATACAAGACATATAGAGTGAGCCTGAATTGTAAATTTTCAAGACATAGTATTTATTCAGTACCAGCCTCGTTTTTAATAGTAATAAGTGAAAATAAATATTTCATGCACTGTTCATATCACAAAGCATGGAACATTCTGCAGAGGAATAACACCTTTAACTCTTGCTGCTAAATTATTTGCAATTTCGAGCCTTAGAAACCTTCCACCCTCCAATCTACACAGGACACGTATATCTATTTTTTATTCAGCGCTATCTTTATTGTTATCATGGCACATACAGTACAGATCATTTTAATCAGACAATAAAATATAGACCCCAGTGGTACATGATTGACTGCAAAGTCACCTTCAGATGAAGTAAAGCTGGTGTATAGTGGCCCCTTAGGGGTTGTTGCAAAATTAAATAGGTTGTACAGACCCTATACGTTGACAACGTTGCCCGACTGTTCCGTGAACTGGAGACTGCAATATGCGGTTCCCAATGCACGGGAAACATCCGCTCTGTTTCAGCAGATGGACGCAGATCCATTCAACTTTAATGGGTCCGTGATCCATCTGCGACACAAAGAAATTGAGGGATGCAGTGCAAAAACTTTATATTAGGGACATGCTGTTTGCAGCCTGTAATGCTGGCACAGCGGCGCAACGGACATGTGCATGAGTCCTAAGTCATCAAAATCTGCTTGGAAGGGGTCCGACACCCAGCACCCCTAATGATCAAGGGGAGGCGACTGTCCATGCAAGCCTTATTGTCTCTTCATTACTCTGTGTGTCGTCTCCCTTGCAGTGGCAGTATAGTATAATTGCAAATACTCACTGTATTCAAGTGAATGGAGTGAGTACACCTTCTGCGATGATGTGTGGTGTAATAAAGAGGAAAAAGCATTCGCTTGAAGCACCACCTCCTCTTCAAACACCTAAACAGCAGGGGTGCCAGATGTTGGACCCCGCCAATCAGATATTGATGACTTATCCTGAGGACAGGTCATCAATATATACTGTCTGCACAACCTCTTTAAGCATTGGTGCCAGTATTTTCTGCTCATACATTCACCTGTGGTTCTGATATCTAATTGTCAATTGTTTGAATGGATTTTCAATGCAAATTTCAACCCTCTACAGTGCAAAGAGTTAAATCTGGGGCTAATCCATGTCAAAATCGAAGACATAATCGGCATGTAATGATGTGATGCATGAACATCCATGTAAGAAATCTGCATAAACCACATTGCCATGTGCATATGGCATTAATGTTTCTGTGAGATCATGCAAAACAGAACAATTTTGCTTCTGGTATCAGTTTGCTCTTCTATCTAGATATTGTTGTCACACAGTGATGAGCAAATTTTTAGAAATTTAATTTGAGTCCAGATTGGGTGTCTGATTAGAGTCAGACCGAAATCGATTCTACCTGAATCAAAAAGTGCTTCAATCTCCCTGAATAGCTGACTCTCTCTCTCTGTTTCCCCTCTGCAGAAATTCTCCTGAATCGAATGACATGGAATTTTTATTCAATAGAATCCAAAATTTTGCAACAATTTGGGTTGCATTTTGATTTTATAGAATATTCACACCTCTTTACTGTTACATAATTTTCAGTTGGCAGTAAGCCTCTATCAGGTGTTTTGAAATGTGGCACTAGAGCTTGAGTAAAGGCAGTAGTAGAGCAGAAGAGCGGTATAGTATGGCTTGTACGCCAGTAAGCTGAGCACAGTAGGGACCATTATTGATTAGCATTTAATCTGTGGTGAAACTTTTCAGTAAGTCTTCAATTCTCCCTACAGGGGAAACAAATTATTGCAGACTGCCCATTTATTTCTGCATATTTCAGGATAGAATTGGTGCTCCAGATGGAGTAACACTCCTTGTAGCCTCAATATATACTGGTGAGTGAATCTGGATCGCACCTCCTCAACACTATGCTTTTGATATTACGACTGTCTCAGCATAATTACGTGGCGTATCCGCCCAATTTGTAATACATTGTATGCTGTGCATAAGAGGCATTAGTATACAGTTTGATCAAAGAGCATAGGCCCACTTTCCGCGACAAGGAAGCCTCTGCAAGTGGGAAACTACTCTAACCAATAAATGGCGCAGCCGTGCGCGGCGACCACTGGCGCCCCAGCACCGCACCAGCAGCAGACAGTGGGACCCAGGAGCCACACAGCAACCCCACTGTGCAGCAAAGCCTCCTTGGCTCTGGGACCCACCGCCCCGCCAGCACAGCACTGAGGCAGCAATGGCAGACACGCAGTACTGCACCATGTGAACGAGTGCAAAGAGCTCACCCAGTCACGACCCTCAGGAAATGCATCTGAGAGATAGTAGGAGTTTATAAACCCCTTGCCGCTAAGGCTAATTAAAAACACCTAGTCCAAATGGGGAGGAGTGCTGATACCAGAAGAGGAAAAAGAAAATAAGTAATTACAATATATACTGGAGAGTGAATCTGGATCGCACCTCCTCAACACTATGCTTTTGATATTACGACTGTCTCAGCATAATTACGTGGCGTATCCGCCCAATTTGTAATACATTGTATGCTGTGCATAAGAGGCATTGTAGCCTCTTTCTAGTTTGGCAAACAGATCAGGATCCTGAACCGATCATCCTTCTTTTGACTCAGAATTCCCAAGTAGGATATATGTAAATAGATTTTTTTTTTTCTACACCAGACAACACTAAGTGCTTACATCATTGAATATAATTTATGGCTTAGCTTACACAACAATGAGTCAAGTTCTCTAATGGCCTTGTGAAGTTTTTAGTCAGTATTTTGTGCAGGTCACTGCAGAGTGTTGTGGAAGCAGCGGCCACAATTGGTCGTCAGGTTGAAGATTTATCTACTGTCAATGAACAACTGTATAGAGCATTTCTGGATAAAAAAAAAACACTACAATTTCTACATCATGTCCTGGCGGAACTCAATATTATCTCATGTTTCAGGATATCAAGGGCATATTGCAGGTGCATTAACAATAGTGAACTATTCAACTGCCTCTGATATAAGATAAGAATCTTCTTATCCCTCTGCCTCTTAACCTAATCCACTTCTTTTGCAGAGGGTTTATATTTGCACTTGTTAATCATTTACTAACAGAAAGTAACCTATTTTTGGCATATTTCTGGCACAGATTGTGGCGCAAAGTTTATCAAGTCTAGGAAAGGGGTTGTGTTATGGGCAGGAAAGGAGACTGACTGGCAGTCCCATCTCATTTATCATTTTCTATGTCTGTTTTAGGCATAGAAAATGGTCTAAATTGAGGTCAGCAAGGGAGAGACGTTATGTAGAGGCCGGAGCCTCTTCATAACTTCATCAGATCCACCAACAGTGCAAGGGGTTATTATGACCGGCTTCTAAAACAATGGTCTTAATAAATTACCCCAATAGTTTTTATTTAGGTTCACATATACAGAAAAGGTTATGATAGGACTGGTACAATATCCAGCAAAACAAAGGGACAAATTACCACTGGAATACCAGTATCCAAGCCGGAAATACATCTGATCCCATTATAGTCAGTGGGATACGTCAGGGAACAGTACTGTCTGACACATTCCAGATCCAGTGATGAAAGTCTTATGGTCCTTTGCATCAGCAGAAAAACAGTATTTTGGTATATGTAAAAGTGAAGTTTAGTCTCTTTGCTGATATATATTTTTTTTCGCAGGTTAATGCTTCAGTCTGTTTAATGCTTTATGTATGTTATAATTAGAGATGAGTAAAGTAATTCAAAATTTGATTTGTCTGCTTCTTCAAATTTTACAAAAGTATTCATTTTGTAATGTATTACTTAGTCACAAGCGTATGTAGTGGGTGCAATGACAGGGAGCAGCAATTGTGCCACTCCCCCTCATTGTATCCTTCAGATGCCACGGTCATAGCTGATTGCGGCATCTGATAGTAATAACAGAGTGTTAAATTTTAAAAAATAAATATCATACTTAGCTCCATTTTCTCGCGACAGACCGGCCGCCGGCATCTTGATTAAAGATCTGTCGTGAAATCTCACCCGGCCCATGATGACATCATCAAGTCGGCCGACGTGGTGATGTCATATGTCACTGCGCACGGGATTTAGTGCAAGATTTTCGCACAAGATGGCGGCGGCTGGCCCATTGCGAGCAAATTGATGAGGTAAGTATAATTTTTTGCACTATTTCAGGTAAAATCAATTCTCAACCGCGAATCACAAGGAAATTCGGATTCACAGTGAATCAAATTTATCCAGAAGTTCAGTTCAGATCAGCTCAACACTGATTATAAAATAACAAGGCACTTAGACTTGGCAAATTCTTTGTGTGATAGATATTAAAAAGAAATTTGTTTTTGCAAATGTGATCATCCATTTTATCTTATTTGTATGCAACTTTCAGTTTGATCGATTTGGATATGCCAATTAGTATGAATGGCCATATCAATCAGAGGTTTATGTCACTAATGAGTACCATGTACTGATAGATAAAAGCTTTCATGAGATGCACACATGTGCTGTCTATTCAGTAGGAATACAGAATGAAGAGTGAAAAAATTTTTAATTAATTAGCTAAATATGTTTTCCTCTAGGTAGCATTACCCAGCATTGAGTTACATGATGCTGGATCAAAGTGCTACTCATGAATATATATTTTCTAAGAAGCACCCCATGTGGTGGTGGTGAAATTACAAGTAAGTTGTGCTAATAATTTTAGAGTGAATTTTGATGGCGACTACAAGAAAAAACAAAGTCAAATGTATTTCTGCTTAGTCTTTTTTTATATATTCATGGTATGCATATGGTTCTCATTCCTGAATTAAGCAGGAGGATTTATCAAGCCCTGCACTCCAGAATTTTGGCTTTGTGATTTTTTTTGTTGGCTTTTTGGCACCAAATTTTTTCTCCATCTTAAAATTTTACACTCCAATTTTGAAAAATGTTTGGGTAACAGTGGGTTGCAAAAATTGTTGCAGTTTTTCTCCAGTAAAGTGGTGGTGTAGAAAGCAAAGTAACATCTCAAGACGGAAGTGTTAGCTCATGCAAATGACTGTGGTTTTATCCACATCTGATCCGCATTTTTTGCAGGTTGGATGGGGACCATTTCACATTGGTTTTGGCCATTCCGCAGCCCTGCACAAAATAGAACATGTTTTATTCTTGTCCGTTTTACGGACAAGGATAGGACAGTTCTACAGAGGGCAGGAAGTTCTGTTTCACAAAATGCTGGTTTCTGGAAAATCGGGTTTCCTGACGTTGTTTTGGAAGACAAAATCAGGAGCGGATTGGAGATTTGGGAACCAATTATAAACTAAACAGATTACACAATAATCAAATTGATGGGCTACATTGATGGGTAGCAATGATGGGTAGCATTGATGGGTAGCATTGATGGGTAGCAATGTAATACTTGGTCATACTGTTTACTTCTCTGTACAATAATTTTTTATTTTGGGTTATGATGGTGGAGGACCACCCTCTATGATGTCCACATGAATAGCACTTATAGAAAAAGGTTGTTACATCACATATTGATCTTAGTGTTATAAATGACAAATTCTATAATATACATCTGAATAAGTACTGAAAGCATGGTCACGTATGGACAGAAGAGTAGCATGGCCAAGCTCAATTATGTATTCTGAAGCGTCCAGATTTATTTTGCTATTTTTGTGTGCTTTGTGTCAGCTATCAGGTGAAATGTCTAAATCCATTCTTTCTGTCATCTCTAAAGGCTCCAAAGGGTCATCCTGTGTAAGTGTTTGACCAATTTCCTTTCAATGTGTCAAAACAATGAGAAATGGCTTTTCGCACCATACTCTGTAATATGACACAAATTGTTGAGTTTTCACCTGAGTCATTATATAAAGTTGACTCTCGGTGTCAGGTTTTAGCATGTTTATTTCAGCAGACACAGACGAGAGGCTCTTAATTAAAGAAGCTCAAATGCTGAAGCGGGTGATGTTCTGCAATTTTCAAGAACCTGTCTTATTTTGAATATAAAAAAGTTTTGCCGTGTGACAGATAGCATATCACAGAAAGGTGTCATCCAGTAAACTTTAAATGGAAAGAAGGATCAAATTAACTAGTTATCTCAAGCTATGTTACACTTAGGCTCCTTTAATACTGCAGGCAATGGTAGTCATCACTGCAGATTTGACAGGGACATGCAGAGCTATTATTCTTAGAAAAACTATAGACACCATGAAACTATGAGACCATGTAGGTAGATTGGGCGCCTTTGTGTCTGTCAAGTGCCAAGTCTGGCTTTGTGTTGTGTTTTAAAAGAAAACAGAATGCAAGTAGAAACAAAGTCATGTAGACTAGGTTAATATCTGTATCAAAGGTTTTAATTGGAGCCTCTATCAGTCCATAGTTTTTTTATGCTGCGTGTAGTGCTATTTTTCCAATCAAGATAATGGACACCTCGGTGGAACATGATGAATGTTATTGTAAGTCATTGGAGCCCATCTGGTGTCGTTGTGCAATGGATCAAGCACTGGGTTGCAGTTTCCATTTATAACAAAAGCCTTGACACAGATGTGAAGAGAGCCTCCTTTGAAAAGGGATGTACACTATGCGGGGAATTTATCATGATGGTAATATTTTAAGTCAGCCTTGCTTGTATCTGAGTTCATGTACTTTAAGCAAAATATATCAAATTATGCACATTGCTTTTTAAACTTGGTGCAACTTTAAAGGGGCTTCTGAGACTTAAATACTGATCAGTGCAAGTCTGACACCCAGGACCCCTGCTGATCAGCTGTTTGAGAAGGCAGCAGCGCTTTCAGTAGTGCTTCAGCCTTCTATCATCTGTCTGTAGACCGTAGTGATGACAAATTCATCAGTCACATGACCTAGGAGCAGCTCAGCCCCATAGAAGTGAATGGGGCTGAGCTGGAATACCAATATCAGCTACTATACAAGATAAGCACAAAGAAGGATGTAGCGCACACAGCAGCACCAGTCCCTTCTTAAACAGCTGATCAGCAGGGTTACTGGTTGTTGGACCCCCACCAATCAGATACTGATGACCTAACCATTAATATATGTAACCACCCACACTTTAGTAGCCCATTTTCAAAACTGGAGTGAGTCATGTAAAATGCAGACAGCCACCCATTTTTGGGCAAATAAGTCCAAAAAGTTTCAAAACCTTATTTTTCCACTTTTGTAGCCAAAATCAGAATTTTTTTCTGTGTTGCTTGAGTAGAATTCGGAGAAAGAGAGAGAAAGAAAATGCTGGAGTTTTGAAGATATGGGCAACAGGTATACAGATGAAGCCATGATAAATCCGAGAAGCTCAGCTCTGCTACTATACTGTATCTGTAGTTTCCATAGTTTAAACTCAACATGGTAGCATCTGTAGTTTGTATAGCCATGTTGTATTTATGTCAGCTCCCCCAGAGTACACAATATATATTTTTTTTTTTCTGGAACCAAGCTTCTTAGGCAATTGAACTTATTACTGCTGAGGAATAATGATCATTAGATGAACATTAGTCTGGGTATAAAAAATTTCAATAATTATTTCCTTATTCAGTGCATTGAACTTTTGAGTTGGAATTAAAAAGAAAAACATTAAGTCACAGTAGGGGGTAAGTGTTCAGTTTGGAGCAAAATAGATTAAAGAAATCGTCTATGATGCTCCAATCTTTAGGACTGTGATGTTAAAGGGATATTTCCATCAAAGAGGGATATTTTTTAAAGCTCAATATCCATAGAAAACATTTATTTTTTTTTTTTATTAATTTCAGCATTCATACTATACCATTAATAATTAAATACAAAATAATGTCCTTCTGTAGCAGTTAGTACAAATGGTAAGGCCTCATATGTACATAAATAAGGTAATCCATTGTCAGTTTACTGCTACTGTGAAGGGAAGATGTTATCTGTAAAGTAATCCTCATGATAATGGTAGAATTGGGATACCAGTATGACAGCTCTTTTGTTCTCTTGATAGGCTTAGATAAAGATGCCCACAACAGAGCACGGCAGTTGTGTAATGTTTAACAGTCTGAGTTACTACAGAGGCAGTTTTTCTGGTCATGGTGATTGTCTTATTGAGAGAGTTAAGTGTGACTGTTTTCCTAGCTAATAGTGCAAACAACAAGTAAAAGAGCCATAACAGGAAGCAGAGTACATAGACCAACTTTAAAAATGAAATCTCTGGGGGTATCTGTGAGGGTAGTTAGTGGGAGGGGGCTCTCTCTCCCTGCCATCTGAGTGGAGCCCCTGCAGTAAAATCATGGGGCTCCCATTAGTTACCATGACAGCCTGGGGCCTTCTAAAGGTTCCCAGGCCTGTAATGGTTAACTGCCTGTAAAGTCCTGCACAACACATGGCTCAGCAGGTATCAGTGTGTCAGAATCCCATGGACTACAATAGTGTTCTGTTGCGGTCTACGGGACGGCCATTACAGTGATTACTGTATAAAAATAAATGATAGAAAAATAAACAATAGGTATTGCCGCATCTTAGAAATGCTCAAACTATAAGAATATAGAAACATCGTAATGCAAAAATTCCATGATTTGCAATTGTTTTCACCTTGCCCCCCCCCCAAAAAAAAAAAATATTAGTGATCCAAAATTTGTATGTACACTACCCCAAAAATGGTACCAATAAAAACTATAGTTTGCCCTACAAAAAACAAACCTTCATACAACTCTGTAGAAAATGAGAAAATGGAAATGCAAAGGAAATTTTTTTTTTCTAAGGTTTTTATTTTTTTAAAGTAGTAAAATGAAATAAACACTATACAAATTTGGCATCGCCGTAATTGTTATGACCCGCAGAGTGAGCACGTCTTGTCATGTATTGCACACTGTGAACGCCTTAATATCAAACACCAAAAAAATCTAGGCAGAATTACAGACTTTTTTCAATTTTACCCTACAAAGATTTTTTCTCCATTTTCCAATACAAGACATGGTAAATTATATGGTGCAATAAAAAATACAACTTGTCCTGCAAAATAAAAAAAAAACAAAAAAAAACGTATATGTTGAGGTGAATGGAAAATGTTAAATCTTATGGTTCTTGGAATATGGGGAGGAAAAACCTAAAATGCAGAAACAAAAATGGACCCGATCCTTAAGGTGTTAAGAAAGGATGTTGTCTTGCCTAGGAGACGACAGCCACATTGGACAAAATCGGTGCCTAGTTAAAAAGAAAACCACTTATCTGTCCACAGCTCTGTAATTTCACTACCACTGCCCTGATCCTGACTGTTTCTGGTCCCCACCGGACCAGAGTCAGCTTTGTCCTGTAACTGCTGCAGCCAGTACTGACCTCAGCAGTTAGGTGCTTGGCTAACATGTCATCATAGTAAATTGTGGTTCAAACACATATGACAGCTGAGGCCATTGATTGGCTGCAGTTTTCATGCGACCAAGCCACTTTTGATCCGTTGCAGATTAGAAGTGGTCAGGACTGTGGTTCTTAGCTCCAAGGCTGCATTACCCCTTTAAAATTAATTTCTTTGCTACCATTAGTTACTATAGATGATATAATACCAAAGATAGGCAAGAAAGTGGTATTTCTTGTTTCATTATCACGCATTGTTTCATTCTTGTTTCATTATTACAAAATCACGCATAATCAGACAGCAGCCTTCAAAATAAATATAAATATTTTCCAGTGTAATGCCCTGTCATTCATTTTTATGTTCTCTCTGTTCTCTTACCGTACAAGTAATGCAGACTGTACCTTTATTTCCCAAATCCACAAATCGCTCCCAGACTCGCAGCTCTTGGTTATAATGTTGTTACTGTGTGTTCCTGATCAGAATGCAAAGTAGCCTAAATCCATAAGTCTTTTTTTCTCCCTCTTCTGGGACTTTTGCCAATTCTATGTCATCCTCTAACTTTTGAAATAGCAGATGCAGTTTAAGTTGATCATCGGCAATTAGAGGAAACAAAGAAATCTATTCATAAGAACTATTTTACAGTACATTTAGGTGAATTATTTGGATTTTCTATATTGTAAAAGCACAGCTACGTTCTGACTCACCAAATTGTCAATCATTGTGCAAGGTATAGTATGTTTGCTGCTATGTCTGTTCAGTCTGAGGACAAAATGTACAAATTAGATAGAAAACCAGGATAACGTTATCCCACTCCTGCCTTATTTTTCACACGGAGCCTTTAATAGCTTGTCAACAAGTCTAATCTAAACACTTTCCACTTTAATGTCTCCATTTTTACTTGTTTATTATCACTTTTAGTCATTAAAGGATGACAAGACAATTATTTTGACTATAGAAATGGGAGTTGCTGGATCTTTATTTTCTAACATAACATTAGGCATTGTGCTGCTTTTACGTTCCTTGAACCATAGTGTCAGTTTTTAATTTTTTTTATGATTTAGTCATAAAATTCAAGTCACATCTTTTCTTATATATTCTTTTGTACACCTCAGAAACTGTCAATAGACTGCCACAGGCAACACTTTCAGCATACAAAACTAAGGTGCAGGAGGAGCAGTGAGGGAACGGTGTCAGATGCAAGCTGAGAAGATAGAAACTGGATGAAATAAGAGAGATAGGCTTCAGTAGAGAAGAGGAAGGTACATTATAAGAACTTCACTAGTAGTGAACTCAATACCGTACAAACAGTATATTGAAAAGAATACAATGGAAAAGAATAGTAGAGTGATATTAAGAGAAAAATAGTCTCAGATATATTGGTATTGTAGATGGATAGATATAAAAATAGAGGATAGATAGATAGATAGATAGATAGATAGATAGATAGATAACATGTGCCATATTGAAGGTGTATATCCAAACATCAGTAGATAGATAGATAGATCTTTCCACAGAAGAGCAGCTGCTCACCTTCTAGTACTATATAATTAGATGGCAGAATATCTATGTTAATAGAAGAGACAAGTGCTTCTCTAAAGTGTGGTGAAGAACCGTAAATTACAGATTACATATAATTAGAGGTGAGCGAATCGAGCTTCGGATCCAAGATCTGAAGTCAATTTGTTCCTTTACCTTTCTTTTAATGCTTTACGGAGACCTGTCTCCTTACAGCATTAAAATGTATGTGCTTCAGCGAGGCAAAATTCGTTAAGTCTGAAGTCTCGCAAAAATTAATGGATAACATCGAGCTTCTAAATTATAAAACAGGAATCCGAAGTTGGCTTTGCTACCAGCTGGTACCTCGGTACGGAAGCTGTCTTCGGATTCCTGTTTTAAAATGTTTTTAAAGTCGTAGAATCGAACTCTAAAGTTATTCACTGAAGTCTTGCACGACTTCAGACTTAACAAATTTTCCCTCGCCAAAGAACATACATTTTAATGCTGTATGGAGTCGGGCAGGGAAGATAAAAAAGGAGGACCACATGAACCCAGATAGTGTTCTGGCTGGTGGGCAGTCAACATCAGCCAATCAGGAATTTGATGTATCACAGGCAGAGAGACAGCAAAGAAAGCTTTATCGTTAGCCACACAATATAGTTAGTTTACTGTCAGACAAGGGTAGTTTTAGGGAAGAAAATAACTACCGTAGTTAGTTACATTGAATTAATTGATAGAGAGATTTTAGCAAGGTATAGGACAGGTCAGTGTCAGTAGTGTTTTTGAACTCAGTCATTTACAATGAGTGCAACACTTCCACAGCCATATTTAAAGTTATAGTACACATTTTTTTGTTAATGTGTATCATCCTACCCTGCAGCACATAATTCATAATCAGAGGCAGAAATCTTCTACAGTATGCACCTATGTACCTTACCATTGGCATACATTCTCTACAATGAAGTATCAATATGTTAAAATGAGTTAGCCAGTATATAAGATAGATAGATAGATAGATAGATAGATAGATAGATATACTCAGAGCAGTTGCTATATCCCTGCATTTTTCAAGACAAATCTAGCGGATATTAAACATTAGTGTCCTATTCTAATCGCTTATGTGCAGTGGCCCTGACAGTCATCATGTTTCAGGGTGTGCTGTGGTTGTAATTTCATAGTAATGTGAGGGCTGCAGGCTACACATCATTTTATTCCATAGTCATAACTTCTTGATGTCTTTCTTTCTCCATTGTTTTCATATGGCCTTCCTTGATATGATGTCAACATTGTCCCATGCACCATGAAGCTTTCTTCCAAGTTTTTTCTAGCCATTCATACTGCCCCCCCCCCCCCCCACACACACACACACATACTTAACACATATGCCTCACGGTGGGCATGAGTCTTCTAGAGTTTCTCTTAATATGTTAACCAATAATACAAAAGCTGGTTACAGAAAAATTTCTCTACAGCCCAGAAATAAATTCACAATTTCAATATTACTTGAGAATTGGCGACATAGATAAATATAGAACTTTTAGCAAAAGTTTAGTTAAAGTGTAATTTTTCATTTATTTTTTTTGTTTACCAGTCATTATATTTAACTTGTGTTTGTAAAGTTTTTCAGCCGTTTGGAATACACAAACATGTAGAAGTTTGTGAAAGGTAGCAGCAGGCAGGAACAACAGGACATATAAATCTGGCACTTATGCCCTAACAAGGAATAAAAGGAGCCTTGACTAAGGGAGCTTTTCACAAACTCCGTAGGAAATCTAGCAGCAGATTAAACTTCACGGCTTCAGTACCACTTTCTTGCGAAAAAAAATAAATGAATTAAAGCACCATTTTAAAAGCAGTGACTACTGAAACTATGTCCTTCTTTCATACTAGGGGCATACTTTTGAACACGCACTATGGAACTACAGGGAAACTGGGGTGCATTTATCATCAAAGTTGTATGAGCTAGCATATTATTACTGTAAGGCCATTTCAAATAAAGAGAAGTAGATAGAAATATACTGTTTCTTACTCTTTGCTCTCATATAATGGGTATCTTGGTTCCCACGAGTAAAAATTTGTCTCACAGAGCACAATAAGGTTCTTCTGTTAGTTATCCTATTTGTGGGAATTAAGTTGTCCTAGAATTGTACTTTTGCATACCACATTCTTGTATAACAGGAAAGCTGTGGCAATAATAATTTTTACTTTCAATTCAAAATTTGAGTACCCTGAATAAAATTTCTACAGAATTTTACTCTCATATAGTCTAATGCGTTACTTAAAGAGGGTCTCTGAGACTGGGAGTCCAAGGTTAGGTTGCCAAAAAAAAACATGAAAACTGTGATGTGCCAACTACATGCAAGTCCCTTCTACCACCCAATCAATGACCTCAGCAGTGACATTCCTATATAGGTCACTGCTTAGGCCATCGACAGCTCGGCAGTGGTTACTTGCTTGGCATGGCACATTTTTGGTCTAGTGGGCTCCAGTGGGGACCGGGTTCCAATGGAGACCAGAAGAGGTGGAAATGGGAGCTTGACACTGGACCATTTGCTCTCAGACAAGTGAGTCTTTTTTGTTTACGTTGACTTTACAATCCTGACCTTGGGTTCCTGCTCATGGAACACCCATTTAAAATATTAAGATTAAAAATCCCCTACCATTCTGTATAATGAACTTGTAATTGGTACATAATAGAAACAAACACTGCTTAGTTTAATTATGAAGTCATACTCCTGCTGTCAACCCCACCAATCAGTTATTTAAAGAGAACAAGGCGCTTCTATGAGCACTGTGTTCTCTTCTATGTTTACCGGCTATCCCTATTCACTTCAGTAGGACGGCTCCTTCCTATCCAAGTGAATAGGAAAAGCCATCCCATTGAAGTGAATGGGACGGTGGAGCTGTAATAACACCTACCCGCTGCTGCAATGTTGACAGCCAGCAGGTAAACAGAGACAAGAACACAGCTTTCATACGAGCACTTCGTTCTCTTCAAACACCAGATTGACTGGGGTGCCAGCAGTCGACGCCCACCGATCTGCTGTTGATGACCTATCCTGAGTTCTTCTTGGGGTAACTATGGCGCCCGCCGCACTAAACACCCACTCTGATGCCACACTGCTTGCCGGACAGGACAGCTTTTCCAGGGCTAACTCTGCCAGTTGCGGCCACAAATCTAGTTTGGCTGCCCAGTAGTCCAGCGGATCTTCAATGTGGGGTGGCAGGGTGCCGTCCAAGTATGCAACCACCTGCTGGTTCACGTCCTGCTTCAGGTCTACCTGCTAATGGTGAGTAGATTCTACACTAGGCAGGTGAAGAAAGCTGCTCATCAGTGACTCTAGACTCAAGTTGCTGGAGTTGATGGAGCTGGAACTGCTCCTACCACCCCCACCCCCATGCCCCTGCCACAGCAGCCATGGCAGAGGAACGTGAGTGCAGATAGCCCCCCCCCCCGGTCATACCTGCGAAAGGATGGATGATGGCGCAGAGAGGCAGCAGCCAACTGTCTACATAGGATGTCTCTATAGTAGTTCAGTTTCTCCTCCCTCTCAGCAGGTGTAAAAAAGGTCTTCATTTTGGACCGGTACCGATGGTCCAACAATGTAGAGAGCCAGAAGTCATCCCTCTGCCGAATTATGACAATTCGGCTGTCACTATGCAAGCAAGCGAGCATGTATCGGGCCATTTGTGCAAGTGACTCAGAGGGACTCCCTGCCTCCATCTCCATTGCATACTGTCACTGTGTGTCTGGGTCCTTTCACTCGTCTTCCTTATCGCCTTGTAGCTCCTCTGGCTGCTCCTGCTCCTCCTCTCCTGTCACCTGTGTAAAAAAAAACACCCATTTTGCTACACATTGCTTGTGCTGCAATGTCCTCTTCCCCCAATTCAGTCCCCACAAGGCTTATGTGGCTGTGAGATCTAGGCGCTACGTCTCCAGTCCCCAGACCAGCCAGATTTACCAGCATCTGTTCCAGAACATGAAGCAGTGGAATGACGTTGTTCAACTCCTAGTGCTGGCGACTGCCAAATAACGTGGTCTCCTCAATAGGCACGAGCAAACGGCAGGTGTCAGGCATGAGCTGCCACTGTCTGACACCGAAGTTACACAGGGGAGTACTCCTGTCCGATTGGATCATCAAGAAATCGTTTATGGACTTACTCTGTTCATATAGTCAGTCCAACATATGTAGGGTGGAATTCCAATGAGTGGAAACGTTGCATATCAGCCTATGTTGGGGGATACCGTTCTGCTGCTGCAGTTTAAGGAGGGTGTGCTTTGTGGTGTATGAGTAGCTGAAGTGCATGCAAAGTTTCCCGGCAGTTTTTAGGATTTCTTGCAGATGGGTGGAAGACTTCAGGAACCTCTTGACAACCAGATTGAACACGTATGCCATGTAGGGCACATGGCTCAGCCCTCCTTGACACAGCACCAACACCATGTTCTTCCCGTTGTCGGTCACCATGGTTCCGATTTTGAGTTCCTCCCCTGTGTGACTCCGTTAACCCAGTCAAACAGCGTGACACAGCCGTGCCCTGTACATGTGGTATGCTTAAGGAGCACTGTAAATTGTCCCTGCAGTGGAGGCTGAGGACACAGTGGAGGATGAGGAGGCAGAGGCAGGGCAAATGGTGTAAGAATGTGGAGGCAGAATCGGCGCACCTGGCCAAGTTGCTGGTGTGGCTGGGCAGGAACCACATTTACCCAGTGTGCCCTAAAGGACAAATATTGTCCTTGACCATAGTTATAGCTTCTGACCAATTTTTCCAAAAAAGGCTGTATCACAAAGAAATTACACCACTGAATGTCTAATCAACGCAACTACTCAGTCCCTACAGAAGAAAGTCTACATTCACTGACCAGAAAAAAGGCGTATACACACAGTGGCTCCACCTAGGCTTCCACTCTGACGAGGGTGCTCTTCCCCGGCAAACCCCTATGCCGTATAAATAAAAAAAGTAATATTGATCAAAAAGGGGAGGCACTCAACTAACACTAGAGCATATGGAGGCCAGTAGTACTAAAAATTGTTTGATTAAATTTTTTTTAATTTTGAACTGTATATCCACGGCACTTCTAGTATGTATACTAAAAACAAAATTATGGACAAATTTATAAACAATAAAATAATAAAATAATCTTACCATATTCAATGTGTTATCCCTATTTATAACACATACTTATTTTTTCAAATAGGACAGTACAAAAATGTCTGTTGACAATGTAAATTCACCGCAGAATGGATTTTAACACATACTTATTTTTCCCATTAATACACTCCAACATTCACCACTGAACGGATAATAACGCATACTTATTTTTCCCATTAATAGACCCCAACAATGGCTGTATAACAATGTCGGTTCACTGCAGACCGGGTGATAAGACGCATCCTTTTTCCTATTAATACACCCCCAAAAAATAAATATTACAATTACAATTTGCCGCAGAACGGCTAATAGGACGTACATAGCTATCCTATTAATACACCCCATGAATGGCTGTAGTGCAATGAAACTTCACCACTGAATGATATTTTTTTGCCACTAATACACACTGTAATTTTCTCACTTCAATTCACAACGGCTAATAAACCCTTTTTCTTTTTCCCCACTAATACACTCCAAAAAGGGCTTTAGAACATATAACTGCTCCGCTGAACAGCAAATATATATTTTTTTGCCACTACTACATGCCAAAAAATGCTTTAGAACATATAACTGCACTGCACAAGGGCAAATAAGACATATAAATATTTCCTTGTATTAAAACCTGTCAGTCAATTGCTGTATCAAACAGCACTTGCACCCCAATAAGAAGAACGGTTTTCTGGACTTACAGAGCTGTATAATGGCAATTTGGATCCCTAATCAGTGCAGCAAGGTGTAATAGCAGTGGCGTACACACAATCCTTGGGGTCCCGGTGTGAAACTGATCCATGGGCCCTCCCCCCCCCTATTTCTGAGAGCGCTGCTAAGGGCTATTTCAGCCCCAGTTTTCTACTAAAATTAAACATTTTGGCTAAATAAAGTATATTACAAAAATGCTACCTATCACTTGCCCTACACTTTAGCAAAAAAAAAAAAAAAAAAATATGGCAGTTACACTTCAAGCTTTGGGCTACTAAGGGCTCTTTCCATGCGGCTAATCCGCTGCGTGAATGAGTGCCAGGCCCCATTCCGGACAGCAAAGACTCGGAACAGTAACATGATTGACTGTGATCTTTTAACTACAAAATCACAGTGACAACCTTATCTCACTGTGATTTTGTAGTAAAAAGGTCACAGAGAGGCACAGAGCATTATCAATCATGTCACTGCTCCATGTGTCTGCTGTCCAGAATGGGGTTTGGCACTCTTTCACGCAGCAGATTACCCGCACAGGATCCACTCGTGTTAAAGAGCCCTAAGCCCAATGGTTACACTCACCCAGCCCTAATAAAATCTGGTCCTACCTCATCCAGAGTGTCGCTGGCGTCGGCGTGATGTCCGCTGGATCCAGAACAAGGTCCCTGTGGTGATAGAGAAAAAAAGAATAAGGAAGGGATGGTGACTGCCCCTGTGAAATCACCAGCAGGGGGCACTGTGCTGGCCTGTAAGACTGAGCCATGCCAATGTATAGCAGGATAATCTAGTGCTACCACACAGTACTAATGCCCACCTTAGTTCCTGCCACAGTAGTTATGCCCAGATATGTGCCCCCTCACAGTAGTTATGCCAAATATGTGCCCCCTCACAGTAGTTATGCCAAATATGTGTCCCCTTAAAGTAGTTATACCAAATATATGTCCCCTTACAGTAGTAATGCCAAATATGTGCCCCCTCACAGTAGTAAGGACCAGAATATGTGTCCTCCTCAAAGTAGTAGTGCCAGATTATGTGCCCAGTTATATGCCCCCCTCACAGTAGTTATGCCCAGATATGTGCCCCATCACAGTAGTTATGCCAAATTATGTGTCCCTCACATTAGATATGCCCACATATGTGCCCCTCACAGTGGTTATGCCAGATTACCTGCCCCCTCACAGTAGTTATGCCTTCGTATGTGCCCCCTCATAGTTATGCCTTCATATGTGCCCCCTCACAATAGTTATGCCTTCATATGTGCCCCCTCTTAGTTATGCCTTCATATGTGCCCCCCTCACAGTAGTTATGCCAGATTAGGTGCCCGATCAAATTAGTTATGGCCCCCCCTCTTGCGCTTTGCCCCCAGTCTGCAGCCTTAGAAAAATAAAAAAAACATACTTAGCTTCTCCCTGAAGAAGGTAAGTTGCTGGCTGTGCTGAAGGCAGATTTCCGGGTTTTCAGATCTCCCACAGCCAGCAGCGAAATGTGGGGCCAACAGGGGGAAGATCAGTGAAGCATGGAGCAGAGAAGCTTCCCTGCTTCACTATGGAAACAAAATGCCGGCCGGGTGTGAGTGAGTGCGCGCAAACCCCCCCCCCCCTATATTATACATGTAATGGAGCGCTCTGATGGGGCCCAAAATTGCCACTGTACTTCATGCTGGGCCCCATCAGAGCGCTCCATTACATGTGAGTACAGCGGTCTTTAACATGATTTAGGGTGGCCTGGGGGGTGGGTCCACAGGCGGCTGGGCCCCCTGGAGTGCCAGGCCAGGTCGCAACTGCAACCCCTGTATGTACGTCACTGTGTATTAGGATTGTTCCTATTACCCAGGCTGTAAACTCCCCTACTGAACCCTGTTCTGCTTCAATCCTGTTGAATTATTCCTCCCTATCCTTTCCCTGAACTTCTATACAGAAGAAAAAAAAAATGTAAAGTCTTTTCTACCACTGTCCCTAGCGCCTGCTGAGGTCTCTCCCTGCACTAAGTACACTGAAAAATGGCTGAATCTAAGATGGCTGAAGCTATTTATAGGGCTGTGACAGGGCTGGCTGGCTGCTGATTGGCTGCATGTATGGCATTATGGGTGATCCCGCATTCCCAGAGTTCCTTGCTCCATGTCCAAATACATGCAGCAGCCATTTTAACACAAAGGATGGAAGTTCGGATTCAGTGCGAATCAAATTTTTCCTGAAATTCGGATCAAATTCCACTTTGTCAACTTCGATTCGCTCATCTCTAGAAATGACAAAAAGGGCACAAACAAGGGTGACCATGTCAAAAAAAAACTTGCTACATAAAAAAAGTTGGCATTTTAAAAAGCCAGCGAGTAGGACTGGGCAAAAGAGCCTTAAAGGAAATAATGTAAAACTGTGATTGGACTCTATTTCTATTAAAATCAAAGAGAAAATAATGTTTTATGCAAATTGTACAAAATCTGTATCTAGCAAGTCATATATCAAATCAAGAAAAGGAAACAAAGCAAAATTATAGATTTTAGTTTTCTATTGAAACCCTTAATAGTTCTTATACTTACATTTCCATTGAACTGTTTTTCCTGTCTACTACTTATTAAGGCTACATGCACACGACAGTTGTTTTTTGCTGTCCGCAAAAAAAACCGGAAGGCTTGAACCAGTCTCTTAAAGTACCTGTACAAGTGCCCTGGTTTCCAAGCAACCATCCGCAAAAAAAAACCTCTTCTATGGGTCCGAAAACCGTTTTTTGCGGACAAGAATATGACATGCCATATTTTTTTTGCTTACGTGAAATGCGGACAGCGGACGCGGGCAAGCAACGGAAGAGGCATCCACATTTTTAACGGATCCATAGAAATGAATGGGAAACCATCGGATCCGAAAAAAAAACGGAATGGAGGCTGCAAAAAACACTGCTGTGTGCATGTAGGCTAATACTGATTTGTCTTAGTATATGTGTGACAATTACCTGTTATACTCATACATTTTCTTACTGGAGAGCATGTAAAAAAAAACATGAGTTTGTTCACAGCAGCTAATCTGG
This sequence comes from Bufotes viridis, assembly GCA_033119425.1. NCBI lineage: Eukaryota > Metazoa > Chordata > Amphibia > Anura > Bufonidae > Bufotes > Bufotes viridis. Next base: position 43,048,567 of record CM065591.1, on the reverse strand, counting down.
AGAGGCAGAGCATGAGACAAGAGGTGTGTGTCAGACCTTCGGCTCCATGTTGGCTCAGTAGCTAAGCTGTTGTCATAGATCACAGCCATTTCCCAGTGGAACTTATCTAAAATTAGATAAACTGTAGTTATTAAGGGGGAACAAATAGCACATTAAAATATTCAATAAAATTCAAGTAAAATAGGTTTGAATTTCCTGTTTGTAGAGATCACAGCTACATTTTAAAGCTGGAGCCAGATAACACGAGGTCACTGTTGAGAATAGGTGATGGATTGAGATGAGAAAATTGACTCTTTCTACACAAATCAAATTTGTTATAAATTTCCCAAAATATTTTAATTTCATTATTTGTCATGCACAAATTGCTCAAAATGCCAGTCAGTCACCATTTTGCAGATCAGAAGACAAAGAAGATATTTGCCCCCAAAAAGGAATAATTTTCAGACTGTTTTTACTTTTAAAATATCTATTTATTCTTTCATAATTTAGAGTTTTCAAGCTTTTATCACGTCATACTATAGAAAAGTAATCAATAATTATTTCACATGCATATATACGACTACTTGGTAAAACATGACATACTCTTAGATTAAAAAGTGAATGTAATGCAACAATGAGAAGATATCATGTGAATCAATTACATCACAGGTTTAGAATAGGCTAAAGATGAGCGAATCAATTCTACTAGTTCAGAATTTGTCAAAAATTTCCCCCAAAAAATCAGAATCTAATGAATCTGAATTTTTGTGATGAGATGGCTTAGTATGCTATTCTGTTTCTCAGCCACAGATATGCAGTGTTTAGGAGGTACTTTTTCCTCATTATGGAGAGCACTTAGTATGTGTAGCATGTGTATGGAGAATTGTAAGCCAGACAATGCCCTCTAGGTCTCTAGGAAAAATATTCTAGTTAGCTTTTCTACGCCTTCATAGATCAAGAAAACTGTGTCTCTCATACCAGGAACCCTGCTCTATCTGGATAATTGCCCTTTAACAGAGCTGAGGAAAGACAACTTGTGTGGCTGCCTGGGAGACCTTGGTTGGGAGAACTTGGTTGGAGGGTGGAGAGTATGGATGAGGAGTATCGTAAGCCAGTCAATGCTCCTCTGGGTTGCTGGGAAAATATCAGAAAATTAGCTTATTTTGCCATTTTGTCTGAGCTATTGCTAATAACATTTTGAGATTTGCTTTACAGTAGCAGTCTGGAGGTGACTCATTGATTTCTAGGGGAAAAAAAATCTAGACATTCTCTGTGACCTATGCAGAGGCCATGAAGACAGAGCAGATAAATATATATATATATATATATATATATATTGTGTATCTGCTTGAAACTGATCTCTACAGATATGGAAGTCTTCATATTATAATGCTTTGTCACCAGTGCAAAAACTGCAGTATTTTAGGATGGTTTTAAAATGTAGCAATGTTTTAACATAAGACAATGTGCGGCTGCTTGTTTTTCCTGTGGAAAAAGTAATGTTAGATACCACCCATACAAAAGAGTGCCTGTGCAGGAGCTACTATTTCCTGAAGCTTTCTTCCCTGGCCCATAGAGAATATTCCAGAATAGGGGCGCTCCAATCTATTACACCTACCAGTCCTAAGGGGTCTGTAATGAAACTGTAAGAGTAAGATGATCTGTCCAGGAAACAAACATCATCTGCCAGATATGACGATAGCTACCCAGTTCAGCAGTAGCCAGTGAACTTGCCAAAACACTCTTGTCACAACAGAGGCCCTGCCTAAAGCCAACTAGCCACCCCAATAAGAGTGATATCACACATGAACCCTGCAGGTGGTATGGTATTATATCTTGCATTCACTGGGTAGCTGCTAGCAGGTGGAGGGAACAGGGTCAAATCCACAGGGGAAAGAACATCAAAGCCAAATCAGAAACTAGAATCTGCAACAGAGACAGGCAGAATAAAAATGAAAAGAGACCAATAGCACAGAAACTAAAGGCAAAAGAGTACTCAGAATGACGGTCCTAGGTCATACACAGTAGCAAATAAAATGGGAGAAAGCAAAGAGTAGTCGGGTAAACTAGCTGCATCATAAACACAAGAATAATTGCAAAATGTACATAGCAAACTAGCCTACACAGGAACCAGTTTACAGTTCAATAACTCAGTAGAGCTGAGTTCTCACTGATTGGCTCTCAATCTCCATGTCAGGATTCAGAATAGGTGAGCTTGTCACAACTATCAGGCTATGCCTTTTCCTCCCTCTTTGCGTGTATTCTGGAGCAGAGATTGTTGAAAGGCCATATATTTTGCTCTTTCATTTTTGTTTTCTTTATATTGTATAATATTAAATATATATGAAGTATGTATATGCTGGGAACTCTTGATGGTCATTTTTTGTTCTTCTTAATAGTCAATGAAAATGTTCACTAAATAGTTTGTATAATTATCATATTAAACTATGCAATGACATAACTATAGAGGGTGTAGAGGTTGCATTTGGCAGGCATGTAGCTGTTATGGGGAGGCGATTAGCATTTGTCACTCAACTTTGGTTGAGCTATTTATATAAAGGGCAACAAGCTTTACCCCAGATGAAGGAAAGACTTGCTACAACTGGCAGTTGAGATTTGGAGCTTGAGAGGGCTCCAAAGCCTCTCCTACTTATGAGAAGATCAGTATTATACATATTGTTGGATTCTGAACTGACAATTAGTATAGCATAATATATGTGGTGAATTATTGATTTGTTTTAGAGATTAGATGCTGCTTCTGTCAGTAATGTGCATAATGTATATATCATTTCATGAATGGCATAATGACTCGATATGCTAGAGGCCATCACACTCATGAAATGGTCTGCTCATGAATATTTATCTTTAATTTATCATTTCCAGATTAGAAAATCTATTGGAAGCTGTGATAAATTCCTTCTGTGTTGTGGTTTCCATAAAATATTTATAGCTCATAAATAAGGAAATTAAGACTAGCACATTATGTAAAATGCAATACACCAACTGTTTTAAAGCATTTCTAATAGAAATCATTTTAGATAAGTGATATCAATATTATTTTCAAAAACAAATTAAACTTGTTAGAAAATCAAAAGTCAACCAATAAGCTCATTTGATTAATTCAAATATATGTGCACATTGCCATTGAAGGTTCTGTTGGCAGAACTGATTCAAATTCCATTGTCCCTCAGACTCTGTTGGGATCTGTTGTACAGTACGATGGATATGGCACAACATCCAGCCTCTTGTTATGAATTGAATCTACAACACATGGGTGGACAGGCCACAAATGTTAAAAAAAATAATTAAAAGCATTTTCTATACGGTATGGTCATAAACTTTATCTATTTACAGATGCTGTGGGAAATCTCTTCAAAGTGGTGCATAGTGGAGGCCATAACAACCAACCAGATTCTTTTTTATTTTATTTTTGTAGCTGCTAATTCTAAAATGTGGTTGCTATTGGCATTGACTCCAGGTTTAGCCCCACTTTGATAAATTTACTTAATTTTTTTGTGAAAGGGGAAAAATCCATGCTGGAATATAATTAAACTACACTTATTTCTCTATCCAGATTAATAATTTACTTCAGAAAACAAAATAGAGGCTATTTTAATAGCTTACTGATTGTAACGTTATTTTTCAGCAATATAGTCACCTGCCTTGTCCCTATATTACAACTAGATATGAGCGAAGTTTTGAAAAATTTGATTTGGCACCTTTACCAAAGTTAGCCAAGAAAGTGGATTACAAATTAATTGGTCACAAATCGCTATAAATCAGGTATACCCAGAACTTTCTGCCTTAGAGAATGGCCACACTGACTGGCTGTGCTGTGGGCGGGTATGCTGTGGTGAAGAACCGCGTGGCCAACTAACCGGCAACTGCCTTGTATTTAATAATGAAGACCACACTGTATAGTCAGTCTTCATTGTTAATCGCCACACAGCATCTTTAATACATCTGTAAACATGGGCTGTTGCTGTTATGGAGTTGGTTAGTTAGGTGGGAGCACAATATGCATATGATTGCTGTTCTTGGCTGCAATCTTCTGCACGTTATTTGACAGTTAACACAGAATATTAATCAGCTCTGGCATACCCTCTTCTCCAAACCCAGCACTCTCCTGCCCTACAGATGGGACCCTTTTTTCTGGCATCTGCTTTTCCTCCTTTTCCATATCATCTAATATTGATAAGAATGTGTCATCAGGAACATCCAGCTCCTCCTCTCTCTGCATGCGCAGTCTGCAAAATGAAGCCAATGAGTGAGGGAGCCGGAGCTGGGATCGCACTGTAACAGGACGTGCATGGTGCATGCGTGAGAAGAGCGAGGTCCCGGCATCACAGCAAGATGTCCATCAAAATGTAGAGAGGAGGGGTAAGGGGCGGGCTTATCGGACCTTGAGGCAAGGAGGCAGCTGCCCCCTTGACTTCAAGCACAACTTGCAAAAAGCGCCAAGAGAGATTTAAAATGCGATTTTTACAGATTTAAGAAGACATAAAGAGGAAATAAAATCATAATTAGCGACACTCTGGGGGATACTTTAAGGTACTGTGCTTGGTTTAAGAAGTGTTTTCAAGGTGACAGGTTCCCTTTAAGACCTGGCCCCCCTAAGGGGTGCAGAATGGAAGGTATTGGTTGGAACACTGGCAACCAAACGAATAAAGGCTTCTATCTTATTTCTATTGAATTACACATCTTAAGGGCCCTTTACACGGGCCAAAAATTGAACAGATCATCACTAACGAGCGTTTATACTAACACTCGTTAGTGATGATCTGGTGGTGTGCATGCACTGCCAATTAATTACCTGATGAACTAGCTAAATGCTTGGTCATTGGGTAATTGGATAGTTGTGCAACACAAAAAATCCTTATTTCCCGATTGCAAAGGTGCTGTGTAAACACGATCTGCTGCCGGGAAACAATGAGTCGTTATTGGGAAGAGCGATGGCATTAGCAATCCCTCCTCCACATACTCTGGAGGAGCTGGAAGAGATTGCGGCATGCATCGGTCTCCTCAGTTAGCAATCAGCAGATTGTCAGGAAAGAACGCTTCCTTCCTGACAGTCTGCTTGTAGATCGTCCCGTGTAAAGGGACCTCAAGTTTACAGGTGACATAGGAATAAGTAAATGTAGGGATAAATAAATAAAAGTGACGCAGCATAAGTTTCCCTGCACTCTCACTATCGAATAGTTTTCTATTAATCATGTTCAGCAACACTGTCCCTACCGCATGAGCGCTTGCACATCTCTTCCTATGCTCACCTCACAGGACAATGGCGGAGACAGCATAGGATGAGGGTTTTATACAATATGCACTAAAGCCGAATTTCCTCACACTTCATTGTAACGAACACATTTTTCCTAAAATGGCTGCTGCATGTGTGAGGACATGTAGAAAGAAACTCTGGGAAGGCGGGATCACCCATAATGACATGCATGCAGCCAATCAGCAGCCAGCCAGCCCTGTGATGCCACAGCCCTATAAATAGTGTCAGCCATCTTAGATTCTGCTATTTACCAGTGTTCCAGGGAGAGATGTCTGCAGGCACTAGGGACAGTGATAGGAAAGACTTTATTGTGGTGAAAAAACAATTTATAAGTGCATGGAAAAGATAGGGAGGAATTGTTCCACAAAATGTATGTAGAACAGGGTTCAGTGGGGGGAGGTTAAAGACTGGTTAACAATCCTATTACACCTTGGTGCCCTGACTGGGAATCCAAATTGCCATTATACAGCTCTGTAATTCCAGCAAACCGTTATTGTTATTGTGTTGCAAGTGCTGTTTGATACAGCCATTAACAGGGTTTATTACAAGGAAATATTTCTACAGTATGTCTTATTTGCCCTTGTGTGGTGCAGTTATATGTTGTAAAGCTCTTTTTGCCATGTATTAGTGGCAAAACAAAAATATATTCGCCATTCAGCGTTGCACTTATCTGTTGAAAAGTCTTTTGTGTTGTGGAAAAGTGGAAAAAATTAGGGCCTAGTTGCCGTTCAGAGGTGCAGTGATATATTCTAAAGCCCTGTTTCCTTGTATTAGTGGCAAAAGAAAAATATATTCGCTCTTCACCATTGCACTTGCCCTATATTTTTCACCCTATAAGGTGCACCTGCCCATAAGACGCACCTAGGTTTTTGAGGAGGAAAATAGGAAAAAAATATTTTGAACCAAAAGGTGTGCTTTTGTTGGGTTTTGTACTAATGGTGGTCTGTGGATGAAACTGTTATGCGGGGATCTGTGGATGACACTATTATGGGGGGATCTGTGGATGGCACTGTTATGGGAGGATCTGTGGATGGCACTTATGGTGGATCTTTGGAAGGCACTGCTATGGGGGATCTGTGCATGGCACTGTTATGGGGGCATCTGTGGATGACACTGTTATGGGGGGAATCTGTAGATGACACATACCATATATAGCATCTTATGCTATATATATGTGTCATCCACAGATATCCCCAATAACTAGCAGACAGGCTGGCCAGTCACTCACTTCCTCACGGTGCATGCTCCTCCCACTTTATGAATGAAGCAGGCGGAGCAGGCACATGAGGAAGTGAGTGACCGGCCAGCCTGCAGTGCCTGCTAGTACATAGTGATTTCATAGTGATTACTATGTGGATTGTGCTACCTTGCAGTTTACATATGGATTGCCTACAAGTTTACATATGAATACTGGTGTGTGCAGGCCCAGTGTAATAGAGTACAGTGACTGCACTGGGCCCGCACACACCAGTATTCATATGTAAACTGTAGGCAATCCATATGTAAACTGTAGGCATTGCAAATGTAAACTGAAGCGCAATCTACATAGTACTCACTATGAAACATCCGTACTAGCAGGCACTGCACACTTTTCAGTCAATCACTTCCTCATGTGCCTGCTCTGCTTGCTTCATTCATAAAGTGGGAGGAACATGAGCCGTGAGGAAGTGAGTGACTGGCCAGCCTGCAGTGTCTGCTAGTATGGGCATTTCATAGTGAGTACAGTGTGGATTGCGTTACCTTTCAGTTTACATATGGAATGCCTACAGTTTATATATCGATTTATATGAATACAGGTGTGTATTCATATAAACAGAGTAAGGCCATAAAATACAAACAGAGTAAGGCCATAAAAGATTTCTTGATCATTCAAGTGGACGGGAATACTCCCCTGTGTAACCTCAATGTCAGCCAGTGGCAGCTCATGCGTGACACCTGCCGTTTGGCTCAGGCCCTTTGAGGAGGCCAAGTTATTTGTCAGTCGCCATAACTACAGGATCAACAATGTCATTCCACTGCTTTATGTCCTGGAACAGATGCTGGTCAATCTGGCTGGTCAGGTGACTGGAGACAAAGTGCCTAGATCTCATGGCCACATGAGCCCTGTGGGGGCTGAACTGGAGGAAGAGGACATTGGAGCACAAGGAATGTGTAGTGAAATGGGTGGTTTTTCTACACAGGTTACAGGAGAGGAGGTGCAGGAGCAGCCAGAGGAGCTACAGGGCGATGAGGAAGAGGAGGCAGAGGACCCAGACACACTGTGGCAGTATGCACTGGAGATGGAGCCAGAGAGTCCCTCCCAGTCACTTGCACAAATGGCCTGATGCACATTCACTTGCTTGCGTAGTGACAGCTGAATTGTCACCATTCAGCAAAGGAATGCCTTCTGGCTCTCCACCTTCTTGGACCCTCGCTACTGGTGGGGGTCTTTTATTACACCCGCTGAGAGGGAGGACAAACTGAACTACTATGGAGACATCCTATTTAGTTAGTTGGCTGCTGCCTATCTACGGCATCGTCCATCCTCTCGCAGCTCTGACCGGGGGGCCCTCTGCGCTCACTTTCCACTACCATGGCTGCTGGGGAGGGGGGTAGCAGCAGTACCAGCTCCATCAGCAGCAGCCTGAGTCTAGATTCGCTGATAAGCAGCTTTCTTCACCCGCCTAGTGAAAAAACTACTTACCAGCAGAAGCAGCAGCTAGACGTGGAGCAAGACCTGAATCAGTAGATGGTGGCATACTTGGACAGCACCCTGCCAACCCACATTGAAGATCCACTGGACTAATGGGCAGACAAACTGGATTTGTGGCCGCAACTGGCAGAGTTTGCCCTGGAAAAGCTGTCCTGCCCATTCAGTATTGTGGCGGGTGTTTAGAGTGGTGAAGGCCATGGTTACCCCAAAAAGAACTCGCCTGTCCATCCAAAATGTGGAGAGACTGATCTTTCTCAAGATGAATCAGGTGTGGATTAGCCAGTATTGCCACCCACCAATGCCTGATGCACTAGATTAGATCATCCATGATGCCACACCAACATTTTGACAAAAGAGACCGGTTTCTTCTGGCTACCTGCCTCAGCAACTTTTCTGATGTTGCCACCAGCCTGATCCCACGCATCTGAGGCCAAATGCTCCTTCCTTCACCACCATCTTCAGCGAGTACTGGTTATGCCACCAACCTCCACACCATGTCACCTTGCCACTCTGTGGCCTCCTGATGCTGCTGCCACCTCCACACTATGTCACCTTGCCACTCTTTGGTCTTCCCATGCTGCTGCCACCTCCACACTATGTCACCTTGCCACTCAGTGGCCTCTTGATGCTGATGCTACCACCACACTATGTCACCTTCACACTCTGTGGCCTCCTGATGCTGCCGCCACCTCCACACTGTCATTGTGCCACTCTGTGGCCTCCTCATGCTGCTGCCACATCCACACTTTGTCACCTTGCCACTCTGTGGTCTCCTCATGCTGATTCAACCTCCACACTATGTCACCTTGCCACTCTTATTACCCAAATAAGTGAAGTGTGCAGTGATTCTAGGAGTCATGCTTGTCATCTGCATGTCATACCGACTCACAATGTTCTACACCACCATAAAGGCTCTCTGAAGGCATGAAATAGCTGTTTTTTAACATGATTCGCCGCCAATAAAATCGGACCAAACAGAATCTCAAAAAATTTGGCAAACCGGCGGAGGGTAGAAGGGTCAGCTTTAGTGTCTGACTGTGTTTAATGCTGTACAACCTATAATGGAGCTGTTCTCAGCCTGTGGATCAGTCAGCTTGCCAGTCTGCCTGTGTCCCACCCTGTACAACCTGTAAAGTAACACCCATAGACTGTTATCATGCTCATTGAACACCAGTAAATAGGGACTACTGCATTATTTTAGTCAATATAACATAAGTGACAACAGACCAGGAAAAAGATTGTGTAGATAGAGGGGATGTAAATAATCATATATAGAGCTTAAAACTAAAGGGGTGGAGCATAAGAGAGAGATTCAGGATGAATTCCTGGGAGATAGATTAACTTTGCTCATCTCTAGCATGTACATGTATGCATATCTTCCTCTTTTTTTTGTTTTATCCACTAAATTTTTGGTGGTAGCCTCAAACTGTTTAATCAGTGCAGTTACATAATTGCTGTACTTTTATCTGTGGAAAAGAGACATTCTACTTACTTTCTTTTCCAAAAGAAAAGGAAAGCAGAGGGTCTCATACCTGGAAGCCAGTCAACGATCCACTGGGTTTCTGGAAAGAATAGATGAAAATTAGCATATCTTATATATGCTGGCATCAAATAGGCTTAAGAAAACTAATCTGAATATCTTAAACCCAGAGGGGCATTGCATGGCCTAAAATACTCCGCACATGTACCATGCATACTTGGCGCTCTCTGTAATAAGACAGAGTACCCCCCACTCCCAGACAACACATATCTATTGACCAGAAATCCAGAGTAGCATACTAGTCACAATGAGCTTATGCTTATAGGCACTTGTAGGAAAAGGAGCCACAAAAAGGTAAATGGTCATGTGAAGACAATGAATAATGAGTACCTATATATAAATGTGTCCAGTATATATTCATTAGGCACTCTCTGTGCCATTAGCATGAGACAAAGACACCCAATGGAAGGAATGTGGGCCGTGCTACATGTGAAAAGTCCAGCACACTGTAAAAGCATACACAAAGATTTGACCTACTTGATTGGAGGGGTACAAGGCTTCAGTAACCCTATCAGCAAGAAGAACTTGTACACTATATTGAGCATAAGATGACCATGCAGTACACATTTGCCTTTTGCAAAGCAGAACATGCTATGTTAGCTTAGATTCAATAGAACATCATGTTAGTAGTGGAGACATGATTATACTTTCTGTACAATATATCACATTATTTTTTTTCTCTATATAATAATGACACTGTAATTTCTTATATCAATTTCCAGTATTCCAGGCCTATATATTCTCCAACAAACTGTCATATAGTGAATTGCCCTTTGGCTGTTAGTTATCTTGTAAATATAAAGTCAATGAACAGGGCATAAGTCAAGCTCAGAAAAAGTCAATAAAAACTAAGCAGACATCCCTCATATCGATCAGACTTAACCAATTTTCACTGCTCTTGGAATGATGTTATACTACACTTTATATATTCTTTAAAATGGCATATTCTATTTCTTCATGTGCCTTACGATAGAAAGATAAGATGGACATAGAGATAAATAGATATTTTTAATATATGTTAATCAAACATAGTGTTGCCTATTTTATAATTGACTAGTTGATTCAAGACTCTAAAGGTGACCATACACTTAAAGGGGTTAATGAAATATAAATTCAGAGGCTTACCTCACCTGCTCAGATGGACACGGTGCACACCTCGTAGCTCACCCTTAGGCCAGAAAAACCACAGAGACAAAATTGCTAATAGTGACGGGCACTCAATATATGGACCAATCCCAGAGCAAGTAAATAAAATGATAATATATATAACAAGGAATTTAATCAAAATCACAAATACATTTAAAATACATACATAACAATAGCATCAAAACTTGGCATTAAAAAATTGATAGAAAATCACTTGGTAGCAAATATACCACGTGTGGCAAGGCGCCCTCCCTAATACGGCATATCCTATCTGCAAACATAATAGTCCCTCTGCACTAATCCCTTAGTGCCAGCAGTATATAAATTGTTAATGGCAGTGTCGCATATACACAACAAACAGTCAATTAGCTTATTACTGCTAATAGAATCCAAAAGGCAGTCTATATAGATGTCTCAATACCACTGGTACATACCAGAATAACGGTCCAAAAAAAAGTCTCAATCTGAGACTCGCAGCCAACCGTTGCCAGTTAGAGTTATAATAGGGATCCGTAATATATGTACATCAGGAGCACATACAGATCAATGTAGCAAACAGGAGCAATGTCCAGACAAACACATAAATGTAGTTTACTTTACAGGTCTTCTTCCCCTCTGTTGCGTACTTTCAATCCCAACGATCCGTGCTGGTTACCTCCTCGGCATCCTCAGTGTCTCAGGTCTCAGCATGCCGTCCCATGTGACCTATAAGATGCACACCGATTTAAGATGCTTGATAAAGACTTTTTGTAAGTCGAAACGGCGCAACTTTTGGAGCAATAAAAGAGATTGAATACTACGAGAGTGCCGCGGTTCCTTTCATCATTCTGCGCTATCACGGGGATTGGACCAGGATCCAGCACCGCTGGCACCGCCATACAAAAAAGCCGACTCTGGAATCAAGGTAGTGCTGCCCCCTATTTTCATTTCACCGTTTTAATATGTCGCTCCGTGGAGGTAAATAGAAGCTCCGTGTCAGCTTGGAACAGGCTGCAGGGTCCTAGAGTCCAACACTCATCTTAGATATTTTATGTATGTTGAAAATTGATTGCTGCATATAAATCTCCACAAAAGAAGCTCACTGTCCTTACTGCCCAAACGCGTTTCGGGGGCGAAAACATGTCAGGATGCAGGGATTGATGTGTGTGTGTGAAACCTTTTAGCTTTGAGGGGCAGTCAGAAAGGGACCCTACAATTGGGAAATTTGAGCTAGCTAGAGCAAATTTATTGAATATATGCATTGAGGAATGAATGAAGGGGAGTGTACACCCTACAAGTCACATCCCCAGCTTTGTGGCCATATAGCTTGGTGCTGGGGTATGGCACATTCTCCCTGTATGTATATCACCTAGTTTGTAGATACTCAGCATTAAAAAAGGAAATCAGAAAGGAACAAATGGGTGGTATATGCTAAAGACTTAGCTAATGCTGTTAAGTCATATAGCTGAGTGCTAGTGACTGATACATTTCCCTTTTCTAGACCACCCTGAGAAACTTTTAACTTCACCTGTTCAGTCTCTATGTAATAAAATAGATTTTAGAGAAGATAGTAATAAACATTTGAAATTTTAGACTTTAGTCAGTGAGAATGCAAAAAAACGCTATAAGGTCCTTTGACCAATAATAAATCGATAAGTACAGTAGTAAAGTGTTGCACTTCTCCTGAGGGGTTTGATTTATGTTTAATATTGCAAAGTATGGCTCCACCTATATAAAAGACAGTTAGAGTCAGAAACCAAGTCCTCAGTCAGGACATCCACAAGAAAGGCTTCATCAGCTCAGACTTAGCAGTGCGAAACACACCACTGGAGGACACTATGGGCAAATGATTGGGAGGTGGTACAAATGTAGCGGTGAGGTGGCCAGGGAATGTGCTGGTGACCGGGAAACCAGCACAGGATCTACTTAGTTTAATGCTTAGATTTGAATAAAGTGAAACAGGGTTTGGCGAAGCTGGGCTTTAAATAAAAAACATGTCATATAGATGCTGCACATGATGATATACAAAGCCGGAGATGCTTTTTTATGTTTGGCTCCAGGTGCAGAGAAAGGCATTTTGACTAGAGATGAGCAAATCGAATCCAACAAAGTGGAAGTATGATTTCTTTTTGTTATTTACACTATTTCAGGATAAATTTGATTTGCCGCAAGGCCAAATTTCCTCATACTTTGTGAAAGCAAATCGATTTAACCTGAAATAGTGTAAATAACAAAAATAAATCATAGTTACCGCCTTCATTTGCTCATGACAGCCACCCGCCACCATTTTGATTGAAGATCTCAGTCGAAATCCCGTGCATGGTGACGTAATATGTCTGGCATGACAACGTCATTTAGGGCCGCGCAAGATTTCTCGCCAGATCTTTAAGTATAATGGAGGAGGTAAGTATGATTTAATTTTTTTTTTTGTGTAAATTTTACACTGTATCATTATTCTCATATGCCGCAATTATGTATAAATGCGACATCTGAGAAATACAATCATGTCATTGCACCCACTACTTACAAAAAATGCGCTTTGTGACGAAGTTATTCGTCACAAAGCACATTTTTTTGCAAAATTCGGTGTAGCAGCCGAATCAAATTCTCCAAAACTTCACTAATTTCTAATTTCGACTGTTAAAGTGATTGTAATTCAAAATAGAAGCATCTAAACAAAATGTAAAAAAATACAATAACTAGAAGATGGTGAAGATGGTTAAGTGGTGGTGCAACTGCAGTTTCTCTCACTCCTGTGTCTGTGAGACTGCATGCTGAGAGAGCAGAGATTTGCTGACTGTTATGACTGCTCACACCACTGGTATCACAGGAAGATCATGCCCACTAGTGATGAGTGGGAGGTGCCATATTTGATTTTGCACAATCGAATATTTGTCATTATTCTATATATTGCGAATGTTTCGCAAATTTATATTCACATTGCGAATTAAATTTAGAGCTGAGTTCCTAATGGTTGTATTGCTAGAATTGACAAAGATAACAAATATCATGAATATAGCACTATATTCTCAATCTTCGTTATATTCTATCAACAACCATTAAGAACTCAGCTTTAAGTTGAATTCGCAATGCGAACATATACTCACATTGCGAATTCTACTTAGAGCCGGGTTCCTAATGGTTGGCTTGCTAGAATATAACGAAGATTAAGAATATAGTGCTATATTCGAGAATTTGTGATATTCGTTATATTCTAGCAATACAACCATTAGGAACCCAGCTCTAAGTTGAATTTACAATGCGAGTAATTCAGGTTATATTAATCGCATTGCGATTGCAACTTTGTCAAATTTATGAGAACGTGATTCTCACATCCGACAGTACATTTTAGCATGGAGGTGTTCCCATGCACACGGGAAGTCAGTAGAAGCGGCAACGGGCATTGACTGGAGCAGGCAGGGAGCCAGGAATCCTCCAGACGGGTAAGAACAGCTTTTGGGAAGTGGGAAGACAACCAGAGAGCAACAAGGATTAACAACTTAAAAAATAAATAAAAATATCCGAAATAGCGAATATATAGCACTATATTCACAATATTCGCGATTTTGCGAAGTGCCGATATTCGCTAAAAAATTCGCTATTCGAATATTCGCGCTCAACAATAATGCCCACTCTGTCAGCTATGGGGGAGAGAAAAATGTGTATAGAGTGACACCAAAGAAAATTTATGTTTAACCATTAAATTTCTATCTGTTCTGCATCTAAAATAATATCTACAGCTGGCTAAGTGATTTTGATTTTTATGCAAGGCTAGCTACATTATAATAGATAGACAAACAGTAAGGGCACTCAGAAAAGAGGATAAATGCATTTCTAGAGCATTTCAATGTTCTTTCCTTCATTTGCAAATGACCTTTAGCGATATTCAATGCTCTCTGCTAAAGCCTTTAACACAGTTCTCTTACTATAGCACATTTCACACAAAGAAGAAAACGCTATGTTAATATTAATATCAGTGTATGATGCCTCCGCTACCTGTGAATGTCTTTAAACAAAAGGATATCAGCTTCTGAGCCTTTATATGAGTCACACATTGACTTTTTGGTACTTTGTACCAACTAGATTTTGAAGTGGAAGATTCTAAAATGTCACACAGGAAAGATTTCCAATTAAAATCTCATACAGAACTTTTGTTCTAATGTGTAAAAGTCAATCATACTTTAAAATGCTTGGCACGCTGTATGCATCATGAATAGCAAGCAGCATACAAAAAGCTTCACTGGCAAATGTTCAAAATAGCGTTAAAGAACCCTTCATGGAACAACCACAATTATCCCTTCTTCATATGGGCCTGTAGTGATTTAGCCCTGTAATCAGCCTTTTGCACTAGACATTAACAATTTTTTTTAACATTATCTTTTTTTGTATTTTTTTTATTTTTATTATTTGCATACAGCTAACATAATTGGATTTGATTATTTGGAATAAAAGATGTGCGGTGTGATGGCCCACCCTGCTTTAGTCTATAACTAAAGTCTCGACATAGATTTAACAAGAAACTTTCTGTAAATAGTAATAATAATAATTTCCAAAGCTTTAACATTTTAGAATAAATTAAGTTATACTTTCCTCTTTGTTCTAGTAATCAGCAGCCGTCATAATGTTGATCAGATATTGATGGCATCGTAGCAATATGAAATTAAGGTCTGTAGTAAGACAACTTCTTCAAGTATAAGACTTTGCATGTCTGATGCCCTTTATTGACGTTTTTATTGAACAGAGATTGTCAAATTTAGGTTCTAGCAATATGTCCTAACCTTTTGTACTGTAGTTTGGAAAGCCCCTTACCAAGAAATATAAGTTATGCCATGCCATTAGAATACACCATAATCTCTTGATCAGTAAGGGCCCAATAAGTGGGACCTATCCGATCAGTAGAATGAGTAAAAGAGTAGAATAATATACACTAATTGAAAGAAAAATAGCCCACCCAGAAAGAAATGACGGATTGCAGCAAAACTTGGCTTGCAGTTACAGTATGTCTCTGGTACATATGGAAATGATTACGGAAGTGGTCTAGTTAGACAATGGGTCCTGAAACAAGGCGGCATAAAAGTACTCTGTCTACTGGCCTATGAAAAAGGCTCTCAGAGGCTTTTTTTGGGTAGTGTAGCACTTCATCAGAGATTTTTGACTGACAGACATGCCTCTAGGACACACTCGAAGACATTTTGCCCAGTTGACAAACTTTGTGAAAGGGGCACATATTCAGACTGAGAGAAGCAGGGTCGTTGTTTCTGCAGATTGCCCATCATCTAGGCCATTCAAGACGGCTGTTAGAAAGTGTTGGGAGAAGTGGTTATGTGAGTGCACACACACATGTTGAATGGCCCAGACAGTCCACCAGTATAGAGGATTGTTTGAACAGGAAACCTGGACTTTTACAGACTGGAACCATATTGTCTTTAGCGACAAATCCACATTCTGTTTGGAACTCCACGGTGGTCAGGTTTGAGTATGGAGGTCTGGTGGTGAGTGCTTCAATCCTGCCTTTGTGGTAGAGTGACAGACTGCTACAACTGCTGATGTGATAATCTGGGAAGCCATTGCATACAACAGTTGGTCATGCCTACTAGAGATATGAGGGACAGTAACAGCTTCCAACTGGCATTTTTTCAACAGGATAATGATCACCCACACAAAAGGAGGTTTTCCGTGGAATGTCTGTACCAGATTACAACACTTCCTTGGCCTGCCTAGTCACCAGATTTATTGCCAATCGAGCATTTATGACACCAGCTTCAGCAACCTACGAGTGTGCAGGATTTACAGACCCAGCTATAATATCTGTGGAAAAATGTGCCGAAGGAAACAAACCAGAACCTGTAAGCCTCCATACCCAACCATATCTCATCTTGTGTCCGGGCTAGAGGTGGCCCAGCAGGGTCCTAAAGCCTTGTTTCAATTGTACAGTTTTCCCCCAAAAAACATATCCATTATTATCATGACTTATAATGAGGATCAGTTATAAATATTTTGGTCTTTGACAATTCCTTTAGGGCTGACAATGAGGCAAGTCCTACACTGAAACACCTTACCCTGAGCATCAATAAATCAATAAACAGTTTTATGAAGACCGGGGAGAACGTATAATGTGTTCTTTCTCTTTATTAGCAGAAACCAGTGTTGTACTGGGGTGACTAGGGACCACCAGTAAAATATATTCTGGGGGCCCACTGTAAAGCTACAAAGAAATAGTTGCACACATCAGCAGAAAGCTGCTACAAGCTAATTGATTATGGGAGTCCTAGCAGCGACTTCAAGAGGCAGGTCCCTGATGAAAGACAATACAGGCTGATCTTCCTCTCTACCTACAAGTCATCTCAGCCACCCAATGTCAGTGTAATAATAAACGGTGTCGTTTTTTAAATAATATACCCAGTTTTTTATAGGATTATAGGCTACTTGAGTTTGTGTAAGTTGATTGCCTGTATATAGTGCAGTTAGTCTACTGTGCCCTGTACCACTTGTGCAGGAGTTGGAGGATAAGGGTCCACCTTGCTCAGGGATCCCACGGTTGATTCACCTGTTCCCCTGTGAGCCAGTCCAAGCCTGGCAGAAAGCTATAATCAGACATATTTAAGTCTGCATATAAAAGTAAAGGGGCCCAAACAGGTGTTGATTTGTTACATTTTTGTGGTTTATCTTGCTAAAATATAAGCAGGAGATCTGCTGTGGCTGCTCTTTGCATTAGTACAATTTAGCTTATTGTCAACAACATGGGTTTATTAAGACGTTGGCCACTTTTTAGCTACATGTTATCAATTTGTAGATAAGGTGACTATACAACACTAACTAATATACTGTAGCCTTTGTTTTTCTGTTCCATTTGATATATTCCAAAAGTCCGGGTTTCTCATTCATGACACCCTTTGTTAGGCAAATCTTATGTGCTGTCCCTACAGAGGTCCTGTCTATAGGATGGCCGTATATGGAGGGTCATGTGACAAGACATATCACTCAGTTTCCTCCATTCTAACACTCAGCACCTGCACTAAACTCCCAACATACAAGTGCAGATGGCAGGTGCAGTGTATCTGAATGGAACTTACAAACACATTGGTCAACACTCAACAGTAACCAGAAAGTGGTCAACCCCTTTAAATTCTCACTATGCCCCTGTTGGTACTGAATTTAGAATGGCCCAGATTTGCATTCACAGTTTGGTGGACCATACCTGTTCTGACGTGGTGACTTATACAAAGCTGGTTACCTATTGTACAGTAAATGCACAGCATCTAAATGTTATCGTTCTACACATCTTATTACTACCAATTAATGCTTCTCCTCAGAAGATTAATGCACTAAAATCGCAATTCATATAATCTTTAAAGTATTTAAATCACAATCCTTAAAACTGTCAGTTTAAAAGGAATTAGGAATGATTTTAACAAGGAGGCAGAATAATTGGATTTTTGTAATTGCTTTCTGCCTGGGCTTGTATTACTGTATGTCATGACTGATGTTTGATTGTACTAATCATAAGCTATAGCCACTGTATGTAGAATTAACTTTACCGTTCTGTCTTTCAAGTTATTATTCTTTCATTGTCTCAGTGGAAAATTGCTGTATATAAAAATATATGTGTTTTCTGTATCCCGCAGTATCAGTCATTTATCAATATACATCTGTTTCATCCCAGTGATTCCATTTCTACGCCTCTATGAATTTTAGATTATTTTTAGAAATTGTTCTTTCATGGTTTGTTTTCTGTTCACAGATTACCTTGACTTGGTTCATTTTAAAATGCCTTTAATAGGAACTTGAGTAAAAAAAAGCTTTGATACAGCTTTCATGTTAAAGGCAAAGTAACCCCTAAAATGATATGAACCAAAATGTCCACTGCCTGGTTAGATGTGACAGAAAATCTATGTGGTATAAATCATGTCTTGAAAATGTCAAGGAAACACACCCTCCTTGACCTGGCACAGACAGAATGGTGTTCCCCTACAGTACACCACTAGTGTTGAGCAAGCATGCTCGGCTGAACGCCATTTTGAGTCGCCTCCCCGCACATTTGTTGGCTGCTACACAGCTAATAAACATGCATGTTGGTTACTGCCATCACAATGATTGGCTGGCTGTTCCTATAAAGCACCCGATGACACGTGGTTCAACTCAGTCTTAGTCAGGGAGAGCTGTGCTGTAGAAGGGAAAGATAGTGTAGGGAATTGAATTTTATTTTTATGTTAGGCAGGGTTGGTGTTAGAGACCAAAAGTCCTTTCAAGGACAATTGTTGTGTCTGGCAGCAATATATATTTTTAGCGCAACCTGCTCTAAAAAGCATACAATTGTAGAGACCCAAAATTCCTTTTAAGAACAATTGTTGCATCTGGCAGCAATATATATTTTTAGCGCAACCTTCGCTAAATAGCATGCAATTGTTTGGTTGCTGCAGAGCGCGACATTATCTGCGTTACATCTCCTGTGTAACATGTGTGCAGCCTAAAAATATTTGTGACATCCAGTGTACTTTTTCCATAGATGCTGTGGACAGCAATATTATCTGCCCCACATCTCCTGTTTAACATGTGCACTACTAAAAATTTCTGTGACATCCAGTGTACTTTTTCCGTAGATGATGTGGACAGCGACATTATCTGCGCTACGTCTTCTGTTTAACATGTGTGCATACTAAAAATTTCTGTGACATCCAGTATACTTTTTCCTTAGATGGTGTCTGCTGTGGACAGTTACATTACCTGGTCTACATCTCCTGTATAACGTTTCTGCATTCCAAATATCTGTGACATTGACTGTAATTTTTTCTTAGCCGCTGGTGACAGCAGGGCCATTACCTTTGGTACCTCTCCTGTATAACGCTTCCGCATCCCAAATATCTTTGACATTGACTGTAATTTATTTAGGCATACACTTAAAAATACTGCGCTACTGTATGTGTGACATACTTGCAAGCATATATACCATTTAATATGATGAAGGTGAGCAGTGAGGGATGGGGAAGTGGCCTTGATGCTGATGGAGCACGCAGAGGCCGTGGCCCTGGGCGCGGTGAAACTGTGCATGATGGCAGAGCACAAGAAACACACTCATCCACGATACCTAGCTTCATGACACCACTCTCAAAGTCAGACCAGTGCGAGCAGGTGGTCGGTTTGATTGCATTAGATAAGGATTCCAGTCGGTTAAGCACCACCCTGTCTTTAACAAAGTCCAGTCTCAGTAGCTATGAGTCTGGTCAATAGAACCTCAACCTGCTCCTCCTTGCTCCTACCATGGAGAGTCTTTGCAAACAAGTGATCCCACACTCGGATATTCCGAGGAGCTCTTTTTATCGCCATTCATTACTTTGGGCCTCTCACCAAGCCGCTTGAAGAGAGACATGAGGAGATCTTGTGCCCTTTCCCAAACTCTTGAGCATCCACAGTCAGAAAAAGATGACGTGGGGAACGGCAATTAGTGTTTCACGAGGTGGATGATGATGATGAGACACAGTTGCCAATAAGTCAACGGCAATTAGTGTCTCAAGAGGTTGATGATGAGGATGAGACACAGTTGTCAATAACTGAGATTGTTATTAGGTCAACAAGTCAGCAGGATGACCAGAGTGAGTAAGTGGAAGAGGAGGTTGGGGACAATGAAATCACTGACCCAACCTGGGAAGGTGGCAATCCGACAGAGGACAGCAGTACAGAGGAGGAGGGATCTGCTGCACTGCAAAAGGCTGGAAGAGGCAGTGGGGTGGCAAAAGGGAGAAGGTGGACCACACCAAACAGTCCCGCACCTGTTTCCTGGTGCACCCCCTTGCACAAATCTCCCTTGCCACGAATAGGTGTTCCGCAGTCTGACGCTTTTTTGAGGAGAGTGTGAATGATTAAAGAATTGTCATTTGCAACCTGTGCTGTACCAAAATGAGCAGGGGCGTGAACACTAGCAACCTCACCACCACCAGCATGATCCGCCACATGGCATCAAAGCACCCTAATAGGTGGGCCAAATGACTGGGTTCATAATCAGTGTCTGAGGGTCACACCACTGCCTCCTCTTCCCCGTGTTACATGCTGGCCAATCCTCTGTCCAAGATGCAAGTCTGGATTCCTTCCGCCCTGCACCTGGACTTTCGCAAGCACCCTCATCTAGCACATCCACTTCTGTGTCCCAGCAGAGCCTACAGATGTCCATACCCCAGGCCTTTGAACAAAAGTGCAAAAACCCAGCCGCCCACCCACAGGCCATAGCACTAAATGCGCACCTTTCCAAATTGCTGGAACAGGAAATGTTGCCATTTAGGCTTGTGGACACAGAGACTTTCTACAGCCTGATGGTGGTGGCCGTCCTTCGTTACTCAGTTCCCAGCTACCACAATTTTGCCCGGTGTGCCATTCCCGCCTTACAACAGCATGTGTCTCGTAACATCACCCGTGCCCTGACCAACGCAATTATTGGGAAGGGCCACTTAACAACTGACACAAGAACAAGTGCTTGTGGCCAGGGATGCTACATTTGCCTGACAGCACATTGGATGAATGTTGTGGAGGCCGGGAGCGAGTCGTACCTTGGGATGGCATAGGTGCTACCGACTCCAACGAATGCGGGCCCTACTTCCATTATGATTTCCGCCAGCACCTATATTAGTGGCTGCAACCCGCCCTTCTCATCCTCCACCTCCTCCTCCACTTCCACCTCTGAATTCTCATCTTGCAGCACCAGTCAGCCATCAGTCAGTAGCTAGAAGCAGTGTAGCACTGCAGTGGGGAAGCGGCAACAGGCTGTGCTGAAACATATTTGCTTAGGTGACAAACAGCATACCGCTGAAGAGCTGTGGCAGGGTATAAGGGACCAGACTGAGCTGTGGCTCTCGCCACTCAACCTATAACCAGGCATGGTTGTGTCTGATAATTGCCGTAACTTAGTGATGGCTTTGGAGCTCAGCAAGCTTACACACATACCATGCCTAGCCCACATCTTAAACTTAGTGGTTCAGAGGTTTCTCAAAATCTACCCCAATTTGCCTGAGCTACTGGTGATGGTGCACCGCGTGTGTGCCCATTTCCGAAAGACATCTACAGCTGCCGCCGGTCTGGCAACGCTGCAGCAGCACTTGCAATTACCAGCTCACCGTCTGTTGTGCGACATGAGCCCGCGCTGGAACTTCACGGCCAGGCTTTGTGAGCAGCAGAAGGCAGTAGTGGAATATCAGCTGCAACATGGTCGTTGCCTTTCCAGTCAGCTTCCGCCCTTAACCATAATTTTTAGATGGTCAGCTCAGCAGCAAGCCCTCACCCATAATTTTTACTTTGTCAGATCAGCAGCAGGCCCTCGCCCCTATTGTTTTAGATGGTCAGCTTAGCAGCAGGCACTCGCCCCTAATGTTTTAGATGGTCAGCTCAGCAGCAGGCCCTCAGCCCTAATGTTTTAGATGGTCAGCTCAGCAGCAGGCCTTCGCCCATAATGTTTTTGATGGTCAGATCAGCAGCAGGCACTTGCCCCTAATGTTTTAGAGAGTCAGCTCAGCAGCAAACCCTCACCCCTAATTTTTTAGAGGGTCACCAGCAGATCCTTGCTCCTAATGTTTTTGATGTTCACCGGTAGGCTATCAATCATAAATTTTTATGTGTAATAAAGGGTGTATTGGAGTGCCAGTTCCTTGTAATTTTTGGCAGCACTTTCACTTAGTGCATAGGCTTTATGAGTGTAGGACTCCCACTACCTGAACAATTGTACCACAATGTGAATGAGGCCCTCTTTTATGTGATATACAGGTTGTATCGGAGTGCCTCTTCCTTGTAATTTTTTGCAGCACTTGCACTTGGCAGCACTTGCACTTTATATACATGTAAATATACAGGAAAGAATGTTTCCTAACCATTTTTCCTCTAAAATCAATTTTATCTTCGATTTTGTGCATATTATTGTCAGTCTCTAAAATTGGCATACTACTCGGACAACATCGTTCCCAGCAGCGAGTGGGAGTCCAAGATGCATCCAGACATCCTCCCTATGCTGTTCCCGAACCATTTCAGTGGTGTTTCCATCAATTTCTCCCTTCTTCAGAGCTGGGGTGCCTGGTTTAATGCTCGGGTTCTCCCATTGACTTCCATTGTACTCGAGCACCCGAGCACTCAAGTACTTTGGTGCTCTATCAACACTATACATCACCTAATAAGCAATGTTTACACATGTTGGAACTCCACGCTCCACCTGTTGGACCGGCTGTATGAGCAGAGGAATCCCGTGACTGATTTTTTGATGATGCAGACGGACAGGTGTACTCCATGGTGTACCACCCAGCAGGAGCAGGACATGGAGCAGAAACTGAACCAGCAGGTGTTGACATACTTGGACTGTCACCCCAGATACAAGATCCCCTGGACTACTGGGCAGCCAAACTTGAATTGTGGCTGCAAGTGGCCGAGTTTGTAAGAATATCGACGAAGCTAGCATACAGAGAAGCATACAGCCAACACGAGCCAGCAATATGAACACTGCTCTGTGGGTCTCGTGACTAATAAACCACCATCAGTATAGAACGAGCTAATATATGATAAGTGTAGCTCTTGGGAACTATAAGTCCCAGTCCGAGCGCAGGAGAGCTAAACTATTAAATAATTTTTACAACGGGACATTGCATAATTCAATAGTACAATAAGCCCCAGCATGAGCGCAAGAGTGCTAGACTGTGGATATCAAGACATCTACACAAATAAGATACAATTAAGTGCGCAATAGATATATTGATAGAACAAACTATAAGGTTCACAAGGCCATTTTTTTGAGGTTTTATGCAAGAGCTCCGCATTTTAATGTGTTTTGAATAATTTTTACAGTGGGGATATTATTTATATGATTTTTACAATAAATGCATATGTATTGATTTAGCAAAGTGTATGCAAGTTGACTGTGAGCTGGCCATTGTTTTTCTTTTGTATCATATACTTTAACATCAATTGGTAGTTGGTGGGCTGTGCTCCAGTCCAAAAACTGGAGAGCAACTCAGATACATTGTGTAACTTGCCAAATACTGAATGTGTGATAGAGGCCATTAAAGTCATGGACGCAGGACTTTTTTTGATCTGAATAAAACCAATCTCAAATGCAAATGGACAAAACTTATGTATTGAGCATGAGGCCTCTATCACACAGTCAGAATTTTACATCCAAATTTGATCATGATTTTGAACCAACTCCTGTTTTTGCCTTACCAATACTGATCAAATACTAAAAGTTTGAAGGTGGATGCTAAAAATATGGAATATGCTTTTTGTGGGCTTTACTTCTGATAGATAAAAAAAAAAAGAAAAGAAAAATAAAGAAGGATATGAATGTGAAGATAGTATTACTGCTGACACCCTCGTCACTGTCATGGGGCCACTACTTGAATCTTGGTCCACTGCACAGTTAAGATCATGCCGATAAATTAGACCTGACGCTAATATTGACTTGCAAGGCTGACTTCAGATTTCAGTTATTTGGTCAGTTATTTCCATCACTTATTGGGAGCCAAATTAAGGAGCCAAACCTACTCTCAGATTAGGTATCATGAATAGATGTGCACCTGTTCTGTGGTTGTGACAAGCACTTGCACTGGTGCTGCCTCTATTTCCTTGAGTCCTGCAGGGGAGCACAGTGTTTTGTTTTGTTTTTTGTTGCATTACTGAAAGCTGCTGTATGCTTTTCTTTTGGTTTAGCTGGGAGTTAGCTAGAACTGTTGCTGACCTGCACAATGATATGCATATTCATATATCTGACCTGCCTCTCATTCTGATGCATAGTAACTGTATCACTACCAGAAAGGACTAGCTATGCATGTTGCTGCAATGCACAGTGATGTACACTGAGATATATTCTCCTTGCAGTATACCTGTAGGTCGGGTGTGTGCTGTTGTCGCATTGCTTATAGCATGATGGAATAATCTGTAGACATACCATCAATGTTTATTGTGTGAAAAACATTTTAATGAAACAATTATTTTAAAAAATACAATACTTTTGATTCATGTTATTCAATTTAAAAATATCATCTAATTTGGCAAAAAAAATAAAATAATGCAATTGATCTCCTTTACTGCCTGCTGACCCTTGTAGGGCGTCTTGTAATCTTTTTACAAGTACAAATTCCATTAGGTTCCATTAAGCTTAACAATTGTAGGGCAGGAACAATGAGAATTGATGTGTCAAGTTTTCAGAATGTGCTGGCAAATAAATGACAGTGTTTGGTATCCAGCAATTCCTTCGTGTCAGCTTTCATGGTATGTTATCATTGAATTAGATCTGCAATATTCCAGCAGCCATAAATCATAATTTAAAGATGGCTGAAGTAATCAAACTTAATTACTGCCAACCATTGCCAGTTAATTAGCTGGGGATAAATGGATCAGTCTGTTTCTTGTGTTCTACTCTCTGTCTCAGCACATTTGTTTGCTTTGCACATCGGTATCTGGTATTGATTGAACGTGTCCTCCTTGTCTCTTGGGCAGCTGTAACGCAATCTCTTTGCAGCAGAATAAAGACGACGGGAAAACACTATAATAAGAAAGGCAAAGTAAAAAAAAGAGCCATCACTTAGGACACCTGTCTGCATGGGCAGTAGCCCATGAGTTTTTAGCCCTTGCACATATTTAAAGGGGTATTCTGGTTGTTAAAAGTTATCCTCTATCCACATATAGGTGAATCTGGAACTATTAGTTCAGTGGGGCACCCCCAACGATCACGAGAACAGGTACCTGGTACCCCTCGGAGCCTCTCCAAAATGAACAGGTCAAGTATTCTCTGACTCTCTGTAATTACAGCACTCATGAGTTAGGGGTGAATAGAGTGGCATTTACATCAGTCAGCCATAAGATTAAAATCCAGGCTAACCCTTGATTTCACATGAATTAATGAACCTTGGCCCCTCAAGACCCTGCTGTCGGTCATATATTGACCTCCCTTGGACCGCTTTTGGTAGATACTAATACTCTATTGGCATTTAGGACTTGATCTGACCTAGTTGCATAACTATCACAATTTGGCCTTTGTCACCCAGACCTGTTTTCAATATGTTAACCCGAAGAACAGACTGTTCACTTGCTGCGTAACATATTACATTCCTTGATTGGTACTATTGTCTCAAGATAATTATTTTTATCCCACACCTGGGAATAAACTCTTGCATCTCTTTCAGATTTTTTTCACTACAGACTATTTTTAAAGTGCACCTCAGAATGAGTGAGCAGTGTAGGAATAATAAAGTTTAGAGGATGGAGCCTGATAAGTGGAGAAAGAGGCATTTTTCTAGGATATACTATATTATAAAGTAATAACTGTCTACACTGTTAATTTATGGGAAGTGGTTTATAATTTGAAGTATTCTTTAAGATGGTCTGACGTCATTGTTTTTATGGACAAATCCATTAAATAAAATTGTGCTTGTTTGGATGACACCTGGGGTTGGAAGTTATTTTGGTCTGTATCTGTTGGAACACTTGTAATAAGACCAGATGCTTTTATTGTTTTCTAGATCTTAAAATATACTATAATTCACTTAACTGCTTTAGGGAAAAAAAAAAAAAACACATGGCACATTGTGTCTGCTTAGTCATGTACATCGTCATCTCTCTCAGGAGTATGGCTAGGCGGTGCTTAAAGGGGCTATTCCATTATTAAATAAAACATGAAAATTAGACATAATATAATACATGACAATATATACAAGGCTAGAACCAGCCCTTTACTGCACATGGATCCAGAGATCTCCCCATCCAGAGAGCTTCATTTGCTCTGCTATGTTTATTTTAATCTTGAAGCTCAGGGGACATTTTCTTTCTCAGGGGTGTGTCCTCTCTGCTGCAACTCTCTCCCTATAACTGTCACAACTTGTAACAGAAGATCTGGCTGGTGGCAGTTAAAGAATGGATGTTAGCATGTACATCCACTTCAGTGGTGTGACTGAGGTGGACAAAAAATTAAGGAAAAGAACAAACAGCAGGTGGTGCTACATCCATTTTAGATCCATTTTATTTTAACTCACTTAGTATTCTACATTTTTATTTGCATACAATTACAAAAGTATTCAGATCTAGGTGCTGTTTTTCATGAGACAACCCTTTTAATCACATACTAAAGTTTAAAGGGGCCAGAGGGATGCAAAAAAAGCCACTCTTATTTGGCCATGATGTTTAGCTGGGCAGCTCCATTAAAGTAGCACTCCCACAAACATTTTTATGATACCAGATGTAAACTGTAGTAAAGGTATTTTTTTTTATCAGTGACTGTATCTGTGAGTCATCACCTCCCTTCTGATCCTCAGCTGTATCATGTGACCACTTTGACCTTCCAAATAACACAGCATCTTATGTGTGGACAGAAAGACAATTTATCTGATGTATTCCTTTGAGAGCCTCAATGTCAGTTTTAAAGGAATGAATAGAGAAGTAACTGACTTCCTGTCTTTTATTTGTTGGAGATCAGAGTGCAGGTCACATGACACAGCTGAGGATCAGAAGGGAGGCTATAACTCACAAATACAGTCACTGGTCAGAAAATACAGTTTACATCATGTACCTTTTTTACAGCTCAGAGAATAAAAATGTTTGTGGCAGTGCTACTTTAAATGCTGCAGGTGAAAAAAAGCTCACCCACAATCCAAATATATTTAATATGTGTCTGTTTTTCTTCTTGAAAGACAGAAATAAAAATTGGAACATCATTATTTATTATGCATTTTTACCTTAAAATAGATCTGTCATGTACGATTGATTTCCTAACCTTGTTAAGAGCAGTATATTATAAGAACAGATGTATTATGTCACTCTACCATATGGCACAAAAATCCAGTAGCGGAAATAAGCCTTACTCACGGCTTATGATTCTGCTGTACACACACTGCATAGTACATACTGCATAAGATACACAGGGCTGCCGCCACCTTCCCTTGCCTTCAGAGTCCAAACTTATGGGTGAATCTGCACCAGTGAGGTAACCTTTATGTCAGATTGCAGATGTAGAGGGAAAATGGGGGCGGCACTTCTTGTGAACACAGCAGAATCATATGAATGATTCTCTTGTAGGTTTTCAGCTTCAATATTAACCCCTTAATGACCTGTTTTGAGCTTTATTGATTAAGCATTTACATTTTTCACTTTTTTCATTGTTCAGATTTATTTTTATTTTTCCATGAATGTAGTCGTATGATGGTTTGTTTCCTACAGAACAAGTTGTACTTTTTAATGGCACTATTTTCGGGGTACATATAACTCATTGATTAACTTTTACTAACTATTTTTAAGTGGAAGGTTGGAAAAAATCAGCAATTCTGCCTTTTTACATTTTTCGGCATTCACTTTGAAGCATAAATAACATGATAACATTAATTTTGGGGTCAGTAAGATTTCATTGATATTGAATACATAAGTTTTTTAACCCCTTACCGACCAGCGCCATAATAATACGGCACTGGACAGGTCTTTAAAGATGGCACCCGCTCCTGAGCGCTGCGAGTGCCGTAGCCACGGGTGGCCATCTGCTTCTTATAGCAGAAACCCGCGGCTCATGTCCGCAACCGGCAGTAATGCCAATCGCGGACATTTAACCCCTCAGAAGCCGTGATCAATCCTTACCATGGCATCCGAGCGCGCTGAAAACCGTGTGGCGATCGGAGGAGCCGAAGCTTGTGGGCAGCAGCTCCTGTCTTTGTGAATGACAGGAGACTGCTGCATAGTATTTCCTATGGAGCGCTTGCCTGTAAAAAGGGTCCATTGGAAAGTTGTAAAATTATCATAGACTCCGATGCAAGTGCATTGGAGTCTATGATAATAGCAATCATGTGATTGATTGTTATAGTTCCCTATGGGAACTATAAAAAAAGTGTAAAAAAAAAGTAAAAAAAAAAGAAAATTCAAATCACCTCCCTTTTCACAAAATTAAAAAATACACATCATGGGTGTCGCGATGTGCGAAAACGCCCATAATATAAAACTATAAAAATATATTTCCCATACGGCAAACAGCAAAATGGCAAAGAGCGTCCGAATGGCCAATTCACCGTCTTTGGTAGCTCCATTTTCTACAAAAAATTAAATAAAAAGTGACCAAAAAGTCATACACGCCAGAATGGTATCAATGAAAAGTTCAGATCGCCCTGCAAAAAATACAGCTCCATACACATTATTACAAAAAAGTTCTAGGGGTCAAAATATGGCGACAAAAAAATAAAACTGATATTCTCTCACTTTTAATTTTTTTTATCACTATCAAAACGCGAGAAAAACCATACATATAAGGTATCGCCGGATTCATATGAACTGTAGAATAAAAGTAACTGGTCCTTTTTATCGCACATCGAACGTTGTAAGTAAAAACACGTAAAACTGTGGTGGAATTCCTTTTTATTTTTTTGCAATTTCACCCCATTTGGAATTTTTTTCCCGCTTCCCACTACATCATATGCAATATCAAATAGTGGCGTTGGAAAGTAAAACTTGTCCCACAAAAAAAAAGCCCTCATATGGCTATGTGAACATACAAATAAAAAAGCTATGGCCCTGGGAAGGCAGGGAGCGCAAAACGAAACGCAAAAAAATAAAAATAAAACTCCGGGGGTGAAAGGGTTTAGTTTTACAAAATTTGCACAATAAAAACTCTTTTGTTTAAGAAATAGAAAATAAATAACCCCATCATTGTTTAAATTAGAGAATTGGGGATTTTATTTTTCTTCCATGGGAATTATTTTTTTTTTCCTTAGGGATTAAGAAAACCCCATGTAATTCTTTAATTCTTTATTCCAAAAGAGGCCTTTAGCATGCAATAATTTGATTACTTAATAATACACTGTACTACTTATGTAGTACAGTGTATTATTGTGTCTGTGGAAAACTGACAGGCAATCTGTTTGGCAATTCTTCTGGCATGGTCTAATCAGCACATGCACAAGCCAGACTTTGGGTTCTTCACAGACCCTCAATTACCATGAAAAGACATTTATAGTCTACAGAAGCATTTGTGGGTGTGCTGGCAATCGCTGTTAAGCACAACATCTAAGGAATTAAAGGACCTAGATCATCAATTCTGCCGATCAAGACTGTAAGAGCTCCTGCTCTTCCCTACAAGGGAAACCCATTCAATGCTTAGACTAAGCCACCTAAAATAGCAGTGGTCTAGACTACGCCCCTTACTGGCCACTGTAAAATGGTATATCGGTGGTCACAAATTTGTTAAACATTGAAAAAGACCATGTAGCTGCTATAGAACATATGGTGTGAAGAAGGATGGCACTGAACTACTTCCCCTACAGGACATACAGTAGCAGCTACTGACAGCCACCCCTAGAGGAGCACACTGCATACAGATTTGCAAAATTCCTATTGAGTTCAGTACTGGTTGTATTAACTGTATGCAGTTATCGCCTCCTATTGGAGGTTACATGCAAAACAGAGCTCACCTATACCAATGTAATCTTAAATTAATTAGCACAAGTTTGTATTTAGTTTATTGTCCCAAGACAATAATTTACCTCTAAGTGTCCTGCTGCCAGAAGGCCCTTACGTATCAGGTTGCAAAATCCATCACCATAATAGGAGGTCCATTTTGATGTTTGCTATGAAGGGCTCTGTCTTACATACATAGATATAAAAAGAAAAAAATAAGAACTACTTAGGCATAGAACTGAACTGAGGCGCATACAGATGTAAGTCTTTAACGAGTTCAACTATAGATGTTTCCTTCCTCCCTTTACTGTTGGATATGTGTTTCATGTTATAATCAGAAGAACAACATGATTTGACGTTATTGCGTCATGACATGTTTATCCTATATAAGACTGTGTTTGGCCACCCAGTGGTTGTGGTGTGAGTTGCAGCCTGTCAAGGGTTTTGCTAGGATATTGTATTGAATTGGTCATGAGAAACTGGGGTCCTTAACCAAATTCTAGCCAAGATAAAAGTAAAGACGTTTCTAGTTAAATATTCCAACATCTGTAAATCCTAAATCCACTTATCTCATCTACCTTCAAAATCACTTTTTCTACTAAATTGAATATTAACTTCCCAACAAATGCCTCAATGTAAAAAAGTATCAATCAATTTGATAACATAACATTAATTGCTTTCTTATGACTTTTCCATTCTTTAGAAATTAATAATCACATTGCGGAGAAGATCTGGGCGATTGTCCATTTCTCATGGCAATAGTTCTAAAAGGCTGACATCTGAGGGGTCTAATTCCGGTGTCTGCATTGTTTGACCACAATTTTGCAGATTAAATAAGTAACATCCTTTTGTAAATTATTTAGCACCTTTACCTTCCCAACATATGTGCAAAAGGATCCTTCCTATATGCATCCCCCAAAACATTGTTTTCATGCCATTGGGAGAAAAGATGTCATTCCTGTTATGGTATAACACCCTAACCTGATTTTTTTTTTATTTCATTGATTGATACATGATGTATATTTAAAGGGGATGTCCACTTTATTTATATTGATGACCTATCTTAAAGATAGGTCATCAATAGTGTTGGGAGTGAATATTCGAATTGCGAATTTTAATCGCGAATATCGTGACTTTGAGAATTTGTGAATGTTTAGAATATAGTGCTCTATATTAGTATTCACGAATATTCGAGATTTTTTTTCCTCTGAACCCATTACCCCTCCCTGCTTCTTGCTTGTGGGCCAATGAGAAGGCTGCATTGTCTTTGTCTGAGCTTAGCAACATCCCTAGCAACCAATAGAAAAGTTGCCTTCCCCTTTAATATATAAGAACCTCCCCAGCAGCCATTTTGTCCATTTTTCTGCAGTTCTGAGAGAGACAGCAGTGTCATTGCTGTGCTCTGCGCTTTCCTGTGTCACATTACATTAGTTGGTTAGTTAGTTAGGATATATATATAATACAGATAGTTAGTGGGAGATCAGTGTAGGTTAGATAGTGATATAGTGTAGCTGATAGGTTCCAGTGCAGGGTGTTAGGAAGATTGACTTTGCTGTTCATACATACATGCTACATACATAGTGCTGTGATGTCACAAGTTCACATTACTTAGTGCACCAATCACTAATATTTAGTCAGACCTGCTAAAATGTGAAATTGCACGTATTGTGCAAAAATATGCGTATCATTAATTGCCGATTTGCGCAATTGCAAATATATCGGAGCACTCTATCTGCATATAAAGCTGTAATGTTCTGCTGTGAGAACCATTTTCTCCATTCTCAGGAAACTTCTAGCAGCTTGATAAAAGTAGGAAAGCGACCCACGCCTGTATTGCGCGCGCAATACACGCATATTACAATGCCGATTTTCGAAATCAAGAAAATATTAGCGAATTCGAGAACTCCAATATATGGGGAATATTCTACCGAATATTAGCGAAATATCGCAAAATCTAATATTGTCCCTGCCGCTCATCACTAGTCATCAATAACAGATCAGCTGTTTGAAAGGAAAGCAGCTCTCATACAAGTGCTGCCTTCTATGTATTGTTTACCTGCTTGCTATTGCAACTGCAGTAGTGAGCAGGTTTAATTACAACTTAGCAGTCCCATTCACTTCAAAGGGACAACTGCTTCAGTAAGGAGCCGTCCCATAGAAATAAATGGGAGGGCTGAGATAAAATTTGAGAAGCTCCCCGATGCGGTTGTGAATTTGTAAGCAGGGAAACAATGAAGTGAAGGCAGCACTTGTATGAGTGCTGCTTTCTCTTCAAAAAGCAGAATGGCGACGGGTGTCGTACTCCCTCCGATCTAATATTGATGACCTATCGATGACAACTCTTTAAGTGAACCTACCTAAGCATGCTGTTCCTTCACCAAAAACCTATTAACTATTAACCTAATAACAACCAAGCATTGTGCATCTATGGTGTGTGGTTCTTGACTTTAAAGCCATGCTATTGTAAAAGTATTTCACTGATTTGAAGCTCTTGTTCTGGCTGTTAGAGAATGCCAGGGACCCTGAGGATAAGACAGAAGCAGTTTCATGTGAACGCAGAATCTCTCTGACATAGCAAAGCTCATGAGACCCAGATCAGCTCCGTAACTGAGGCTCCTATGGATGACCCACTTATATTGGAAAACTAACAAATTTAAAACAAATCATGACCTTTTTGGGGCCATATTATGTGCCAAATTATAAGCATACCAAGAAAAAAATATACAAATAAAAAAGCCTTCTCCAACCTAAACCGTCACCATTGCATCCGTGATCACCTGACACATACAGTTTAACGCAATATAAAACTTAAAAAAAAAACTAAAGAAAAAAATTTCTTTAAAATAGGTATTAATAAATGGCCTATGTGTCACAAGACAAATGCTGCAATTATTTTTTTTTATAACCAATCAAATAAAAAAGGAAAGACTGCTAAACCACCAAAAAAATAAAAATAAAAATTAGGCCTTTTCAAGCCTGGTCCTTAAAGGGGTTGTTTCATTTCAGCAAATAGTATTTATTATGTAGACAAAGTTAATACAAGGCACTTCCTAATGTATTGTGATGTGATTGTCCATATTGCTTCCTTTGGTGGCTGGATTAATTGCTTCCATCAAATTAGCACTGTTCATTTCTATGGTTACAACTACCCTGCAATCCATCAGTGGTGGCCGTGTTTGCACACTATATATAACAAGCTGCCTTGCTGTATGTTTGTGATTCTGGGATTGCGGTAATGGCCACTTGTGAGTCTTGCTGCGTTCCCATTCATTACGCGACACTACGATCCATGATCGCTCAACAACCAACACAGAACCTGAAGAACCAGCCAATATCCTGCTCCCTGATTGGCCGATTGGCTGCCTGCAAAGCATAGTGGGCACGTCCGCCAGCCAGAGCCACTCCCAGGTTCATGTGCTCCTCCATCTTCATCTTCCCTTCTGTCTCTCTCGCATTGTAACAGTAAAATGGCAATCTCAGTTAGTTTTGTGCGATTTGTCTGAAGCAAACAAATCTCAGTAATTTAGAATCCATTCTCTAATAGATAAAAATTCTTAATAGTAATATGTGAATAATTGTGCATTGACCCTTAGTTTAACAATGTTCACATACAACATGACAGCTACCAGATGCAGACAGCACACAGGTCAGTTATCAGCAGCTGTGTGCTTGTCCCAGATATTCTATGGCTTTGTCATGATAAACTATCTTCCATGGATTCCAGGTTTTCATGCTTTAAATATCTCAGCTTCCTAGTCTCCTATTCAACTTTCCCCCGTATAGGCGGACTGCCTGCACCCGGTAACACAAGAGAAGCAGAAGCTCTTATTAGTAACACGCTCCAGTTGATGTATAAAAAACCTAATTTCTGTTTCACTATGTCATGATGCATGTACATATAGGAATACAACATGACAATGTGATATAGCGTAGACGCTGCAAGAAAAGACAACACATTGTGATACTATAAGCGCTTTAGCGAACATAGCATCTACATTTACTGTTTTCATGGGCTTACTGATGGTCTGTTCACCAGAGCAGCTACAAAGAGCATCCCTGGAGGCCCCAGCACGTCCATTGTGCCAGTGGGTGGCATGTAATGCCTCATTTGTCCTGTGATGGCATTGCAAAAAAAAAAAAAAAGGAAAGCTTGCTGCAAAATTACCTCACAGATTACAGCTAATCACTGGGGGGACTCTGTGATCAGCTTATTGCTGGGGGGTTCTTTTAACAAAATGGCTGTTAACAGCCATAAATAAAATCTTCTCCACATATTTGGTATTGTCGCATCCATAATGACCAGCACTTCACAGTTATCATGCAATTTATCCTGTACGGTGAACACCGAGCTTATTAGCCACCTAAATAAAAAAAATAAAAAAAGAGATCATAAAATGTTACTTACTCCAAAATACCAATGAAAAGTACAAGTTCTTCTGCAAAAATTGAGTCCTCGCACAGCTGCGCAAAACGAAAAACAAACAAAAAGAAAAAAGTATGATGCAAACATTTTCTCGTGCAAAAGTTGTAAAACGTAAACAAAAAAACTATGCATATTTGTTATCGCTGTAATCATACTGACAGAGAACAAAATTCATATTATTGTCATAATAATCTATACCATGATGTTAAAACTGACTGGCATTATTTTTTTTTTTAAAAACCCTTTCCCACCAACAAGAGTTATTAAACGTTAATCCCTAAGCTATGTATACCCCAAAATGATGCCATTAAAAACTACAAGCCCTCATACGGCTACATTGATGGAACATTTGTTTTTTAAAATTAGAGCTCCCGGAAGGCGAGGATGAAACAATGACAATAAAATAAATAAATGAAATGGTCGCTAAGCCCCAAAACAAGCTGTTCACTACGGGTTAAATACCCTGTCAGTTGTTTGTGTATAAGAAGAAAAAAAATTGCAGTACTCTCACAAAAAATGAGTGAAAAGAAAAACATTTTTTTCACCCATGTGGTCTAAACATTTACAAGAATAGGTGCCCTACTGTGGTGGATGCAATCAACAAAATCTGACTAAACCCTCACACTGGTGTTAAAATTAGACTTTAGCCAATTTATCCTTGTATTAAGGACATACTGGAGCCCGCGCACCCCGTCAACGTATCTCAAGTGGCACGTGACCTAATGCTAACCTACCAGTGCCATATGGGCAGTACAAGGGAACAGTGGGCGAATTACTGGAGAGTAAGGATATATTGGCCAAAGTCTCATTTTAACACAAGTGTGAGGGTTTAGTCAGATTTTGTGGATTGTATCCACCACAGTAGTGCACCTATTCTTCTAAATGCTTATTTCATATAGTCAATTACATCCACACATTTTGCCATCTAGTGTAGGATATCTTTGTGGTATTTGCGGTCCGCTGCGGGCATCCTCAATTGCATGAATTCATTTTTGCTGGGGATCGCTATTAGCAACGGACCACATGTGTAGGATTTGCTCCCCCGGGTATAGATGCACAACTGCATATGGGGTTGAGCATTTCCTGCCTCTTAAGACCATGGTATTTTGTCATGTAGTTCACCCATGTAGTCGCAACATTTTAGCTCATTCATAGAGCCTTTTTTTTTTTCTTCATATATTATCCTGGATTTGTTGCCTGATCCATTCTATCTGGCCTGCTGTGCTGCCATTTTCTTTATATATATATATATATATATATATATATAAA
This sequence comes from Bufotes viridis, assembly GCA_033119425.1. Classification (NCBI taxonomy): domain Eukaryota; kingdom Metazoa; phylum Chordata; class Amphibia; order Anura; family Bufonidae; genus Bufotes; species Bufotes viridis. The sequence goes on along the minus strand of CM065591.1, from coordinate 43,012,878 downwards.
TGCACGTGGCTTGATAATGGCTCTGTGAGGGAGCTGAAACGTTTCTGGCACATGTGCTGATTAAACCACCGTTTTTTTTGCACCTTAATGATTGGAATGCTGTGTCATTTCCACGACTATATTGATACTAGATGACTGAGGGTGGACGCTGGCACCACAGCTTTGTGGATTTTACTGGAGTGCTGCCCGATATTCCCTTCTTCTAAGCCCCACCCACTTTTATTTGCCACTTTTAAGAGGGGAGAGAGAAATTAAAAGTTGGAAATTATATGGTACATATGGCGTGCACCATGATTAGTGTATTTTTAATGGTACATTAGTGGCCTAAAACATTTGCTAATTACGGTATATGTTAATCTCAACAATAATAGTTTATATTGAGCTTCTCAGCTCCTGGGAGCCAGAAATGTATTGTTCAGCAATATGTTCATGTTGGATAATTGTTATATTTATAAAAAAAAAAAACTGCTATTAAAATATTAATAAATGAACAGTGCAAAATGTTAGACCTAAAACATATAGAAATTAATAGAAATTCTGAAGGTGTTGCTTTGTTTTTATGATGTGAATGTTTTATGTTTCCACCTAAGATGGCCACTAATTGTTCTCTTTCTTCTCCCCCTCATCCTTCTATGGACATATTTCAAACTTCTGTATCCTTTCAACGTTAGGTGAGTAGTCTAAAACAATATAAACAAATATAAAACACATATGTATAGAAAATCTGGAATTTTTACTCCATATTTGGCTGTTTGACCAAAAATTTGATTTTGTTTGATATTTTTGTGCCTGCTATTATGTAAATTTACATGGTGTGAGCGTTTTAAGGTTCGATATTTCATAGAAAAGAATGACATACTTGGAGTAAAAGCAGATCCAGTAACAATATATGCCTCCAATTTCCTTCTGCAAATGTTGCAACGTCATTTTTTAAAATTTTATTTTTAGAAATAATATAAATTTTTTTTTTCTATGTGTTACTTATTGAAGAATGAATGCCACCATTAGGTTAGGCCATCAAAATCAGATGAATAGGGGTCCTACTCCTGGCATTTCCACCAATCAGCTGATGAAAGGGGTTGTGGCGCATCAGTGGTTGCCATGTTGCTTTCATTGTTTACCAGGCACCAGGGGTGTAGCTATAGACCTGAACAAAATCCCTTTAGGGGTCTCTATCTAACAGTGTCTTAATATAAAAATATATCTTTATTAGTTCTTGTTTAAAAGTGAAAAGTGAAAAAGAAAAAAATGTATCTAAAAATATCAGTAGCAGTGAGACCAATTTAATTCGTAGCTACTAGTGGTTGCTAGCGGCAACTAAGTAACTTGTGGTATCTGAACTATAATACAGTCACCCGCAGGTGCACTGTTAGTATAGATGATTGAGGTTACATAGTGTCAGTTATTGGCACACTACTGCAATTTACAGGGGCATGTTAGATACTACCATGTGCTGCAGCCTGAATTAGGTGTCTGTGGGAGTTGGGTGTTGTCTTTATCACAGTGAAAGGTGCCACATCCTTAAACAGTCTATCTATGTGTGGCCTGCAATTTGGTTACAGGCCACATACATGTATCGACTGTTTCAAAGAGCCTGGTGTGTGTTGTGAACCAGGGGTCAAATTTAACCTCAGTTGCATGCAGCTTTAAATAACAGTCTGACCTATTTAACATGGACGACGGCAATGTGCTTTCCGCATTTTGCAGATCCGCACATTGCCAGAACTTTATAGAAAATGCCTTTCCTTGTCTGCAATTGTGGACAAGAATAGGACATGTTCTATATTTTTGCGTAACGGAAGTGCAGACCCGGAAGTGCGGATCCGCAATTCCGGATCTGAGCGGGACAAAGTCTGTCCCCATAGATATGAATGGGTCCGCAATTCCGTTCCGCAAACAGAATTGCGGACGTGTGAATGGGGTCATAAGGGTCTCTTATCACCGCCAGTTAGTTAGCTACTTGTTAGGTAGTTAGCGCCCAGCCCACCGCACCGCAGTCACTGATTTTGGCAGAGATTTTTTTCATCCACATTGATTGATGCGAATGAAAAAATCTGTGCCGTTCATTTTCATTTATTTTTTCAGCCGAGAGGCTGAACGGAAAAAAAAAATCTTATTACGTGTATGCTCAATATAAGGAGGATAGCAGAAACTCCTAATGCTGGCCATACGTGAAATGATTGCGGAGACCCTCAAATGCCAGGGCGGTACAAACACCTCACATGTGACCCCGTTTTAGAAAGAAGACACCCCAAGGCATTCCGTGAGGGGTATGGTGAGTGCATGTAAAATTTTATTTTTTGTCACAAGTTAGTGGAATTTCCGCTAACTTGTGCAAATTTTTTATTTTTTCTGTGAACTCGCCATGCCCCTCACGGAATACCTTGGGGTGTCTTATTTCCAAAATAGGGTCAGATGTGGGGTATTTATACTGCCCTGGCATTCAAGGGGTCCTAAAGCGTGAGAATCCAAATGCGTAAAAATGTGCTGTGAAATCCTAAATGTACTCATTGGAATTTGGGCCCCTTTGAGCATCTTGGCTGCAAAAAAGTGTCACACATGTGGTATTGCCGTACTCAGGAGAAGTAGGGCAATGAGTTTTGTGGTGTATTTTTATATATACCCATACTTTGTGTGAGAAATATCGCTGTAAACAACAACTTTTTAAAACATTTTATACAAAGCTGTCAATTTACAGAGATATTTCTCTCACCCAACATGGGTATATGTAAAAATACACCCCAAAACACATTGCTCTACTTCTCCTGAGTACGGTGATACCACATGAGTGACACTTTTTTACAGCCTGGGTGCGCAAAGGGGCCCAAATTCCAACGAGTACCTTTAGGTTTTGCATGGCTGTTCACAATTTAGCCCCACCCAAAATGCCAGAACAGTACAAACACCCCACAAATGACCCTGGTAACATGGTATACTGTTCTAAAAATATAAATTCCCCTTTAAGACATCTAACTCAGGGATTGCGATCTCTTTCTGGCTGTGATGCTGGTGGCCCATGCCTGCCATTAACTCCATTCTTTCAGTGGGCAGAACCGCCAGAGTATTTACCCTCCCCACTGCTTCATGCTGCAGCCACTCACGATCTTCTCCAAGTCTTTCCTGGTGTTCATTCCACATGTTCTTAAAGCGCTTTTAAAAGGCTAGTGTGCACAGTACATGTTTCCTGAGGTATATAGACCATCTTCCCCATCAAAGGATGCCTCAGCAGAAGGTTTTTAGTGTGTCTAGTCCTCCCAAGGTGCACTATTGTATGTTCTGTCCTCCCTTGCCTGACCTCTGCACGTTTACCTTATTACCTTATTGTCCCTGTGCTTCATGTCCTGACCTCTGCCTCTACCTGTTTAGTTTATTGGGGCAAACTATGCCTGTCTTACCTTAGCTTGCCCTTAGACCATGCTTTTGTCTGTCCCCTTGTTGCCACACATCAATGTCTTTCGATCTGCCTGGGTCAGCAGACTCTAAGGGCAGTCTACTCCTAGAAGCAGCAGCCTGGTAACCCCTGCGGCAAAGTCCATATCCTTCTAGGAGGTGAAAGGTAAAAAACAGGGGTTCATGTTTATAAGGCCCTCAGAATAAGCCCCAGCCAAATCTGTTCAGTGGAACTGTAGGTCCATACCCACTGCAATACACTGGCTATCGACTCTTGGAAATTGCTCTTATGCCGAAATGGTTAGTCCATCTCTGGGTTTAGAAATGGAATGAAGTACTGTATATTGCTTGCTAATGGTCAGTAGAGGTGATACTAGGGGGTTGTTTCACTTTAGCAAATGGCTTTTTTCATGTACAGAAAGTTAATACAAGGCACTTAGTAATGTATTGTGATTGTCTATATTGCTTCCCTTGAATTAAAACGAAACTTAGAAAAGTGTGGATTACGGACAATGCAGCAGTCCTGAAATACGGAGTAGGTCCTTTCTCCTTCAAAGTCACAGTATTCAAAAGTCAGGTATCAGGTCCGTGCTAATGGATCCACCATAAACATGTGCTCCAGACGCACTGTAATAATGACTGCGATACTGCCATTTTATATATATCTTTTATGTATATCATATATTTTTGGTTTAATGTAATTTTAATTATACATGTATAAAGTTTGGCCCGTGACCTAAGGAAGCGAGATAGCCAGAAATTGAGCTAGGAGGTAACAAAAGGACCTCAGGTGCCAGTCACTGATTTGCCCCTGACGAAGCCAACGTGGCGAAACCCGGGTCGGACTTGTGCTGTTTGTCTGTCACGCTAACTACAAAGTGTAAACCTGTAAGTAGAATAAAGTTGCTTTTAACCTATTACTTGGGGTAAGTTTCAAAGGGATTCTGGATATGGAGAGCTTCAGTTGGTGTTCGGAGTGTAATTACGAGTGACCTGAATAAGAGAACAGCGCGTCTGGAGCACGTGTTTATGGTGGATCAATTAGCGCGGACCTGATACCTGACTTTTGTATATTGATTCCCTTGCTGGTGTGCATGCACGGCCACCACTGATGAATTGCAGGGTGGTCATAACTATGTAAATGAGCAGAGTATGTGTGATGGAAAAATGAATCCAGCCAGCAAAGGAAGCAATATGAACAATCACAATACATTAGTGTCTTATATCAACTTTCGCTACATGATAAATGCCATTTGCAGAAGTGAGAGAGCCTGTTAATTTATATAAATAGTTTGTATGCAGGGCACCATTATAATATACAATGCCCCATGATTTCACTGGTGGCATAGATTAGCCTCTGATGCCCATGTACCAGGCACAACTATGCAAAAATAAGTCCATACCCATCATGTATAAATTTATCTCCATACATTGCTGTCAGATTTCCATGTGCCTGGAAGAAGCTTGTTACATATAAACTAATAGATAAAATTCTTGCCTTGAATCTCAAATAATCACATGTAGCAAAGGAATTTCAAACCACAAGAAATTTGCATATTTTTCCTGCCTGTAGAAATCACATTGAGAACAGTTTGTGACATTTGTAAAAGGTTATGTGCCTTTGTGCTATAGACTATAAAGAACCAAGGTGATTATTACAGCAGCCGTTGTTACCTCTATCCTCTTTTTTTTCATTCCGTGAAATCTGCAATTTCCCTTGCCCAAAGCTATGTCCCTGGTTATTATTATTTCCCTTATAAAATGCAATCTAGCAGGTTATTGAGTTGTTTTTGACTGCATAATTGTGGGAGCATTACCAAAATGAACTGCTACATTTACATCCTTGTGTATTCAAAGCCAAACAATACACATGAGTTGAGAAATTTGTTTTCTTTCATGCTCGGCTGCGCTTTCACTAGCTGTTTAATAATGAATGTCCTACTATCAGATGAGGACTATAGACCTGCTTTAGGACTATAGGCTCGTCACTAGTTTTAGGCAAAGTCAATGAAACAGAAAATGGTTAAAACGGCAACTTTACAATTCCGCTAAAGGTTTGCTGATTCGTTTGCTGTCAATAAATTTCTAGAATTTGTTTAGTTATTTTATGCTTGAGTTTTTCTTTGGCTGCTACTATAGACTGTTCGAGACACAGACAAATATCTCTACAGTGCAAGTAATTGACATTTAAATCCAATTCAAGTCAATTTCTCAGTCTGTATTTATTGCATGGTGTACACGCATCAATAGACTGATAAAGTACTGCCTGCAGCCGATTCTGCTCAGTGCTATAGAGCTCCCCTTCTTCAGGTGTTCACAGTTTAATATTTCACATTGATCTGCTCTCTTCTGCCTAGGGTATATGTAAATGGTTTCCTGCCGATGATGTAGACAAACAGTAAAAATCTTTATAGTTTTCCACAATATTCAAAGAAAATGTAAAGCACCATAATCAGCCACTGTTTTATGGGCAGTATATGATGTGAGAATGATCACTTCACCATACGCTGTATGCTAACATAATTACTATGACGTTATATATGTGTTTTATTCAGTAACTGTAATATGCCTTAATAAAACATGCATAATCTCATACATTTTCCTCTTCTATTAGTCTGCACAGTATTTCACTGGAGGGTCCAGACCTCTTCACTCTAGCTACTCAGTTGTTTAAAGGGGTTGTGGTGTACATCTGATCTAATATGGATGGTCTATCCTCAGGAGAAACCAAAAATGGCAAGAGGAAAATCATTTTAAAGGGGCTATGGAGAGGTGTGGTGTGCCCAAGATGTATGCCCTGCCCATAGCCCCTTGAGACAGCTGCTTTAAAGTTTAAATAGTTACAGACTAGAGATGAGTGAATCATTTGTACGCAAATCAAATTGCCTATGAATTTCCCCCAAAATTCACATTTTGGAGAATCCAAAACCCATGTGACTCATCCAACACAGGTAACTCACAATGGCAGCCACCATTTTCAAGCCAGCCATAGTATTTTTAATAAAAAATAAAATAAAGTTGACCATTGTCACTGTCACTTTGACTTTCTTAATGCTACCCTGGTATTAAAGAGCATGAAAGGTGTTGGGTACAGTCCAAGGAGACCTCAGAGTATCATACAGGATTTTTCAGGGCAGTTGGGGCACTTTAGAATTGGTTTTAATTTATTCAGACTGAATGAAATAAGTGATGGCCGATTCTAACAAATCTAACCTGAAGCAAATTTTGAGAAATTACTGATATTTCAACAAATTTTGCATAAATCATTAATGCAGGAAACTATAAGGGAGCTAAGTTTTCCCCTTCCCCTCCCCAGAGGATTGCAATTTGCTGTTCAGTGAGCTCATAGTCGTCTCTTCTCTCAAGATGAAGTTAGAAGGGAATATTAATTTAATAGGAGGGAGAGAACAAACATTTTTCTCCGATTGGGTATATTACAAGGTTTCTTGATTGTATTACGGTGTATTACAAAGATTTTTATATTCCCCGTTTAACATTATTGTATGTAAAGTATGCAAAAAAGTTAGTTAATCACTTTATTAAAAATTCTACTCCCTGTATTAAAAATTCTACAATCTATTCAACTTACCATATTCAAGATATTCATTTGTGAATCAATTAGTGTGGTTATTTACATTGTGGAGGCAAAAACACTACTCCTGGTGAGAAGTGTTTTCATTCTAGGCAACACATTGTGACTCTGTGAGCTACCGTAAATAGATCAGCAGCAGCTAGAGAAATCTGTCTTTCAGATTGCTACAGAGTATGTGTGTAACTAGCATTGTCTAGAAAAACAAACAAAAAACTTTTAAGGCTACCTATACATATTGTGCATTTGTATGAATTTGTATGAAATCTGAATCGAAAGCCACATAGATCGAACAAACGACTTTCCTTCTCCCTGCATGGGGAAACCATTCCTCTTCTGGAAGCGCATGCTGTTGCTATTTAGATACTGTGGTCACGCTTGACCACTCATCTAAAGGGTTAAAGGCCTTCGATCGTCATTATTGCCGGTCGCGGACATTAGCCACATGCCTCTACTGCTTGAAACAGCAAAGACCCGCTGGCTAGGGCGCCATTGTCTAGAAAAAAAAACAAAAAACTTTTAAGGCTACCTATACATATTGTGCATTTGTATGAATTTGTATGAAATCTGAATCGAAAGCCACATAAATCGAACAAACGACTTTCCTTCTCCCTGCATGGGGAAACCATTCCTCTTCTGGAAGCGCATGCTGTTGCTATTTAGATACTGTGGTCACGCTTGACCACTCATCTAAAGGGTTAAAGGCCTTCGATCGGCATTATTGCCGGTCGCAGACATTAGCCACATGCCTCTACTGCTTGAAACAGCAAAGACCCGCCGGCTAGGGCGCCATAATTAAAGACCCTCCCAGCGCCGTACAGTCTGCATGGAAAAGACACACGTAATCTGTAACGTGTGCAGGTACGGGAATTATCACCATTAGTGGTTCTCTATTTTATGACTAAATTATATATTTATAGAAATTGTTCCGTCATGGTCGATCTCTTTACTTATTATATAAAAATAAAGCGATAGAGATATTTAATGCATTGGTATAGCAGTCTTATCTACATAATTATCTTATTCAAGTACCCCAAAAACAATTCCTGGAAATAAAACATATAACACTCTAGTAAAAGAAAATCCCAGGAAACCTACAGTATCTGCAACAACACCACCAACTCCTTATTGCCTAGCCTATTCCATTGGGGAACAAGCAGGTCTTCGGGTAATGTGTCATGTGATGAATTTTCTGCAGAATTCTCTATTTGGACCTAACTTTTTTAGCTTATCGGTGTCTATAAATAAATATGGGGAGGTGCTAAGACAATTTAAAGTCAGTTCCTCTTTTTTATCATATGGCACATAAAATCAAGAATACCTGTATTCTTTTGCCTTCCTCTTTCATACTCTAATGTTATAGAAGAGAACAATCCATCTTTCGCTTAACATCTTGATTTTAGATACTGTATGACTGTACGCAGTAACTCTGGTAACTTACCTAGCTATTACATAGGGATGTTGTGAGCAGAAACAAAAGCTATTTAGATAGTTTTAGAAAAAACTGGTCCAAGGAAAAGGATCGGAGGGGGTACAGACTGTGCCTTGTACAGGACTGTTTACTGTGCGTCATAGTCAGCAAGAAAACTCCAGCCCATTGTAGGAAGGGTCAGAGACTATGGCACTGGTTTATGTGCTATGCTGGTCGTGAAGGGCCCTGCAACGACAGACGAGGTATTTCATTTATGATGAGGTGCAGGCTTTGTCATAAATGCCTTCTCCAACAGTCCATACATCAGACTGAAATGTACTCCATCTCATAGATGGCGTTTATTTTAGTCATCGTTTATGCCAGTTTCAGGTGTAAATGATAGTAAAATTTGCCATGGTTGAGGGCCCACCCATGGACCACCCTAGTTGAGACTAGATTTAGTCACAAGTAGAAAAATCTGTATTTTGCAACTTTTGAATGCCAAAAACCAGGTGCAGGGAGATGGTAAATCTTCCCCTATGACTTTAAATATAACAGGCTTCATTCAAGCCCTTGAACATATAAATACATATATCTCATGCATCACTCAAATAAATGACATCTCCAGAACTCTTGTTCTTTTGACATTGATGGTAAATCTGCCCTATATGATTTTCTTCCTGCAGTATAAAAAAATACTGACAGGTGAATTTACTGTACAAACTCCATGAAAATGTTTCCCTGAACAGATCTTAACTCCATGGCTGCAAAAGTTCTTGCTAACCACATAGCCATATAGTCAGCCACCTTATTCTGAGAGGCATAGTCTACTATGCTATTCTGTCCAGTGAAAAATCCGGTAACAAAAAAAACATTACAAGCAGCGTACAAAGATGTATCTTCTGAACTCCATTTGACCTGCTAAAATGATTGTATCCATTGTGGTATGCTTTTGATTGCCCATTTTGGGGTATTCACATGTATATCCCCCAACAGAAAGTCTTGCAGACTACGAGGGTCATTTATTAAGACCAGCATTTTAGACGCCGGTCTTAATAACCTCTATAGCTGGAAGCGGCCTCTACATAACTTTGGCGCATCCAGCACAAGTCTGCACTTCTTAGCGGTCTTACATTTAGACCATTTTCTACACCTAAAACAGGTGTAGAAAATGATGAATGAGACGGACCTACCAGGCCTATCCTGCCTACACCATGCCCACTTTTTTAGACCTGGCGTGGGCAGGAAAAGTCACAGATTGCGGCGTATTTCTGGAAAATAAATGACCCCCTACATGCGTGCATACAGTATAAATCTGCATAAACCAGCCACCAACCTGTATCTGTGCTTCTGAGTGCAAAGGGTTGTGGTGGGTAATGTTAGATGAAAGGATCTGAGAAATAATGTTGAAGGGGTGAATGGAGATGAGTTAGTGATAGACCACCCTAAAGAGATGTGTTTTCACTCTAAGACTGTGGATGTTGGGAATTAAGCTTATTGCCTGGGGTAGCTCATTCCAGAGAATTGATGCAGCTTGAGAGGAGTCTTGGAGATGGGACAGAAAGGTTCAGATTATTGAAAGTTGTCATACATGAAATACTGTATTATAGTTTCTATCACTGGTCTAATATATTGTCTATAATTTTTTGTTTCTTGAAGATTTTGGGAAACCTTTCAATGTATGTCCAGTTACTACATGCTGATGTTTCTATATTTCTATATTATTATAGGGCCATGTTATTATTATTATTAGAGGCTTAAAGGAGTTCTGTGTGCTAAGCTGTGGAGGGAAGGTAGTCTGCTCAATACTTACCCCCCCCCCACACACACACACACACACACACACAAACACATACGCCATCAAAGCAACCATTTCTGCTGTGCATAGACTGTCTTTGCACATCCAATGTGTTCCTGGGTCTTTCCCAATGATTTATGACTAGTATCCACCATAATTATTATCGGATTCATCTTGGTCTACCATTCCATTTTGGAGGCAGGGCTCAATAGGAACTTTGCTTTAGCAGACTCGGGGACCTTGACAAGGCTCTCATGTGTAGAGATGAGCGAACACCTGGATGTTCGGGTTCGAGAGGTTCGGCCGAACTTCCGGAAAATGTCCGGGTTCGTGATCCGAACTCAACCTGAACTTCATCCCGAACCCGAACCCCATAGAAGTCAATGGGGACCCGAACTTTTGGGCACTAAAAAGGCTGTAAAAGACACCCTGAGGGATAATATACCACAATAAACGCATTGCAATTACAACTTTGAGCTAACGATCACCATGGGAACGCCTCCTCCAGTAAAATGTACTGTCGGATCTGAGAATTAAGTTGAAATCGCAATGCGATTCTTATATATTTGCTTAATCGCATTGCGATTTCAACTTAGCATTGCTAAATAATTCCATCCATATCGTTAACTTACTGAGTCAGTAAGTTAACGAATATGGATGGAATTATTTAGCAATGCTAAGTTGAACGACAATGCGATTAAGCAGATATATAAGAATCGCATTGCGATTTCAACTTAATTCTCACATCCGACAGTACATTCTACTGGAGGAGGCGTTCCCAAGTAATCGGTAGCTCAAAGTTGTAATCGCAATGCGATTAAGCAAATACATAAGAATCGCATTGCGATTCCAACTTTTAGTACTCAACTTTTAAAATCGTACACCACTTTAAGTTCCAAAGTTGCAATCGCGTTCGAATAGAACTTAAAGCTGTCTCTTAGTTAGTTTTAGTATTGGTGTGCTGTAATAGAAGTTACATTCGTACGTATTCATGGGATTTGCTATCCAAGTGGGTTACTTTCAGTTTCACCACTGATATATTAAATATATTGGCAGTTAGTAGGGGTGACACAAGCACAGCCAAACCCCTGATGTAGTATATCTATGAAAAAATCGACTATTACATGAGATTAATGGACGTTGTGGCAGCTTTTGCTGTAGCACCACAAGTCCCAAAATGGCCGCCGCCTATCAGCCCAGTAACATGTGCCAGAAAACAGTCTGCCCAGCCAGAAAAAAAATTGACTTTGACTGAGCAGCTGAATCGCTGTTGTTCTGATTCACAGGTGTAGATGTTTCACTTCTTTGGAGCTTTGGTTTAGACTCTGTGGCAGCAAGTGCTGGCGCACCACAAGTCCCAAAATGGCCACCGCCGGTCAGCCCAGTTACATGTGCCAGTAAAAATCGCTCTGGCCAGTCTCAACAAAATAGTGACTTTCAGTGAACAGCTCAGCTGAGTTGTTCTGATGCACAGGTGTAGAAAGGTAGATCATTCAATCACTTCTTTATCCCTGCCTATCTCGCCCTCACAGAAGCTGCATCCTCTCCCTACACTAGTCAGAGCAGTGTGACGTGTGGCGCTACGTGACTCCAGCTTAAATAGAGGCTGGGTCACATGCTGCACTTGGCCAATCACAGCCATGCCATTAGTAGGCATGGCTGTGATGGGCTCTTAGGGCAAGAAGTAAAACGCTAGCTGATTGGCTGCTATGCAGCCCTTCAGAAAGCGGGAAGTAATCGACGAACACCGGACCCGAACCCGAACTTTTTTGAAAATGTCCGGGTTCGGGTTCGTGTCACGGACACCCCAAAATTCGGTACGAACCCGAACTATTCTCGAACTGTTCGCTCAACACTACTCATGTGCCATATCAACAAAATGAACTTTCAGATGATATGGTTGTAATTGATGGCATCTGAGGGGTAAAAACATCAGGCACCCACTGGTTTTGGCTCCTGATAAACTCCTTTGTAGACACTTTCTTTAAATACCCAACATCTGCTGTACATGTATGGCGAATATCACAAAGGGGTTAACAACATATCATATGAGTCAAAGTAGAACTCATCCCCTGTGGCCACTGTTGATTTGTTTTCCATAACAAAGTAGAGGCTTGGCATGGTTACTGAGTAGAAAATTAATTTTATTTTCCTTGAACTAGTGAAGCAGCAATATTAATCAGTAAGAGAAATTCTGGACCTCAGAGAGTGTGCAGTTTTAGGATTAGGACTCATAATGTACGTGCATGGGCACAAGAACTCAGCAATTATAGACCCATAGACACTCAGTGCTACCTCCATATAACTGTTTTGGCCAACTATGCTATTTGAATAGAGGAGTTCCAACATCATGTGCTGAAGAGAGAAGGTTTGAACATGCTGAATTACAACATGCCAGATCTTTGTTCTCAAGGGAGATAAGCTGCTGCCAAAGGTGTCTGGCAGCAGAATATTCGCCTGACCTTGCATGTATATGGGGGAGTCTTAAGCAACAGCTGTTCAAGTGATAGCTATTGAAAGTGTGTGAGGAGCTTAAGGTGCATCTTTTGTTTTAGGTGACTTTTCAGAACAAAATGTTTGTGCACATAAATAGTACTATATCTGATCAATACATACATTATGGAGAAATACTGGGCAGTGTAGATGTTAACCCAGTAACAGTAAGACAGGAAAATGCTACTAAATTCATAATGCAGCATCATGTGTGTCTCTCTGTTTCTTTCTCTCTCAGCAACTCCACTCTCTAAAACCTCCACTCCTCAATAAAAGTCTATGAGCAGCATGTAATCTGATCCCTCAGTGAGGTGCTAGTCCATTTTAATTCTAAAGAAAGATTTAGCGGTGAATTCCATGTGAGTGAACAGTTTAGTGAAATGAAGAAGAGTATGATAAGTGGAGAATGAAACTTTTTTTTTCTCTGATAGGATATATCACAAAGCTTCTTATATTCACTTCTTAATGTATGGAAAGTTTGTTAACTGTACAATGACCCTTTAAGTCTTTACCATAAAATCAAAGCCTCTAAATACAAATGGCAAACTCCCAAGTATTTACCAAACAATAACATGGCAATTTTAATAAGAACTAATTTCTATTTGTAATATTAATATATAAAATACACAGTTCCAATTAGAATATCAGTACTTTGCTGTATTTCATCAAGGAAGGTATCAAACATGTAATTTTTACCCAAATTAAATATGCTTATGTTGCTGTGAAAATTGGTATAAAACAATCTCTGGTTTTGTAGGATTTTTTCTGAAAAGACTAGGAGAAATAAATGCTAGTATCCTAGTCTGGGTTTTTGAGAAAAATGTATGCATTGCCAGGTGGGTACTTTTTCTAATTATGGAGAGTCTGTAGTATACATGAGGAGTATTGTAGGCCAAGCAATGCTGCCCTGGGTTTCTAGGGAAAATATATGCAAATTACTTACTTCTGCTGGCATTACTCAAGCTTAGCTTTCTTTTGGAAGGAAGGCTAATTTGAAAATCTTCCAACTGTATGCAAAATAGCTTTCCTTTATGAAAAAAAAAAAAAAAAAAAAAAAAAGAAGAACACAAAGTATCTCTGATGCTAGCAGAAGTATTAAATGCTACCTGGCACAGAAACACAAACCAACATTGTCTGGCATACAATACCCCTCATGCATACTAGATGTTCCCTATAATAAGAAAGAGTATCTCCAGACCACTGACAAAGGCCTATCAGCTAGTTAAAGACATTTCCATTGATCTGCTCTGATAAAGGTTAAACACCTGGAAAGAGCTATTTACAGATTATATCCTGGCTTAGCTATTAACCAAGTTCTGCTTCATGGCCTGTGTAAAAGGTTAAGCATTGACTTTGTATAGCAACCTTATAGCTGGTGTTGTGAGATGGTTAGTTTACTTTTGGAAGAAAAAAACTTGTATACTATAGCTGAGAGAATCAGTTCTACCAATTGGGAATTTGTCCCAAATTTCTTATGGTTTATTTCAGGTGAATCAGAGATCCACACATTATACTCAATTGGAAAGGAGACATACAAGACCCTTCTCCTTCCAAAAGGACAAGAGTAATGAGTTCCCCTGCATTGTGCTTCTCTTTATGACATACAAGTCAGCTCTGTTTCCAAAAGGACAAGACTAAAGAGTTTCTTAACAAGAGAAAATTGCTCTGGTTAGCTAATTGACCTTTTTTGGGGTGCTCTTTCTCTCTAGGGTGACCACATAGTGTGGCTATTATGCATGCTTAGTATTCTAGTCCAGATAACATTGATCTGATTTTCTGGGAAAAATATATGCAAGTTACCATATTTTAGTTCTGATGACATCATATAGGCTTAATGTTCTTTTCTTTTTGGAAGGTAAGATAATTTGAATATCATTCCAAGAGACTCAAAGGTATACAAATTAGCTTTACTTGATAAAATAAGCACTGATTGGACAGTTTGAGGCTACTACCAGATTTCCACCTGGTTGTAGCCTTCAATCGATGCTCTTTCATAATAAGACTTTCATGGTTTCAATTTGTATATCTTTGATTTTGTGGGAAAGACATTCAAATAAATGTTACTTCCTAAAAGAAAATAACACTAAGCCTATCTGATGCCAGTGGAATTAAGATATGCCAATTTGCATATATTTTTCCAGAAACCAAGAGCAGCGTTGGCTGGACTACAATACTCATCATTAGAGATGAACAAATTTTAATTTGATTCGTCCGAATTCTACAGAAAAATGTGCTTCAATCTCAATTTATTTGAGTCGATTCTCGTTAAAAAACTGCTATTTCCAGGCTGCAGAGAGCCTTTATAGGGGTGTAGAACACTGTGCCTTGCAGTAACACGCATAGGGAGTGTGCTGTGGTAGTGAAATAATACTGTGAGTCAGTAAGACATGCAAATGACATACAAGGGATTGACTTATGACCAAGGATTGTGCTGTTCCTTCGCTTGTGTTCTTGACATGCAGATGACAGGCGTCACTCTTAGAATCACTACACACTTCACTTATTTGGGAAGTTACCTGGCCAAAACTGACCAAATAACTCAAGTATTAACTCAGCCTTACAGGTCGATGTTAGCATCAAAAAGAAGTGCACTTCTTTTACACCCTCGTCAGCTGATTCCACATAGATGTCTACAGAACCAGTTCTATTAAACGCTTATACAAGTAGAGCCCCCGACATAGTGGAGAGGGTGTCAGCAGTAAGTTTGTGTTGATGTCACTGATTAATTTTCCCTTCCTTTTATCCGTCAGAACAATAACCCACAAAAAACTGATCCTGTCTGTGGAGCATCCACCTTCACTCGGTCAGTATTTGCTCTATAATCCATCAGTATTGCTAATGCCAAATAAAACAGGAGTGGATCTAAAACAGAGATGACAGGTGAATGAAATATTTGCATATCTTCTGTGTTTTGTACCCACTCCTGCTTTTGGCTTCTAAATCACATGCCAATTCTGATTTGACCATACAGGCCTTACAGCTGCTACACAGACAGGATCCGTTGTGCGTCTCATGTTTCCTTCCTTCTGACAGATCAGAAGAAAAGTCAAATAAATGATAATGTCAGCCAGGCCTAAAGGAAAAAAATAGTGGCCCAGTCATGAAGTGGGGAGGGTGGGAACAGCATGAGAAGTCCAGAGAGTGGCCCTATGACATGGTGGTGAGGTGGAAGCAGCATGAGGAGACCACAGAGTGGCCCAATAACAGAGTCTTGAGGAGGCGGTAGCATCAAGAGGAGGCCACAGAGTGGAACAATGACAGTGTGGAGGTGGCGGCAGCATCAGGAGGCCACAGAGCGGCACAATGACAGAGTTTGGAGGTAGCGGCAGCAACAGTATCAGCATCAGCAGAAGGCTACCGAGTGGCAAAATGACAGTGTCTGGAGGTGGCGGTAGCAGCAATAGCAGCATCAGGAGAAGGCCACCCAGTGGCACAATGACAGGGTCTGGAGGTGGTGGCAGCTGCAGTAGCAGCATCAAGAGTAGGCCACTGAGTAGCATAATGACAGAGTCTATAGTTGGCAGCAGTATGAGGAGGCCACCAAGTGGCACAATGACAGTGTCTGGAGTTGGCAGGAGTATGAGGAGGCCACCGAGTGGCACCATGACAGAGTCTGGAGGTGGCGGCAGCAGCATTAGAAGCATCAGGAGAAGGCCACCGAGTGGCATAATGACAGAGACTGGAGGTGGCGGCAGCAGCAGTAGCAGCTACAGGAGAGGGCCCCCGAGTGGCACAATGACAGAGTGTGTATTTTTATGTTTGTACTGAAATAGGCCACTAAATGCTTTAACCACAAATAACTGCAACAGTGAATTACGTAAATATTTTTCTTTTTGTTCTGAAATAGGCCACTAAACACTTTCACCACAAATCACTGCAACTGTCAAATGCGTATATATTTTTCTTTTTGTACTGAAATAGGCCACTAAATGTTTTCACCTTATATAACTGCAACAGTGAAATGTTTATGTATTTTTCTTTTTGTCCTGAATTAGGCCCCTAAATGCAAAAGCTAACTGAGAATTTATTTTTATTTTTGTACTGAAATAGGCCACTAAAAGCATTCACCTCAAAAAACTACAACAGTGTACTGAGTATATATTTTTCTTTTTGTACTGAAATAGGCCACTAAAACTTTTCACTACAAATAACTGCAACAGTGAACTGCGTGTATGTTTTTCTTTTTGAACTGAAATAGGCCACTAATAGGTTTCACCACATATAACTGCAACAGTGAAGTGCGTTTTTATTTTTGTACTGAAGTAGGCCAGTAAACTTTTTCTCTACCAACAAACTGCAACAGATAAGTGCATATATATTTTTCATTTTGCACTGAAATAGGCCACTAAACTCTTTCACTACAAGTAATTGAAAAAGTGAAGTGCGTATATATTTTAATTTCTCTACTGAAAGAGGCCATTGAATGCTTTTAACACATGTAACTGCAGAACAGAAATGAGTATACATATTTTTATCTTTGTACTGAAATAGGCCACTAAACGCTTTAACCACAAATAACTGCAACATTGAAGTGCGTATATACTTTTCTTTTTTTTCTGAAATAGGCCACTAAACACTTTCACCACAAATCACTGCAACAGTCAAATGCATATTTATTTTTCTTTTTGTACTGAAATAGGCCACTAAAAGCATTTACCACAAATAACTGCAACAGTGAAGTACGTATATATTTTTCTTTCTGTACAGAAATAGGTCGCCAAACGCTTTCAGCACATATAACTGCGGAAGTGAACTGGGAATATATTTTTATTTTTGTACTGAAATAGGCCACTAACTGCTTTCACCACAAATAACTGCAACAGAGAAGTGAGTATATATTTTCTTTATGTACTGAAATAGTCCACTAAAAACTGTCACCACAAATAACTGCAACAGTGAAGTGTGTATTTGTTTTTCTTTCTGTACTGAAATAGGCCAGTAAATGCTTTTACCAAAAATAACTGCAACAGTTAAGTGCGTATATATATTCTTTTTGTACTGAAATAGGCCAGTAAACGCTTTAAACTCATATAACTGCAGAAGTGTAGTGCGTTTATATTTTTATTCCTATACTGAAATAGGTTACTAAATGCTTTCAATACATATAACTGCAGAAGTGAACTGATAATATATTTTTCTTTTTGTACTGAAATATGTCACTAAAGGCTTTCACCACAAACAATTGCAACAGTAATGTTCATATGTATTTTTCTTTCTATACTGAAATAGGCCACTAAATGTTTTCAACTCATAAAACTGCAGAAGTGAAATGCGTGTATATTTTTCTTTTTGTACTGAATTAGGCCACTAAAGGCTTTTACCACAAATAACTGCAACAGTGAAGTGTGTATATATGTTTCTTTCTGTACTGAAATAGGCCACTAAACACTTTCACCACAAACAGTTGCAACAGTGAACTGCGTATGTATTTTCTTTCTATACTGAAATAGGCCACTAAACGCTTTCAACCCATATATCTGCAGAAGTGAAATGCATATATGTTTTACTTTTTGTACTGGAATAGGCCACTAAAAGCTTTCAACACATATAACTGCAACAGTGAAATATGTATATATTTTTCTTTTTGTACTGAAATGGCCACTAAACGCTTTCATCACAAATGACTGCAACAGTGAAATGCGTATATATATATATTTTTTTTTTTTTGTACTGAAATAGGCCACTAAATACTTTTACCACAAATATTTGCAACTGCAAAGTGGGTATGTATTTTTCTTTTTGTCCTGAAATAGGCCACTAAACGCTTTCAACGCATATAACTAAAAAAGTTGACTGACAATTTTTTTTTGTACTGAAATAGACCACTAAGCACTTTCACCACAAATAACTGCAACAGTGAAATGCGTATATATTTTTTACTTTTGTACTGAAATAGGCCACTAAACTCTTTCACCACAAATAACTGCAACAGTGAAGTGTGTATATACTTTTCTTTCTATACTGAAACAGGCCACTAAATGCTTTCAACTTATATCACTGCAAAAGGGAAATGCGTATATATTTTTCTTCGTGTACTGAAATTGGACATTAAATGCTTTCACCACAAATACCTGTGCAAATGAAGTGCAAATGTATTTTTTATTTCTATTTCTGTTCTGTTCTGTACTGCCACTAAACGCTTTCAACACATGTAACTGCCGAAGTTAACTGAGAATATATTTTTATTTTCGTACTAAAATAGGCCACTAAACGATTTCACCACAAATAACTGCAACAGTGAAATGCATATATACTTTTCTTGTTTTGTGCTGAAATAGGCCACTAAACGCTTTCACCACATATAACTGCAGAAGTGAATTGTGTTTATATTTTTCTTTTTGTGCTGAAATTGGACAATATATGCTTTCACCACAAATAACTGCAATAGTGAATTGCATATATATTTTTCTTTTTGTACTGAAAAATGCCACTAAACACTTTCACCACAAATAACTGCAACAGTGAACTGCTTATATATTTTTCTTTTTGTACTGAAATAGGCCATTAAATGTTTTCACTACAAATAACTGCATCAGTGAACTGCGTATATATTTTTCTTTTTGTATTGAAATAGGCCACTTATAGCTTTCACTACATATAACTGCTACAGTGAAGTGATTTTGGGAAAAATTGT
This sequence comes from Bufotes viridis, assembly GCA_033119425.1. Classification (NCBI taxonomy): domain Eukaryota; kingdom Metazoa; phylum Chordata; class Amphibia; order Anura; family Bufonidae; genus Bufotes; species Bufotes viridis. The sequence goes on along the minus strand of CM065591.1, from coordinate 42,993,563 downwards.
TTTTCGTTACCATGAAGCTCGAGGAAATTTACATTAGTTGCGAATAAAATTTTTCCTGAAATTCGTAACAAATTCCACTTCGTCAACTTTTAGTCACTCATCTTTACTCATCATGCATACTCTGCATAATGAGAAAGAGTACCCACCAGGCAATGCATATATTTTTTCCTAAAAGCATTCCAGTCTCTCTCTCATGAGTCCATTTGCTCTTTTTAAATATGTTTTTTCTGTTCATTTGTCAGGTTCTAGTCTTTCCAGATTATTATACAGTTCGGTCTTGAAATCAAATGACAGTTAATCAGAATTTTTGGATTATTGTTTTATAATGAGAAACTTGTTTCTAGTACAAAACCTTTTCAGCTTTTTTTTTATGTGTTTTTGTCCAAAATGCAGCACTGAATATCCCAAGGTAAATCTATTACAAGACAAAAGCCTACTACCCTTCAGTGAAATGATAATTCTCTATACATATTTGACTAGCTTTAACTGTAACTGATTGACATTACATGCTGTATCACAGTCCGCACAGTCTGTGTTGAACTAATCATACCAAATCCTTTGCCGTTGTGAATTTATCCTACATAATCCTGTTTAATGCATATGGTACACACAGAAAGCAGAGTTTTACTAATATCTTCATTGGAATTCATTAACTATTTTCTAAGATGGTTTCTAAAGCTGTTTTGTATTAATTGCATATACTAGGCAGCATGGTCCAGAAAGTTAATAGTTCTTGACAGCTTCTGACGCCTTATTATATCCTAAGCATCTAGTATGTTGATTTATGAAGGATGGAAATCTATTAATAATATGTAGAATGCAATACAATATATTTTCTCTCCTAACACACAAGACATAGCTGCTTTAACATGGCTGCTTTAACAGTTACTGTCCCTGGGCAGTAACTGTGATTAGAGATAACTTGGGGCATGGATATTTAACCTCTCAGATACTGCACAGCATCTGAGAGGTTATTTACAGTAAGCTGGCTCCCTACAATGACCGAATGCCTGCCTACCCTGTGGCGATTGTATAAGCCATTTCATTACCTTGTAAATGCTCTCAAACCTCCCATTGTAAAATTAAGCCCTACCTCAGTCTGGGCATAATAGGAACATGGCATTTTTGCCTTAGACTACAGTACTATTTTATTGCAGTCTATTGTATAAGAAATCACATGTACCAAAACCTAGGGTGGCTAAAACATAAAGTTACAAAAACTTTGTAAAAATGTAAAAAAAAAATGCAAATCATTCAAGCCACTCCTTTTACAAAATAAAATAAATTAAGAATCATTGGTGTTGCCAAGTCTGAAAATGCCCAAACTATTAAAATGTAAAAGTATTTATCTTATATAAATATATCTACAGATAATACTGCAATGGAAAAAAATTACCTCTCAAGCAATAAGCCCTATATAAGGCTATGTGGAAGGGAAAATAATTAAGTTTTTGAAGGCAGGGATTAAATAATGAAAACGAAAAATTGCTGTGGCGTCAAACAACATTTTATCAGTTATTTCTTTGTGCAGATCAATATATGGTGATATTATACTGACTACAGTACTTCAGCAATCGGTAACGTCCAGCACACTACTGTAGCTGATGGGAAATTACAACTCCCAGCTTGCACACAAACTCAAATGGAAGTGAATAAAGTAGGCTGGGTGTTGAAGGTTTCTAAGCCTTGGACTAGTATTTTATTGTGGAAAAATATATGTTTTCCCATGTACAGCCTAGTATAAACCACACATACTAATGTGATTTAAATCAAACTCTTTCTCTGTGTCTTTGTCTGTGATTAAGTACAGTGTCCATGCTCTTCTTGTACTCCTGTGCTTAGTACCTGAACGTATTACCTGTTAGTTTACCCTCTGTGTATCTACCTTGGCTTGTTTTTTGGATTAATGCCTTGTTTGTTGATCTGGTTTCCACTGATTCATCTGGCATTCTGACTGTGGATAGTTTCTGGATTAACCCCTCATCTACTGTTTTGGCTCTGTCCATCTCTCCTGGTTCTGACCTTGCTTGTCTACTAATCTTTGTACCCCGGTCATTCTGGTCTGCTTCCACTTGGCTCCCACTATTTTTCTGCTACCCTACTCAGCAGACATAACTTCGGTCCCTTGAAGCAGGTATACATAATTTTCAATATGCTTACTGGTGCCTTTAAAGGGTACTGGCTCTGCTGTAATGGCAAGTCAAAGAGTGCTGCACCTTGATTATTATCTGGCTGGTTGTATGCCAGACAGCAATGACAATCTTGTGGTATCCAGGAATTTCAGTGGATATTTACCTATGACTTCACCTGACTCTTAATTTACAACAAGTTGTATTCATGTTAAACATGTGGTAATATAATATAATAGTCCAGTGGTTCAGTGCTTAGCACTGGTGCCTTTCGGCACTGGGGTCCTAGGTTTAAATCCGAACAAGAACAATATCTGCATGGAGTATGTTTTCCCTGTGTTTTTGTGGGTTTCCTCCGGGTTTCCTCCTACATACTGAGGGATCTTAGATTATGAGCTCCACTGGTGAGAGTGTGATGATAATGTCTACAAAGCGCAGTGGAATATGTCTGCACTATATAATTGGATAAAATGATTTGTGTATTTAATTTAGAATTATATCATTACCATAATTTAGGGGTCACATATTGTGGGACTTAGGGTTCGTCCCATACCCCAAAGTCATGATAACATTGGCAAAAAACTTTTAACACGTTGCCGACCTAGGACAAGAATGCTCGTCCTAACTGTTTATCTCCAAGTGTATTTCTGTCCGCAAAAGGGTACATTACCCTAAGTGTCTAAATATAAAGGCTGAAAGCTAAATCCTCTATATTTGCACACACTGCTGTGCATCTCCAAGTGTATTTCTGCCTGTAAAAGGGTATATTATACTCAAGGTGTAAATACAAGTGCTGAAAGCGTAATCCTCTATATTTGCACATGCTACTGTGCATCTCCAAGTGTATTTCTGTCCGTAAAAGGGTATATTACACTCAGGGACTAAATACAAGGGCTGAAAGCTAAATCCTCTATATTTGCACATGCTACTGTGCATCTCCAAGCCAGGGCCTAAATACTAGGCCTTAAATTGATATTCCCCTAAATCTGTGTTTTCTGCTGGGCCTGTATTAGTGTAATATGGTACATAAATAGATAGCTAGATAGTGTTAGGTGCCTGTAAAAAAAAAGGCCTTAATTTGAACTCTATACATTTGGCCAAATAAGTTTTTCCTTATTGTGGTGAACGGTAACAATGAGGAAAACATCTAATGGGACACGGACATGGTCGTGGTGGTGTTAGTGGACCCTCTGGTGCTGGGAGAGGACGTGGCCGTTCTGCCACAGCTACACGTCCTAGTGAACCAACTACCTCAGGTCCCAATAGCCGCCAATAGCCTGCTACTGGCCACTGCCACCAGGGACCGAGCACACCAAAGGCAGCTTCAAAGAGTTCCCTGGCATGGCACTTCTTTACACAATGTGCTGACGACAAGATCCAAGTGATTTGCACGCTGTGTCATCAGAGCCTAAAGGGGGGCATTAACGTTCGGAAACTTAGCACAACCTGCATGACCAGGCATATACATGCGAAACATGGGCTGCAGTGGAGTAAACACCTTCAAAACCAAGAAAATGATCAGGCCCCTCCTGCTCTCTCTTTTGCTGCTGCCTCGGCCTCTTCCTCTGCCTCTGGAGGAACGTTGGCACCTGCCACCCAGCAAACAGAGGATGTGCCACCAACACCACCACCTCCGTCATCAAGCATCTCCACCATGTCACACGGCAGCGTTCAGCTCTTAATCTTACAAACCTTGGAGAGAAAGGGTAAATTCCCACCTAGCCACCCTTGATCCCTGGCCCTGAATGCCAGCATTTCTAAACTACTGGCCTTTGAAATGCTGTCATTCAGGCTGGTTGACACGGACAGCTTCAAAGAGCTGATGGCTGTGGCTGTCCCACAGTGCATTGTTCCCAGCCACCACTACTTCTCCAAGAGAGCCGAGCCTTCCCTGTACAACCAAGTATCGAATAAAATCAAGGGTGCACTGCGCAACGCCATCTGTGGCAAGGTCCTCCTAACCAAAGATACATGGATCAGTAAGCACGGCCAGGGACACTATATCTCCCTAACTGCACACTGGGTAAATGTAGTGGCGGCTGGGCCCCAGGCGGAGAGCTGTTTGGCACACGTCCTTCCACTGCCAAGGATTGCAGGGCATCATTCTTTGCCACCTGTTGCCTCCTCCTCCTACTCGGCTTCCTCCTCCTCTTCATCCACCTGCTTATCCGGTCAGCCACAAACTTTCACCACCAACTTCAGCACAACCCGGAGTAAATGTCAGCAGGCGGTTCTGAAACTCATGTGTTTGGGGGACAGGCCCCACACTGCGCAGATGTTGCGGGGTATAGACCAACAAAGCGACGAGCGGTTGTTGCCGGTGAGCCTCAAGCCCGGCCTAGTGGTGTGCGATATCGGGCGAAATCTGGTTGAAGCTCTGGGACTAGCCAGTTTGTTGCGTATCCCTTGCCTGGCGCATGTGCTGAATTTGGTGGTGCAGAAACATTCACAACTAGCCCAAAATGTCAGAGCTGCTGCATAAAGTGCGGTCCGTCTGTGCGCGCTTCCGACGTTCTCATCCTGCCGCTGGTCGCCTGTCTGCGCTACAGCGTAACTTCGGCCTTCCCACTCACCACCTCGTATGCGACGTGCCTACCAGGTGGAACTCCACCTTGCAAATGCTGGTGAGTCTGTGCGAGCAGCAGCAGGCCATAGTGGAGTTTCAGCTGCAGCACACATGGGTGAGTCGCACTGCGGAACCGCACCACTTCACCACCAATGACTGGGCCTCCATGCAAGACCGTTGTGCCCTGTTGCGCTGTTTTGAGTACTCCACCAACATGGCCAGTGGCGATAACGCTGTTATCAACATTACAATACCACTTCTATGTCTCCTTGAGAAAACACTTAGGGCGATGATGGAAGAGGATGTGGCCCAGGAGGAGGAGTAAGAGGGGTCATTTCTAACACTTTCAGGTCAGTCTTTTAGAAGTGTCTCAGAGGGAGGTTTTTTGCAACAGCAGAGGCCAGGTACAAATTTGGCCAGCCAGGGCCCACTACTGGAGGACAAGGCGGACGAGGACGAGGATGAGGAGGAGGTGGAGGAGGATGAGGATGAGGATGAAGCATGTTCACAGCGGGTTGGCACCCAACACAGCTCGGGCCCATCACTGGTGCATGGCTGGGGGGAAACGGAGGACGATGACGATATGCCTCCCACAGAGGACAGATTGTCCTTACCTCTGGGCAGCCTGACACACTTGAGCGACTACATGCTGCAGTGCCTGCGCAACGACAGCAGAGTTGCCCACATTTTAATGTGTGCTGACTACTGGGTGGCCAGACTACTGGATCCCCGGTACAAATACAACGTGCCCACCCTAATTCCCGCACTGGAGCGTGTTAGGGAAATACGCAAGTACAAGCCCACGCTGTGTCACGGGCAGCTCCTCTGAAGGCAGAGTTAGCATGGCCGAGATGTGGAAAAGTTTTGTTACCGTGCCACAGCTAACTGCACCACCAGCTGATACGGAACGTGTTAGCAGGAGGCAGCATTTCAACAACATAGAACAGTAAGTGGGCACACGCCTCCACATACTGACTGATGGTTCGGCCCCATTCATCTTCTGTGTCTCCAAATCATCCACATGGCCAGAGCTAGCCTTTTATGGCTTGGAGGTGCTGGCCTGTCCTGCGGCCAGTGTATTGTCTGAACGTGTATTTATCACGGCAGGGGGCGTCACAGCCAAAGTGAACAAGCTGACATTCATAAAAATGAACCAGACAGGACCTGTGCATTTCTTGTGCAGAATAGACATTTATAACTGCCTCGCCCTCAACCATTTATTCTTGTATTCCAGGGCACTTCTTTATTGAATCCTCTTTTTTAATTGTACCATTATTTTGGGGGCAACACCAAGTTGAATGACCCTCTCTTCTGTCTGGGTGCTAGGGTCCTACATTTCAGCTAATCGCCTGCTGCTTTGGTGCGTGGCATTAAAAAGTTTTTGCTGTCAAATGACCTCTCCTCTGTCTGGATGTCAGGGGCCTAAAATTCTGTTAATCGTCTGCTGCTTTGACGGGTGACATGAAGCCTGATTTTCTGCTATGGGACCTCTCTCATCTGGGTGCTGGGATCTAAATAACTGAAAGTGGCCTGTTCCTTTGGTGGGTAACATGATGCCTGTTTTGCTGCTATGGGACCTCTCTCCTCTGTCTAGGTGCTGGGGCCTAAATAACTGAAAGTGGGCTGTTCCATTGGTGGGTGACATGAAGCCTGATTTTCTGCTATGGGACCTCTCTCCTCTGTCTGGGTGCTTTGGCTTAAATTACTGAAAGTGGCCTGTTCCAATGGTGGGTAATATTATGCCTCTTTTTGCTGCTATGGGACCCTTTCTCTTCTTTCTGGGTGCCAGGGGCCTACATATCAGATAATCGCCTGTGGCTTTGGTGGGTGACATTATCCTCTTTTTGCTGTTGAATGACCTATACTCTGTCTGGGTGTTAGGGGCCTATATTTCGTTTAATTGCTTGCTGTCTTGGTGAGAGACATTAAACTCATTTTACTGTCAAATGACTGCCCCATTGTGTTGGTGTCAGGGGCCTATATTTTGTTTACTTGCTTGCTGTTTTGGAGGTAGACATTTAACTCGTTCTACTGTCAATTAACTGTCCCATTGTGTGGGTGCCAGGGGCCTATATGTCGTTTGATCATTTGTTGTCTTGGTGGGAGAGATTAAACTCTTTTTACTGTTAAATGACCGCCCCATTGTGTGGGTGTCAGGGGCCTATATTTCATTTACTTGCTTGCTGCCTTGGTGGGAGACATTTAACTCTTTTTACTGTTAAATGACTGCCCCATTGTGTGGGTGTCAGGGGCCTATATTTTGTTTAATTGATTGCTGTCTTGGTGAGAGAAATGTAACTCTTTTTACTGTAAAATGACTGCTCCATTGTGTGGGTGTAAGAGGCCTATATTTCGTTTAATTGCTTGCTGTCTTGGTGGGAGACATTAAACTCTTTTTTACTGTCAAATGACCTCTCCTCTGTCTTGGTGTCAGGGGCCTACATAAATGATAATGGCCTGTTCCATTGCAGGTTGACCTAAGGCCTGTGTTGCTGTTACGGGACCGCTCTCCTCTTTGCGGGTGCCATGGTCCTCCTGAATTAGTAAATGAGGCCTGTGGCACTGCTGGGTGAAATCAATACTGATTTTGCATGATTGTAACTCTCCTCTTTGTGGGTGCCATGGGTCTGAATCTGTGAATGAGGCTTGTGGCATTGCTGGGTGAAATCAATACTGTCTTGGCGTGATTTTAACTCTCCTCTTTGTGGGTCCCGTGTGCCTGAATGTTTGAATAAGGCCTGTGGCCCTGCAGGCAGACATGATTCCTTCTTGGCTGTAATGAAAACTTCAACTCCCATGTATGGTTGCCATTGGCCTGAATCTGTGAGTGAGGCCTGTGACACTGCTGGCAGACATGAATCCTTCTTGGCTGTGATGTGAACCTAAGCTCCAATGTGTGGTTGCCATGGCCCTAAGTCTGTGAATGAGGCCTGTGGCACTGCAGGCAGACAAGAATCGTTTTTGGCTGTGATGAGAACTTCAACTCCCATAGCATTCCCACCTGACGCCACCCCAACCTTCTATTCCACCTCCTCCTCCAAGTTGCCAATTGATATTGGTTAATTTTTATTTATTTTATTTTAAGTCATTTCCCTATTTACTTTTGTTTGCAGGGGATTTACCTAAATTCTGCTGCCTTTTGCAGCCCTCTAGCCCTTTCCTGGGCTATTTTACAGCTGTTTTAGTGCCCAAAAGTTCGGGTCCCCATTGATTTCAATGGGGTTCTGGGTCAAGTTCAGGTCGAGTTCGGATTCCGAACCGGAAAATTTTAATGAAGTTCGGCCGAACTTCTCGAACTGAAACATCCAGATGTTCGCTCAACTCTAGGTTTCAATAACTTGAAGGATGTAGTTTATAAATAAGGTCATTATATTGGAGTTTGTACTCTAGGGGTGCAACAGAGGTCTTCAAATGTGACGTGTTAGCTTAAAATTATCCCAGTGAAATCTCACCTTCCAAAAACTATGTGGCTTTCCTTTACTTCTGCGCCCTGCCGTGTGCCTGTACAGCAGTTTACGACCAAAAATGGGGTGTCTCTATAAACTACAGAATCTGGGTAATAAATATTGAGTTTTGTTTGGCTGTTAACCCTTGCTTTGTTGGTGGAAAAAAAATATTAAAATGGAAAATCTGCCAAAAAAGTTAAATTCTGAAATCTCATCTCTATTTTCCATTAATTCTTGTGGAACACCTAAAGGGTTAACAAAGTTTGCAAAATCTGTTTTAAATACATTGAAGGGTGTAGTTTCTAAAAATGGGGTCTTTTTTTGGAGTTTCTATTTTAGGGGTGCAACAGGGGTCTTCAAATGTGACATGTCAGCTTAAAATTATCCCTGTGAAATCTGCCTTCCAAAAGCCATATATGCGCCCTGCCGTGTGCCTGTACAGCAGTTTACGACCAAAAATGGGGTGTTTCTATAAACTTCAGTTTCTGGGCAACAAAAGGTTTAACAAAGTTTGTAAAATCAGTTTTGAATACCTTGATGGGTGTAGTTTCTAAAATCGGGTCATTTTTGGGTGGTTTCTATCAGGTAAGCCTCACAAAGTGACTTCAGACCTGAACTGGTTCTTAAAAAATGGGTTATGAAAATTTTCTGAAAAATTTCAAAATTTGCTTCTAAACTTCTAAACCTTCTAACGTCCCCAAAAAATAAAATGGCATTCACGAAATGATCCAAACATGAAGTAGATATATGGGGAATGTAAAGTAATAACTGTTTTTGGAGTTATTACTATCTATTATGAAAGTAGAGAAATTGAAATTTGTAAATTTTTTAAATTTAGAAAAATGAAATTTTTTGACTTAATTTTACCACTGTCATGAAGTACAATATGTGACGAGAAAACAGTCTCAGATTGGCCTGGATGAGTAAAAGTGTTTTGAAGATATCACCACATTAAGTGACCCATGTCAGAGTCCTTAAGGTGTTAAACCGTATGACACCATAAGTTTATTCCATGTGGTTTGTGCATTCCTAAATTATTATATTATTGCATACTTTAAGGGTCAGGAGTAATTATGAGTAATTGACTCATGTAATTTGAAGCAACCATACTGGATTGTAGACTACTACATGATATATTTGTATTATATGTGGCATTCATTATATAAATTGACATAGCATGAAAGTATAAATGTGTGAGAGATGTTTTAACCTTATTGTATCTGACAACCAAATGTCCTGTTTATTACTGTTGAGCGCGAATAGTCGAATCGCAAATTTTTATCAAGATGATTGCAACTTCGAGAATTTGCGAATATTTTTAATATAGTGCTATATATTTATATTCGCGAATAGTGTTGATCACAAATATTCTAATTGCAAATTAGTCACGAATATTGGCACTTAGCAACATCCCTAGCAACCAATAGGAAAGTTGCCTACCCTTTAGTGTTGATCGCGAATATTCTAATCGCGAATTTCTATTGCGAATATATTACATTGCCGATTTTCTCAATCAAGTAAATATTGATTGGAGATCACGAATTCTCGAATTTTTAAATTTATGGCGAATTTGAATATTGCCTATGAAGCTCATTACTATTGTTTATATCGTAGAAAACAAATAAGCTTGCCAATTATCTTAACTATCCTCATATAGCCCTGTTGCTTACTACACAATCACATATTCTAATTATAATTGTCTATTCTCATTCACTTCACAATACTGTCTTGCCACTTATACTCATTAAAGGAGTTATCCATTGTTTTACAAGTGATGGTCTATCCTTAGGATAGGCCATCAATATCAGACCGTCGGGTGTATGACTCCCATCAGTAATTGTTCTACAGTAGATCTAGTGTTAGAGGTTTACTCCAGAACAGCTTCATCCATTGTGTGGTGGACAGAACTTTTTACCTTTTTAATGCACTGCTGCTCCCATTCATTTCAGTTGCTTGTGAGTTGTTGTTTTTTTTCTCTGTGTCAAGCAATATTCCTGTAAATGTGAAGTTATTTCCCTCTGAGACTTAGGAAACCAACTAATTGAAAGCTTCTTCAAATTGAAAGTTCAAAAAGATATTTTAATCTATTCACAGACCTTTTTAGAGATGAGGGTGCATAGGTTTTCTTTGATGTCAAATAAAAAAGTTAAATACAAAGCTGCTTCTTTTGTGAAGACAGGTGCCTGTTGTGATTTCACACTGCCCTAGTACTTCTGGATCATTTTTATTTGTAACTTTTTATCTTCTTCTGAAATAAGACCAATTGTTCTATCAGAACAATGCGTGGCTTATGCCTTCTGATGTTCCGTAACTCTTTCTCAATGCAAGGCATTGTAAAGTTCAAAGACTGGAAATGTATTAGTCGTCGAATGCCAAACTATATATTCAACTTATGGACTTTTAAACTTAGAACACATTTTTAAGAAAAAAATAATAATAATAATACTATTTTATTTGCCAACTAGTTAACACCCCATTCCACTATCTAGATATATAGGTCCTTCAGGCAGATTTATATATATTATATATTTAGATATTTTTATATTATATATTTAGATAGATTAGCAATTGTAAGTTACTAAAAGAAGGTCTTCCATTGAGGTCTCCTATCTGACTATTTTAGAGTATTTCTGACTCATTAAGGGATATTTATCAATACTGTTGTACCTATACGTCAGTCTTGATCTCCCTGCACTGGCGTGAAATGAGCCTAGTTTATTAAGAGGCAGATGCATGTAAATAAGTTACTGTAGGCAGGTCACTGCCCTGACATGCTCCAGATACTAACGTCTATGCCAGCTATAGGTTATAACTTATGCTACTTTCTTGGGAAAATTATAGTAAATCTGGTAGGCTGTGCAAATCCCCACACCCTCCTGCTATGCTTTGGCACTTCGGAAAAATGCAGAGAAGCTTATAATGTAACAAATGATTACGCAAATATGGCATGCACCATAATCTGGTGCAATAGTGGCGTAAAACCTTTAGGCTACATGCACACGAAAAGTCAGTTAAAAGCGGACATTTTTCACTGATGCCTTTCTGAGAGATGGACGTTAAAAATGGACCCATTCACTTGTATGGGATCAGTCTGTCAGTGAAAAATGGACAAGATACAGCATGTTCTATTTTTTGACATCCGTTTTTTACTGACAGTCAAAAAAACTGCTGTGTGAAAAACCCCATAGACTACCATTGGTCTTAAAATATACATTTCATGGGTGCTAAAAAAAATGTACATCACATGTCCGTTTTTCACTGTCGTGTGCATGTAGCCTAAGTAAATGTCACCCATTGCCTCTCTATAATATACAGGCAGGACACTGATTACATTAGGATATGTAATGCTTTATTTGTCCCGTGGTGGCCCTGCAGGGCAGCTGAAGATTTTCTGCTAGGTTGCTCAGAGATTACAGCTGATTGTTAGGAGTCTAAGCAGCAGGATTATAGCATACTATTTGATTACCCTTCTAAGAAAAGTAAAATGTCAAAAATCAAACATCTCTTTTAATTTCCACATTTGCCTACATGCTCTTAATGTCAGTCCTAGAAGGTAAGACTTCTGAACCACTAATATCAGACATCATAAACATGACTTATTATTTAATTGAAGTTTTTATCATGAACATACTGTATTTTCAAAAGAATATGTTTGTCAGAAACTGCCCTGATATAGTTTACCCTGCCCTCAAGTTTGCCCTCAGTCAAGATGGTGGATTATGTGTTTCCTGGTTACCATCTCACATTCTGTTTCCTGTCAGAAGTCATTCTACTCTGTCCTCAAGTTTGCCCTCAGTCAAGATGGTGGATTATGTGTTTCCTGGTTGCCATCTCACTTCCTGTTCCTTTTTAAACTGGCCAGACCTTCCTGTCTTCGCTGGAGTATTGTGTTTGGATTTTTGTCCGCAATCCTCTTGCTGGAACTCACTCCTCCGTGTGTTCTGTGCCCTAGCGGTTCTCCCTGCTACCTCCTGTTGCTGACCTGGACTGTTCTTAGACTTTCGTACCTGCTTGCAGCCTGCCCTGACCATCTGCTCGTTTACTTTCCTGCCAGCTTGCCACCTGCCCTGACCTTCTGCCCAAGGGTTACACATGGACCCCAACAAGATTAAAGCAATAGTGTACTGGCCTGTCCCCAGTAACTTAAAAGAGGTCCAACGCTTCATAGGCTTTGCCAATTTTTACTATATTTTATATTTTTAATAGTCACCGCAATTACACAACTAACGAGGAAAACAAAAAAGGAATTTTTTTAGTAACCTGAAGCACAAGAATCCTTTTGTTTATTAAAGACCAGGTTCACCACAGCCCCTGTATTGGTTCACCCCAACCCGTAACTGGTTGTTACACCCTTGCGCTTTCTTCTCCCAACGTTTATCTCCGGCTGAGAAGAATTACGATGTGGGAAACAAAGAACTACTGGCTATTATAGCAGCCTTTAAAGAATGGAGACATCACCTTCAAGGAGCCTTCCAGCCAATAATAGTTCTCAGCGACATAGTTCTCACCGACTTGGAGTTCGTTAGATCAGCCAAATGTCTATCTCCTCGCCAGGCCCGTTGGACTCTTTTTTTAAACCAATTCAACTTCGTGATTTCATACAGGCCGGGTTCTCGGAATGGCAAGGCAGATGCCTTATCCAGAATCTTTTCCAACGATGCTGTGTCTACGACTCCACCTAAGACCATCATTCCAGAGTCTAGATTTGTGGAGGTAATCCATAATAAGGACCTACTTGAAGAAATCAAAGAAGCCTATGTCACTGACTCCCTCCTGGCTGAACCACCCGATGATCTGCAATTAATATTCAAAAACAGGGTATGGACCCATGGACAACAGTTATATATAGCCGAGGTTATAAGACTTGGGGTTCTAAGACTAGTCCATGACTCTAAGGTTGCAGGTCAGAGGGATGTGTAGAAGACTGAGGAATTCTTATCTCGTTTATTTTGGTGGCCTAATTCTTGACAGGATGTGAAAAAAATATGTCCTGTCATGTGATATCTGTGCTAGATGCAAGACTCAATGCTCTCTCCCAGTAGGTTTACTACAGCCTTTGCTGGTCCCCTCCCGTCCTTGGGGCTCCATTTCCATGGACTTTATTGTGGATCTACCTACATCCAAGGGAAAGAATACAATCTTAGTAGTGGTAAACCGTCTCACTAAGGCTGCACACTTCATTGCATGTAATGGCCTTCCATCTGCTAAAGAAACTGCAGACCTTTAAATACAAAATGTGTTTCGTCTACATGGGGAGCCAGATGAAGTTGTCTCGGATAGTGGAGTACAGTTTACTTCAAAGTTTTGGCACAGTTTTTGCACATCTTTGGAAATCGATATCAATCTATCAACCGCCTTTCATCCTCAGTCTAATGGACAGACCGAATGCACAAACCAGACTTTGGAACAATACCTTTGATGTTATATCTGTCACTTACAGGATGACTGGGTTGATCTTCTTCCAGTGGCTGAATTTTAATACAATAATTCCCAAAATGCATCAACCAAACAGACCCCCTTATTTGCAAATTTGCGGTACCATCCGAACATTCTCCCCAAATTTCCTGTTACTTCGCCTATACCAGCAGTGGCGGAAAGAATTTCCACACTTCAACAAAATTTGCTACTACTACGAGAGACCTTAGAGAGTGCTCAGGAGAATTATAAGAGGGACGCTGATAAATTCCGTAGACCAGCACCAATGTTTAAAGTGGGCGACAAGGTATGGCTTTCTACGAGGAATTTAAAAATTAAGGTCCCCTCACCAAAACTGGGACAGACGTTTACTGGGCCCTATAAAATCATGGGCATAATTAGACCAGTGGCCGTTCGACTTAAACTCCCACAATCCATGAGGATACATCCTGTCTTCCATGTGTCCTTACTTAAGGCTGCAGTGCCCAATCTGTTTCCTGAATGTACCCTTCCTCCTCCCGAAGCAATGAAGATAGATGGACAGGAGCAGTTTGTGGTAGAAGAGATTCTGGACTCTCAGGATTTTCGGGAATCAGCTACAGTACCTTATCAAATGGCAGGGGTACGGATCTGAAGAAAATTCCTGGGAACCAATAAACAACATCAATGCTCCTCAAATGATTAGACAATTCCATCAAACACATCCTGGAAGACCAAGTCAGGTCCCGTCCAGAGGCCGCTGTTGAGGTGGGAGTAATGTCAGAAACTGCCCTGATATAGTTTACCCTGCCCTCAAGTTTGCCCTCAGTCAATATGGTGGATTATGTGTTTCCTGGTTGCCATCTCACTTCCTGTTCCTGTTCCTTTTTAAACTGGCCAGACCTTCATGTCTTTGCTGGAGTATTGTGTTTGGCTTTTTGTCCGCAATCCTCTTGCTGGAACTCACTCCTCTGTGTGTTCTGTGCCCTAGCGGTTCTCCCTGCTACCTCCTGTTGCCAACCCGGACTGTTCTTGGACTTTTGTACCTGCTTGCCACCTGCCCTGACCTTCTGCTCGTCTACCTTCCTGCCAGCTTGCTGCCTGCCCTGACTTCTGCTAATCCTGACCTCGGTTCTTGTCTACAGACTCTGCCTCATCTGTGCGGGGCACAACAATGTGGGTTCTGCTACATCCGTTCTATATTTACTCTGCTCCCAAGTCCTGGCCATCGGATTCCATTTCTGTTGCACCAGTATCATGACAATGTTATTTCTAATTTTCCATGTCACTATATACATGTACTCTGTATTTTTCAGACTGTAAGATACACCAGACTATGAGACACACCTTGGATTTGGAGGAGGAAATTAAAAGAAAAATATGTTTCATTATATCCCAGATAAGAACCCCAAAATCAGACCTCTATTCTATATCACACCTCAGATCAGACTCCAAAATCAGACCTCAAGCCCTATCATGCCAGAACAGACCCCCACCAGCCACAGAACAGACCCCATTAGGCTTAGATTGGATTCCATCAGCCTCAGATCAGACCCCATAAGACTCGGATCGGATCACATCAGACCCAATCAAATAGACCCTTAGATTTAAAAAAAAATAATTACGAAACATACCTCACTTGATCTGGATGGCGCTGCCACTCACTCACCGTTACCTGCTCTTCTTGCACGTGCTGCTCTGTGACCTGATATCACACAGTGTCAAGTGAATACTGGACAGCGCTTCCCTTCCTGCACCTCCGGCATGCTTATGACCACTTTTATAATGAAAATTAGTATTCGACTATAAGATGCACTGACACTTTTCCCTCACTTTTTTTTGTCTTATAGTCCAAAAAATATGTTATATATTTGTTTGTTTTTTAAGTCCGAAAATTCTGCACTTTTCCTAAAAGATACTTATAGTCGCTACATCTCAGTCTGTACACATCACTTTTCAGCATTCATTTTTAAATCATCACACACAGGATTAGGATGACAAATATCACCTATATATAGATACCACCCCTCTGCTACTCCTTCCTGACCACTGCACAGAGCATGCCTAAAAAAAACTTTACTTTTAAAAAAAAATTAAGAATTATTATTGTTTTTTTATAGGTAAATTTTTTATGTCACAGAAAACAATTCCTATCCTGTAGAAATAACTTCTCAGCTTTCTGAAAAGAAAAAGCAGACAAAATAGCACAACATGCTTTGCTATTTTGTCATTTAAAATGTTGGCCTCCCTAGTAGGAACCCAACTGAGACCGTTATAGTCATGGAGGTTTGTCTAGCATCGTTTTATCAGTTTCGGTTATGGGACAGATCTGCCACTTCCATGGAAATAACATAGATGGTGTGAACATAGTTACATAGTTACACACCTGGTAATATATAAATAACATATATATATATATATATATATATATATATATATATACATATATACTGAAGAAGATGGACAGCACTCCAACAAAAATTCCTAGTGTTCTTTATTCAACCAAGTGGAGAGGCGACGTTTCGGCTCGATAATAGAGCCTTTTTCAAGCCTGAAAAAGGCTCTATTGTCGAGCCGAAACGTCGCCTCTCCACTTGGTTGAATAAAGAACACTTGGAATTTTTGTTGGAGTGCTGTCCATCTTCTTCAGTATACAATTGGGTTGCTCACACCCCAGGACTTAGCACCCACATAGTTTTGGAATTACCCGGTGCTGCCAGGCTTTTTTCATTTTTATATATATATATATATATATATATATATATATAAATTTATGAATTCCATTGGGAGAATGTGAATATGGTGGGAATTCGGTTAGGCTGTTTCGGCAGACAATACCGGGAATTGTCTGGACACCAGCGACAGCATGCAGCAATTTGTGTCCGGACAATTCCCCGCATTGTCTGCCAAAATGCAGCCTGATCCTTGCCCGATCCCATTACACTTAATAGGGCCAGCGGCCATTCCGTTGGCATCCAGCATTCACAGAACAGCCTGCCAGAATTCACACCGCAGGTGTGAAACTAGCCTTAGATGGGCACCTACTGTAAAATGACTCACTTCTCCTTTTGTCTATAGGTCTTAAATGATTTAAAGGATAACTGTCACATTTAGACCCAAATTTCAGTTTTCATATATGTAGTTACTAATATGATAATATACCTGAATCAATAACTATTAGACTTACTTACCCCTTATTTAATAAGATTCAGCCCTTAGCAACCAGTCTGCATAAAACTGCAATTTCACTATTCTGTTAAGATGGCTGCCCCCAGCCCTGAGGCTAATCCATAAGACACCTGCAGTGAAGTTAGTGAAGACCAGCTCTGTATAGGGAGGTCTTGCAGTGAAGTTTCCAGGTCTGGCTGAAGCCTGTAGTCCTTCTACAAGCTCTCTTCTTATCAGATAAGGCTGTCATTTATACACTGAGCAGCCCCATATCTTCCCTGAGCTGTATATTCTCCAGAACTGCTAAGGGAGTGTCTGCCAGGCACAGACATGTGGAGAAGTTCACACACACAGCCCAGCACTGTTATCTCCCGTCAGGAAGAACCTGGCTTTTTATACATTCCCTTACAATGTTGACTCACTATCAGTTCCCAGTGCACGCAGCGTGCTCCGTCCTCATCTGGTAGACGGAAGGAGCATAGCAACCTGATTTTATCTCAGGTAACAATAGCCAATACTGGGGACTTTTAGGTGGCTTTTAGGGGTTATTTATTTAAGAATCAGAAATTAAAACAGGGCCAACAAGGTAATATTAATCACCAGAATCCAATAGTAAAAAAAATAAAAAAAAAATTGACAGTTATACTTTAAAGGAATGTAGGATCTAACTATATACTGCTTTAGTTAAAAACAAGTTTCACCACTTTAGGTTACCTTTGATACACTCTTTGTGCTCTGTACTGTACATATGCGTATTTACTTGTTAACCTTACTATAACCTTTGGATATTACTACACAGTTTTTTTTGGACAACGTTGTTCTACTTGCATTATCATCAATTTTGTAACCTGATTTTTTTTTTGCATTTTGATCACCTTCTTAGTATTAATTGTTTTGACTGCTTTTAGGATCTTTTACAATAATAACCTTTTTGTATTAGTCCCATAGGGGTTTATATTTATTAAGACTGGTGTTAAGACTGAGACGCTGGTCTTAATAAACATCTAAACTGGCGGTGGTTCCGCCACAGTTATGAAGAGGCGCTGGCTTCGTAACTTTGGCGGATCTTTTTCCCAGTTCGAAATATAGGATAGCTTTTTATATGTCTTACATTTAGACCTTTTTAAAAGTGCATAGAAAATGGTAGAAAATACCGGCCCGTCCCCTACCCCACCCACACCATGCCCACAATTTTAGACCCTTGTGAGTTGGTAGAAGTCACAGATTGCGGCATAGCTAAATGTTGCTCTGAAATCTGTGCCTGAAATACACCTAATTTAGGTGTATTTCAGATTAATAGACGATCACCATAGTTTATATGGCTGAAAAAAGACATATATCCACACAGTTTAGTCTGTTATCCTTCAGGTTGATCCAGAGGACCTCATATATTGGGTATATACTGTATGTTGTAATAAAGATTGGCTGGTTTACCCTGTTTACAATGGCATACTTGCTACTTTATACTTTCGCTATTATAATGTGAATAGGTATGTAATGTTAGACCTTTGGATAAAAATTGTGGGGAATTTTAGCTGTCTAAAAACAGCCTTCGAAAGATGGATGGGAAAGGTATGTCCACCTTGCAGTCTTATCATGGCTGTAGCGTGGCAGTGGTGCAGTTGGGTGCAGCGCAGGCGTGCAAGCTGCAGTGGGCCCTAATTAAGGTAAAGAGGACTGCACTGTTTAGTTGGTCTCCATTGCTAATGGCTGCACCCACAATACCATAAGGCCATTAACAATGCAGATCAACTAAACAATGCAGTACTCATTAGTTTAATTAAAGCATACTGCAGCATGAATGGCTGTGCAGTACCCGGCTGCAGCACAACCATTTTGAAACCATGACACGACCGTGCCAAGTGGTCGTACAATGAGTACAGAATCAAATGGTGGCAGCAACACCCCAACCTTCATAATACAAAAACAACATCAGTCAGTTGAGGCCTTCAGGCATAAATAGAGAAGTCATTATAGAGTAAGGTCCCTTATGTAAGAGGTCACCTTGTTGTGGAGGATGGGCACAAATTATTTTGATCAAAATATTTAGTACAGCATATTCAATTATGTAGTAAATATAGCATTCAGTGTTGAGCGAATCGAAGCCAAACAAATTGACTTCGATCAGAATTTCAGGAAAATTTATGATTTGCAGCAAACCTAAATTTCTTCATCCTTTGAAGTAACAAATCTATTTTTCCTAAAATGGCAGCAAAAAAACAAAACAAAACATACTCATCTCATCCATTTGCTTGTTGAGAGGCCTTCCTGGCCACCTTGATTGACGAAACCGCATCAAATCTCAAACAGGGTGACGTGTAACATCACCACATCACTGCACTGGCAGGGCGCAATGATGTCATCAGTGATGACATCACCATGCCCTGCCAGCATGATGATGTCATCACGTCACCACGCAAGATTTTGCATGGTTACTTCAAGAAAGATGGCCACGAAGGCCTTTCCATGAGCAAATGAATAAGATGAGTATGTTTTTTTTATCCTGATTAACCCCTGAATGGCCTAAATTTTATCAGATACTATGATCACTGATGAGCGCGGCATCCGAGGGGTTCAGTGATGGGGGCCGCGTGATTGCGCGTCATTACACCTGCTACAAAGGAATGCGATTTGTGACTAAGTATTTCTTTGTGAAAATTTGGCGAAGCAGCCAAAGTGAATTTTTCATAACTTAGCTCATCACTAAAAGCATTAATAAAATGTATGAACCATATATTCAGTGTTTGCAGAGAGAAGTTACCTATTTCATTTCATTTTGTAGGATGTGCTTTTGTATTTTATCCATCATTTACTGTGGGTCACAGACCATGCCCACCACACTACACATAAAATCAGATTACAAAAAAAGGAAAAACAAGGGAAATATATAAGTAATAAATGCCCTTTAAAGCATCTGAAAAATATTTCTTCTATCTTAAAACTATAGAAAATAGACTGTGACTGTGAATTTCAGAATGATCAAATGCATATTGTAGATATCTTCTACTAGGAAAACAAAGTCACAATGCCATATGCACAATGTAGACTTGTGCTTTAATTACTGTGGTATGATATCTGTTGGATGAATGCCCCATGTCCCATTAATTTAGCTCACTTATAAAGCTGTTATATGATGCAGTCTATAATATGCACTGATCGTTTAATAACTTTCAACTAATTTGGCAATAATTCTGAATGATGATTCTGCTTTTAATCATGGTCTAGTCTTAGCACCTGTAAAACTTTTCACTACAGGTGTAACTGCGACCCATGAGAAAATGTATAGCGTTTGATAGACAAAGGATCCTTCTGACTGAAGAAAACACAATAGGTATAGCAGCACAGTGTGCCAGTGCATGCCAGAGACTGAGAGATGGAGATGCCATGGGCTTCTATTGATCCTTTTAATCATTTATCATTAGCTCGTATTCTATATTCTCTATTATTTGCCACTTGTAATGTGTATGTGTTCCTGCCAATAGTGTTGAGCGCGAATATTCGAATAGCGAATTTTTTTTGCGAATATCGGCACTTCGCTAATTCGTGAATATTTCGAATATGGCGCTTTAAATTCGTTATTTCGAATATTCGTGTTTTTTTTTGTTTTTTTTTTTGTTATATTTTTTTCTTTCCCACGTCCCAAAAGTAGTTCTTACCTGTCCTGAGGATTCCTGGCTTCCTGGCTGCTCCAGTCAGTGCCCGTTGCCGATTCTGCCGACTTCCGTGCTCATGGAGCATCCCCATCACCATGGGAACGTCTCCATACTAAAATGTACTGTCGGATTTGAGAATTACGTTGAAATCACTATGCGATTAATTCAAGTTATATTAATCACATTGCGATTACCATTTAGCACTGCTATATTCCATATTCGTTAACTTCATTAATTCTAGCAAGCTGCCCCATTATAAACCCAGCTCTAAGTTGAAATAGCAATGCCATTAATATAACTTGAAGTAATCGCATTGCAATTTCTACTTAGCACTGCTGCTATATTCCATATTAATTAATTCTAGCCTAATATGTAAGATAGCAGTGCTAAGTTGTAATCGCAATGCGATTAATATTACTTGAATTAATCGCATTGCGATTTCAACAGACGTGGTTTACTATGGTTGCTAAAACGAAGATGGAGAATACTTTGTTATCTTCGTTTTGAGGAATATGACGAATACATTCGTCATATTCGCTAATTCTACCAAGCCAACCATAGTAAACCAGGTCTAAGTAGAAATCGCAATGCGATTAATTCAAGTTATATTAATCGCATTGCGATTTCAACGTAATTCTCAAATCCGACAGTACATTTTAATATGGAGACATTCCCATGTATGTAAAACGGAAGACACACGGAAACACAACAGAAGCAAAAACTGGCACGGATCACGGAACAACGGAACCCCGTTTTGCGGACCGCAAAAAAATACTGACGTGTGCATGAGGCCTTACTCTGTGATTTTTGACTAATTTGTAGCATACTCTAGAAGGAGTGACATCTTCAATTGGGAATGCGCTCCTATTATCTGGGGATCAGCATTTTTGTGCACCTTTGCCCTGCCTATCTCACAGGTGACCTTGATTAGGTGGTACATGTAGCTGTGAGTGCTCCTCCTCTCATTGGTTGCTTGATGCACACAGAGGTGACTAGAAGCACCTCACTATATGTGCAGGGTCTGCTCTCCTGAATATAGATCCCCACACAGCATAGGTAGGTTTAGAGTAGGACCTGCCTGTCTGAGACTACCTTGGTGCTGTTAGGCGGGCACAGTTGTCTTTTGATCAGAATATATTGGCTGAGAGTCTCAAATTTTATCATATCAGAATGAGGGCTTAGTCCATATATAATATTTGCATATATTGTGTTGAGCATAATTTTATCTAATTTGTCTTTTATAAATGTGGCTATACACATCTGCTTATTCAGTTATCATATTGTGAAGGATGTTTTGTATCTGTTTCTGTGATCTTTATTCTGCCAATAAAGACACTTTTAATCTGAAAGAGATAGATAGATAGACAGACAGACAGACAGACAGAAAGACAGATAGATAGATAGATAGATAGATAGATAGATAGATAGATAGATAGATAGATACTAAATAAAAAAAAATGGCAGCACAAGACAAGAGGCAATGAAAACATGGAGGTGCAAGCCGGTCGTCTGACATTGGCCAAAATTACAAAAAGAAGAAGTCAGGCAGCCCCCTCACAGAGGATAAAACTTGGTAATATGTATTCACCTATGCTGGAAGTGCAACGTTTTAGCTCTATACTGGAACCTTTCTCAAGCTTGAAAAAGGCTCCAGTATAGAGCAGGAACGTTGCGCTTCCAGCATAGGTGAATAAATATTGCCAAGTTTTTCTTTATGTGAGTGTGCTGCCTGACTTCTTCTTTTTTAGATAGATAGATAGATAATAGGTAGATAGATAGAGAGATAGATAGACAGACAGATAGACAGATGGATAGATACATATGAGATAGATAGATAGATAGATATATGGATCACATATCAATGTAGATTTCATGAACGTTTAGGCCTGTTCAGTCACTTTGCCCACTCTCATATATGTTCGTACTGGCAGAGTTCGAACATGCAGTACATACAGACTTTTTTATATAACGTTCAGCAGATCTCATCAAGTGGTCACACCCTCCAGTAGATCTGCCGCAGCATGACATAACTCTTTTCAGACCAATCATTTTATTAAGGTAAATTATTTTGTTTTTGACTTTCTTTTGCTGTAAATACTGAATACACTGAATGGAAGAGACAAAAGTATCGAAAATAAAAACTTCACTCTTTGCCATTTGCAGTAAATGGTGTTACTCGGCTGCACATTTTACATAATTGCCTTGGTTCAAAGCCTATTATGTCCAAAAAGTAACTTTATCTTTTCATGTAAAATTCATGCATTAAAATTCCTTAATTTTGCCCGATTGGTGGCAAAAGTGATTTGGCGGCACTTATTGGCAGTCACGCTGTAATTTATTTATTTCTGGCTGTAATGTTTGCAGACTGTTTTGAGTGAGGGCTTAGCAGAATTATGAAAGTGGAGCAATGGCTGGTATTCAGCAGTAATGGCCGTATATCATTCACATGCTAATGTCTATCCTCACACTGCCTAACATTAAGATTCCTTTCTCTAAGGCTTTCATACAAGGCTTGTCATATTTTATGGCAGCTAAAATATAGATTCCTTAGCACTCATCTATCAAAGTGTATTAAATTTCCAGTGAAATTAATTTAGCATTTTGTGTCAAATTTATTTTCCGTTTAGGTTTTCTTTTCTTGACGGTAGAATTGTAAGACGTCAATTGAAATCTAAAGATCATTTGGCTTTTAGTTGCAATGAATGTGAAATCCGTGCTGATGTGCAAGTCGGAGACATTGTGGCCACATAGCAGAGACCTAGTCTTAAACTCCGGAATGGCAAATTTGCCTATTAACATATAGTACTATGTAAGATACTAACATGTACTGTATTATTGTTATTTTTGGTATTATTTCTTATTTAAAAAAAAAAATCAAATGTAAGCTCTTGAGCTGGCAAATCCTGAAACAATATAATACAAACCAATATGGTGGCTGCTTTTATTGTAGTATTATTATTATTATTATTATTATTATTATAAACAATAAAGCAAAAGTAGTAGATTTTATTATTTTCATTGCAATGTGTTTTGATTTTGTCAGGTGACTGGTTTATATTTTAAATTAGTTTTTATTTTTTATTTATTCGTAACTGACAATGTGTTTTTGGTAATTCCAATAATGGTCATTTGAATTTGAATTAGATAGATAGATAGATAGATAGATAGAAGATGTTTCAGTTCTCTTACTAGTACTTTTTTAAAGCAGTTCCAGTAAGAAAACTGAAATGTCACTTTGGTGATTAAAGAACACTACTTTTGAACCATATTTGGGAGTGCCGTGCAATTTTTCAACTCGCTGTGTCACTCTTATTACTATTTTCTAAATAGATAGATAGATAGATAGGAGATAGATGCTAGATAGATAGATGAGATCGAGATAGATGATAGATAGATAGGTAGATAGATAGATAGATAGATAGATAGATAGATAGATAGATAGATAGATAGATAGAGTTTATAATAAAGTACAAATAGCAGACATACATATTTTTCCAATAAATTTCATAACTTTGAATTTGCCAAATCAGACTTTCAGATGAACAATAATCCATGTATCTCTTAGTCAGTGGTAAACGCATGCTGTAGAGAAGTTGTCAGTTTGTGAAGATGACAGGGGCCACATATAAGTGAATCAAGTGAAAATTACCGCAGCCCCTGAAGAAGCTAACTGCGAAACCTGGGTCGGGCATTCTTATGTGCATGCAATTATTTTGGACTTTGTGAGTACAATAAAACCTTTGTTATCTATGAGTATTGGGTATTGTGCCATCTTTCTGTTTCTTTTGTGAAGGCATTTTGACCCGGAGTTGGAATTAGCGGTTGGTGGCTCAAGGCGGGATCTGATAACCAGCTGGGAGTGTATAGCAGCTTTTCCCTCTATGTGAATGACGTATCTGTGACTGTTACTTCCGAAAGCTGGATGCAAATTCAGTTCTCTATTGTCTATAGGTTTTTGTTCAATGACTTCCATAAACCACCAGTACACAGCGCGGTTCCCACATCTATTGTTTACTTTGTTATTAAGGAGACCGAACCTACTCTATTAGGGGCACCACTGCTTGTCCAGTCTCTCACACCAAACAAATTATTTGTTTTGCTAAGTGAAAATTACAAGCCTGTGTGCCCACTTTGCTTTCGGGCTCTGGCATTTGCCCGGCTCTTGTCACCAACCCTTGCATTCATATTAATTCTTCTCTGTCACAGAGATTTTACAGTTCTGCTCTCCTTAAAATTTCAACCTGCAACTAAGGAATGAGACAGCCGCTATTCCTAACTGATTTAATTACAGTAAATTAGAACACTTAATTCATGCATTATATTCAGTTCAGTAAAGTGTCAGGTTTGATGCAGGAATCCAAGTCTTGATGCTGTGTCTGTATAAAGGAAGCTCTCCAGAATATTTGTGCTTTCAAACCGAATAAACAGTTACCGTATTTTTCGCTTTATAAGACACACTTTTCCTCCCCATTATGGAAGTTCTCACTAGTATGCATTAGGTTCCGGGAGCGGGGAAGAAGTGCTGCAAGTGCTTCTAGTACTCACCCTCCCTGGTTTTCTTTACTGGGGCCGGCGCTGCCCTGTCCTGACCCCGTATTCACGCTGTCATTTGACAGAGCAGTGCGGGCCGGAGAAGACGGGGAGCGTGCCATAGATGAAGAGGAGCCACGGCACAGAAGAGGTAAGAGCAGTTTTTTATTTTATTCTGATCTGAGGTCTCATGGGGGGCAGAAATAAAGGGCTGATTTGAGGTCTGATAGGGGTATGACATTAAGGGCGGATCTGAGGTTTGATGGGGGTCAGAAATAAAGGGCTGATTTGAGGTCTGATGGGGGTATGACATTAAGGGCTGATCTGAGGTCTGATTGGGGTCAAACATACAGGGATGATGGGGTTCTGACATGAAGGGCTGATATGGGGGTCTGATATGATGTATTGATATGGGAGTCTGATTTGATGACCTGATATTAATGGGGGTCTGATCTGAGAATCTGATATGAGGTCTGATGAAAAATATTTTTTTATTTTCCTCCTCTAAAATCTGGGATGTGTCTTATCATCAGGTATGTCTAATAAAGCGAAAAATACGGCATGTAAAATATATCAAAAGTAGAACTGACATTATTTTACACGGAGTTCCTTTGTAATAAATGATATTTATTATTGCAATAACATTTAAATTATAGATTTGAACATTGATTATACTGAAAACAAATGTCATATTTGATAGTAAGGATGCTCCTAACATTCAACCTAATACCAGCACAGATCAATTGGAATTTTCACCTTCCTAATACTCTTAAGATGGAATTTATCATGAGAAGAATATCTGAAGTCAGTTTTGCTTAAGTCTGCATTGGCGGACTGTATGTCACATTTATCAAATAAATCATATGTTGTTTGATACATTTCTCTTATTCTTTCACCACTCCTGACATGCCTATTTTAATAGCTGCACGCATTTCCCATGTAATAGCAATTCTGGAACATCTATTCTTATGGCTCTATGTTGTGCCATTCCTTTATTATTTCTACTAGAAGTTATGAATTAACTGCCAGCAGTCTGCAGTAAGGGTACAGGGGGGTGGTAACCAGTTGGGGGGTATACCTGCACAGTCTGAAAATAGCAGTACTGGATAAAGTGAGATTGTGCAAGTACATACACCCAACTAGTTATCTCCCCTGTGTACCCTTACGTCAGACTGCTAACAATTCATTCATAACTTCTACAAACCGGATTCCAAAAAAGTTGGGACACTATACAAATCGTGAATAAAAACTGAATGCAATGATGTGGAGGTGCCAACTTCTAATATTTTATTCAGAACAGAACATAAATCACGGAACAAAAGTTTAAACTGAGAAAATGTACCATTTTAAGGGAAAAATATGTTGATTCAGAATTTCATGGTGTCAACAAATCCCCAAAAAGTTGGGACAAGGCCATTTTCACCACTGTTTGGCATCTCCCCTTCTTCTTACAACACTCAACAGACATTTGGGGACTGAGGAGACCAGTTTCTCAAGTTTAGAAATAGGAATGCTCTCCCATTCTTGTCTAATACAGGTCTCTAACTGTTCAATCGTCTTGGGCCCTCTTTGTTGCACCTTCCTCTTTATGATGCGCCAAATGTTCTCTATAGGTGAAAGATCTGGACTGCAGACTGGCCATTTCAGTACCCGGATCCTTCTCCTATGCAGCCATGATGTTGTAATTGATGCAGAATGTGGTCTGGCATTATCTTGTTGAAAAATGCAGGGTCTTCCCTGAAAGAGATGACGTCTGGATGGGAGCATATGTTGTTCTAGAACCTGAATATATTTTTCTGCATTGATGGTGCCTTTCCAGACATGCAAGCTGCCCATGCCACACGCACTCATGCAACCCCATACCATCAGGCTTCTGAACTGAGCGTTGATAACAACTTGGGTTGTCCTTGTCCTCTTTGGTCCGGATGACATGGCGTCCCAGATTTCCAAAAAGAACTTCGAATCGTGACTCGTCTGACCACAGAACAGTCTTCCATTTTGTCACACTCCATTTTAAATGATCCCTGGCCCAGTGAAAACGCCTGAGCTTGTGGATTTTGCTTAGAAATGGCTTCTTCTTTGCACTGTAGAGTTTCAGCTGGCAACGGCGGATGGCACGGTTGATTGTGTTCACTAACAATGGTTTCTGGAAGTATTCCTGAGCCCATTCTGTGATTTCCTTTACAGTAGCATTCCTTTTTGTGGTGCAGTGTCGTTTAAGGGCCCGGAGATCATGGGCATCCAGTATCGTTTTACGGCCTTGACCCTTACGCACAGAGATTGTTCCAGATTCTCTGAATCTTCGGATGATGTTATGCACAGTTGATGATGATAGATGCAAAGTCTTTGCAATTTTTCGCTGGGTAACACCTTTCTGATATTGCTCCACTATCTTTCTGCGCAACATTGTGGGAATTGGTGATCCTCTACCCATCTTGGCTTCTAAGAGACACTGCCACTCTGAGAAGCTCTTTTTATACCCAATCATGTTGCCAATTGAACTAATTAGTATTAATTGGTCTTCCAGCTCTTCGTTATGCTCAAATTTACTTTTTCCAGCCTCTTATTGCTACTTGTCCCAACTTTTTTGGGATTTGTTGACACCGTGAAATTATGAATCAACATATTTTTCCTTTAAAATGATACATTTACTCGAATTAAACGTTTGATCTGTCATCTACGTTCTATTACAAATAAAATATTGACATTTGCCATCTCCACATCATTGCATTCAGTTTTTATTCACAATTTGTTTAGTGTCCCAACTTTTTTGGAATCCAGTTTGTAGTAGAAATAATAAAGAAATGGCACAACACAGAGCCATAACAATAGATGCTCCAGAATTGTTAGTACATGGGGAATGCATGAAGCTATCAAAACAGGCATGTTAGAAGTGGTAAAAGGTTCTCTTTAAGCCTAACACTTTTATATAGAAAAGCTACTCCAGTATTCCTAGTCCATCCTCCTACTGGAATGAGATTGAGACTTTTTGGTGACTTTTTGAAAAAGTCTCAGCGATAAATATGGAGTGAAACTCATTAACATTGGTAGCACACCCACTTAAATACTCATATTTAAAAATTGAAATGTGTGGTGTAAAAATACAAAAAGGCCCAAAGCAAGCTCAAAAAGTTGCAAAAGCCCCACTTTGTGACTTTTAGAAGCCAGAATCCAGGGGTGAAGGCATGATAAATCAGGGTCATTGATGTCTCAGCAGCATTTGACAAAGATGACATCTTAAGAGTCAATGTACTTTCACACAATTTCATTTCTTTTTAAAGAGAATAGTTTTAAAAAATATTCCCACATCCAGCTGAAAAAAGCTGTAAAGATATGGCCAATAGGGGTCTCACTTCCACCTAATTTTCAGTCCACTGCCTGTTGTCAGGCAAGATCTTCCCAGGGTAACAGAGTCTGAAAAGACGACTGAGAGGAAGTAGGGGTGTGTCAGAGCTAGCTTAGATTGTGAGCCTGATAAAGCAACTGTTTCTAAATATCACAGGAGCCTCTTGCCTTTCTGTGAGATTTAGCTCTCCTTTTCAGCTTTTTGAGCTCCCTAGATAAAAAAAAAAAACATAGTGGAAAGTAATGAAAGTGAGGTCACTACCTACGGTATTAGCAGAAGGGAGACACCCACTGTTTGTGAGAGAAATGCATCTAGCTGTGCAGCTGAAACAGGGAATCATATGGTTTAAAGAAACTTTTGGAAAGCCCAACTATAGCTGTCCTTTCCCAGTTATGAATGTACCATGCAAAGAAGCACATCCATTATGGAAACTGTTTTTGAAAACTTAGGGATGCTTTAAAGAGTTTTGTGGAATTGATCGCACAATAATAAGAGAGACAGAGCAACAAACTGCAGATCCAGCTCCTCTGTCTCTGGGAAACAATTCTTCAAAGCTCAGACCACATACAGAATTTGGGTGTAGTTATCAATGGAGAACAAGATGCAAAATTAAACTATTCCGTTTGGCTTTTGAGGTCTAATAACACATTTCTCGCTACACAGGACACGCTAACAAAATGATCAGTTTACTCCTGGACTTTGCTTTGAGTCCCTTGCGAAAAAGTGCAATACAAATATTTGTAGCAGCACAGAAATGTAGCTGCTACAATAGAGGAAATCTAGTTGTCAGAGACAGCTGGATTCCCCATAGAGAAGGAAGATATGGTTTAGTACCATCCATGTCTTCCTAAAATTTAGACCATTTTTTTTGCCTAAACCAGGCATAGAAAATGACTTATTAAATGGGCGTGTTTCTGGATAATATTAAATGACCGCCTATATATTTCTTATATAAAAATGAGCATACAGAAAGGGGGGCATGACACTTAGTAGTACTTTATGCTACTAAAAAAATCTGAAATGTGAAAACAGAAACTTTTTTGTTTTTATTTTTATATTTACTCTTAAGTTCACTATTTTTTTAATGGTAATATAAATAAGCATAAAGATAAAATCACAAAAAAAGGACTCACATATTATTTGAATAACCAAAGGAGAAAACTCATAGCTTCCACACCCTCATGTACTAGAAAAAAAATCAACTGTGCTTACGAAATATAGTCCTAACCTGGGTAAGCAAGATCCTTTAGATGCTTTGTATAAAATACATAATCATGTTCTATTACTTCCACTGAATCACAGATGATTTAAAATTCATGTTATATTTAAACTTTGATCCCTCTCCACTTGTAGTAGCCAAAGGAGTCTTGACTATGGCCACGTGATACCTTATGGCTTCTAATGCTGGAACACCCATTAAAGGGATTGTCTTACAGTGAAATACAATATTTTTGTTAGATCATTAAAACATATTTTTTAATTGAAACTATTTAAAAAACTGTTCTATGTTGAGATTTATTTGTTACATATTATGACACCCTCTGATGTTCTTTTTTTATTTTTGTTTTTTTCTCTGAACATCCATGTAATATGTTCAGTGCTTTTGAGAAGATTCCTCTGCTAGAGGATTCTGGAGATAGGACTGAGCTACTGAGCATATGGACCTTCTAAGATTGAATCAGAATTTAAAAAAATTAAAATACCAGCTGATGTCATAATAAGTATTTAACAGTAATATCTAGAAATATTAAATATTTTTTGGGTTTTTTGTGATCTAAGAGAGTAATCTAAAGCCTTGTCAAGGGACGACCCCTTTAATTTATATGAACCATGCTTAAAATTGTCTCCCTTAATTTTTTCCCAATAAAGTGTCCTATAGCTATCTTTACTTAAATTTTCAGTCCTAATGATAGACCTCACTCAAAGTCTACTACTATGCCACTAAAAACAGCTAAAATAATGTTATGCGTACACTATTGACACGTTATAGGTACACATACACATATCCTATGTCTAAGGACATTAGAACCTGGTACTTCATACGTCTGTCCACCATGAAGACACCTTCCTAGAGAAAAGCCAGCCCATCATTTTTCAGAAAGGGGGATCTTGCCAAAAGGAATAGTATTAGATATTAGATAATATGTAGAGTATTTCTAAAAGATGTGATAGATTCTTCAGATAAAAAAAATCTTAGAAAGAATCCATATTCCTCCCTCCATGAAGCTTTAATAGATGCAGAACATTTCCCTTCTGATCACAACACCTATAACACTTTAAAGACTTGGCAATATACCACTAAGGCTGCATTCACATTTTGTTTTAGCCCTCCCCAGAGCTTTCCGCCAGGGTTATACTGTGCCTCTGCATACCTGAAAAGGTATGTCATAATAGGTACATTAACCTTAATGGATCAAACGGAGTTTAAAGGATTCACTGTTTGACCTGGTTTCCATTCGTTTTTTCGAAATTTTCCCAGATGAGAATAGCACAATAGATTGAACGGCAAAAATGGCAGGAAGGGACAGAAAAAAAATCAGTCGGATTCCATAGATAGATTATTTGAGCTCAGTTTGAGCCATTAAAGCCAATATACCTGCTGCAGTATAGACCTGAATACCGTTTTGTAGTTGGGTCCAAATTGATGAAAGGCAGGGCCAGCAATACCATATTGTGGCATATTAGACCACCCCAACAGAGCCATATACCACAGTCCACTACAGAATGCTGCAACCAGCAGCACAAAATGCATCCCCAAAAACTTACATTTGCCGCCTGTGAGGAGGGCCCAGGCGACCCCATGGGCATCGGCCCACCAGGAAATTTCCCTTAAGGTCTACGACCAATCCGCCCTGGTTGTCCCATTAAAAATATTCTACAGTTTTCAAACCAGTATCTGGATTTGAATACTTTTATAAATGCATGTAATTAAAAATGTAGTATAGCCTATAGCCTATATAGCCTATAGTCTATACAATAAAATGCATTTGTATAGCGCCACCTGCTGTTTTTTTTTCTTGTTTCTTTGTCCTCTGACTGAGATAGCTGCACATGCTCAGTGTCATCCTTCAGTTGACTCCTGAATTGTGATGGGGAGAGCATGGACACATCCCCTTAGCAGCAGAAAATACCCTCCCCTTTAGCTGTCAACTTAATATAAATCTAGCAGAGCAATGAATGTAGAGATCTCTGGACTAGGGATGAGTGAACTTGCTGTTTGCAAGTTCACGTTCAGTGTTCGGGTTCTGGGTGAATTCCGTTCTGTATTCTGTTATCACTGAATTTAATGGAATTCTATGATTGAATGCACCACAGAAGCCTTTAAGAGGGATTCCGTTTTGCATTATGTCATAATAGAAGACTATGGGCAGGACTTCTGCTTAATGGAAACCAGTCTGATCCATTATGCTGCCAATATACTTCTATTATGACAGAATGCAAAACGGAATACCTCTTAAAGGCTTCTGTGGTGCATTCAATCATAGAATTCCAGTATATTCAGTGATAACGGAATCCAGGACGGAATTCACCCAGAACCCAAGCCCTAATGCAGAACCCGAACTTGCCAATAGCAAGTTTGCTTATCTATACTCTGGGCCCATGGAGGTGCAGGGCTGGTTCTAGCTTTGTAAGAAAGAGATTGTCATGTACTATGTGATGTCTTATTTTCAATTTTTACATGAATTAACCCCTTTAAGTGGCATAACAAAGTTGTTATAGATGCACGTGCTGATGATAATCAACTATTCAATTTATCAATTATTATTTTTTATAATTTGACAGAATTTTGAATGCAGCTCTAGTCTATAACACACATTTTAGCTTAGTATCAGTACAAAATACTGATATCACAATTGTATCCTGTACAGGTACAGCATTCAGTTAATAACGTAGCTCTTTTAACGCAACATCATCTGTACAATTAAGTATTGCTACATCTGTAGACATAGATTACAGTGTTATATAATGTCTCATTACACTTAAATGTGTAACAACACCCTTTTCAGGTCTGTGAGGAGCAAATTTTAAACAAAGATATCAATTGTTAGAGATTAATTTGTCTACAACAATGTAACGCCGCCATCCCTAGACAGAGGAGGGGGTCTTTGGCAACACTTTTATTGCACGTACAATAACATTTTAACACTCAGAGGATTAACAATGATTCACACATCCATTTGCAAAATAAGCAGCGAACGTTTTGATAGAAACATAGAAACATAGAATGTGTCGGCAGATAAGAACCATTTGGCCCATCTAGTGTGCCCAATATACTGAATACTATGAATAGCCCCTGGCCCTATCTTATATGAAGGATGGCCTTATGCCTATCCCATGCATGCTTAAACTCCTTCACTGTATTTGCAGCTACTACTTCTGCAGGAAGGCTATTCCATTCGTCCACTACTCTCTCAGTAAAGTAATACTTCCTGATATTACTTTTAAACCTTTGCCCCTCTAATTTTAAACTATGTCCTCTTGTTGCAGTTTTTCTTCTTTTAAATATTCTCTCCTCTTTTACCGTGATGATTCTCTTTATGTATTTAAAAGTTTCTATCATATCCCCTCTGTCTCTTCTTACTTCCAAGCTATACATGTTAAGGTCCTTTAACCTTTCCTGGTAAGTTTTGTCCTGCAATCCATGTACTAGTTTAGTAGCTCTTCTCTGAACTCTCTCCATGACTACATTGTGTTGAACACAGTTGGTGACTTAGACTTATCACTCCTGCAGCTAAGTTTCTTGTCACATCGGCAATTCGCTGGGGTAATTGAATTACCTAAATATTGGAGGAATTTATAATGAAACCTCATTTTTAATTACTCTCTGATCCAGCGATCAGCTGATTACCATAGATCTTAATTTAGAAATCTTTGTTGACCAGCCATTTATTCCCCTTCAGCAGCCACTACAGGCAAAGCTTAGTATTACACGGTAGCCATTCAATAAATAAATCAATAAATAATAAATTTAACCATGTAATACATAGGCAGGCCAGGTCAAAAACAGATGTGTGTTAATGAATTACAATCACGGAAAGATATATCAGTTGTAAGGGTACACGTCTATTCAATAAACCAGGATTCACTGCTATAATAGACTTTAAAACTTAAATAATAAATGTTTATTAATGATAGCAACGTTAAAATACAGAGCTCCCACGTTGAGGCGGTGATTCAAAACTATACACTCTCAGTCAAAAGGAGAAAGGAGCTTCTATCCACATTATGGAATACTGTGGAGAAGCTGACTGGAGGATAGAGTACCTAGTAGATCAATGGGGAACACAATAAAAGTACAGCTTTTCCTGGAGTGCACTAGACTATTTACTTGTTCCCTAAACACAAGACTCCAGTGAAGAAATGTATCTGGCTCCACTGGGGATGCTGATAATCTTGGTGATGCAGAATGGACGCTACATTGTATACTCAACGCGTTTCTACTAAACAAAGTGTCATCAGGAGTGTTAGCAAATAGGGTTGAGAGAACTTGTATTTTAAGTTCGCCGTCCAAAGTTCAGGTTGGGGTTATCGCAGAATCCTGTTATGGATTCCGCTACCATGGATCATAATAGAATTTTGAATCCATAAGGGGATTCCTAGATGAACCCGACCCTTGGACAAAACTAAGCACCTTGGGTGATGTCACTGTCATGTGATCAGTGCAGGGGGCGTGGCTCAGTACTGGATTGGATAAGAGGTGGTAAAGGGCCTGGTATAATGATCATGTGACATGAGGGGCGGAGCTCCTGTGCTCTGTGTGGAGGAGAAGAAGGAAGTAGAGCAGTGAAGGACGGTTGCGTGAACTTGGGTTCCAAATTCCGTTATGGTCCGTGGTAGCGAATCAATAACGGGATTCTAAGATAACCCAAACCTGAACTTTGGACGCCGAACTTAAAATACAAGCCTATTAGCAAACTGTCAGCAGCAAAAAATAGGTAGGCCCCTCTCATACAGCATTTCCTACACCTGTTTTAGGTGAAGAAAATGGTCTAAATTTAAGACAGCAACACAGCTGCCTTACATTTAGACTGGCACTGGATGTGCCGAAGTTTTGTAGATGCTGACCATTTTCATAACTTCGGCGCATCCACTATCAGATATAGAGGTAATTAAGACCGACATCTAAAACGCTGGCCTTAATAAATTACCCCCATAATGTCAAGAAGTATATAGAGAGGTTGAGGGGAAACTGTAAGCTGAAGCAATATAGGTGCATAAAAATAGAGATTATTTTTGCATACAATAATTAGTGACGAGTGAATCGAAGTGCACTTTGTGGAATTCAATCCAAATTTCCTCGTGCTTCACGGTAGCAAAACGATTTAACTAGAAATCAGTTTAACCTCGTCCTTTTGCTCGCAATGACTCAACTGCCGCAATCTTACTTGAAGATCTCAGAAGAAATCCTATGCGTGTTAACGTATGACGTCATCATGCCAGCCAGCATGATTATGTCATCTTGGACTGTGCAAGATTTCACGCCAGACCTTTACGTAAGATAGCAAAATGATCAGGTAAGTATTATTATTATAATTATTTCAATTGTACACTCTGTTATTAATCAGATGCCGCGATCAGCTATGAGGCATCTGAGGGGGTACAATAACTGAGGGTGGCGCAATCGCTGCTCCCTGTCAACGCACCCACTACTTTTACAAAGAAATACGCTTTGTAATGAAGTAATCAATCACAAAGCTGATTTTTTTGTAAAATTTGGCAAAGCAGCCATATCGAATTTTTAAATACTTCACTCACCTCTAATAATAATCTTAACATGTGGCACAAGAAATAACACTAATTAATTAAAAAAATGGCTAATGTTGATTGATATTGAATAAAATCCTATTTTTGTTCTCTCTCATTTGCCTTTAGAGAACAGTTGAGATAGTTTGAAAAATGTTGGTGTTAAAATGAAAAGCCCAATTATAGCCCTCGCTATTGTGGTGTGATGTTCATTTTTGTACTGTGCATCATAGATTACCTGCTTTTTAAAGTAGATCAAGGCTGTGTTTATTTTTTGTACTTTTAAATTATTCCAGCCTTAAATAAAACTGCCTATTTATACCACTGAGGCGGATTTCATTATTTATATAATTAAAGTAATGCTTCAGTGAAAAATGAAGAGTCATTAAGCTAAGGTAATAAAGGCAAGAAGGAAGCAAGAGTACAAATTATTAACCACTTACCATTCACATATTTTTGGGGAAAGGCTTGCCAAAATGTCACTATGTCTAATGATGGCTTTACATTGTATGAAGAAAAAAATAGTCTTACTCAACATCAACCCATTTGCTGCCAATCCACCTATCTGACTGTTGTCCCTATAATATGGATTCCTACAACTCGGAGGTTATGCAGAGCCACAATTCATGTGCATGATGTGTAAGCTGGCCATCATTATTATAGAGCAAGGAAACAGAAATATTATAGTGTATATCAGTAGCAATAAGTCAGAACAACTGGACTTGTATATTCTCTTGTAGACATTTTACTAGTCATCTTAGTTTGATGACTGGTGAAATATATTCAAGAGAGAATACAGCTCCAGGTGCTCTGATGTATTACTACTAAAAAAAATTGGACCTGGATGAATGACAACCTTTACAGATAGATCTTATAGTGATTAAATTGTAGTACAGCAAGTGTGGATTTGCTAATTTGCTGTGTCACTGAACGGATTTGACTTGCAGCTCCTCCTAAGAGCGTTAACTGAGTGCTCCCCGTTTCACCCCTGTACATTGATCTGGACATTGCTGCAGGGGAACCACCATGGCACTACCTCTGGTAGTCTTGGTTAAGTGACAACTGACCTAGGTGGGTCAAGAGTCACCGGTGCATGGTACCAAGAAGACAAGCCAAGGTCAGGCAGGCAGAGTTTGTTCAATCTGATAAACAATGATGAACAGGCAGAGGTCATGATGGGCAGAATAAGATCAACAAGGTAAAAAGACAGAGTTCAGGCACTAGAGTTTCAAGGACACAAAACAACTTTGCAGGGGCTGGACAAGCAAACAAATAATCTGGTGGACAAGCTAGATGGGAGGGTAGATATGCCTGTGGGCATGGACCACCGACAACACAGAGCTGTAGACGGCGTAAATATTCTGGAGGTTGTGACCACTGGTATTGCAACTTAATAATTTTGAATTAAATGGTACTGATCTGCACAAAGACCATGTTATTGATTAAGGATGAGCGAATCTTCATCCGAAGTCGATTTGCATAATACTTTGAATACTGTACGGAGCCAGCGTTCGGTTCCAAGTTACCACTACAGTATTAGAAGAAAGTTCTATGCAAATCGACTTCGGATGTTTCATCAGAAGTCGATTCACTCATCCCTATTATTGATGTGTATTTGCGTAACATTACTGACCAAGGAAGAGGCCAAAGTACTAGCCTTAGTGCCACAGCCCCTTCAAACAGCTGATTATCTGGGGTGGCAGAAGCTGGACCACGACCATTCAGTTATTGGTAATCAATCTGGGCTATATAGTATCAATACTTCCCAATAAGTCACTGGAAACCGCTTTAATATTAAAGGCAATCTAATGACACTTAAAGGGGTTATCCAATTTCTCAAACCTCACCCCCACATGTGCCGGGTCCCTCACCGGTAATGTACTTACCCCACTCCCCACACCGAGCCTCTCTAGCATCACACTTGGGCTACTTGATACTTCCAGACTCATTTTCAGGCTAAGTGATATGTTGCCACAAGTGGTACAGTAAATACCACCTTGGGGGTACATGTGGCATCCATCACATCAAAAGCAAAATCTTAGTGTAATTAGTGTTGAAGGCACTTTAGACTATTAAATGATCTTGATTGCAGCAGACTAACTGCCTCACTTTATGGTTTTAGTGCTAAGCCGCTTTGTCCTTAGAGTTGCATGCCTTGTAGTCGACAATTGGGAAAATTGCTGACTTGTATAGAGAGAGGTGAATTCAGGAATGAAGGAAGAACTTGCCAAAGCTCCAAGGTTAAGCAAGTGCCATGAAAATCAATTTGGAAAATGCATCATCACGTTGAGATCACTTTCTCAGGCACAATTATCTTTGTGAGTACTTTTTGTTGATCCACTTCTGACACCTGTTATTGATTATTTAAGGAGTTCCTTTTCATTTTCATAAAGGGCTTACAAACAAAACTTAGTTTTGCTTAGTCTCCAATGACTGCACCGCATGTTTCCTCACCACCTTGTATTCACTTTCACAGTTCCAGAGCTTGCAGAATTCCAATTACAGACAGTAAAGTGACCAACGCTGGACTGAGAGCTTGCGACTGACTCTATATTACAGTATATGTAGAATGTAGAAAATGTTGTAGTAACATGTACAGTAGGGTCGTTTCAAGGTCTGTTGAGGTCCCTGTAAGAAAAAAAAACAAAAAAAAAAAAAACAGGAAAATGGAAAATATTGCTATTTCTGAAAATATCCCGACCAAATTACAGTGATTCACAGTGGAATAACTCCTTGCTATATGTCCTATTAGATGATCGCCAGACTGACTACTTTAAACAGAACCCAACATGTCTCCTGACATGTATGTTTTAATAAATAATTATGGAATAGCTATTGAATAGCTATCCTGGATCATCTTTTCTTAAAACTCTTCTATGCATTATTCCTCTAATATTACTAAAACTAACTTCTCCATAATGTTATATTGGGGGCTACCAGTTGGCGCAGTTATCCCTGCACATGGTGACTGTGTCTAGTCCTTGCTGTGTAGGGATATCTCATTGAAGTAGTTTTCTGGGTTTTAGATAACCTAAGCTCAGTGTAGGTCATCAATATCTGATCAGTGGGGGCTGATTTTCAACACCCCTGCCGGTGTTTAGAGAGGCGTGAGTGCTCTTTGGAGTGCTGCGGTCTCTTCCTAGGCTAGTGCTGTTTTATTCAGTGATCATATGACCTATGTGCAGCTCAGATCCATTCTAGTGAGTGGCCATGGGCTGCAAACCAAGCATATCCACTATTCAATGTATGACACTATGCTTAATATGCTGTACTGTAAACCTGTGCTAAACGTACTGCATTATTAAGTCCCACTGTTCTTGAATGACATCATCTATCACTTATCACACTGTAATCACATTCAGTGTTACATTCACCATTTTTGACTTGCCCTCTACAGCTGGAGTCAGCAACCACCAGCAGTCTAGCTATTGTGAAATTATAACTCCCAGCATGCTCCACTCACTTCTCTGGGAGTTCTGAGAACAGCTGAGCAGGTGTACATGCTGGGAGCTGTAGTTTTACAACATCAGGAGTTCCATAGGTTGCTGATTCCAGCTCTATGGTCTGTACAAAGCATGCTCTATTGTGGTATATGCTTATATTTACTGTTATGTGTAGAAAAGTAAAACTAGCAAAGTTGGAAACCAGTGTGACTTTTGTATTTTTGATTTTACTGTTAATTATTATCAGCAGCCACCATTAGGGGGGCTCAAAGACCTTACTAAAGACATTTATATGTATTATCCAGTTTAGTGGTAGCTTTATACATGTGTCTTTGATAATCTCCCGCTAGTGGCGGCTAATGGAAGTCTGAATTTTTAGCCTAATTCTTTGACTCAAATTTCTTAAAAATATGTATGTAAGTGTGAGTGTATTTTATTCTTGAAGTAATTTGGTACCATGCATAAATAGAAATTCTCCGGAAATAGAAATATAACCTTTGTCATTAGGAATTTTTTCAGGAAATATTAGAGAGTAGGCACATGCTGTTAATTACCTGTGCACACTATCAATTAAGTAGAATATTTTCTGTTTTTATAGGGGTTATGCCATGATTAATGTAAAAAATGAAAATCAAACATCACATATTACATGACAATCTATTTCTAACAAAGCTAGGACCAGCCCTGTACCTCACATGGATCCACAGATCGCCCCATTCATTGCTCTTCTAGATTTATATCAAGCTGACAGCTCAAGGGGAGTGTCATTTCTGCTGCAGCTCAGGGGGCGTGTCCATGCTCTCCCTATCACAGCTCAGGAGGTAGTTGAAGATTGAAACTGAGCATGTGCGGCCTTCTCAGTAAGCAGGTCAAAGAAATAAGAAAAAGAACAAACAGCAGGTGGCGCTATACAGATGCATTTGATTGAATAACTCAGTGGCCATACACAATGTTTAATTACATGCAATTACAATATAATTCAGATCCAGGTGCTGGTTAGAAAACTGTAGAATATTATTCGTGGTACAACCCCTTTAATTAAAAGGATTCAAGAATATTTTTTGCTGTTCTCTGATGAAAATATTCAAATAAGGACATTATTTAAAGTGGACTCACTCCGGCGCTCCCAAGTGCTATTGACACAGCAGTTGTCAAAGATCATATTTTCCACCTTTAATATACAGACCATGACCCGGGCCACCAATGTGACAGGATCCTGCCCACAAAGAGCTCGCTTTCCCATTAAGGGAACTCATTGGAGCAGGACAGAGATTTTCTGATCACCAATAATGTTACACCATGAAAAAAGTATGTAGTACAGTAGTATTTAACCTTTGACTACCCAGCTGTCAGAAAAATACAACTCTCAGTATATCAAGACAACTTCAGGCTGTCAGTGCATGCTGGGAGTTGTAGTTCTGAAAAAAGTTGGAGACCCTCCAGTTGGCACTGGCATGGAGATTTAAATAGTGGCTGTTATAGAAAAAGGTTTTTTTTTTTGTATTTTTAATGAAAATTATTTTGCT
Organism: Bufotes viridis; assembly: GCA_033119425.1. Taxonomy (NCBI): domain Eukaryota; kingdom Metazoa; phylum Chordata; class Amphibia; order Anura; family Bufonidae; genus Bufotes; species Bufotes viridis. Next base: position 42,953,618 of record CM065591.1, on the reverse strand, counting down.
GACTGATGTGGAAGTGCTAAGGGCTCTTTCACACTCGCGTTCTGAGGATCCGGCAGGCACTTCCGTCCCGCCGGATCCGTCAGAACGCAAGTCGCCTGAAAGCATTAGAAGACTGATCAGGATCCTGATCAGTCTTCGAAATGCTTTCAGGTTACTATGGCAGCCAGGAAGCTATTAAAGTCCTGGTTGCCATAGTAGTAGTGGGGAGCGGGGGGGGCGGTATACTTACAGTCCGTGCGGCTCCCGGGGCGCTCCAGAATCATGTCAGAGCGCACCATTCGCATGGATCACGTGATCCATGCGATCACGTGATCCATGCGTGTAGGGCGCCCTGACGTCACTCTGGAGTGCCCGGGAGCCGCACGAATGGTAAGTATACTGCTCCCCTGCTCCCCATTACACTTTACCATGGCAACCAGGACTTTAGCGTCCTGGCTGCCATGGTAACCATTGAGGAAAAAGCTAAACGTCGGATCCGGCGATGCGCCGAAACGACGTTTAGCTTAAGGCCGGATCCGGATTAATGCCTTTCAGTGGGCATTAATTCCGGATCCGGCCTTGCGGCAAGAGTTCAGGATTTTTGGACGGAACAAAAAGCGTATCATGCTGCGGTATTTGCTGCGTCCAAAAAAACGTTCCGGTCCTGAACTGAAGACATCCTGATGCATCCTGAACGGATTTCTTTCCATTCAGAATGCATGGGGATGATCCTGATAAGGATTTTTCCGGCATAGAGCCCCGACGACGGAACTCTATGCCGGAAAACAAAAACGCCAGTGTGAAAGGAACCTTAGTGTGTTATAACGCAGGCAGGTTATTGTAGACAATAAAAGAGTCTGGAGCGCCTCAAAACAGCTGATCGGTGGGAGTGCTGAGGATCGGAACCCCATCTTCAATTTTTGTAATACTGACAAACCTCACTTTGTGCGGCTGTGCATGGTCTGTGTATTACAATAGCACTTAAAGAGGTTGTCTGGGCTTTTTCTATTGGTGACCTATCCTTAGCATAGGTCATCAATATCAGATCAGCAAGGGTCCAACACCCGATACCACCATCGATTAGCTTGAGGACACAGTTCGCACAGTGCGCATGTGCCATCTCTCTTCTCTCTTCCTGTTTTCCGCTGTATGTCAATGGGACAACAGCAACAGAAAAGAAGAGAGACGGGAGACAGCATGTGCGCACTGCACGCCATCTCCTTACACAGATGATCGGCGGGGGTCCTGCGTGTCGGACCTCTGCCGATCTGTGATAGGTCATCAATAGAAAAACCCCAGACAACCCCTTTAAAGAGCACCTATCAGCAGGATCAACCCCATTAACCCCTTGAGGACATCCTCTGTACATACATAAATCCGTTCTTTAAAAATCGTGCCCACTCCAGAGCATAGAGGACGCCATAGATGCCAGATTTCTGCTGTTTTAAACATGATATGTTAGATATTTGAATAAATGCCCAGCTACGTAATACAGGAACGGGTTGAGTCTCTGCATTGGCTCATATTAAGGGGTTCCAAGTGGGGAACCTCCTCTATGACATGAGTTCCCTAAGCACTTGCCTACTGCTGCACGATTTTGTTCTGTGCTGCCACAGATCGCTGTGACTGCTATCATTAGAATGCTGCGGTCACAGGGAGATGTGCCGTGGCCAGCGGGAGCGGTCAGACAGTAGTAGACGCTTGTAGCACCCTGCTACAAATGTGTATTACATTGTAAAATCTAAAAGCCGTCGGGGAGAGCATTTTGTTAGGTAAGAACGCCACCTGTTGGCTCTAAAATGAAATGTCAGCCTGCAGGCTGGGAATTAACCTCTTCCTGCCTTTACTGTGGCAAAAAGGGGTTAATTCACTTTTTTTTTTTAAATACATAAAAATTAAATAAATTAATAAATAATAACAAAAAATATTAAAAAAACCCTTAAAATGTCCACATTTTCCCAAGATGAATAACATAAAAAAGTCACTTTGAATGGGCTTGTTGCTTTTTTTTCCCTGTACAAGATTTTTCTAGCAGTACGGTGCTATAGAACCAGCAATAGAAAAGCAGGCTGCCAAAATCCTACATGTGCTCCGATCTTATGAAGTCTTGCGGTGGGCCCAGCCAGTAGATCAATTACATAAATAGCGTCCATTTTTATGGTACGGGAGTGGCTTTAGAAATGTTTTGTCTTGAAACCTTTTGTAATAGTTATAAAAAAAATTGATAAGAAAAGAAAAATATATTTTTTTCATAATTTTCAGTTTTTTTAAATATTATATCTATCATCTAATGTAGTGATGAGCGGCAGGTGCCATATTCGATTTCGACGAAATTCGCAAATATTCGAATGAATATTCGTTTCATATTCGTCGAAATCGAATATTCGTCATTTTTTCTAGTTATCGCGATTAACATGCGATTTAAATAATCGCATATTGCGATTTGTACTTAAGGCTACTTTCCTATTGGTTTCTTATCTAGAATTAGCGAGGATGACGAATATGACGAATGTATTCGTCTATTCCTCAAAACGAAGATAACGAAGTATTCTACATCTTCGTTTTAGCTACCTATTCGTCAACTTCGCTAATTCTAGCAATCAAATAGGAAGGTTGACTATAGAGAGTGAGACAGCTGTGTTAGAATTCGCTATGCGATTTTTTTTTTTTAATAAATAGAATACTTATAATAATTTTATCAAGTAATATCATTATTGTATTAAAAAAAAAATCGCATAGCGAATTTAACACAGCTGTCTGGTAAGTCATCCTTCCTATTTGATTGCTGCTAGAATTAGCGAATAGCGAAGTTGACGATGACGAGACGAATAGGTAGCTAAAACGAAGATGTAGAATACTCGCTATCTTCGTTTTGAGGAATATGACGAATACATTCGTCATATTCGCTATTCGCTAATTCTACCAAGCCAACCATAACTTCTGTGCTCATGGAGCGTCCCCATCACCATGGGAACGTCTCCATATACTAAAATGTACTGTCGGATTTGAGGAATTACGTTGAAATCGCAATGCGATTAATTCAAGTTATATTAATCGCATTGCGATTTCAACTTAGAGCTGGGTTTATAATGGGTCAGCTTGCTAGAATTAACGAAGTTAACGAATATGGAATATAGCAGCAGTGCTAAGTTGAAATCGCAATGCGATTAATTTAACTTAAAGTATCCGCATTGCGATTTCAACTTAGCACTGCTAGTGCATAGCTATTAGCTATACTCCATATTCGTTAATTCTAGCCTATGTAAGATAGCAGTGCTAAGTTGTAATCGCAATGCGATTAATTTAACTTAAAGTATTCGCATTGCGATTTCAACTTAGCACTGCTAGTGCATAGCTATTAGCTATACTCCATATTCGTTAATTCTAGCCTATGTAAGATAGCAGTGCTAAGTTGTAATTGCAATGCGATTAATATAACTTGAATTAATCGCATTGTGATTTCAACGTAATTCCTCAAATCCGACAGTACATTTTAGTATATGGAGATTCTCCCATGGATGGGGACGCTCCACATGAGCACGGAAGTCGGCAGAAGCGGCAACGGGCACTGACTAGAGCAGCCAGGAAGCCAGGAATCCTCAGGACAGGTAAGAACTACTTTTGGGAAGTAGGAAAGAAAAAAATATAACTAAAAAAAAAAAAAACGAATATTCGAAATAGCGAATTTATAGCGCTATATTCGAAATATTCGCGAATTAGCGAAGTGCCGATATTCGCTAAAAAAATTTGCTTTTCGAATATTCGCGCTCAACACTAATCTTATGGCACAAAAGAAAGGTCTAAGGCAGGCATGCTCAACCTGTGGCCCTCCAGCTGTTGTAAAACTACAACTCCCACAATGCCCTGCTGTAGGCTGATAGCTGTAAGCTGTTCAGGCATGCTGGGAGTTGTAGTTTTGCAACAGCTGGAGGGCCGCAGGTTGAGCATGCCTGGTCTAAGGTGTCCCAAGAAAAATAATATCAAATACATGTAGGCTTGCTCAGAAATGAAACGGACATGGTAAGGAAGCGGGATAAACACTCCGGTAATGAAGTGGTTATCAGGGCATCTACAAAGCTGTTGATATGATAAAGTTCATGCGGTTACCTACAGTATCTAATCATAAATGACACATCATAATCTTCTGATACCTTGTTACAACCGTACATAGAAAACAACTTTTTTTCCCCCAATAGCATGTTTATATTGGGTTTGGTTCTAAAAAGTAAATTAAATCTAAATTTTTCTTTTATCCCACAGCTCTTCTACAAGTGTCGATATCACTGAGCAAAGTTGAAATTAGCGTGGGGCAGTCCAAGTATTTCACATGTACAGGTGATGGCATTAATTCTCTTATTAATCTTCATTTTCTACATCATTATAATTATCATATTACAGAATTGGCAAGGACTAGGACATGATAAATCCAGCACTGAGAGAGAATGCAGATCTTACAGTAGTCAAGGTTATAGGAGGGCGATACCGAGATGAAATCCAGGACTTACAGCAGATGGTCTGGTCTCAGGACATCATTGAAAGTCAATAGTCATAGTCAAATAGTGGCAATAATTATACAGTATAACTTTTAAAGGGCATCTGTCAGCAGTTCTGTACTTATTACACTGGCTGACCTGTTATATGTGCACTTGGCAGCTGAAGCCATCTGTGTTGGTCCCATGTTCATATGTGCCCGTATTGCTGAAAATAATAATGTTTTAATATATGAAAATGAGCCTCTAGGAGCAACGGGGGCGTTACCATTACACCTAGAGGCTCTTCTTTCTCTGCAACCACTGCACCCTCTGCACTTTGATTGACAGGGACAGACATGCACTGCCTGGCTCTGTCAATCAGAGTGCATCTTTCTCAGCAATGTGGACACGTATGATCATGAGACCAACACAGATGTCTTCAGCTGCCAAGTGCACATGTAACAGGTCAGCCAGTGTCATAGGGACAAATCTGCTGACAGATGCCCTTGAAAGAGTTTTTAAAGTATAACTGTCAATTTTTATTTTTTTTTACTATTGGATTTTGGTGATTAATATCACCTTGTTGGCCCTGTTTTAATTTCTGATTGTTTAATAAATAACCCCTGAAAGCCACCTAAAAGTCCCCAGTATTGGCTATTTTTACCTGAGATTAAAATCAGGTTGCTATGCTCCTTCCGTCTACCAGATGAGGACGGAGCACGCTGCGTGCACTGGGAACTGATAGTGAGTCAGCATTGTAAGGGAATGTATAAAAAGCCAGGTTCTTCCTGACAGGAGATAACAGTGCTGGGCTGTGTGTGTAAACTTCTCCACATGCCTGTGCTTGGCAGACACTCCCTTAGCAGTTCTGGAGAATGTACATATGCCGGCTGCTCAGTGTATAAATGACAGCCTTATCTGATAAGAGGAGAGCTTGTAGAAGGACTACAGGCTTCAGTCAGACCTGGAAATTTCACTGCAAGACCCCCCTATACAGAGCTGGTCTTCACTAACTTCACTGCAGGTGTCCTATGAATTAGCCTCAGGGCTGAGGGCGGCCATCTTAACAGAATAGTGAAATTGCAGTTTTATGCAGACTGGTTGCTAAGGGCTGAATCTTATTAAATAAGGGGTAAGTAAGTCTAATAGTTATTGATTCAGGAATATTATCATATTAGTAACTACATATATGAAAACTGAAATTAGGGTCTAAATGTGACAGTTATCCTTTAATGTGTATTTGTTTTGGTTAATAAAAAGAAAAAAAAAAGTACAATGTTTAAAACTTCTACAATTTTTTTTAAATAGTTTTGGGAGAGGCTGAGACGATAGACTGGTACAATCCCCAAGGTGAGAGGATAACATCAAATCAAAGAATTGTGGCACAAAGAGAAGGCATGAGATCATGGCTTACAATATACAACGCCAACATAGATGACGCCGGGATATATCGTTGTCAAGCTACTGACTCTAAGGGACACACTCAAGAGTCTACAGTTGTTCTGGAAATTTACCGTGAGTATTTGTCAAACATTATTCTGTAAGTCATTTTTTATTATTATCCTGTTCTGAAGAATTGCAGCTTTGTTATGTTGGGACGTTCCTCTATTATCCCTAGTATATATTTATGTTGGCCCATCAGACTGGGCAGGGACACACCCCTAGTAACATCCAGTTGGCAATTTATGCTTACTTCTAATAGAAATAATAGAGGAATAGCACAGCATAGCGTCCTAAGATGTCTCCATACTGATGGTTTCTACAGTTTCTATATTAGTACTGGAACCTTGCTGCTCAGAGGAAACCTCACCAGCTGCTCCAAATGTCTCCCTAGATGCCTCCACGCTGACAGGTGTCACTTCTCAGCCAGTACAGTACATCTGCTAGTTCCACCACCTCAGACTGGAGGAGAATTGTCACCTCTGTGGTCAGAGGTTTGGACAACTGGAGAACCTGCAGATTTTTCCAGATTTCATGACGTTTGGTAGAATAATTTTTTTCCCAGAACAGGTCCAGGCTCTGCAGCAGCTTGAAGCTTATGTCATGAATCCTAGTGGTTGGGACATGGATGAGCGCATAAACCTCAGACGCATTAAATCCCATACAGTTTTTCAGCAGATCACGGCCTGTGTACTGCCTTGTGGGGACGTCTTGCTGTGGGCTGGTGTACCTGATCCACATTCCTCCTTTGGGTTGTGGGGTTTGCAGATCTTGTCACATTTGAGAATAGTCTCTGGGGTCTGGCAGTATTGCCCCATGCTGCAGGTTTACTTCCCCTTGGCTGCTCGGCGCTGGTGCTGGCTTTCTCTGATGGTGACGGCTGGGTGACCTCCATGTTGTCTCTGGAGTCCGTGGACTGCTTTTGAGTCAAGGATACGTTTGTTGGGAATGGCTTCAGTGTCTGGGACTGGTATTACTGGGATGAATGGAGACAAGGCCAGGCTGTTACTGACTGCAGTGTCTGCACAGGTGTCCGACTAATTCACTCCTTGTCTGGATCAGGATTAGTGTTGAGCGCGAATATTCGAAAAGCGAATTTTTTTAGCGAATATCGGCACTTCGCTAATTCGCGAATATTTCGAATATAGCGCTATAAATTCGCTATTTCGAATATTCGTTTTTTTTTTTTTTTTTTTAGTTATATTTTTTTCTTTCCCACTTCCCAAAAGTAGTTCTTACCTGTCATGAGGATTCCTGGCTTCCTGGCTGCTCCAGTCAGTGCCCGTTGCCGCTTCTGCCGACTTCCGTGCTCATGGAGCGTCCCCTTCCATGGGAAAATCTCTATATACTAAAATGTACTGTCGGATTTGAGGAATTACGTTGAAATCGCAATGCGATTAATTCAAGTTATATTAATCGCATTGCGATTACAACTTAGCACTGCTATCTTACATAGGCTAGAATTAACGAATATGGAATATATAGCTATGCACTAGCAGTGCTAAGTTGAAATCGCAATGCGAATACTTTAAGTTAAATTAATCGCATTGCGATTTCAACTTAGCACTGCTGCTATATTCCATATTCGTTAACTTCGTTAATTCTAGCAAGCTGACCCATTATAAACCCAGCTCTAAGTTGAAATCGCAATGCGATTAATATAACTTGAATTAATCGCATTGCGATTTCAACGTAATTCCTCAAATCCGACAGTACATTTTAGTATATGGAGACGTTCCCATGGTGATGGGGACGCTCCATGAGCACAGAAGTTATGGTTGGCTTGGTAGAATTAGCGAATAGCGAATATGACGAATGTATTCGTCATATTCCTCAAAACGAAGATAACGAAGTATTCTACATCTTCGTTTTAGCTACCTATTCGTCTCGTCATCGTCAACTTCGCTATTCGCTAATTCTAGCAATCAAATAGGAAGGTTGACTTACCAGACAGCTGTGTTAAATTCGCTATGCGATTTTTTTTTTTTTAATAAATAGAATACTTATAATAATATTATCATATCAAGTAATATAATTATTGTATTAAAAAAAAATCGCATAGCGATTTTAACACAGCTGTCTCTATAGTCAACCTTCCTATTTGATTGCTAGAATTAGCGAGGTTGACGAATAGGTTGCTAAAACGAAGATGTAGAATACTTCGTTATCTTCGTTTTGAGGAATATGACGAATACATTCGTCATATTCGTCATCCTCGCTAATTCTAGATATGAAACCAATAGGAAAGTAGCCTTAAGTACAAATCGCAATATGCGATTATTTAAATCGCATTTTAATCGCGATAACTAGAAAAAATGACGAATATTCGATTTCGACGAATACGAAACGAATATTCATTCGAATATTCGCGAATTTCGTCGAAATCGAATATGGCACCTGCCGCTCATCACTAATCAGGATCATGGTTTAACCCCATTTGTGCTGGGTCTTGCTGACTTGGACTCTTCTGTCCACTACTTGGTTGCATTACCCCTCAGTGACCATGCTACAGTCTCCCGCAGGCTCTATAGTTGCAGTGCCCATGATTCTCACAGCTTTACCTGGCATTACAATGCTATGCTTGTTCTCATAGTCTAGGTCCTCCTTGGTGATGGTGTCCCTTCTCTTGGCTGCCTGCAGCCTGGTCTCCCTTCTGGTTTAAGGGGCCTGGATTTTGGGCCTAGCATTAGCCCCTCTGCTCTGTGTCTCTCTCATAGCGGTCAGCTCCTGGATACAGTTATCTAAACGCTCACATTTCATCAGTCTCTCTTTAGAATCAGTCTCTCTTTTAATTTCATCCTGCAGCCTAGAGATCTGCAATTCTTTCTTATACATGACTTTATCACTGACTTTAGTACTCACAGTTACAGCGCGTCTTCATCCCGATCACCAGACGTATAGGAACAACGTTCCTCAGCGTCATGACATAGGCCCAGCTCCCTGTCTCTTTTCACTACCCCAGTCCCTGACCATGTACACGTGCCCCAACTATCACTACCCATCACCTTTCTTATCTGACTTGTTACACACAGGTGTCTTCAGCGCTCAATAGAACTGAAGACTGAAGACAGGTTCTCCTTAGCAATGCTCAGTTAGAGCTTTACTAAGAAGACTCTTTTTACCCTGTTTTCTAGTACAAAGGAACATCTTTTCCTAATAAAATATATTGCAAAATGTTTACTATCCCTGCCCTACACTGTATTAAATATAAACTAAAATGACAATTACACTTTAAAAGCTGTGGTCACTGTTTACATGAATTTTTATTTATTTTTTTACATTCAGTACATTAGTGGTTACTTGGAAAAGTTATTCTGCATTTCATATCGCAGTCTCATTCCTTTAGTCATTTGAGACCCACTCCTAGATTCTGATATTTTCTCATGTAGTACGTCCCTCAAGTTAATGCATGTCAGTGTCCTGATGCGTGATAATTGCACCCATCAGACGTGGCCTGGTGAACTAGGTCTCCCATCCTTTTCTCTCTTCACTCCTGCTACCAGTTCCTTGCTCCAGGTCTTCCAGAAGACTTCACTGAGTAAATATTCTCTTACGTGGTCAAACATCATTTCTGCTTTCTGAACACAGAAGAATAACACATTTTTCCCTCTAAACAGTAGTGCCCATGGCACAGTACATTGTGACTCAAAGTTCATGCCCCAGAGCTTTCCTCTGTATCTAAAACATTTCTAATCTGCCATTCCTGAAAACCTAAATGTTTTCTTCCATCTCCGCAGTCTAATCTCCCATGCACATCATCTTCCTCATCTCTGCTGCTGTGTCTAACAATGAGAGAAGGGAAGGGGAGAGCAGAGAGAGCTGACACAGACCTATGTCAGATTTCTCAGTACAAGTAGTTATGTGAAAGGAGCAGCAAAATGTTACGACATTTTTAAGGAAGACTGTTTTAGATAGCAAATGAACAGTCTAAATAAAAATCATTGCAACAGTGTCCATAGCCTAGTGCAGTGAGCCCACAGAGGGATTGTCAGTTGTGACATTGGTAGGAATAGTGGTGTTTCACAGTGCCTGTCCTCACTCGAGTGCCCTCTGGGGCCGTGCAGTGAATGGAGGGCGCACGCTTTCTTCCATCAGGACACACGCCAGTATTGGAGCTCCTACCTGGTGTTCGGTGGCGTGCCCTTGATAGTGATTAGTTGGCAGGATGCAAGGCAGGAGGACAGGTGCAGAGCCAACAAAAGGTTAGAGAGTCAATGACCAGGCCCGTTTTGTTGCAATAAATTCTCTCTTTACTGAATATATCATGAGAGTAGTAGTTCATACAGCAGCAAAGGGCACAGTCCTTGGTTATGTGACAGAATAGGCTTCTCTCTATAGTTATGTATGGGTAGTAGCAATGATGGTGGTAGTAGTCCTCCCTGAGTTTCACTCTAAACTCACCTTGCAAGCTTCCCACAGATTCAGAGGCATGCAATTCCTTTCTTGTTAACTCTTTCTGCAGTTCTCAGTCTGCCATGTGCAGATTCAGAAGCTCAGTCCGTCTCAAAGTGTGATGAGTGCCAGAGGCAATTAACCCTTTCTACAAGCAGTAAAGTCTTAAAGTGAGGTTCTTTTTCCCTTAGAGGCTGTTTTCTCAGCTGGCTTGTTCTCTGACAGCTTTTCCATCTCTGGAATGGTGTTTCCTTTATAAGGCTTCTGTCTGGGCCTACTTGGCAGGAACTCAAACACTGCGTTGAACTCTAGTTCTGCTCAGCAAAGACTGTTTACCTAGAGGGGTCTGAATTAGGCAGTTTCCATGGCAACCTAACCAGAGTGCCAGTGCCAACTGTTTTTCCTCCATAATCAACCATTTGGAATACGTATTGCAAAGAGAGATAAGTGCTTGTAGCATTAAATCACAACAGTTAACTTTTAGCATTGATCCACTGGGTTACTGCATAAGGTTATGCTCAGATATTGTGGTAGTGGTTCAACACAAAACTGCATCACTACTCATGACAAGTAATGGTTTGTATAGTAATATTTGTGGCGTCTACTATAATTTATGCTATGGGAATGTTTTAATTAAATTTTCCTCTTAGAGAAAATTGAATCACAGTACTTCATATAGACAGTACTATTAGATTTCAGTTCATAGTTTGTTTTATTATGCAGCTTTCATGCAAAGGCTTTTATGCAGATTTTAAGAGAAAGTGCAACATAACTGGCTGAAAAAAATGCATACTGAAGTAAAACAAAAACAGCACAACAATGAACATGCACTAAGCAGGGTTTACAGAGCAACAATTGAAATGAGACTTTTAAAACGTCTAGCCACTTTAAATAAAATATAACTGGTATAAATAGACAATGTGTGAACATTTCCTGAGAGTAGTAATAAAAACAACAAGACAGAAATCGTTCACAACTCGATTATTTGTGGCATACTCACACGATATGCCATACATGTCTGATAGATATGGATCCCATCTCTAGGACCTGAACCTACAGTACAGAGAACAGGGTCCCTGAACTCCTGTCTAGCAGCTGCTGTCAATGGGGAGGTGTCCATTAGAGATGAGCGAATTGCTCAAAATTCGATTTAGGTTCGATTTAGATGAATAGTGATGATTCAGGGCTAAATCAATTCTACATGAATGATTTGATTGACCCTAAAGTTTGTGAACTGACTCATATTATTTTTTTTTTTTTCTAGTCTCTCTCTTGTTAATTTTTTTTAATTTTTTTAAGTTATCTCTCCCACAGCACCCCTGGATAGAGTCGAATCACCAAAATTTACCAAAAATTCATGTTGAAACCGATTTGCGTAGAATCAGTTGGCTTACCTCTAGTGGTTATGCAAGTGTAGCTCTCTCCATTCACTTTTAAGATATCCTGGGGATATACCATACATGTCCAAGATGGAATTAACCCTTTAAAGCTGCAGATCCTCAGTGAAACATCTGTATTATTCCCTCACTTGTCATGTGCCAATGTTTCATTTATAGCACCGGTATATTCTGTACTGAGAAGCCTTTGGACTTCTTAATGGTTTTGGCACCTATGTATGATCTACAGCTATACCTCTGAATCTCTTCCTTAAAGTGGTTGTCCTTTAAAGTAGTTGTCCAGAGCTAAACCCGACATACCCCCATTTTCACCCAGGAAGCACCCCTAATATGAGCATCGGAGCATTTTAAGCTCCAATGCTCTCCCTTGCCCTGCGTTGAATCGCGTAGAGTAAGGGCTTTTTCTGGAAATCAGGTGACGTACTGGGCTCTCCATGGTTAAGTTAGGCAGAAGCTTCAACCTAGCAGTGAGCCCAGTGACCTCACCGGCACTAATGGATGGGCTATAACGCTGCCCTAGCCTATAAAACGGGTAGGGCAGCTCTAAAACCCACCCATAAGTGCCAGTGACATCACCAGGAACAATGCTAGGTGGAAGCCTCTGCCTAGCAGTGTCTAAATATAAAAAAACAAGCCCTTGCCCTGTGCTATACAGAGCAGGGCAAGGGAGAGCATCGGAGCATGAAATGCTCCAATGCTCATGTTAGAGGGGCTAGAGGGGTGAAAATGGAGTTATGTCTGGGTTCAGCTCTGAACCTGGACAACCCCTTTAAGTGTGCAAATACCCAGAGGCCTTAACCTCCCAGTTTTCATCAGTGTTCCCTAGAACAAGACATTGGAAATGTCTGATTGTCAAGTGAAATAATACTTAATTTCTCTTTATCTTAGAGAAACTGACATTTGAAGAGGTCCGATCACCTCAAGAATTCCGGAAAGGGGACGATGCAGAAGTTGTCTGCCATGTCAGCAGCTCACCCGCTCCAATGGTCAGATGGTTGAGTAATGGTGAAGATGTAACAGACATTGATGACAGTTAGTATTTTGGTAACGTTTTACGTTATGTTTTTCACAAGAGGTTTTAGATATTATTTTATAACAAGTAAAATACCACATCATCACAAATGTTACTTATTCATTGGTTCTTTTAACTTTCGGAAGTGGTTTCTTGTCTCTTTTTTCATATACTTAATGTAATGGTTTCAAATCAGATTCAATTTTGATACAGGAAATGGTTTATTTTAAAGGGGTTGTCTACGATAGATCCGTGAAGGGAAGCATATTTTCCTGTTCCCCAACGCTCGGTCCCTGGCTTTCCTCAATGGTGGTCTCAGTTTTCTCAGTGGTGACGTGTCTCCAAGCGTCACATGACCCACCGGTGATGTGCCACTTGGGGACATGTCATCTCTGAGGCCAGTTATTGGCTGCAGTGGTGCACATGAGCCCGTCTGTTCCGGAAGTTTTTAGGTGGGTACTGAAGACAGCCAGGGACCCACAGAGCCAGAACAAAGCAGCAGGAAGCAGGTAAATGTGCTCACTTCACAGATCCAGCTGGGAGGCTGTGGTATTTAAAAAAGAAACAAAAACATGTCAATCCTGGACAACCCCTTAAAGTGGTTTAGAGAATCCATTTTCAGGTACCTATTATGGAAAACTGAATTCTTAGAAGGAGATCCCCCATCGAAGACCTTCATCTGGAGAATATGTCTGTGCAGAATCGGTGATCTTGTGTTCCTGGGCCTCTTAGCTTCATAACACGTGCAGCCATCAAAGTTATTTTCATGAACTATATGATGTCTGAATTAAATTTTTTACGTCAATCATGGCATAACTCTTTTAAGCAATGAGTCAACAGACCATGCTCTATAGCCATACTTTAAAGGGGTTTTTGAAGGATTTTTTTTAACTAATTACCTATCATCTGGATAGGTCATCAGTATCTGATCGGTGGGGCACCAGCATCCATGTGAGCATCACTGTCTTCTTGCAGCGCCTCAAGTACAGCTCCATACATTGTATAGCGGCTGTTCTTGGTATCACGTTCCTTCACTTAAATGGGGCTGAGCTGCTCCTAGGCCATGGGACACATGAACGTGTCATCACTCGACATAGGAAAAGCAGAGAAAAACAGCTGATTAACTGGGGCCCCGGGTGTCGGACCTCCACCGATCAGAGTTAAAATCTAAGAAAACCCCTTTAAGGACATGCATAGATATGTAAGCGCTTCTCATATTCATACATTCAACTAGCTCTAAAACAGGATGTCAGCCATGTCACTGCTGTGGACTTCTAAAGGACCCGTTTTAATGTTTTGTTATTTTGTCCTTTGAGTATAAAATGTAATGCATGACCTTTATCAATAATTTTGTAGAGTTGTGTAATTTTTAGAAGTTCACTAAATTACAATCTTTTGCTAAATATTTTCTTTTTTTGTAGTCAGATCGGAGGGAAATGTCAACCGAACAATCAGTCTTGCATTTTAATGTTTCTGCCCTTTCTTTTTTTTTTTTGTGAAGGTTTTTATGGCCCCATATATAGCGTCATAAACACAACTACATACACAGGACTACAACCACAACTACAATCCTATCTGTCATATTGCTTTTTCATGTCAACTGTAGTTAAAAGGGCGTTTGTGGGAGCAGAATATTAATGACCTATCCTCAGGGTAGGCTATTAATGTTAGATCTGTGGAGGTCTGATTCCCGACACCCCTTTGATCAGCTGTTTGAAGAGGCCTTGGCGCTCTGATAAGCATTGTTGCCACTTCCTAGGCCAGTGTTGTCATGTTTATTAGTCACATGGTCAGTGAATGGGCCTGGGCTGCAATACCAAGCACAGCCACTCTACTGTGGACGGTGCTGTGCTTCATATGCTGTGAGATGACTGCAGTCTTCACCAGGGTGCCATGGTCTCTTCAAACAGCTGGACCACCACAGGTCAGATATTGAGGACCTATCCTGAATATAGGTCATCAATATTCTACTACCAGAAAACCCTTGTAAACAGTTTCATAGAAAGGTTGATAAAAGACACTCCTATTCAGTTCTAAGAAGATGAGGAAAGGATATGAATGAAGAAAGGAGGGGAACACCCTGTATAGCCACACTCCTTAGGGCTCATGCACACGAACGTATTTTCTTTCGTCCGTTCCGGGTTTTCTTTGAGGACCGTATGCTGAACAGGTCATTTCAATGACAAAAAAATGGAAGTTACTCCGCGTGCATTCCGTTTCTGTATGTCCGCTCCACCAAAACATATAACATGTCTTATTATTGTCCACATTGCGGACAAGGATGGGACTGTTCTATTAGGGGGCCAGCTGTTCCATTCTGCAAAATACAGAATGCACACGGGTGCAATCCATATATTTTGTGGATCCGTGTTTTGCGGACCACAAAATACATACAGGCGCATGCATGAGCCCTTAGGATTCAGAGGATGGCAACGATAAGAAAATAGCCTTTTCCTTTCAGTCTCTGGGTCAGCACAATCATAGAACATTTGTATAGTTTTTCTTGTGTTTTAATACTTAAAAAAATAGAACTTATTAAAAAAACACTTAAAACACTGTAAAACACATAAAGGTTTTGAAAAAATAAAAATAAAAATTATTTGCATTGCCATAGTTTTTAATAATACCATTTTGGGGTGTCTGTCTTTAGATTTTTTTTTTTATTTAAATAGGGGAGGTGATAACAGCGAATCAGCCTTTTTTATTTTCACCATACAGATTGAATATGTTAATATTTATGTTTATTTCAGACATTTTGGGATGCAGCAGTGCTAATGATGTCTATGTTTTTTTTATTTTGATTGTGGGGGAAAAGGGGTGATTAGAATTTTTTATATTTTCCTTTTCTTATATTTTTAAAATGTACTTTTTTACTTTTTTTTCACCTTCTACACCTTTTGGTTAATGATGATCTATCCTTTGGATACATCATCAGCATCTGATTGGCAAGGGACCGATGGTATTACACCATTATCACTGGTCTGGGCGAGGCTTAGCCCCATTCACTTCAATGGGGCTGAGCAGTGCCCAGCTTAGTGATAATAGCAACATTACTGGGCCTACGGGAAACAGAAACAGAGAGAAGGCCGCAGAGCTACTGCGAGTACCCCTGCCTTCTCAAACAGCTGATCGGGAGAGGTCTTGGGTTTCAAAACTTTGCTGATCTGATGATCTATCCAAAGGATACAATTATCAGATCGCTTGTCCCATAGACTAAAATAAATTTCCATTGCAGCTTATGGGACATTCAATAAGTTCTTTACACAGGCAGGGCTCCATAGGAAATATCTCTAAGGTAGCGTCACATCCTTCAGAAGGACCGAGGTTACCACAGGGAATAAACCCCTCCCATGATTGCCACACAGACCCCAGAAGTGTAGCTCTCACAATTGACCACAACATCTGAGGTGTTAAACATCTGCGATCGGCACTATTGCCAATTGCAGACATTGTGAAATAGCAGAAACCTGGCATTATGGCACCAGCTCCGCTCTACAGTGGGCGCCATCTTTATGGTGCGGACATCCAATGTACAAGTACGGCAGATGTCCTGAAGAAGTTAATAGATAGAATCACACAATCATTTCATATGCATTAAAAAATAAACAAGAATTCCCTCATAATTGTTACATTTTCTTTCTTTTTAGAAAATAATGTCATTATTTTGCCAGAACAATAGATAATTTTTTGCTTTTTTTTATCGCGAACATTTATCCTGTTGGTGACATAGTTAGGGTACAGTCACACGACCGTATGTGTTTTGCAAACACATCGATACCAGCCATGTCAGTTCTGCATTTTGTAGAACTCACATGGCCAGCCCTTTGATAGAAATGCCTATTCTTCTCCGCAATTGAGGAGCAATTGCTCCATCTTTTTTGAGGGGCTGCGGAACAGAAGTACGAGTGAGGACAGCACACGGTGTGAGGCCCCATTGAAATGAATGGGTTCACATTCGTTCTGCAAAATTGCGGAACGGATGGGGACCCATAAATATGGTCACATGAATGAGTCCTTAATATATGTTAAAAACAGAATAATGTCTCTTAATTACAATCCTATTGTTGTGCAAAACGACATTCTTTCTTCATGAGTTTAACAATCTCCGGGGTAATGATTGAGGCTAAATATTATGTTTTTGTTTTTTTTTTCCCAGCATACACTGTAGAATTTTTTGGTGCACTCGAAAAATATTAAACTTTGAAAATTACATTTTACTTTCAAATTGGGCAATGCATTTTTCATGACATGTCTGATAGTGTTAGAGCAAAACTGTTTCGTAATCTGAATCAGCAGACCGTCATCTTCCTTCAGTTCATTTCTTCCTGACCCTTCTCTACTTCTTCCTCTTTTTTTCAGGTCGATTTGCGATGTTGGCAAACAACAATCTTCAGATTATGAACATCAGTAAAAGAGATGAAGGCATTTACAGATGTGAGGGGCGAGTCGAGGTTAGAGGAGAAATTGATTTCCGAGACATCTTTGTCATTGTGAACGGTGAGAAATAATTTATAGTTTGTAATTGTGTTCTGGCTATGTACTGGCCATAATGTCAACAGGTGATTATACTATTAACTCTCACTTATTTATTAGGTTCTTGTGGTGGAAATATTGACTAATGTAGATGTAGCAGATGATGTGCTAGCCTCATGCCTTCACTATCAACATTGCAGTTACTGTTAATATGGTGTGCTACATTAATAGTATCTGTCAAGTAAAAGGGACCTACAGGGTCAGACTAGCCTATGAGAGTACCAGGGGATCCTCCAGCAAACCCAGGGCCATAATACCACAGTTGACCCCAACAGTCCATGGAAAATAGACTAATTTGGCTGCCTTTAGAGCCAATCACTTGCCACTAGAGTCAAATTTGTAGAATCAAATCCTATTAGACTTAATACTATAGGGCTCTGATGGCTAACCTCCGGCACTTCAGCTGTGGTTAAACTACGACTCCCAAAATGCACACTTGCTTGGCCGTTTTCAGAATTCCATAGAAATGAATGGAATATGCTGAGAGTCGTAGTTTCACCACAGCTGGAGTGCCGGAGGTTAGCCATCACTAGAGGTTGTACCTCAAGAATAATTTCTTCTGGTGGGCTCTAGGAACTGCAGTCCGACACTGGGGACCTTAAATGGTGATGGGTAAGGGCCTATTCACACGACCATATTCTTTCTCTGCATCTGATCTGCATGTTTTGTGGATCTTACACAAACCTATTCATTTCTATGGGTCTGCAAAAAACAACCAAACAAAAAAACGGTATACTTTGTGCTTTCCACATCCATATGTCTGTTCCACAGTACCTCAAAAAATATAGAACATGTTCTATTCTTGGCCACAAAATGGACAAGAATAGGCATTGCTACAATGGGTCTGCAAAAAAACAACAACAAAAAAAAACGGATGCAACATGGACGTCATCCATATTTTTTGTGGATCCATGTTTTGCGGACCGCACCCACTGTGGTATAGTGTTTTACCATACCACGGCGGGTGCTCTTGCTTCTTCTATGTCTGAAAGGTTTTAATATTTGGCACCATAACGATCACAGTGTCCCAGGTGCCCTGCACTAGGATTTCCTAACCCCTACCCTCTGCTGTGAGTGACAGCTCTAGCAGTTTTCTTGGTTGGATGCTTGAGCCATCACGGAGCATGGGAAAGAGTTTGGAAAATCTTGGCATAGAGATCCTGGGATACTGCACATACTATACTATGTTGCTACAAACTATGTTACTATTTATGTTTTATTCCTGGAGGTGAAAACATTCTGAATATATAACGCTAGTATTAAAAAGATTAACCATAACTCCTATTGTGCTTACCTTTAATCTTGCCTGATATGCAGCTCGCTGCCACCAGGGTAATAGTCTCCTTGTGTAGGATGCCAATGATATACTGTGGCCGAATGTTTGTGTCACGGTGCTCCTACCTTCAGGCTGTCGCTTCCTGGGGGTCTGCCTCCATTGCAGTGATTGCATTTTGAGGATGAAAAGCCCTGCAGGGGGCTAAAACACGCATGGAACCCAATCTAAAGTGTTTAACCACTTCAGGACCTCCACCATGCATGAACGGCGGCAATCCAGGGTTAAAACATGGCACCTGCTCAGAAGCTGAGAAAGCTCTGTAGCTGCCGGGTGTCTGCTTTTTTTTTACAGAGCAGACGCCCAGAGGCAATGTCCGAACATGTAACCCCTCAGATGCCGTGGTCAATTTTCCTTAAAGGGGGTGTGACCAGTCGCCCTGACAAACTTATCTTAATTTACACCAGAAATTTACACCTGAAGCCAGAAATCAACCACAGCTCTGAGCTGTCATAGATTTCTGTTTAGGAGCATGGACTGACGGAGGATGCACGTAATTTACGGAGAGGCGTACACTACGTCATAAGTGCATTCTTCAGAAGCACAGGGGATATCAATTCTGGCACAGAAAGTGCCAGTCTTGATACATCTCCCCCAAAGATGTGCGATTTGTCTGGGCTTAGTCTGAGAGAGAGATCTTGACTAGCCTGAGAAGTGGGTTCAACACGGGAGGAGAGGGTTATGAAAATGTTGGGGGGGGGGGGGGTGGCGTACAAATATTTGCTGTGGGGCCCAGTCAGTTCTAGCTACTCCCCTGGTGCATACAATTATGTATCTTTTCTATTGCTAGTGTGCATGACTTTATGACACTTCCATCTATTTTTCGTCAGGGTAGCAGCAATGCTCCCATGAGTGGATAGGTCACTGGTCACACATAGTTACACTAAACTTATCTGGTGTTCAGCGGTGGCTGAGGGTACGACCACAGGGCGTGATTGGGATGTAATTGTGATGTAACAAAGCTGCAGTGAGATCCAATTAACTAATTAGGACTCCACTGTTTAGTTGGTTTATCCTGGGAAAGATAATTATGATTTATCCTCAGGGTAGGTTATCATTATCACATCAGTGGGGGTCCAAGTCCCAGCACCCCTGCCGATTAGCTGTTTCAGGGAACCTCTGCACTCACCGGAGCTCTGGTGAGTGATGCGGGCTACCAGCAGCTTTCCAAGGACAGAGCCGCAGATAGTATAGTGGCAGTGCTTGGTATTGCAGTTCAGCTCCATTTACTTGAATGGGGCTGAGCAGCAAAGAGGCTGTGTTACCGGTGTACAGTGATGTCACTGGCCTAGCAAGATGCTGCAGCGCTCAAGGACTCTTTTAACAGCTGATCAGCGGGGGTCCCAGGTGTCGTACCCCTGCAAATATAATACTGATGACCTATCCAGAGGATGTCATAAATATTCTTTCCTGAATAACCCTTTTAATGGTCATGCAGTATTGTGGGTGATGTGCAGCAATTAACAATGCAGATCAATTAGACAGTAAGGTCCTAATGAATTAAGTGGAGCCCTCAAAATCTCCTACATCTGTAAAGTACGGTGCGGTCGAGTCACAAATGCATCACGATTACGCAGACTGGCTGACCATTACTAGAGATGAGCGAAGTTTTTAAAAATTCAATTTGGCTGCTTTGCCAAATTTTACAAAACAATCCGCTTAGTGATGAATTACTTCGTCATGAAGCACATTTCTTTGTAAGTATTGGGTGCAATGACAGGGAGTGCCGTTTGCCTTGCGCCCCATCATTGTACGTCTCAGATGCCGCGTTCATACATGATCTCGGCATCTGATATAAATAAGTGTAAAATAAAAATAAATAAATCATACTTACCTCATCCATTTGGTCGTGACGGGCTGGCTGCCACCATCTTGCTTGAAGGTCTGGTGTGAAATCTTGCACGGACCGAGATGATGTCATCACGCTGGCCAGTGTGGTGACGTCATACGTCACAGTGCACAGGATTTTGGCCGGGATCTTCAAGCAAGATGGCGGCCGCCGGCCTGTCGCAAGCAAATGGATTGGATAAGTATGATTATTTTTTTACACTATTTCAGGTTAAATCGATTCACTGCCGTGAAGCACGAGGAAATTAAATCTAATTTATCCTAACTGTTACTGTTGGAAGTAACCTGAGAATTTTTCATGACGGGCATATTTAAAGTCTGTTTTTCTTCAGTTTGCATTTTCATAATTTGCTCCAAATTAATCAAATGTCACAGGTTGTTTGACAAATAATCCCCATCTTTAAACATAACACTTTTGTCTACAGATGTTACTGCAATTTTTTTCAGGACCCTGGGATTTTCAGTTTTTTCGTTTTTGTCTTTTACTCACAGCCTTCTCGGAGCCATAACTTTTTTTTTTGTATTTTTCTGTTCACATAGCTGTATGAAGGCTTGATTTCTAGGGAACAAGCTGGACTTTATGATGGCACCATGTAATATTGCATAAGATGTAAAGGGAAGCTAGTAAAAATTCCAACTGAGGTGAAATAATTCCTCCACAGGTAAAACAATTCCGACACAGTTTAATGGATTTAGTTTTTACGCTGTGCCGTATGCGGTAAAACTAACCTGTTGCCTTCATTTTCTAGTTCAGTAAAATTACAGCGAAACCACATTTATATAGTTTTTATTCCATTTTAATACTTAAACTCTTAAAGAAACAGGGTGTACAGGTACGCCCTGATGTCCTGGTACTTAACCCCTTAGTTACCAAGCCCATTTGGGCCTTTATGACCAAGCGTTTTTCTTCCTTTTTTTATGGTCTCGTTCCAAGAGCTCTAACTTTTATTTTTCCATCTATATAGCTTTATTTTTGCGGGACAAGTTGTAGTTTTTAATGGCACCATTTTAGGGTGCACATAACTTTCTGATTAACTTTTATTAACTCTTTCTGGGAGGGAGATAGGAAAAAATAGCAATAGTGCCACTGCGTTTTTATATTATAATTTTTACGGCGTTCATTTTTCGATAAAAGTAACATAATATCTTTATTCTCTGGGTCAGTACGATTACAGTGATACTAAATACATATATTTTTTTTTTTTCCGTTTCACTACTTTTGTTTTGCAATAAAACTCCTTTTTTAAGCAAAACAAATAATGTAGCATTGCCACGTCCCAAGACCAATAACTTTCTTATTTTTATTTATATGGAGTTGTGCTCGGGCTTTATTTTTGCGGGACGACTTTTATTTTTCATTGGTATCATTTTGGAGTGAATGCTGCTTTTTGATCGTTTGTTATTACGTTTTTTTCTGTGGAAACTAAGAATAAATTAGAAATTCTGTCTTTATTTCAAATTTATTTTTTACGGCGTTTACCATAGGGGATAATTTATGTAATATTTATGTAGTCCCCGTCATTATGGACGCGGCAATACCAAATATATGGGGGAAATTATTTTATTTATTAAATGTGTGTTTTTTTCAATTTTTTTTACTACTTAATAGTCCCACAAGGACTATAATGCATTATTTATATAGTACGTTACATTTTTATGGCAATGTAATTCAAACTTTGACCAGCAGGCTGCGCCAGAGAGGCATAGCCTGCTGAAGTTAACTGAAGAACAGGCTCGTAAGGCTTCCCAAGACATCAGCACTCTGCAATCGCATTTGCGGGGTGCTGATGGGTGACAGAGGGAGTCCGCTCCCTCTGTCAACGATTTACATGCGGCAGGCGCCATTGTGCCCGGAATTTAAAGGGTTAAACAGCCCAGAACGGCACTCCTGCCGTTACGGGCTGTTAGAGCAGGGCCCCGGCTCTCATGTGAGAGTTGCACGGGGGACCTTCCAACTCTTTTGGACCACCTAAAGGGTTAACAACGTTTGTCAAATTAGTTTTAAATACCTTGAGGGGTGTAGTTTCTAGAATTGGGTCATTTTTGGGTGATTTTATTATGTAAGTCTCACAAAGTGACTTCAGACCTGAACTGGTCCTTAAAAAGTGGGTTTTGGAAAATTTCTAAAAAAATTCAAGATTTGCTTCTAAACTTCTAAGCCTTGTAACGTCTCCAAAAAATAAAATGTTGTTCCCAAAATGATCCAAACAAGAAGTAGATATATGATTAATGTAAAGTAAAAACTATTTTTGGAGGTATTACTATGTTTTATAGAAGTAGAGAAATTGAAACTTGGAAATTTGCTAATTTTTCCAAATTTTTGGTAAATTTCGAATTTTTTTATAAATAAAAATGAACTTTTTTGACTAAATTTTACCACTGTCATGAAGCACAAGATGTGACGAAAAAACCATCTCAGAATGGCCTGAATAAGTAAAAGTTTTTAAAGTTATCACCACATAAAGTGACACTGTTAAGATTTGCAAAAAATGGCCTGGTCCTTAAGGTGAAATATGGCCATGTGCTTAAGGGGTTAAAAAGATCTTTGAAAAAATACCTGCTTTTTGCTTTGGATTACCATATTCTTCATTCATTAATTACTTTTTTTTATGTTTATGTCTACGGGGCTGTATGAAACCAAAAATTTTGGGGGTCATTTACTATGCTGAAATACACCTAAATTAGGTGTATTTACAGGGGTTCTCCAGGAATTTAAAAAATGAAAATACTTAAATATTTTTTATAATAAATATTTTCACAAATACCTTTAACCCCTTAAGGACACGGCCCTATTTCACCTTAAGGACCAGGTCATTTTTTGAAAATCTGACCAGTGTCACTTTATGTGGTGATAACTTTAAAACGCTTTTACGTATCCTGGCCATTCTGAGATTGTTTTTTCGTCACATACTGTACTTCATGACACTGGTAAAATGGAGTAAAAAAAATGTATTTTTATTGATAAAAAAATACAAAATTTACCAAAAATGTAGAAAAATTTGCAATTTTCCAAGTTAAAATTTCTCTATTGATTTAATACATAGTAAAACTGCCAAAAAAAGTTGTTATTTTACATTCCTCATATGTCTACTTCATGTATGGATCATTTTGGGAATGCCATTTTATTTTTTCGGGACGTTACAAGGCTTAGAAGTTTAGAAGCAAATCTTGAAAATTTTCAGATATTTTCAAAAACCCACTTTTTAGGGACCAGTTCATGTATAAAATCAGTTTGTGAGGCTTACATAATAGAAACCACCCCAAAAAAACACCCCATTCTAGAAACTACACCCCAACTTTGTTAACCCTTTAGGTGTTCCACAAGAGTTAATGTCAAATAGAGATAGCATTTCTGATTTTAGATTTTTTGGAAAATTTCCTATTTTAATCAATTTTTTCCAGTAACAAAGCAAGAAATAACAGCCAAACAAAGCTCAATATTTATTGCTCTGATTCTGACGTTTGCAGAAACACCTGATATGTGGTTGTAAACTGCTGTATGGCCAAACAGCAGGGCTTAGAAGGAAAGGAACGCCATATGGTTTTTGGAAGGCAGATTTTACTGTACTGGTTTTTAGATACCATGTCCCATTTGAAGGCCTCCTGATGCAACCCTAGAATAGAAACTCCAAAAAAGTGACCCCATTTTGGAAACTACAGGATAAGGTGGCAGTTTTGTTGGTACTAATTTAGGGTAAATATGATTTTTGGTTCCTCTATATTACACTTTATTTGAGGCAAGGTAACAAAAAATAGAGAATTCTGAAATTTCTCCTCCATTTGCCAATAACTCTTGTGAAACACCCAAAGGGTTAACAAAGTTTGTAAAATCAGTTTTGAATACATTGAGGGGTGTACTTTCTTAGATGGGGTCACTTTTATGGAGTTTCTACTCTAGGCAAGCATCAGGGGGGCTTCAAATGGGACATGGTGTCTAAAAACCAGTCTAGCAAAATCCGCCTTCCAAAAACCATATGGCGTTACCTTCCTTCTACGCCCTTCCGTGTGCCCGTAAAGTAGTTTACGACCACATATGGGGTGTTTCTGCAAACAGAATTAGGGCGATAAAAATTGAGTTTTGTTTGGCTATTAACCCTTGCTTTGTTACTGAAAAAATGAATAAAAATGGAAAATTTGAAATACAATAGCTGTTTTTTGACCGTTTTTATTTTTTGTTATTTACATAATTGATCTGACAGGTTAGATCGTGTGCTATTGCTATAGAGCAGGTTGTTACGGACACGACAATATCAAATATGACTACTCTTTGGGAATTTTTATTTTAGTTTTTCATAATAAAGCATTTGTGAAAAAAATGATTTTTTTAGTGTCTCCCCATTCTTAAAGCCATATATTTTATTTAATTTTTTTTTGGGCGACAGTCTCATGTAGGGGCTCATTTTTTGCCGGATGAGATGGCGGTTTGATTCGCACTATTTTGGGGTTTATATAAATTTTTGATGTGAGGTGACAATTTTTTTCTTTATTTAATTTTTTTTAACAATGTTTACCTGAGGGGTTAGATCATAGGATATTTTTATAGAGCATGTTTTTATGGATGTGGCAATACCTGATATGTATCCTTTTTTTATGTATTTTACTTTAACACAATAACGGCATTTTAGAAAAGAAAATATCATGTTTTAATGTCTGCATAGTCTGAGAGCCATATTTGTTTATTTTTTTGGTCTATTGTCCTATGTAGGGACAAATTTTTTGCGGGATGAGATGGCGGTTTGATTGATACTATTTTGGGAGGCATACGCCTTTTTGATCGCTTGGTATTATACTTTTTGTGATGTAAGGTGACAAAAAGGGCTTTTTTTACACCATTTTTTTTATGGTGCTTACCTGAGGGGTCAGGTCATGTGATATTTTTATAGAGCAAGTTTTTACGGACGCGGTGATGCCTCATATGTGTAGTGTATATATTTTTTTTTTCAGTTATGTGTTTTTTTTTTGTTTTTTTTTGTTTTACATTTTTTTTGACCCAGACCCACATGGTTCTTGAAGATCCAGTGGATCTGGTGTCTATATAATACAGGAAAGTACACTATATAGTGTACTTTAGTGTATTTTTTACTTTACAAAGTCTGAATAGACTTTTGCCTTTAGCAGAAGTCTATTCAGAGTTTCAGCACCATGGAGAGCAGGGCGCTTCTGAAAGCGTCCTACTGCCATGGTAACCATCACCCGCTGCCAGAAATAAGCAGCAGGTGATGGGGAGGGAGGGGGGCTGCCTTCCTCTGCGATCCTATCCTGTCGGGGGGCTGCAAAGGCACAGGAGCCCCCCGATTGGAGAGGTATGGAGCTCCCTCCCCGTTAACACCTTCCATACCACGGTCCTTACGGACCGCGGTATGGAAAGGGTTAAACAGCTGGCATCTGAACAAGCACAGATGCCAGCCGTTTCTATCAGAGTGTCAGCAATGTGCTGACACTCTGATAGAACCACTATACCACCAACAATGTTACAGAGGAGGCGGGTGGGGAATATGTAGGTGGATTGGGTGATCCAAATACTGCAGGATATTCAATGAGTTAAAATGGACCAGAATTTTTTCAGGTGACACAGGGTTGGAGGGATTATTTTTAATAGTGACAATACTTAAGTGACTCATTGAGGCCAAATGGTGATAACGAATTCAACTTGTAAATCCAGTACATCTCACATCTACAAAGCTGTGAGTGGGACTGTGAGACAATATCAATCGGGATTATTTTCAAGCCCGAGAAATTTCCTGCGTGTATTTCAGAAAAATGCCTGGAAACTCCATTTTTGAGGTATTGTTTAGTAATATTGGAGCAGTGATTATTTAATCTATCCCTCAGTGTTTGTTTGGTACGTCCAACATATTGCAATTTGCAGGGGCATTCGATCAGATAAATGACATTTTTTTCGATGAACAGTTCATGTGGTGTTTCAGCATGACCGTTTCTCCCGTATTGTTTGCTGTAATTGTATTCATGTTGTCCATTATACTACAACAACATAGGCAATGTTTTATACCACACCTAAAGGAACTTGGTGCTATTATGGTGGTGTTCTCAGATTTTTCCTCAGGGATCTTGGGGCAAGATGTTCTTTAAGGTATGGGCCCAAAGATAGGTGACCATTGATTTTTCTGGGATGATTTTATTTAGAATAGGGTCCTCATGTAGTATTGACCAATGTCTCTGAAGGATGGATTTAATAAAATTGAGGTGGGAGTTGAATTTTGTAAGAAAATTGGACTGGATATTGGTCGTTGTGATTGTACTTGTTTCCATCTCGTGGTTGTAAACATTCTTACTGGCTATTTTTTAGTGCCCGAGATTTAGAATCCAGAACAAATTTTTTTTAGGTAGCCTTTGGCTATAAATCTATCCTGTAGTGTGGTCAACTGCTTGGCTAGGGTGTTATCGTTGGAACAGTTTCTACGGACTCGCCGCATCTGTCCATTCGGGATAATTTTCTTCCATTGTGTATAATGACAACTATTAAAATCCAGATAGTTGTTGGCGTCTACTTCCTTAAAGTGTGTACTTGTGGAGATTTTGTCATTGAAGATTTGAATATGGAGGTCAAGAAAGACAATACACACAGGATCAGAGTAAGAGGTAAATGTTAAATTCCAGTTATTGTGGTTGAGGTTCTCATTAAATGTAGATAGTAATGATGGACCCCCTTTCTAAATAAAAATAATATCATCAATGAATCTTTTGTAACAGACTATATGCTCATGTCCAAGAAGGCCTTCACTGAGCTCAAAAGCCCCCAAAAATACGTTTGCGTATGATGGGGCGAACTTGGTTCCCATCGCCGTACCACAGCTTTGAAGGTAAAAAGTGTTCCTCTATTTAAAATAATTATGTGTTAAAATTTCTTTGTGCGATCAGTAAATATTGGTCCTCAGTTAGAAAACGTTCAAGTGCTTTTAGAACCAGCTCATGCTGGATGTTGCTGTAAAACGCTGATACATCTAGAGTGACCCAAAGAAAGCCTGGTTCCCAGTTAATGTTTTGAAGCAACGTGATTAAATGACTGGAGTCACTAAGGTATGAGGGAAGGTGTTTTCTATATCTTTGTAGCGTGGAATCGATGTAGGCAGATAGATTTGTCGTTATAGAGTCAATTCCCGAAATGATGGGGCGTCCTGGGGGGTTGCTTAGGGATTTATGGATCTTTGGTAAAATATAGACGTATGGAAGGGATGGAAAATTAACTTTAAATTAACTTTTCTTTTTTATTCATTCCTTGCCTTTGTCTAAAAGTGAAAATAGTGCTTTTTTGTATTCATCCGTTGGGTCATTTATGAGTGGTATGTAGTAGTTGGTATCTGATAATATCCGCAAGGCTTCCTTATTATAATCCTCAGAATTCATAACAACTATACCCCCCACCCCCTTTATCAGCATTTTTTATCACTATTTTGTTATTAGATTGGAGTGAAATCATGGCTTCTCTCTGTGATGGGGTAAGATTATGGTGTATCTTTGTTTCTCTCCGACTTGAGTCTGTTAGGGTCTTTAGGTCCCTGAGGACGAGATTATAAACGGTTTCTAGAAAATGACCTCTATGTTCAAGAGGATAGAAAGTGGACTGTGGTTTAAATTGGGTCTCAATCGGGTTTTCATATAGATCCTCAATCAATTCATCTATATCTTCCTCCTCACCTACTTCCCCCACGTCAATATTTGGGTTCATATCTACATATATGGAACCTGTTAGTTATTTTATTTGATAGTGTCTTTTAAGCGTCAGTTTCCGTATGTATTGACTTAAATCAATGAAGAGTTCGAACATATCAGGCCCTTTTGTAGGGCAGAAAGACAAGCCTTTTGCTAGAACTTTAATTTCATGTTCATTTAGAGTATAACTAGAGAGATTGAAAATCCCCATTTCCTTAAGGGAGGGTTCAGCGGGACGCTGAGTATCTAGTTCAATGCATTTGTTCTGGATTTTTTGTTCTCTAGTTTTGTGCCGTTTCCTCCCTCTGTATCCCCTTCGTCGGATATTAGCCTTTTGTTTTTGCAGGGGGTTGGATGTATGGGACTGAAAAACTGGGTCATCTTAAGATTTGAAAAAGGTTAGGTTCAGTCATAGATGTTTGAGGTAGGTATGGGGATAGTGACTGGATGCTGGAGATGACCGGCCTCCCTCCTATTGGAGTTCCTTTATGTATAGACCTGTCTGAGAGATTTGTAGGAAGGGCCAAAAAGGGTTCTGGGCTGATGAAGTCATTACTATATGTGGATATGTTCTCCAGACAAGTGGCTAGAGAAATGGATACTCCCTTTTCATCAGCTAGTGGGGCAGAGAGGAGGATGAGGCAATTATTTAACTCAGTGTTGTGAAGTAACTTGTCCTCATTTGTGATCAGGACAGGTTTTGTGTAACCTAATGGCGGTTCAGTGGCTATCTTCGACTTCGCCTCACTCATGCCAGGTCTAAAATTGTGGCCGTGGGCAGAGTAAGGGGACGGGCAGGCAGGCAGGTCTCATTCATCATTTTCTACGCCTATTTTATGTGTAAAAAACGGCCTAAATGTAAGACAACAAGGAAGCTGTCTTACATTTAGAATTGGCGCAGGATGTGCTGAAGTTATCGAGAGGTCGGGACCTCTTCATACCTCCAG
The DNA here is from genome assembly GCA_033119425.1 of Bufotes viridis. NCBI lineage: Eukaryota > Metazoa > Chordata > Amphibia > Anura > Bufonidae > Bufotes > Bufotes viridis. Next base: position 42,924,594 of record CM065591.1, on the reverse strand, counting down.
CGGATTCACCACCAGCTATGGGGCTTTATTAAGAACGCCGTCTAAAACGCCTGTCTTAATAAATGATCCCCTTTGACTTTTTTAACCCAGAATTCTGACACGATGGGAAGGAGACGTTCTCTCTAGTGTTCCAGTCTGTACTATGACAAGTGGAGCAATGTGGATTTCAATGTAAGGAATTGTTAAAAAAAAAAGAATCACCAAGTGTTTTCTACGAAACCATGCAAATGACAGAGGAATCAATAATGAAGTGATGGGATAATGACGCAAGTTCTGGTAAGAAGTTAAGTAGGCCGATGCTTGATGGTTTCAGAACTGTGAAAATCCCAAGGAACTGCGATATTGATTCTCATTTTGAACTAGTATGAAAGTAGTCGCAATAGGCTGAAGTGGTAAATAATTTAATATTATGGCTGAATAAAACATTCCCTAATTAAATTGCATTTAGTATGATATTAATTATATATTAGCAGTACCCAGGGCTAGAGTGTAAAAAAAACTCCCCGTCCAAAATCTCTGCTAGGTTTCTACTTTTTTTTTACTTCATGATTGTCGTGTAGTTTATAGTTACTGTTCTAGGCTGGACCTATATAAGCTGAATAAGAAGTATTCACCAGGGTGTAGCTATCAGGGGTGCAGTTTCCAGATTCACAAGAAGTCTCGAGCCTTACACTGTATAGAGTACCTGGTAGATGGTGGTCCTGTCGCTTATTTTACATTATGTGTCCGGAAATAAGGGGGTTATGCACCTTTGAGGGGGTTTTGGCAACCCCCCTCCCCCTTACTGGGCAAACCTGCAGAGAGAAGCATCCTTACCTGCCTCCCGGCGCTAGCTCCTACTTCCTTTACTATACAGAGGACTGAAGCTTTCACAAGGAACAAACATATCCCCCTGTCACAGAGCTGCTTTGTTGGGCTCCCTGGATAGAAAACTTTATCGTTGAAAATGCCGCAGCCAATCACTGGCTGCAGCTGTGACCATTTGTCATTATGCAAGGGGAGCAGGTCAATGCAGCAGCCAGCATCTGTCTGCGGTGGATTCAAGTTTAAGTATAACCATGGAGCCTAATGGAGCAGCTATGGTCGTAGAGAGAAGGAGCTTAGACGCAGGTAGGTATGCTTGTATGCTTCCCTTTGAAGGTCTCCCCAGGAAAGTAGCAGGATATACAGTATCTTCGCGCATCTGTCCCACCAGCTTATAGTAGCTCTTATATGTTAAAGAACCCTATGGGCCCTTCTGGTGTTAGGGCCCTGTTGCAGTTGCTATCTCTTCAGCCCCCAATAATATATTTGTTTCTAAAATGCATGAGTCTAAATAGTATTATCTAGTTATTTAGTGATATTATCCAGTCCAGTGTCCAGCAGTAGTTCGGCAGAGGCAATGGTAGAGCTTGCACTACATTCAAGGTCGGACTGGGAGTTATCGGGCCCACCAGAGAAACTTATTCATGGGGTCCAAGCCCTATATCATCAATAGTCTAATAGATTGTTATTCAAAGAAATAGACCTATAGCTCCAAAAGTTACTTTTTTCTTCTGGACCTTTGGGGCCTACTGTGGTATGAGAGCCTGTGCTCATGTTATGAATAAGGACTGAGTACAGTCTGAAATGCGTTGACTGGTTTAGGGAGATGTCCTGTTATATTAGGCAGCCAGGGGCATAGCTCTTGGGCCGTGTCATTCAAGTAGTCGCCAATGTGATAAATAGCACATAGAGTAGTAGGTGGAGACCCAGGTACAATATTTGCATTGGAGCTCAGGAATTGATGGTATTGGTGTTGCTTTTCTTCACCTCATTACCACGGATCATAACGGAATTTGGAATACATACCGGGATTCTTCGATAACCTGAACCCGAACTTTGGACAAAGAACTTAAAACACAAGTTTGCTCAACACTAGTAGTAGGCTATGTCACAGAGACAGGGATCGTCAATTAAACAGTGATCTAGTAGGGGCAATAGCATCCACTGAAAGGGTTAAATGGAAGTGCCTTCTTTATAAAAGCTGATGGCCATGAGAAAAAGCAAGTAATCCCCGCCGGCCAATCATTCATGAGAAAAGAGCTGCTTGATACCGTATGTAACATATTATTTTTAGAGGCCTGTCTTCATGATCGATTCTCGGTCATAATGCCCATTGGCGTCATAACACGATAATGCCGTACTATAGGGTATATATCTATGTCTATAATTATTTGCATTCATTGCCTCATTGCCTTCGGACGCAGTTAAACTTCTGCCATGATTGATGTAAACATGACCATACCTTTCTAACAACGCTAGTACCAGCCCTGTACCTCATTCACTGCTGCAATTGCTATGCTAGATTATCTTCAGCCTGGCAGCTCAGGGGGTGTGTCCTTTCATCTGCAACTCCCACCATGTAACTGCCACAGTTTCTAACAGAACATATGGCTGGAGGCAGTTGAAGATTTGGACAGAGCCTGTTCAAACAGCTCAGGGAGATGGACAAAAAAAAAAAAGGAAACCAAACAAACAGCAGGTGGCGGTATACTGATAGATTATATTGAATAGCTCACTGGTTATAATACATTTTTAGTTACATGCAATCACAAAAGTATTCAGATCCAGGTGCTTGTTAAAAAAATGTAGAACATGTTTCGTGACACAACCAGCTTTAAGGAGGACCTGTCAGCTCTGCTGACATGTCTGTAACTACTTGCATTCCCCATGTAATAATTCAGGAGTACCTATTCATATTCAGTAACTCTATTTAGTGTCATTCCACTATTATTCCTACTAGACATCTAAAGGTTCATCTGGGTGTTACCAGTTGGGGGGGGGGGGGGTTCTAAACAGTCTCACCCTATCCAATCAGTCCTGCCAGTGTCAGACTGAGCTGGGATACTCCCCTAACTGGTAACACCCTATTGGACCTTTATTGCAGGGGCTAACTGGCCAAAGACTACAGGAGAATTTCCCAGTGGGTCGATGCCCAGGGGCCGCCTAAGCCCTTCTCACAGCTGCCGGTCAGGTACATAATGATCTGATGCTCTCAGCATCTCAGGCACCTGGCCAGCAACCACAGGTGCCTCCCTGACTCAACTGTAGGATGCTGTGGTGAGGGCAGCAGTATTTTGTGCTGCTGGGGCGGTATTTTGTGCTGTACTGTGGTATTTGGTACTGCTGGAACGGTATTTTGTGCTGCACTACAGTATTGCTCGCCTCACCTACTTCTGTTGCTTTTGCCTACTTGTGTTGTCCCATCATCTTTCCTACAGTATGGAGCCTATAAGGAATTATAGAGGATTGGCACAGTATAGAGTTATAAGAAGTTACTAACCCTTATTAAAGTTAGATCCCAGCCAACCTCTTCCTTCTCCAAGTCTTTCTTTCCAGGGTTCCCTCATTTTTGGATGCTATGAATACTTTCTGTACTGTTCCCTGCCTACCGTGATGCACAGATTTGCAAACAGTGCACACAATGCACAGGACAAGGCTGCGGGAAGAGTCGCTTGTCACCAACATATGTTTCTACCCTTTAATTTTTCTAAATGGTTCCTAAATCCTAATGACTCCAATTTCTCAAGATAGAAATTCAATACATTATTGTGGCTTGTTAGCAAAATAGGCTGCAATGCTCATCGCAGCCACTGAGTGGCCACACATAGACAAATCTAACATAGACATCTCTTGTCAGAGTATCTTCTTTTTTTTTTTTTTCATTCCAAACATTGTGTTGAGCCAAAACAAAAGTTAAGGATAAACATGTGAACTGCGGCTTCGGCAGCTTAGATCCTTAAAGAGGTTGTCCCACGATAAATATTCTACATTTTTTAAACCAGCACCTGGATCTGAATATTGCATGTAATAAAAAATGTTGTATAGCCACTGAATTATTCACTGAAATCTATCTGCATAGCGCCACCTGCTGTTTTTCTGATTTATCTGTCCTGCGCACTGAGATCTGCCACCGGCTGCAGTAGAAAGGACACTCCCCCTGAGAAGATGCACACGCCTCCTAACTGCCAGCTTGAAATAAATCTAGCAGAGCAATTGGAGCAGTGAATGAGGAGATCTCTGGATTCATGTGAGGTACAGGGCTGGTCCAAGATTTATTAGTAAGAGATTGTTTTATACAGTACTATATAGTATTGGATTTTAATTTTTTACATTAATCATAGAATAGGGGTTGTCTCACTTTCATCAGTGGAATTTATCATGTAGACAAAGTTAATACAAGCCACTTACTAATGTATTGTGATTGTCCATATTGTCTCCTCTGCTGGCTGGATTCATTTTTATATCACTTTTTTACAAAGCTCGTTTCCATGTAATCCAGCAGCGGTGGTCGTGCTTACACACTATAGGAATAAGTGCCAGCCCCTCTGGTGGTTGGGACTGTGGGAGCTCAAATAGGCTGGTTCTTTTACCTATATTGTACAAGCACGGTCACTGCTGCTGGATTGCAGGGTGGCCGTAACTAGAGATGAGTGAAGTTCTTAAAAATTCGATTTGGCTGTTTCGCTGAATTTTACAAAAAAAATTGCTTTGTGATAAATTACTTCATCATGAAGCACATTTCTTTGTAAGTAGCAGGTAAAGTGATGGGGAACAGCGATTGCACCCCTCCCCTTCTCATCAAACCCCTCAGATGCCGCATTCATTGCTGATTGATTGCTGGCTGCATCTGAGATGAATATTGCAGTGGCTGATCAGTAAAAAAAAACAAAAAACTTGTACTTACCTTATTCATTTGAGTGTTAAGAGGCCGCCACGGCCATCTTGCTTGAAGATCCAGCGCGAAATGTCGCGCGGTGCATGATGACGTCATTACTCTGACTGGGGTTTTGCGCGGGAATTTCAAACAAGATGGCCGAGGCGGCCTCTTTGCGCTTAAATGGATGAGGTGAGTATGATTTTTTTTTTTTACCACCATTTAAGGGAAAATTGATTCGTTGGCACAAGGAAATTCGGCTTTGCGGCAAATAGAATTTTCCCTGAAATTCTGATCGAAGTCCACTTTGGATACTTTGATTCGCACAACCACTAGTAGTAACCATGGAAACAAGCAGCATATAATATGATGGTAAAATGAATCCCTCCAGCAAAAGAGGCAATACATTAGTAAGTGCCTTGTATTAACTTTCTCTACATGATAAATGCCATTTACTGAAGTGAGACAACCCCTTTAAAGCTTCTTTCGCACAGCATGCTGCGTTTTTTGCCCGGCTGCCTCTCCGCGTGTTTGCTGTGCTGCGGCCGCATCCCTGTCCCATCCCCATTATAGTGAATGGGTTCAGGGCGGACTTCCAGCAGCAACGTGTGCAAACATTAGTATGGATCCAGCAGGCTGTTCCCCTTCCGGTAAAGCCTGCCGGACAAGCCTAACGCTAATGTGAAAGAAGCTTAATGCTGAGAGCACCGCACTGCAGATCAATATCCCACATCATATTTTAGAAATATATTTCATGGGAGAAATGAGAAGATCAGCCTAATGGTTAAATCACAAGCATAAATACGCGTTCCTGGTTAATGTTGGATATCTACTTTTTTTTTGTATGACACTTGGCAAGCATCACTTTCTGACTATGTCCAGGACATCATAAAGTTTCCGGCAGGAGTGGTGCTCGACGTGAATGTGCCTTTTCCCAGCATCATTTATAATTTCTAGCTTCGTTAGGAGATCACATAGTTCTCGATATTTGATGTTTATTCTCCTTTTTGTCTGGTCATTCGGTGTCACGTTGGAGCTTCGGTTGCGCCTTTGATCTTACATTTAAAGACAAAAGTGCATGGCTTCTCTTCAGAATATATTGGTGAACGCGTGTATTTTACCATTACAAATCATTATTTCAGAAAGCTTATGTGGCATCAATGCACGATAAGAGGCAAGCCATATCCTAGTGATATACGCACTGCAGTCTCTGCATTGTTGCCATGGAAACTGCTAAAAAAACAAATACATCATATATTCCAGCAGTGCCACAAGTAATACTTTTAAATAGTATTGGCAAGCAATTTACCCCAGAGATCATTCTGCAGGTCCCATGGCAGCAATTAGCAATACCACCTTGTAAAATAACAATATCCTTTACTATCTTCCCAAACTAACAGTGAGAAATTATCTGAATAATAATATTAGTAATAATAATAATAATAATAATAATAATAATAATAAAAAATTGTTACAAATGAAAATAGTCATACTTCTTGTAAAAGCTGCTGCAATGTATACCACTGAAATAAAAATAAAATATACCAAAATTGTACTATATCTAACATTAGGTGCTGTAGGTGTCACAGTTGTGCCATTTGATGTCTCAGTCCTTTATAAACTTGCAATGCGCACCATTGTTTATAAGGATTATGCGATGATTAAAGGGCATCTGTCAGCAGTTTTGTCCCTATGACACTGGCTGACCTGTTACATGTGTGTACATGCTAAAGATATCTGGGTTGGTCCCATGGTCATATGTGCCCGCATTGCTGAGAAAACGTGATCACTCCTGGCTCTGTCAGTCAGAGTTGAGAGGGTGCAGCAGTTGCAGGGAGAGCAGAACCTCTAGGTGTAATGGCAACGCCCTCATTGCCCTCTAGAGGCTCATTTGCATGAGGGCACATATAAACATGGTTAGCAGTGCAGCTTCCAATATATTATCAGTGTTTGCCAAGGAACTGTTGTAAAGAAACATGATAGCATTTGGGATGTAGGATCAAAACTAGGTTATCATCTTCATACTAGACTGTCTCCATGTTTCCATTGCAGTGAGCCCCTAAGGAGCCAGAGTGGAGGATGGGAGTGGTAGTAGCGCTGAGGATAAAGTATCACAGTGCACTCCCTCAGGCTGTCGCCTTGTGGGGTCGTTGCAGTGAATGAGGGGTCCCCTGAAATCCCTAGGGGCATTCATTACCTGTATCTAGGGCTCCTGCCTGATGGTAGTTTGGATGTGCCTCTAATGTTAAATATCTCTGTGGGCTCAAGACAGGGCTTGAAATGATGCAATGACCAGCGTCTTTTGTTAGCAGAGTCAGTAACGAGGCCAAATTGAACTTAACAAAATTCTCTCTTTACTGTGAACCATTTAGGAGATGTAGTACATCCAGCAATTATCTGTACACAGTGCAAATTTCACCCAGATGTCCAAGTCTGAGCTAAGCAAGTAGTTGAAAACAATGGCCCTCAGAGTAATGTTTCTTTTGCTACATTCTCTGGTAGTGGGATCTCTGGCTAGCAATCATAATCTGTCACGATGTCTGCAATTCGCACAGTGGCCTGCAGTTACAATAATACAACTGGCCAAATTGTACTTGAAGTGGGCAGGATGTCTTAACTCATTATTCCGCTACTGCAGCAGGGTCTGAGAATGCTTTGCACTAATCACCTTGCTGACTAAAATGTTGAAGTCCTTGATTCCACTAATCTGGCGTGCATAGGGTGTCTTAATTTGTTTCCCCAATGCAGCAGCAAAGTCTGTAAGTCTACACTGGTTACCTCGCCGTCGCTCACACTGTAGCCATGAAAATTCTCCAAAAATGTTTCACTCTCTCTGATGGTAGCAGCGGACACATGGAGATCAGTTAGTCTCCAAAATCATTGAAGCTGAATGCCTGAGAAGAGGAGCACATAATCTCTGCTCCCGTCCTCACACTCTCTACTCTTAGCACAACTAGAAACAAAACGTTTGTAAAACGATGGGGAGAGGCCAGCCCACACCCTTAGCTCCAGAGAAGGTGTACAATTGCAGATACCCCTTTCCGCTGGGTTACTGCAGATTGGATTAACTTTGCTTATGAATAATATATTGAAAGCTATGAGACTGACAGTAGGCTATATTTGTGTACATGAAATAGAAAAAATTGAATTCATGTACAAGACATATTACAAATCTATGTTACACGGGTCCATAATACAGCACCTATAGGTTGCTGTGTATCCTTACCTCTATTTGTCTCCACGTTTATATGGCTGAACTCAGAAGTTTTTATTTTAATTATAGATTCATACAGACTGTAAAATAAGGTGGCATGTTCCATTACATGCCCTATTACAGAAGTATTCACACTTTAATAGGGATAATAAAATTATAATGCAGAGAGCGGCTATAGAGAAGGTGATGGCAGTGGAGGATCTGAGCCCTGTTCTGTATTCCTGCAGAATAGGACCTTGCTGGAGACAGAATATATAAGTGAAGATGGACTCGGACCATTATTTTCATACTGATTACTGTACAATATTTTACTATTAAGGAATATGACTGGTAGAGAGATGCAGACAAACAAGGAGACATTCTCATAGTTGGTCAGTGCGTGACACTGACTACATTTGCAAGGTTTGCATTTACACATGAATGCTCTTATTATGTCTCAAAGCTTTGCATAATCATGACTAGCTGGTAATATCCAGTACAGATACATTTCTAGATGCTTCACATTGTGTACAAATATTTGCACACTTGTCAACTTACAGACGTTATCAGATGTAACTACAAGAGCTCTAAAAAAATAATAAAAATAAAACATAAAAATGATGAACATATCCTGCATGATATGATAAATGGATAGGCGGATGTACATGGTCACAAAGAGAAAAACACATGACAGCGCCCTGAAGGCACTTAATGCAAAATCCAGACATAAACTAATACCACAGTAGATATGATAAATATGAGGTTCTTAGCAAATGCAAGCTGGCAGCTTGATATAAATCTAGCAGAACAATGAATTGGGAGATCTCTGGATCCATGTGAGGTACAGGGCTGGTTCCAGCTTTGTTAGAAAGAGATTGTCATGTGCTATATGATGTCTGATTTTTAATTTCTTCACCAAACATGGGATAACCCCTTTAAATTTTGTTGTCAACATTCTACTCACAAGGAATATCATCAGTAGTCTTGGGCGAATGGAAGCTAAACAAATTGATTTAGATCCGAATTTCAGGAAAGATTCGATTTGCCAGGAAGCCAAATTTCCTTGCACTTCGTGGTCACTAAACAAATTTTCCTGAAATGTTGCTTAAAAAATGCATACTAACCTCATCCATTTGCTCGCGGTGGTGCCATCGCGGCCATCTTGATTGAAGAAAATGTCTGGGCCACCGTGATGATGTCGTCATGTCAGCGCGCGCAAGATTTGCTGCATTTTCTTCAATCAAGATGGTTGTGACGGTGTCTTCGCGAGCAAATGGATGAGCTGAGTATGTGTTTTTTTTGTTTTTAACCCCTGATTGACCCCTGTAAGGCCTCAGTGTGGAAGTCAGATGCCATGATCAGCGTTAAACGCGGCATCTGAGGGGTTCAATGTCATTGCGCCCGTTATACACAATGGAATGTGATTTATGACAAAGTAATTCATAACTCAAATTTCTTTGTGAACTTCAGCGAAGTAGCCAAATCAAATTTTTGATAACTTTGCTCATCTCTAATCATCAGTGAAGTCTAATAGGTTATATGTGAGTCATCTCATGAAATATAGACCCTAGTGACAAGTGCTACACATGACATAGCTGTTGGCAAGGGTGTAGCTAAAGGCTCATGCGGGCCTTGGTACAAGAGTTCAGCTTGGGCCCCCCTTCCCTCAGTAGTTTGTGGCCAGGGGCAGTCTTCGTGCTGCCTGAGAAAAAATACCAAATTCTTGACCTAACCCCCAAGGTTGTTGCTAGGGTCTCAAAAGACCTTAGGCCCAAGCCCCAATGAATATAATCCAGTTCTCTAAATCAACCCTACCCCCGCACACCGTGTTTTTCTGTACTTGCTATACAGCAGCACATACCTCTCACATCCAGTGCCTCCAGGTGACGTTTTCTCCAATGTAGATCTTCTTTGTCATCATCTTCTCTATTCAGTCTGGACTTCTCTCAGCTGCTCCTCATCTCTGCAGAGTGTGACACACAGACATGTTAGCTTTCTCATATTTCTATCATCATCCCCCAACCTGGAGTCCCCATGGTGTTATCCTGCTGCTCGCTGTGCTCCCCGAAACGGCCAAATACTATCTTGAAGAAATATCAGTGCCCCCCATAGTAATAGTGCTACTCATAGTCCCACCAATAGTAATTCCCTTCTAGAATGCCCTCATTAGTAATACTGCCCTCTACAGTGCCCCCAACCGTGATAGCGCTCCACAAGAGTGCATCCATTAGCAGAGGTCCACCAGAATTAATAATACCCTCACAGAGACCCCAGTAGAAATAAGGCCACCTATTGTTCCCCCAGTGGTAATACAGCTCTCTACAGACCCCTCGGTAGTTATAAGGCCCCCCATAGTGCTCTTAGTAGAAATAAGGTGGATCTATAAGTCCCTCCTATAGAGCCCCCAGTAGTAATAAGAATGCCTATAATGTCCCCTTGATTTATAATACCCCTACAGTGCCCCCAGTATTTATACTGCCCCCTACTGTTGCAATGCTCACCATGAAATGCCCCCAATATTTATAATGCCCCTTGCCATGCCCCTTGTAGTTATATTCCTCCCTCCACCATAGAGTCCGATGTAAATAACATCACACCATCTCTCCTTTCCCCTCCAAAATACAGTCCTATGTAAATAACATCACTCCCCTCCCTTCAACCCTTCCAATATATAGTCCCATGTAAATAACATCACACAATGTCTCCAGTCCCCTCCAATATACAGTCCCATGTAAATAACATCACCTCCTGCCCAGCCGCCTCCAACATGCAATCCTATGTAAACATCACCCCCTCAACATACAGTCCCATGTAAATAACATCACTCCCTCCCACAGCCACCATCTAAATACAGTCCCATGTAAATAACATCACTGCCTCCCCCAGCCCCCTCCGACATACAGTCCCATGTAAATAACATCACTGCCTCCCCCATCCCCCTCTGACATACAGTCCCATATAAATAACATCACTCCCTCCCACAGCCACCTATAACATACAGTCCCATGTAAATAACATCACTCTGCCCCAGCCCTCCTCCAAGAAACATTCCTATGGTAAACAACATCACACAGTCCCATGTAAATAACATCACTTCCTTCAGCCCTAACATACTGTCACGGTGGGGAGTGGGGGGAAACTCCCCACCGAACACCGAAGGGAAGCGGTACAGAATCTAGGCCTGGATGCCAGAATAAGGGAGCAGGTCACCTCCTATTGCAAACCTGATCCTAGCCCTGACTCCTATCCGTATGAGCGGACTCAGATGGTAGGAGGGCTCATGCACAGGAACCTCGGACCCTTAGTCACCCTGATGATCCCGGAAATTAAGGTCAGGAACTAGAGACGACCTGTTCCTCCACCACACTGACGAACAGGAGTCTCCACCGGCCTAGCAGCATGGTTAGGGGAAGACAATGAACAGCAACTGGAGTGGCAGGTAAGAAACCAGTGATACCACAACACACCGGAAAAACAAGCACTTACCTGCCGCAGAAACAGGGTGGAACACCAACACCAATAACTACCTGGATCCCCATATGAGCAGGATGCATGGAGGCACCAGGCAGAGCTGCTCACTGATTTGTAGTTCTCCCTTCAAGGAACCCAGTAACCCTCTCACTGAAGGCACAGACAGACACGGGAAATGTTTAGCAACCATGCTGGACTACAAACACCAAACAGACCAGACATGGAACATCACACTAGACATAAAAACAAACCCTGAACATAAACCACACCAAACAAAACAGCAGGTGAGGATGGGTAAAGGAAATAGAAATGAAATAGGAGAGACATTGATGTCTAACTAGGTGGCCCTCACACAAGGCAGAGGCAATATCCAGACAGGAGCAAAGCTCTATCACCAACCAAGGCAGGAAAACCACTGACCTCAGGCCCACAGCACCAGAACAAGTAGAGCCATGAGGCCACACCCAGAAAACACCTAGATCCACACCTTAACCCCAAACACACCAGACTGGGAAGGAACAAAAATAAAGGGAGCAGTGCACAAACATGCAGAACAACACTTTGCCCCAGGAAACTGCAATCACGGCAGACGTGTCACGACGAACTACAACAACCGAGACACCACCGTGACACATACAGTCCCAGTTAAGTAATTACAACTCCCAACATTGCTCTGCCTCTCCCTTTGCTTACCTCTGCTCATGTAGAAGACATCACCACAGCTTCTTCCCCCAGGTCTTCTGCACTTCACTGCCATCCTCTCCAGCACTGGTAACATGATGGTGACATCATCGCAGATCCTTCTCAACCACTGTCTGTTTTACTGGTTACATGACCTGTGATGTCATCACAGGTCCTTTAAATCTTCCAGTGCATGTGATTCAATTATATTGCCCTCCTGAGGACAGCAGTACAGTTGTATCTAGCTGGCAAGCAGGACATTCGGGGCCTGGGACAAAACAGGGGCACCGGCCCCAAATGTTTTAACCTAGCAACGCCCCTGTAAACCCCTTCTCTCCAGCCAGAGGTGTAACATGACCAGCATACACTTTCTATAATGCTGATGTTTTCTTATGCATCACAAGGTTCTTTGGGCTACCTCAGGCTCCTGGGCCAGGTACCTCTGCACCCCCTTATAGCTAACCCCCTGAAAACGATCATTCATCCGACAGCTATCTCTTGCGAAGACCCTATACTCATAAACATTTGGTTTGGCTAAGCATGTATGTGTTGTCAATAGGGAGAGAGGAGAAAGCCACTGCCAGACATCTCTAGAAGAACAAAAGGATAAAAAAATAATGTATAATTCATAATGGCCCCTCTGTATAATATATGATGGCCCAAATTCTTTCCCCCACCTCTATAGTGCCCCCAGTATGGCCCCTAGTACTTACATGAAATAATAAATAAATACTCACCTCTCTTCATCACCTCTAGTAGCCTTTGCTCGGGTGTCCTGGTGCAGGCGGTCAGGAACACATCACTGCGCTGTGTCATCACGTCATCTCGCGATATCCACCGCAGGAGGTCATGGTAATGTAATCACGATCTTCTGCACCACTCTACTGCCTTATAGGCTTCAGGACGGAGGGGATGGGAGCCATAGGCTTCCATCGCCCTCATTTTACTGCCTGCTGCCTGGCACCCCCTCAAATTCGGTGCCCGGGGCAATGATCCCCCTGCCCCCACCCGCGCTATGCCACTGCTTGGTGGTTAATCTGACAATGCACTAATGTATATGGGGTTCTATAGAATGGACTCATTGGAGTATTTTCTTGTAAGTTTTGTAAGAGATATCTGTTAAAGGCTAACAGTAACAAAAATGTGAGCATTCAGTTGTTACTACAGTATTTCTTGAAGGGGTTCAGGAATCTGTGTAGTTGTGGTGAAGGTGTCACAATGTACAGCTGCTGCAGCAGTAGCACATCTATGACATGTGGAAATACTGTAGGCTACCTACTGAAATTTTTTTTGCAAAATATAGTACCTGCAAAAAATATTTTTTTTCTCTACATCTAGAGTTTTCCCCACCCTAGTCTATGACTGGGAAGACACAGACTTCAGATTCACCTGTGTTTTCCCCTGGCAGATGTATCATGCCAGAAGCCTCTCCTGGAAATCTCCTTTATAGCAGAGGCATCCTACTCTGTATGGTTGTCCCAGCCATCTAAACTACTCTTAAGATCTTCTAACATCCCATTTAAAGCTCTGGTTGGAGATGCATCATGGAGAAAGTTGATGTTACACTTTAAAGGGGTTTTATGAGATTTTTAAAAAAGGAGACTTTTTTTCTTTCCCAGAAAAAGTGCCCCTGTTGTTCATGGCCTGTGTCTGGTACTGCATCTCAACCACCTCCCAGCACTTTGTCCCCTTTACTGTTTTTCCCTGTACAATGGTGTTCTCAGCCATTCGCTGTACAGGAAACTGCAGCCCGGCTTCAGTAGAGTGAATGGCGTTGTCCTGCATTTTCTTGCACAATGGATGACTGGGAGCACTGATGTGCAGAGGGGGTGCAGCCCTAGATCAGCTCTGATGTCTCTTCATACTGGGGGAAGATGGGGATCCCACAGCTTGGACCCCCAATAAATAGAAAGTGTCACCAAGTAATATGCTATATGCAAACAGATTTCAAAGATATAGGAGGAAAGTTTCCCAAAAAAATATTCTTTTGACTATTTTACCTTTATTTACTTTCTACCTAAGAAATGTATTAACTCTTTTTATTATGGGAAATATATTAATGGAGAAAAACTATTTTTGTATTGTTTCAGTTCCTCCAGCTATCTTAATTCAACAAAGATCCTTCAATGCAACTGCAGATCGTCAAGAGGACATTACTATATTTTGCCGGGCCACTGGCTCTCCCAAACCTTATATCAGCTGGCACAGGTAAGTCCCCTGTCTGAATGTGCTAGAAGAGCTAGAAGACATATGTATTTACTGTGAAATGACTTTTCATAGAAGCTGCCTTACTCAGGATTACTGTGCATTGTTAAGATTGTGAATTTGCTTTGTCTAATATGTTCTAAGCCCTTTGGGTCATTTATAATTTTATGAAAATATTACAAGACATTAAAGGTAAGCCACTCAAGGTTAAAGCCAGTAGCATATAAATAGGAAGTCATTACTATAAATGGCTTATGATGATCAAGAGACCCCAGTAAAGATCTTGCACTTGAGAGAAAGGCCTTAAAGTTGTGTGTAGGTTATAATCTTAATGGAATTCGCTCAATGTACTGCACCTGCTCTAAAGTCTTCAGATTCATGAGTGCCTGACTCTGCTCTTCTCTGGTGATTGCAATAGAAAGAGAGCTGTCAATTAGAGGCATGGGAGCAAGGAGGGCAGGGAGGACATGAGTAGACCTCCCTATCACACACTGTTTATTGAAAAGCTCCATGGGCTTGACATTGGAGCTGTTCAATGCAGGTTTGAGAAAGTGACTCAGTTTTTTATTCATAGTTTCTGTAACTCAAAGGTTATGTTAAAGAGGACCTTTCACTTAAGATTCAGGTAGTGAAATACTTACACTACCGTCCTGGGCAGCCCCCGCTGAGGTCCAGACAACAGTTCTTTTTTCAAAATAACCCCCGATTCCTCCGCAATGTTCCCCGTTAGTTCTCATATGCGGTGATTCTTTGTATGAGGCGGGGACTCGTCTTTTTCCTGGGGAGTGTTTTTTCTCTCCCTGGCTGCGAGCGCAGCCAATCATAGCGCTCGGTTTGCAGCCAGGGAGAGGAAAAACACTCCCCAGGCAAAAGATGAGTCCCCGTCTCATACTAAGAATTGCCGCATGTGAGAACTAACGGGGACCGGAGCGGAGGAACCGGGGGTTATTTTGAAAAAAAAAAAAACGGTTGTCATGACCTCAGCGGGGGCCGCCCAGGAAGGTAGTGTGAGTATTTCACTACTTCAATCCAAAATGAAAGGTCCTCTTTATACCCTGGCTGTTACAGATTATTTATTTTATTTTTAACTGATCCCCATAACAGTGACCTCCACAGCATCCCACCCTCTTAACTGTGATTTCTAGAGTGCCCTGCCCCCTTAGCTGTGACCTCCGCAGCACCCTGCCCCTAACTGTGACCTCCACCGCACCTCACCCCCTCAACAGTGACCTCCACAGTGCTCACCCCTTCAACAGTGACCTCCACAGTGCTCATCCCCTTAACAGTGACCTCCACAGTGCCACCTAAATAGTGACCTCCACACTGTCCCACCCTCTTAATAGTGACCTATAACAATGAAGAAAAGTGTCTGAGTTATTATGGAAACCTGTTGTAAAACTGTGTGTCTGGCAGGGAAGTAAAGAGTGAAAGACTTGCAAGCTTCAATTGGTTAATAAGGGTCCTGTGACCGTGTGTATGTCAGGATATGAGTGAGGGACCTGCAAGCATCTATTAGCTAATACAGATCATGTAATGGTCACATATTTGCAGTTTTTTGGGAATATCTCAAAAACCGTACATTCTAGATAGCTGAGACCTTTATGAAAACCTTTCCAGACACATAATGTCCATACATGCCTAAGGGCTCATGCACACAATGATGTGCTGGCTGGGCCCGTGCTGCGGACCGCAATTTGCGGTCTACAACGCACGTGCACCGACTATGGGGCAGCTGTATGCAGATCGTGGACCCATTCACTTGCATGCACTACTTTTTTGCACGGCCAGAAACACCACGGAAGCCCTCCGTAGTGCTTCCATGGGGTTCCGATCCATGCTTCCACACCGCATTTCCTGGTTTGCGGACCCATTTAATGTGAATGGGTCCGTATCCGTGATGTGGGGTGCACACGTATGCGGGCCGCAATACGGCCACGGTAGGGCAACGGCCGTGTGCATGAGCCCTAACTGTTCTGGCATTTGGACAGACAAACAGACAATGATTTTTATAATATAGATTCATGCTTGCTTGTTTCAAATTATAAAAACAAATAAAAAAAATATGTAGGGACATGTTTAGAACTTTATTAGAGAATATTTTTAATTTTACTAAAAAACTAAAACTATCTCTAAAATGCCCCTTTAAGCAACCCTCTAACACAGCATTGTTAAGGAGAATAGTCTTCAGCATTCTACTGAACACTTAAGGGTACTTTCACACTAGCGCTAGAGGAATCCGGCAGGCAGTTCCGGAAATGGAACTGTCTTCCGGATCTGGAAATCCTTCTGCAAATGGATACCATTTGTTTCCAGATTTGGATGCGGATCCGTCTGACAAATGTATTGAAATACCGGATCCGTCTCTTCGGTGTCATCCGGAAAAACGGATCCGTTATTAATCTTTTCCACATTTTTAAAGATCTGCGCATGCGCAGATCGGAAAAACCTGATCGTTTTTTCTGGAACACTTGGTACACATTAATACATTTCAACTGCATGCTGCAGTATTTTCTCCGGCCAAATACCGTAAAAGTGACTAAACTGAAGACATCCTGATGCATACTGAACGGATTGCTCTCCATTTAAAATGCATTAGGACAAAACTGAAGCTTTTTTTCCCGGGATTGAGCCCCTAGGACGGAACTCAATACTGAAAAGCTTTACCGCTAGTGTGAAAGTACCCTAATTTAGCATACTGTAAAATGCAGAGACCAGCTTCTTAGCCTGCCCCTGCTCTGTCAGCCTCAGCCACTGCCTCCCTAAGTGTGACTAAATTATTTTAATAACAGGTCTACTTTAATTTAAAGTAAGGGCCCCTACTCTGTACTGAGGCCCTTCCAATATCATCTGTTGTTAGCGCTCGATTCCGCAACTAGCTCCTTTCCCTGTCTTTTTATCATGTCTCTAGTTCAGGCATCCTCAAACTGCGGCCCTCCAGCTGTTGTAAAACTACAACTCCCACAATGCCGTGCTGTAGGCTGATACCTGTAGGCTGTTCGGGCATGTAGTTTTGCAACAGCTGGAGGGCCGCAGTTTGAGGATGCCTGCTCTAGTTAGTGGTGGGGAGAGAGGGAGAAGACCAGAGCTGCAGCATTCTGAGCTGACAGTAGGTGTACAAAAGCACAGTACCCTTACTGTCACTGTTGAACGCTGCAGCCCTGCTCCTACTCACAGCATCATTTCGGTTAGTGCCGGGGACAAAGGAAGAGAGGCAGGGTTGCAGCGTTCAGATCTGACAGTAGATACACAGAAACGTATTACACTTACTGTCAGTCCTGAATGCTGCAGCACTACTCCTCTCCCCAGGGCTAGTTTTAGACGTGTGGCCCTGGGCAAAATTTAAAGTGGGGCCCCAAATCCTGAAATATTGGACCAGCAGTCGGACAGAACCTTGTAGGCATAGACAGTGGTTGGAACCACAGCAGATGATTGTAGAATCACATCATCTCTTTTTAGCCTTTCCACTGTAAGGCCTTGTTCACAACTCAGTTATTTAGTCAGTTAGTTTCATCAGGTATTGTGAGCCAAAACCAGGTGTGAGTCAAAAACACAGAACAGGTGCAGATCTTTTCAGTATACCTTATGTCTGTGTAACCTCTACTCCTGCTTTATGGCGCATAATCACTGATGTAAATAACTGATCAAATAACTGACGTGTGAACAAGGCCTAAGCTGCTGATCCTGCAGCCTCTTTGGGTATGTTCACACAGAGTATTTTAAGAATCCACATCAGGTTTTTTTTGGGGATATGTTTTTTTTCTAACACATTTTATAAAATAGTTTTTGATGCCGTTTTGGCGTGGATTTTCATTCCTTCCCATTTTTAGTGAGAATTCTGGACATGGACCCCGCATTATGAATGGCCTGACACTTCTGTTTACCATGGTGCAATTTATAAAATCACAAGCTGAAAAAAAGGAGCTGTCCCATCCGGGGCCCTGAAGTGAAGGGAAAGCACAATACGCATGCACGGTCATCCTCCATTATACTAGGGGTGTTCAGAAAATGGCTGATTACTGGCATTTCCAGTGGATGACACTGTTATGGGGGTCCTTTGAAGGACAGACTGTTATGGGGGACCTGTGGAGGACACACTGTTATGGGGGACCTGTGGAGGACACACCTTTATGGGGGACCTGTGAAGTACACAATGTTATGGGGGACCTGTAGAGGACACACAGTTATGGGGGACCTGTGGAGGACACACTGTTATGGGGGACCTGTGGAGGACACACTGTTATGGGGGACCTGTGGAGGACACACCTTTATGGGGGACCTGTGGAGGACACACTTTTATGGGGGACCTGTGGAGGATACACTGTTATGGGGGACCTGTGGAGGACACACTGTTATGGGGGACCTGTGGAGGACACACTGTTATGGGGGACCTGTGGAGGACACACTGTTAGGGGGGACCTGTGGAGGACACACTGTTATGGGGGACCGGTGGATGTCACACTTTTATGGGGGACCTGTGGAGGACACCCTGTTATGGGGGACCTGTGGAGGACACCCTGTTATGGGGGACCTGTGGAGGACACCCTGTTATGGGGGACCTGTGGAGGACACCCTGTTATGGGGGACATGTGGAGGACACACTGTTATGGGGGACCTGTGGAGGACACACTGCTATTATTAGATTGTTCACTTTTTAAAATGCAATCAATGCATTGCCTTGTTGGTTCCACTGCCACAAAAGATGATATAAAATGACATGGAGGAACTTGTTTCAGATTTTGGAGCACCCAAAACTAAAGTTAGTTACGTAAGCTCTTCAATTAACGTTAATGCCACATATAGGTAGCTACCTGTTAGAGAGCTGGAACATGACTAGGGACAACATCTGATCAGAGATGTCCATCTTCATAGTTGGGAAAGACAGCTTTAATGCAGCTTTTGGAGGCTACTTGTTCTCCTTTTCCCCATATGTATTCCTTGTTAGACATGAACTTTGGGGGACTTATTTTTTGTGGCGTAAATCGGTTGTAAATTTTGTTGCACGCCATTTGTGCGGTAAATATGCAACTTTTTCTCACTCATGCCACTTTTCCAAAGTGGTGTAAAAAGGGGGCACAACATGGGAAGAGAAGTAGATCATTTGTCATTTTCCACGCTGGTTTTTGGCATGAAAAATGGCATAAATCTTCACCAGCAATAGGTCTGGCATAGAGTTAAGTCTGTCACATGGGCTGCCAGAGGAAGGGCCAAATGTATGTTAAGGCCTGCGCCTAAACATAATGGCGCTTCCTCCATCAGCACTAGAGACTGGCACAGCATTAATAAAGCGGACTGGTAGTTTGCAAGTCAGCACCCTACTCTGCACTGATAAGTAGCAAAAACTCAGAAACAGTGCTGTCCATAGGTGAATGTCTCTACTCAGATGCTATCCCTGGGCATGTTTCATGGCTCTTAAATGGTTTGGACTTTGAAGTATGTGATAACCGTATGTTCTACATAAGACTAGAGAAAAGGTTGCTTCTATCTGGAGGAGAGCTAATTTCTGTTTTAGTGGAATTAAACTTTTTCAACTTAAACACCTGTTTCAGGCTGATGACTCGTCTGACCACCAGGTTTGCTGTGTCTCTACACATAGGATGCAAGCTGCTTGCCGGCCTCTCCTCCTCAGCCTGTAGGGTTCACATATTCCATCTGGCTTTTAAAGGGACTACAAATGCACCCTAATCTTCACTAGCCAATGGTTTACCACCCTGGTGTACTTAAGGTGCCTTCACCTGTGGGAGGGTGACTGAGAAATAGGTTCTCTAGCATGCTAGTCTCCTATTAAGGTGTCTGTATCGTTGTCTGCCCCTGTACTAACTTTCTGCCAGATTATTGTATTCTGACCCTCAGCTGCCTGACCTGTGTATTGTTATTACGCTGCCTGTCCTGACTTAAGACTGATTCCCGTTTTGGTCTCTCTCCTCTCTCACAGCCCTGACCTTGGCCTGTCCCTGACTATGATTCTGTCTGACCCCTTGGTGTCATGCATGGTGTCTTTGACCACTGTGGGTCTTCTGTCTATTACACAGAGACTCTTCCAGGAGATGGCAACCTGGTAGTTCTCCTGCAGCAAAGTCCAGATCCCTGTATAGCGTTTTAGAGAGTGAATGCCAGGAGATTGATATGATAATACAATTATCAACTAAATCCAATCTGTTCGTTGTCACAATGATTCCATACCGACTGCCTTAACAAGTGAATTATTAGAAAGCCAAGTGGGAAAATGCTATTTTTCACAGAAAAAGGTTATGTGTCATGTTTCCTGCTACAAAAGACATATGACCAGTGCAGTCAATAAGAAGTCAAGAGAACGATTGTTATGTCTGAACAATAGTGGTTGCAAAACTACAACTCCATGGACAAAAGCCTATAGGTCAAACTTTGCTGAGTGGGGAGCTGTTTAGTCATGGATTATCTTTGGTAGGATAAGATACATTTTTATGGAGCTGTTATGATCCCCATTGTGTCAGACACCTATGGGGATTCCGCTTTCCTTCATTGCTCTAGAAACATGCTTAGGTTAAATGACTTTAGGCAGTAAAAGCTGACTTACAAACATTATTGGCTACAGAGAGCAGTGTGAGTGTGGGATATCTTGGTATTAAATAACTAATCAATGATGGTTTATAGAGATCGCACAAGAGGTACTTATCCTGTGGACTTCGCCACCTTGTGAGCCACCACTCACTCTCCCTGATGGACGTTTGGTAATTCTCTGTAGCAAAAACAAAATAGGTTGACCGGTGGCAACATATGTGTGCAACTCTTTTGAAATCTAAGGGAAACTCATTTCTATCAACATAACAACTGTAGACCTCGATGGAGATGGTGGCTGATACAATAGGCAAATGCACAAAAACATAGAATTTGGATGGTGCTGCTCTCAGTAGCATGGGGAATAAGGAGTATTAAGAAGATCTCTACAGTGTAAACCTTTCATTATCGATTACATTTTCCACATGTAACAAGAGCAGAATCATCTAAAGTCATAATTTTCACACATTCTCCTGATTCATCCAGCAAAATCAATACTGGGACCTATTTAGAAGGTTACCATTGTCAGATGGCTCCGCTTGAGAGACCCTGGAGATGTTGGTCTTCTGACTGCAATGCATGCCACATGTTGCGTCGATAGGCCTAAGATCTTGGAAGTTCCTTCATCTATGCTTAGACTGCTCCCCTCTCTTTACTGCCCCGCCCTCCTTTTACCCTCCATGCTTGGGATCTCACCTGCATATGGATGAGATTGGAGATGAAGTGGAGTCTAGGTTCCAGAGTTGAGATGGGGGCCTTCCAAACTTAATCTAGAGCTGATAATAATAATAATAATAATAATAATAATAATAATAAAGATGAAAAACGGTAAATCAGAACTTTACTGGGAAGTTTATTTGTCAGAAAAGGTCATTCTATGCACACTGTGGATTGGATGTGTATATGATATGTCATTGTGTGTCTTCTAGCCTGAAAAGTATTGCAATTTGTGTACAGAGCGCTTGATGTCTATGCCTCCATGGGATCTGCAGAAATGTCCAAATTTAACTAGAAGTCTCCAGGCCTTGACAGCTATCTTCTGAGTGTGGTGTGATTTACTGTGATTGACAGTGTCTATTCCAGGGAGAACTAAACACTGTGCACTTGTTCTTCAGATTAGCAGGAAAGAGGTGCATATCAATGATACAAGGGGAGATGCAGGTGGCTATGTCTTTTCTAAAGCTCCTCTGTTGAAAAATTCATCTTGACATTACATTGATGAAGTGAATGCTGCATTTCATTAAGGACGTTGTGGTAAACATTGGAGTGTCACCCATTAGAAGCTGATTTGTCAATGACATTTAACCTAAGTTCTATTTAATATGGGAACAATGAGACCAACTACCCCAGAGGAACACGACTAGCTAATGTATGATGAGACCAACCACAGTAATGAAGCCTTTTATTCCTGCCTCCTACTGTTGGGTTGTTGCTTAGTAATTCCTTGTAGGTTCTCTGAGCTTCTGGGGAAGCAAGCAGTGCATTTTCTTTTGCTGCTTATTTTTTTTTTTCTTTGTTTCGTTTTATTTTTGTTTTGTTTTTCATTTTACTCTTTGTTGCTCTTGTGATCATTGTTATTATTTTTTAATTTATGGGAATATTAACCCATTCTCTTAATATTGCATCCAGTATATATTGACAATCAGAGCAGTGTCATACAGAAGTATAACATTATATTGTGGTTAAAAAGGGAGAGGGATGTTTATTAATTATAGCTGCTATGCCACTTTTGTCCCATAAAAATATCACAAATGATGCCCACTTGTAACATTTGATGCATATTTTTGTGACATTTGGTCAAATTTGACCACATTTGGTGAGCCCCACCACTTTTAGAAATAGAGTGGAAAATAGGTCAGAATTTTCAATAGGAACACCTTTAAAAGAGTTTTCTGAGATTTTTATACTGATGACCTATCCTCAGAATAGGTTGTCAGTATCTGAATGGCGGGGGTCTGACACCCTGTCGATCAGCTGTTTCAGAAGGCAGCAGCGCTCCTGTGAGCAGCACGGCCTTCTCTCTGCTTTTCCACATATACCACATTGCACTTGTGCTAAATATGCATTATTACTGTGCGCCATTTCATAAATTTGTCACAATTTCACAAAGCCTTCAGACTTCAAACTGACACCAAAACCACCGCAAATTATAAATCCACAGATTTACAATAATGGCTCTTAAAAAAGCTAAAAGTGGCCCCCATGTTGTAGGAGGGTCCAAATTAACCGAAAGTGAGGCAACACAAGAATATGGGGCAACACAAGTAGGCAGGGTCAGTAATACCAGCACAAAATACCACCCCAGAAGCACCAAATACCTAATTACAGCACAATACATTGCCCCAGAAGCTGCCCTTCTGATGTGCCCTGCATCAGCTTCCTACTCCTCCTACTGTTGTCCTTCATTAAGATATGGAGCAGGGGGCCTAGGAGGGGAGATGTGGCCCACAAAAATAACCAGACCCTACCGTCAGCATTCTAACTACCTAGAAAAAAACTGAGCTTTTTCATACCAAATTGTAAGCTTTATTGAAGTGGCCAGTCCATGGCTAATCCAGTGGATGATATTTGGTTCTATGAATTTATAAAACTAATCATGCTGTCCAGTGATATCACCCCATTCCTGTGTAATCATCATGTTTTTAAGTGGATTTTAAGTGTTATAGTGATTCATGTATTTTTCAGTAAAGTTTACAATTAGTATGAAAAAGCTCTTTTTTTTTGTAGGTAGTTAGAATTAATTGGAAGCATATACCGGTTATACCGGTTAGTATATAGCGGTTAGTATTAGGTGATGTAATGCTACAACTACTGTGATATGGAGATGCTTGTATGATATACTGCATGGTATATTTATTGGATATCGTCAGCATTCTGCCTGGACTTTCACTAGTAATGACCACTGTTGTGCCCCTACGTTGGTAAGAAAATAAAAAAAGCATGTCCCATTCAAAGCCGCCATCTGCAGTTCATGCCTACATCCCTGCACCATTTGTATACTGCCTCATATAGTGATCTGTGACCTATGAGAGTGAACGGCGGGGCAGAGAGTCATGGGCTCTTGTGACCTTCTGCAGTATTTCACCGTACAATTAAATTTAGGAGGGCATCTGCGGCCACCGGCCAGATACCCAAGTATCTGATGTTAACACAGAAAGCCTCAAGTCGTTACTGGTTAGAACTCGGTTAGTAGAAGGGCTCAGGGCCGGGAAATTTCTCTGTGAGGTCTGTGACCGATCTGCCTCCATGGGGACCTGTGGCTGTGCAGGTGTACTGTAGGTTCCATTTATCTGAGCCTTCTGTTTCTGGATCCTTCAACTGTTTAGTTTTGTGCATTGGAAACCGTCTCACTCCGCTTCTGCTATTGTAATAAATCAGAACTTTGCTGCAGGGACTTCCTGCTAGATCCGGATGCCTAGGAAAACACAGAGCTCTGTCCGCTGGTGGAGCTGTACCATCAGGTATAAGAGCATGCATTACGGGTGTCTCGGTGCTGGAGCTCAGAAAAGAGGAACTCGGTACAATAAATAGAGCATTTTTAATTATTATTGCAAAAAAATATTGTTTTTATTTACATTACATTTTCCTCTCTGATAGCGCCCCCTAATGTTTATGCTTCTGGTCCACCTTCTTCTGCATTCAATAGCTTCCCTACTCCCTTTCCCTCCTCCCAATGCCAGCCTAGTAAGATTACAAAGATGCAGTTGAAGCCATCGAGACAACTTTCTTTCAATAATGCCTACCGCTAAACACATAGAAATATAGATCTGTATCTCTCTCTAGGCAGCAGAGAGGGAAATTGCATGTGTATCTCTGTAACCAAATGCAAGGGACTGTTTTGTATGCAGAAAGTAAGGGTTTAACAAGAACTAAGTGCAGTGCATCCTGGGATATGCAGGTGCTTGATGAGCTGCTGGAAAATAGCAAAATTGCTTAGCTCAAGTGTTCATGAAAACAGTAAGAACTGATACAGTAGGAAATGTCTCCCATGCAGGAAGCACATTTAGTCCCAATGCACATCAGAACACCGTTCTTCACCCATAATTCAAGCAGCAGTCATTCCTGAGGACTTCACTCTCCAAACTTGCCTCACCAAGATTCCTGTCAGGAGATAAATGGTAGGGAAGAAGATTGGAAGTTTGTATCTCTAGACTGCTGAAAATACTAATGAGATGTATTATACATACAAAGGTAAATTTATAAAACACCCTTCACACATCCTCATTTAAATATATTGTGCTGCATACCAAACACAAACCTAAAACATAAACAAATACATAATTGTGACATACATACTTCCAAAAAAGGTAAAACAAAAAGTCAATTAAAACACTAAAGTATGAACCACAAATACCTGTTTATGAAATAGACCAAAAGAGAACTCAAGAGTCCATTTACATTTTTCATCAGTAAGATCAAGGATACTTGCTTAATGCGCAAAAAAGAGTTTTAAAATTCTTAGATGAACCCTTTAAAGATAAACAACCTGGCAAAATAGCTTTTTGTATACATTTATATATATATATATATATATATATATATATATATATATATTATTTTTTTAAATCATAGATTTTAAATTCCAAGTTCTGTTTACCAAAATATACATAAAAGACAAAACAAAACAAAAAAGCTTTCCTCTATAAGCAAGGCTGCAGGATAATTAGAGATGAGCAAAGAAAATTTGAGTTGGCTGCTTCACCGAATTTCAGAAAGAAATTCTCTTTGTGACGAATTAATTTGCCACAAAGCTCATTTCTTTGTAGGTAGCGGGCACAAGGACGGGGAATTGTGATTGTGCAGCCCTCTGTTATTGAACCCCTCAGGTGCAGTGTTCATCGTTGATCGCAGCATATGAGATTAAAAATATAGGGCTTTCAGGGGTTAGTCAGCTAAAAACAATTATAAAATACTCACTTTATCCATTTGATCGTGAAGAGCCAGCCGAGGCCATCTTGATTAAAATACCTCGTGAAATCTCACGCAGCGATGCGATGACTAGTGATAAGCGAATTGAAGTCCATGAAGTGGACTTTGATCCAAATTTCAGGATCTTCATGCACAAATGGATGAGGTGAGTATTTTTTTGTTTTTGTTTTTTTTTTCAGGGAAAATTGATTAGTTGCTACTTTGTAACTTCAATTTACTCAACACTAAAGATAATAATTATATTATTATTATTATTACTGATGGACTACAAGCAACCAAAAATGGGCTTACTCCTTAAACGGATCATTTATTTTGTTCTGTGTATATTTTTGTTTCCTCTTCCATAGTGTGGATATTGACCACCAAGACAGCTGCTCCCTGATA
The DNA here is from genome assembly GCA_033119425.1 of Bufotes viridis. Lineage (NCBI taxonomy): Eukaryota > Metazoa > Chordata > Amphibia > Anura > Bufonidae > Bufotes > Bufotes viridis. The sequence continues at coordinate 42,898,519 of CM065591.1, read as the reverse complement.
TACATTTTACTGTTTGCTTCTGACAATTTTATAGTCCATGTATAGGCAGACAATAATCATAGTTAATGGTACTCTTAGAAGTAAGAGACAGTTCCGGCTCAATGTGAGTGTTCTCGAGGAAGAAAATGAGAGAATATAGGAGAAGGGAAGGCCGTGGCTAATGGAAGGAAGAATATATAGAGGCCAAGAAGAAAGTCACAAGGAAAACAATAAAAGCTGTTATGACCTTTTTTATGGGGGCAGTTTTTTTCTATGGGGTCCTTTGATTACTTGTAGAGAGATACAGGAGCCCCTATGGCTACCATATCAACTGAGAACCAGTCATTGACTAATGGTTCTTACTGGATTTATGCGTTTGTAAATGTCATAATCAGAATTCTGACATAATGTAGCTTTTTCTGAGGCTGTCGGCTTACTTTCGATGAAAGGAAATACAATGATGTCCCATGCTTTTTTCTCGCACTTTACAATGTTACGTTTCCTTTGTGACTGTCTAATCATGGTTTTCTTTGTAGGAATGGAAAAATGCTTGAAGAAAATGACAAGTATTCAGTACGAGAAGACAATACAGAATTAACAATTAAAAATATAATTAACAGTGATGCCGGGTCTTATACCTGTAGAGCGACCAACAAAGCGGGATTTACTGAAAAGCAGTCATTTCTACAAGTGTTTGGTAAGTCTGTTATGTACTAATGACACCTTTCAACATAAAGGCTCAAAGGTATTCGAAAGTGACATTATAATATCCTATTATTGTGTATTCAAACTCAGTCCACGCCATCAAATACACCTCCAAAAATCCAGAAAGTCTGGTTTCCAGCAATTGTTTCCAGCCCTCACCTGTATAAGGTGGGACTTCACAGGAGCAGAAGGCTGCTCTGGGAAAATCACACTCATTTATTAGTGGACTAGTAACTTTTTATTGTTGGCTTTCCCCTAAAAGGTGTTGTTCTTATATACTTTTTTATGATAATATGGTCATCCAGAGAAGTTGCTGATACGTTGTGTTTCGGGTGCCATAGATGCTGCATATAACAGGGTTGTTCCACCATTAAATGTTATTGTAATATAATTCAACATAAGAAACTAGTTCCGTAATTTATTTTCTACTATACAAATGTTCCATTTGTTAGATATTCTCTTTACTTCATTATAATGGCACATCCTGGTGTTTAATCTGTAAAAGAATATGCACGTCAATCTACTGAGCTTTTCGGACATGCTCAACTCCATCCTGCAACAGTGACCGGCCGTAGCTACTGTTGAAAGCTGTGATGGTTACAGAGAGAGATAGTTGCAGCAGAAAGGACATGCCCCTGAGCTGTAATAGGAATAGAGTTGTAGAAGAAAGGAGACGTCCCCTGAAAGGGTACAAAACCTTGGGGGCCAGCTTAGACAGAGTTTAGCAGATGTCTCAAAATAAATGAGTGCGCTAGGGGCTGGAGTAGACTTCAGCTATAAGTTATAGTAAATCTGGGGGGCGAGTGAAGCCCCACCCATTTATTAATATGGCAAGAACCTCTAAAAGTTGCAAATTATGGATGAAATATGGTGTGTGCCATAATTTTCCGATTTTTGTACGCCACTGTTGTTGTGTAACGACCTGGATAAATGTCCCCCTTTGTGTTTCATACAGTGGGCCTCCACTATATGCAGTTGGCATTTCTTCCTTCTGGGCTTCAGAAGCACAGACACACATGCCGAACACTTTTGCAACTGACAGAGCAGCTCCAGCAGGAGACAGAGACCTGTGTTATTTCTCCTGGGCCTCTGTATCCGACAAGGAGCCCCATTTTGCAGCCCCTATTGTAATGAATAGCAGCTTTAGAGAATTACTGCTGGATTCAACACCTGGGAGAGATTACAGCCAGGTACAGGACGGGGCAGCACGGGTGTCTGTTGGAGTTTAGGGAAGAGGAGCAACAATCTAACTGCAAACTGAAAGCTTTCATTTACTAGGAATTTACTATCTAGCTCTCTGTCTTATGTGACTTACACTGTGCAATTTATGAAGGCAAAATGCTGACCTTGAGGACTCCAACTGTTAGCTGAGCCTGAAGGATAGGGTGCACTTATTATAGTTGTCCATGTATGTGCTACTTTTATGCCTTAAAGTGGGGGTGGTCATGAAATCTGGTCATATTGTCCACATGTTCTGCTGAAAAAAGCCTTTTGAGAATAGATAACTAATGAACCCTGTCTCCCTAAGACCCATTGAATTTTAGCACTGTTTTAATTTTAGCACTAGACTGTAATATGAAGTATGGGGCAGTGTTAGTTGAACCATATTTCGAATGCCTACAGAAGCCTTCAAAAGTATAGTCAACAGTACAAGGGTATAACTGTATTTTGTGGTCGCACCTGGACCCTGAAGCATCTGCTTCTATTGGATACTCAATAAAAATGAAAGTTACACGGGATGTCTGGTGTTGAAAACCTATTTTCAAATACCCTATTACAAAAACTATGCAATTAAAGGTGGTCCCCCATCTAGCAAGTTAAAGAGCATCTCGTGCTCTGAATGACCACATCCATAGATTGTACAGGTAGGCATTTGATTTAAATGAGAAATGTGAATTGCTTCATTTATCATGATGTGGTCACATTGTTTGTCAAAGGTGAAACAACTCATAAGTCCATCCCATATCCTGCAATGTTGATCCAGAGTAAAGCATAAAAACATAAGGCTAACCACTATTTTTCTCATTCTTTAGAAAAATATATCCTTTGCAACTTAATTCTAAATGGTCAGTGAACCGTTCAGAAACCAGACCATTTCCTATGTCTAGAACAGGCGTAGAAAATGATAAATGAGACAGGTCTCCTGGCTCGCCCCCTTTCCCGCCCACACCACACTTCTCTTTTTAGTCCAGGCGTGACCCGGGAAAAGTCACAGATTAAGGGGCAAATAACTTTTGTGAGGCAGCATGATGGTTCATTGTAGTTAGGACAACATCTACATGGAGTTTGTATGTTCTTCCTTTGTTTATGTGGGTTTCCTCTGGGTACTCCGGTTTGCTCCCGCACTCCAAAGACATGCTGATAGGGAACATATATTTATGTCTGTAAAGTGCTGCAGAATATGTCAGTGCTAGATAATTGCATAAAATAAATAAATAAAATCTGCAATAGATATATCCCAAAAAGTGGCATATATCTGTTCATAAATGACCCCATATGTTGCTAAGTTATGTATGTCACTCTTGGCTAAACCTTATATTATCAGCAAGGCGGCCAACAATCTAATGTGCCTGGGGAGCTCCTGATAATCCCCTGACAGATGATGCTGGGGAGAGACAGATTGGACATGTTTAATTTCGATGCCCAATCCTTTTGTTCTCCCATGAGAGATGATGCTAGAGGTGTCCATATTTTCCATAAGTAGTAATGGTTCTATCTGTAAAGGGTGCAATAGAACATCCCACATTTTTTTTTCTTCTGCTGTGGACCCATAGCAGTTTTAGAGCATCATACTATATATTAGTACAGTGTTTCCCAACCAGTGTGCCGCCAGCTGTTGCAAAACTACAACTCCCAGCATGCCCGGACAGCCTTTGGCTGTGCGGGCATGCTGGGAGTTGTAGTTTTGCAACAGCTGGAGGCACACTGGTTGGGAAACACTGTATTAGTACACAGATCTGTAAAATACAGTAGCCTTGTGAACATTCGACTCATCTCAACTGCTACCAAACAAGGAAACTCCTAGGACCAGTGACTACATCCCCTCTCTGCCACTATGAACGATTTTTATCAGGTTTAGCGGATTTGGAGCATCCAGATTTCATTAAGAATGTTATTTTTGGCAGATGCTGTCAGGTTTGGCTTGTTAAAAAGGTTAGGAAACCTGTCAAAGAGGCAGCCATGCGGTTTGCAGGTTCCTTAACGAAGCACAATCCTATCCAGAACACCTGAGGTGCGATCTATTCTATTACATTTTACATCATTTCAGTCATCGCAATATAGCAGAGCTGCATGTGTCATTTGGTTCTTTGGGGTGCTTTACACTTTGCCAATAAGTTGTGTCAAATGACAAACACATCCACAGTGTTACTGATTTACCCACCTTGATGTCCTGAAGGTTTGGTTTTATTTCATTACGATACTGTGCATTATCATAATCGATACTTCCGGGCTATAAAGATAGGAGGCAGTAATAGAATATTTATGTGCAATGTATCATATCCTGGAAGTTAAATATATACACTGAGATATTGCAAGAAAATAACATTTTGACAGTGATTTTTTTTTTTTCACAAGTGCTTCTTTGAGCAATGTATTCTTGCTTCCAGCGCTTTTGCCACATAAAATGTCATTTTGGATAATGCAAAAAAAATAAAAAATCACTGAGAACTTATGAGTTTATAACTAGAGATGAGCGAATTTCATATTTTGATTGGTGGTAAAAGCAGAATTGCGTTATGGATTCCGTTACCACGAACCATAACACAATTCTATGACAGAATGCATAATGAAATTCCTTTAGAGGCATTCCGTTATTCATTCCGTCATAATAGAAGTCTATGGGCTGCAAAAACGGATTTGTTCCATTTCTGTTATGCAGGGGAGTCCTCTCCTGCACAATGTAAATGGGACGGATCCGTAGTAACGGAATCCATAACGCAATTCTGCTTTCATGTTATGAACGAATTTCATAACATGAAATTCGCTCATCTCTATTTATAACCTTAGCAGAAGAATAGGAGGATAAGGCTACATTCACATGACCGTATGTAATCCTTATATCCAACATGCAAACAAGGGGACAGCACAACCTCTGGTCAATACCTTATGATAGTGCGGCGGTGCAAGTGGTGTTGGATCCCGGTCTCTGATCCCTGATTGATGTAATCAAAAGAAAGTTTTCCACAGCACTCTTGTAGTTGATCTTTTAAATCTTCTTTTTTATCCCAGTGTGCAACGTTTCGACTTCTCTGAGTCTTTTTCAAGCATAATGAATTGACATGTAGTGAGCATTCATTTATACAGAAGTGTACCCAACCCTATGGTGTGTGGGTGGAGTAACTCCTCCCCACTATTCCACCCCTAACATTCTACCAATCTTAATAAATTTAACAAACAAGATAGTGACAATATCCAATGCATAAGTGTCTTACTGGAGGCTGAGAAGGATCCAATTCGGTAGGTGCAATCTAATATACTCCTTGAACCTTAGGGGGTCCCTCGACCCAGTTTGGCCAGGTATCTGGCTTTGGGGTAATCTTGATAAACCTATGGCATATGATGGTAGTTCAGCGTCCCACTTTTGTGAAAGAGTAAACAGTAAACACACTGGAACATGTGACAGGAAGTGATGTAACAGGCAGGGCGGAAGCGCTCCGCCGGTCATATAGGATGCTGGAACCACAGTAACTAGTAACCAGGAACCCGGGACCGGAAGTAATATAAGCGGTGACCGGAAGTGACGCAGCACTGAGGGCGGAAGTGCCGTACTGCCGGCAGGAGACGCCGAAAACATGTGCCACGAGGAGTTAGATTGCACCTACCGAATTGGATCCTTCTCAGCCTCCAGTAAGACACTTATGCATTGGATATTGTCACTATCATGTTTGTAAAATGTATTAAGATTGGTAGAATGTTAGGGGTGGAATAGTGGGGAGGAGTTACTCCACCCACACACCCTAGGATTGGGTACACTGCTTTATAAATGAATGCTCACTACATGTAAATTCATTATGCTTGAAAAAGACTCAGAGAAGTTGAAACGTTGCACACTGGGATAATAAAGAAGATTTAAAAGATCAACTGCAAGAGTGCTGTGGAAAACTTTCTTTTGATTACATATGTAATCCTTTCCACTTTGCGGATCCGCAAATAACGGAATAGTGGCTTCCGTATGTCATCCGCAAAAAACGGTCTGCAAAAAACAGATGAGTATAAAAAAAGGAGGAGAGAATAAAATATTATAATAAAAATACGGAAACGGATCCGCAAATTGTGGATGACATACGGAAACCATTCTGTATGTCATCCGCAATTTGCGGATCCATTCACTTCTATGGGGCTGAGGACCGATTTCTGCGGACAATAATAGGACATGCTTCATATTTTTGCGGTGAATAAATGTGGAAACATGGTTGCGGACAACATACTGAATGTTGTCCGCAAATTTTATTCACCTATAGGAATGAATGGGTCCGCATTGATTCCGCAAAATGCGTAACGGATGCGGATCGGACGCGGAAAAAATTAATATGGTCGTGTGAATGTAGCCTTATGCTATGTTACGGCTATACAATGTGAAATGGTGTGCTGTGAGGGAAGAATTACAAAAAAATACTTTACATTTGCACCAGAAGTGTATAAATTTTTCTAGTTCTATGCCGACTTGGTGCTTGGCATAGGTTAGAGATTTCTTGAACTTCGTTTTGGGTCTGATTGGCAAGTTTTTGTAAAAAGTACATTTGGGTACAAATTAGAGATGAGAAAATCTTCCAAGATTCGGTTCGTTTCAGATTCGCAGAATTTTTCAAAAAGTTTGTTTCAGATCCAAATCTGTTTGTTTCAAACCAAAGTTGCTCCAATTGCCCCGCAAATTGGTATATAACCCCATCTAGTCCTCTAAAACACACATTTGTTATAAAAAGGTCCTATCTCATTTCATTAATTTTTTACCGTTTTTTAAATTTTCCCTCGCCTGTCCCCCCTCCCTAAGCTCTGGTATTAATGACAGCAGTAGAAATTCATGTCAGAGTGACACTGACACACATAACTTTGAATAAAGGCAAGTTTGAAGGCGTTAAAAAGAGGCATGTTGAAACACACAAGGTGCCATGGCACGTTTTATGCTTTTTCCTATTTTATAGCTTGATTCTAGTACCAATCAATTTTACCTGAATCAAATATGCTCCAATTTCCCTGAAAGGTGGTGCTGTATATAATGATCTCTGGTTTTCTGGAAAGATGAGAGAGATCAAAAGCCTAGTATGCTACTCTTGGTTTTTGGGCAATATAAATGCATTGTCTAGAGGGGTACTTTCTCATTACAAAAAGTGCCTAGTATATGTAGTATGTGTGCAGAGTATTGTAGACCATGCAACACCCCTATAATGACTAATATGGGCTAGGCAATGCTCCTTTTGCTTTCTGGGAACAATACATTTAAATTAGCATATCTAACATTTAGAAAAATGTGCCTGTATATTAGACTGTCTGTTGACAATGAGTCTGACACACAGTAAGTCTATGTATAACAGAACAGATTGTCTTACTTGCGCAGTAAGTATACTAGATAAGAGCGCCTATATATTAGACCTCCTGTTGACAATGAATCTGATGCACATTCATGCAAGTCTTTGTATAACAGAACATATAAAGTATTAATGGTGCAGTAAGTGTACTAGATACGTTCACCTATATATTGGACTGCCTGGTGAGACTAAGTCTCATTCACAGTAAGTCTATTTATAACAGAACAGATTCAGTATTACTGGCACAATAAGTGAATTAGATAAACACACCTATCTATTAGACCGCCTGTTGACAATGAGTCTGATGCACAGTAAGTCTATGTATAATAGGACATATTACATATTAATGGAGCAGTAAGTATACATGACAAACATGCCAAAATATTAGACCACCTGTTGACAATGAGTCTGATGCACAGTTATACCTTGTAAAACAGAAAAAAATTTAGTATGAAAGTCATAGCAGAGGAATTAGAAAAAAACGCCTAACTATTAGACTGCCTGTTGGCAATGAGTCTGATGCACAGTAAGCCTATGTATAACAGAACAGACTAAGTCTTAATGGCGCAGTAAATGTACTAGATTAGTGCATTTATATATTAGAACACCTGTTGACAATGAGTCTGATGCACAGTAAGTCTATGTATAACAGAATAGATTAAGTATTAATAATGCAGTAGGTGTACTACATAAGCGCTCCTATATATTAAACTGTCTGTTGAGACTAAGTATAATGCACAGTAAATCTATGTATAACATAACAGATTCGGTGTTAGTGGTGCAGTAAGTAAACTAGATAAATGTGCCTATATATTAGACTACCGGTTGAGACTGTATGATGCACAATAAGTCTATATATAACAGAACAGATTACGTATGAAGGGCACAGCAAATTAACTATAGAAATGTGCCTACGTATATATTAGACCGCTTGTTGACAATGAGTCTGATGCACAGAAAGTTTATGTATAAAAGAACGTAATAAATATAAATGGCGCGACAGATGAACTAGAAAAATGCTCCTATATATTGAAATACCTGTTGACAATGTGTCTGATGCACAGTAAGTCTATGTATAACAGAACAGATTAAGTATGAATGGCGCAGCAGATGATCTAGATAAGCTCACCTATATATTAGTGCGCCTGTTGAAACTAAGTCTATATATTACAGAACGGATTCAGTATTTATGGCACAGTAAGTGAACTAGATAAATGTGCCTATATATTAGACCGCCTGTTGACAATGAGTCTGCTGCACTTTAAGTCTTTGCATAATAGAACAGATTAGGAAATAATGGGCAGCAGATGAAGTAGAAAAAAGTGCCAATATCTTAGATTGCCTGTTGACAATGAGTCAGATGCACAGTAAGTGTATGTATAACAGAACAGTTTAAGTATGAATGGAGCAGTAGTTGAACAAGATTTACAAGGCAATTACACTGAGTCAGTACTGTCCCTGCAGACCCTCTCTATGCTCTCCCTACAGTGTATAAAAATTATCCCTATGATCTTCCTCCACTGTTCTTTCTCTGTCCCTGCACTATCCCTATCCAATATTCCACAAATAAAAGCCATGTAGACTACTGTACCTATGCTCAGCTCATAGTAAAATGGCAGAGATCGGGTGGGATGAGGCTTTTTTAGGGCTGTTACATCACAGGGACTGGCTATCTGCTGATTGGCTGGCTGCACTGCATTATAAGTTATATCTTGTTCCTGAGCTTCTTACTTTCACTTTGTAATATGTGTAGCCCCCGTTTTAGGAACAAAATGATTCGTCATCACAGAACACGGAGAACTTCAGATTTGTGGCAAATCAAATTCTTACTGAAATTCAGATCGAATTCAATTCGTTTTAGGCCAAAACAGATCACTTTTGCCCTAATGCATTCTGAATGGAAAAGGATCCATTCAGAATGCATCAGTTTGCCTCCGTTCAGTCATCATTCCGCTCTAGAGGCAGACACCAAAACGCTGCCTGCCAAAACGCTGCCTGCAGTGTTTTGCTGTCCGTCTGACGAAGCGTAGCCAAACGAACTAACACAATAGAAAACGGATCTGTCCCCCATTGACTTTCAATGGTGTTCATGACGGATCCTTCGTGACTATAGAAGCCAGAATACAGCCGGATCCGTTCATGACGGATGCATGCGGTTGTATTATGGTAACGGAAGCGATTTTGCAGATCCCTGACGAATCTGCAAAAAACGCTATATGTGAAAGTAGTCTTACTTTGATTCGCCTAACAGTATTAGTCATCACATATAATAAGTGGTCTCCATAGTAGAAATATGAACCACTCAGATGTCCTACAAGGCCTCTAAGCTAAAAAAACAAAAAAAAACAAAGCCAGTTCTGTTTACTTTGTTTTTATTAAAGTCTTTCCTGGAAGTGATTTTATGCTAGGAATTCTGTCTAAATGAATGTGAATTTTTTTGAAAGCTGTGAAACATCCAACATTTTTATTTATAGTATGTAATTATATATTTATTTTTCAAAAGAAATCTGAATTACACAAGTTTTTCATGTTTGGGTGTTTTTATTGATTTACTTGAAATACATTTTCTAAATATTTTGGTTTGTTAGAATCCAAATTGAAGTAATTGATTTGTTCATCTCTTGAATTCATATTTAAACATTCCTCCTTGTGCTTCATAGATCAATCTTCCACTATTTTTTGTCCACTAAGTCTTTGATGGTAGCTTCAAACTATTTATTACTTTTTCATAAGATTTTCTTTGGCAGTAGCAGTGCTTTTTCTTAATACAAATTTTCCCTAGTGGTAGCCTCAAACTGTTCAATCCGTTCTTATTCATAGTAATATTTTTTATCTGTTGCTGTGCTTGTATCCCCACATAATACTTCTCTGGAAAAGAGACATACCAGGGCATCTGGTAGGTCTTTTCCTGGGAAAGTTTCACTCTAGGGGTCCAAATTGCTCCCCCGCACCAATATCGAGAAAGCTGTTAGTTTGCTATAGAAGCCTTGGGCCCCATGAAGGATCTAAAGCCTGCCACAGAGTTCCTATGAAGCCCTGTCTGCAGCAGGGCTGCAATGGTAGTTCAAATCACTTCCCTTCCCATATTAAATACAAAAATAAATGAACAATCAAAAAATTAAGATCATCGGCTTTGTCACATCTAAAAATAAACAACCTATTAAAACATAAACATATTTATCCTATACAATAAACGACTTAACAGAAAAATTATCAAAATGATGGCTGATGCCCATTTTTTTGTCGCTTCTCTTCCTAAAAAGAAATTAAATAAAAAGTAATTGAAAAGTCATACACACCCCAAAATGGTATCACTAAAAGCTACAGAGTGCAAAAAACGAGCCCTCAAATAACTCTTTACTAGTAACTATGAAAATGTTATGGGGTCACAATATGCTGATGCTATGAAAAAAACTAAATTCCAAAGTTTTTATTTTATTTTTAAGAAAAAATATATACATAAAAAGCAAAAAAAAAAAAAAAAAAAAAGTGTGATATTGCTGTAATAATACTGATCCAGAGACTGAAGCTAACTTGTCGGTATTACTGAAACAAAAACTGAAAATTGCTCCATCAGGAAGAGGTTACATAGTTACATAGTTGTTAAGGTTGGAAAAAGACAAAAGTTTACCAAGTCCAACTTGTAATCCTGCTATATTGATCGACGGAACAAATCCCTGGGTCAAGTTCCGTCTTCCTTTTAAAAAGGGGTTGGCTTAAAAGGAAAGGGTGCGTAGAACAAGATTTCTATACATTGTTATAAGCTTCAATTTTATTTTGAACTAAACCTTTTTTGAAGCCATCTAATGTATTTGCTGTGGTTAAACAGAGCGTAAATGGCAAATATGCTTCCATTTTTATGATCTTTACTGTAAAATGAACATGACATGTAATGGTGGGACAACTTTAAAGCACAAATACCAAATTGAGATCTTTCATAGGGCATGATAGAAAGGACCTCACACCATTTATAGCTCCTCCAGATGTTATACACTTTCATCCAAGTTTATATCCCCCAATCTATACCTATGTAGATCTAAAACTCTATACTGATTCATTTCATACTATATATGTGCAGAAGAGTTCTCTTTTTCTAACTGCTTATGAATTTTGACAGCTCAAGTGAGCTCTGTTTAGTGGCGGTTGTGGGTATCTGCCATGGTCCTGTCAAACCAAGCCGAGAAAGCAGTTCAGAGCTGAGCCCCGTCACGACATGGTCTACGGTGGAGTCCTTTGTGTCACCTTTATGGAAGTTATGCCACTGGATAATACAGCTACTTTTGCCTTTTGCACTATATTTGCCATTCTCAGCCCTGCTACATCAATAGAGATTTTAGTATTATCAACAGCACAGTTGAATATATAAAATATAAGTGTATCTTCAGGCAGCTAATTTCATTGTATGATTTCTAAGCTGTAATATAAAACACTGTTGAAGAATAATAAATGTCCAGACAGTAACCTTGATTAAGCAATATAACATCGCAAAGCAATTTACAGTTATTGCTGCATGTAGATTAAACAAACATTGGGAATACAGGCTTTACTTCCAGCCCCTGAGTCCTGTTGCCAAGTTACACTATTAAATAATGTAAGCAGTAATTTAATTAATTTTCTTAACAGTGCAGCCTCATATTATACAATTGCAAAATGAGACTACGGTTGAAAATGGTCATGTGACCCTGACATGTGAAGCAGAAGGAGAACCCATACCAGAGATTACATGGAAGAGAGCCAGTGACGGAAAGACTTTCACTGACGGCGACAGGGTGAGAGATTTCTCTTTTTATATATATATATATTACTTTGACATTAGTTGTTTTATTGTTGCTGATTTACAACAGTGCTCGTACAGAAGGAAACAACCAATCAAATTGCAGAAAAAAAAACTATTTACAGACATGTCCACCCTTACTATACCTTAGCTTGATTTTGGTTAAAGGGGTTGTCTGGGTCCTAAGGATGTCATCAATATTAGATTGGAAGATGACTGCCTTCTCGCACCTTAAAAGGAATCTGTCACCATGATTGTGGACTATTATCTGAAGTAATGGATGAGTAGTACTGCACAAAAGGATTATCATTCTATATTTTTCTACTGCCCCCCATTGGCCTGCTATGCACACTGAAAGCTGCTTGGAAATACACAGTTACGTTATGACAACATGATGGAGAGGAGTCCTGTGCGCATGCGCAACAGTCCTTACAGTGTATATAAGGGGAGCTTTAAACTATGTGACAGTGGGGGAGCTGTAGGAAACTAAATAATAGAGATCTGGAGGTCTTGTCTGCAGTTTTATTGTAGATAATAGTTTAAGGTAGATAGATATTAGATTATTTCAGCTCAGCTCCATTTTCTTGAATGTGACTGAGCAGCACCTAGATCATGTGATTGATGAACATGATATCACTAGCCTAGAAAGAGGCTGCAGGGCTCACCAGAGCACTGCCGCCTCTTCAAACCGCTTATTGGTGGTTGTGCCATGAGTCAGACCAGATTTTGATAACCTATCCTGAGGATAGGTCATCAGGTCATCAATATGAAAATCTCGGACACCGCTTTAAGGACTCCATTTTCTCATTAAAACAAATGTAAGAAAAATCTAAACATGGTAGCAAAACCATTGACACACTGCAATTGACAACATTAGCACTAGTTGGCCACACATTGACACATATAGGATAGACATCCCCTGGCAGAATATCACAAAATCATGCATTTTTTTAAGCTGGTCATTTTGCCCCACACATCTCAGGATATTGAGCAAAAAGTTAGGAATGATACATCTGTATAATAAAATTCAGTACTCAGTAGTGGGAACTAGAAACTGATTTACCTTCTCTAGACTAGGAGCTCTTCTTCTAGGGCCGACACCAGCAACCCTGGTCAAAAGCTAGGACCTTTTGGTCTTTGGGAGCCCTTTGGCGATCTTGCTTAATACTTGTTGAGTTAAAAAGGTCTCATGAACAAAACCCCTTTAGAAAAAAAGCTGATTTAGCCATCAGGTGATAGCCACAGTCAGGCAGCTTTCATTCCTGATGATTTCTGCAGGAACCAGTAGCAGAAAAATGTAACATTACATAGTATGTTTTAAAATAAATATCCATCCACGTAATGCATATATGCACTGGTTCTATCAGAAAAAACTCCTTGCTTTTGAACATAGAGAAAAGTCCTGAACGGGGAATGCCGTTGGATGGCCTATTAGGGCTTATAGACAGAGCTTGTCATTTTGAGGCAATCCCTTCGTTGTCGAGTAGAATAGAGGTTAAGGCCTCTTGCACACAAACATGTCTTCTTTCCGTGTACGTTACATTTCTTTTGCCGACCATATGCGAAAGCATTCACTTCAATGGGTCCTCAAAAAAAAAAAAACGGAAGGTACTCCGTGTGCATTCTATTTCCGTTTTTCCGTATATACATTCCGCTAAAAGATAGAACTTGTCCTATTATTGTCCGCATAACGGACAAGGGTAGTACTGTTCTATTAGGGCCCAGCTGTCCCGTTCCGCAAAATATGGAATGCACACGGACGTCATCCGTACTTTTTGAGGATACCTTTTTTGATAACCGCAAAATACAAACGGTCGTGTTCAAGAGGCCTAACTGTGTTGGCAAGGGACTCACATGTATCAGCCCTGACTACTTCACTATGTAAATTACATTTGCAGATCTTTCAGACCTTTTCCATTTTCACATTTTGTCATGTTTCAGCCTTGTGCTAACATACAAAAATATCATTTTTGTCCTCCATCATTCTACTTTCAATACCCCATAATGACAAGTGAAAACAGAATGTTCAAAATCGTTGCAAATTCATTGAAAAGGAAAAACTTAAATATTGCATTGGCGTAGGTCTAGCTGAAGCACCTTTGGCAGTGACTACAGCCTCAAGTCTTCATGGGTATGATGCCAAAAGGTTTGCACACCTAGATTTAGGGGTTTTCTGACATTCTTCTCTGAAGATCCTCTCAAGCCTTGTCAGGTTGGATGGGAAACATCAGTGGACAGCCATTTTCAGGTCTCTCCAGAAATGTTTGATCAAGTCAGGGCTCTGGCTGGGCCGCTAAGAGACATGCACAGAGTTGTCCCTAGGCTAATCTTGTTTTGCCTTGGCTGTGTGCCTAGGACCATTGTCTTTTTGAAAGGTGTAATAGCAATATGATAGGACCGCAATTTAGGCGCAAGATCACCGGTCAGGACAGATGTAGATATGATAAATCTTTCTTCTTTAATGGAAATTGCTCATCAGATAAAACAAATAAAACAACTAGTTTCGGGGGTACTTAGGCCCCCTCCATCAGGTTAACAGTGGGTAAACTGTAGGAATCTAAAAGATAGAGATCTGGATGTCTTGCCAGTTTTATTGTAGATAATAGTTCAAGTTGACAGATATTAGATTATTTCAGCTTAGCTCCATTTTCTTGAGCATGTTGTTTTATCTGTTTTATCTGATGAGCAATTTCCATTAAAGAAGAAAGATTTATCATATCTACATCTGTCCTGACCGGTGATCTTGCACCTTAATAGTGGTCCTATCATATTGCTATTACACTGACTTTGGAGAGACTGGGCATCTTCTCTTGAAGAACTGGACGCTTCGGCCGCACACCCGGCGACTGGACAATTGTTCATAATAAGTCTACAATAGTGTTGTGCCTATGCTAAGCACACCTACCTAAGGTGAGCCTCCATTTTTCGTTCTATCCACCAGTACCTTAATCTGGAACCTGCTACCCTACGGTGTGCTTTCTTGTATATATCTCTACAGTTTCCTTATGCCAAATTATTTAAGTTTTCGAAAGGTGTGACCCTTTTGCCCAGACTGAGTTCCAGAACACTCTGGATAAGGTTTTCATTAATTAACTTATTTTATTTTACTCACTTACATAGCGCTGACATATTCTGAAGGACTTTCAAGACATTATCATCACTCTGTCCCCTGTCTAAGTTCCCTATCAGTTTGTCTTTGGAGTGTGGGAAGAAACCAGAGTACCCAGAGGAAACCCATGTAAACATGGGGAGAACATAAAAACTCCATGCAGATGTTGTTCTTTGTTGTATTTGAACCTAGGATCTCGGTGCTGCAAGGCCCCAGGGCTCAATTCTGACCAGTCCCCCTATTCCAGCCATTGAAAAAAAAAAACACAGCATGATGCTGCCACCACCATGCTTCACTGTAGAGATGGTATTGGGCAGGTGATGAGCTGCTTTCTTCCAAACATAATACTTAGAATTAAGGCCAAAATGTTCACGCTTGGTTTCATCAGACCAGAGAATTTTGATTATCACAGTTTAAGAGTCCTTTAGGTGCTATCTTGCAAACTCGGGGCTGGCATTCTTGTGTCTTTTACCAAAGAGTAGCTTCTTTCTGGCCACTCTGTTGTAAAGCCCAGATTGGTGGAGTGCTGCAGTGATGGTTGAACTTCTGGTGCCAGAGTGATCATTGGGTTATTGGTCACCCCTCTTACCAAGGTCCTTGGTTAGTTTGATGAAGAGGTAAGCTTTAGGAAGAGTCCTTGTTTTTCCAAACTTTTTCCATTTAAGAATTATGAAGAACACAGTGTTCTTGGAAACTTTCAATGCAGCAGAATTTTTTTTCACCCTCCTCCAGATCTGTGCCTCCACACAATCCTGTATCTGAGCTGTTCTTTTCTGTTCATGGCTTGATTTTTGCTCTGATATGCGTCAGCTGTGAGACCTTATATAGACAGGCATGTCTTTCAAAAATCATGCCCATTCAACTGAATTTTCTATAGGTGGACTCCAGTCAACTCAAAGATGATCAAGAGCAATGGGAAACCCTAGATCTAAATTTCAAGTTTCATAGCAAAAGGTCTCAAAACTTATGTCCATGTAAAATTGTACTTTTTCTTTTTTAATACATTTTCAAAAATTTCTAAAATTCTCTTTTCACTTTTTCATTATAAAGTAGGCCTGAGATAATCGACCTTTGGATCATAGATCCCAAGTCAATTTTTCCAAATACTATGATTTTAATGCTGTTTCCATCCAGCATCAAAATGTATTGGCTTCGTCAAGCCAAACTTCATCTCGCCACAAAGTCGGCCAAGACTTTGGTGAAAAATACTACTGTATTCATATCTGCGTATTTAAGGGGGCTTTGGCACTGGCTGGTACCTCGGTGCCAAAGCCCACTTTGGATTCCTATTTTAAATAGTTTTTAAATACTCAGATATGAATAGAGTAGTAATTCACTGAAGTTTGGTTGAGCTGAGACAATGCATTTTATTGCTGTACAGAAACAGGATTAAAACGGAAGTATTTGAATGAATCGAAGATCGATTCGCTCAAGGCTATTATAGGGTGTTGAGTACAGAATCTCATTGAAAAGAATGGGAAGTGTTAAAAAGAAAAGCCTTCATGTTTTTTATTTTTTTTATTTTGAAAATGTATTTTTGGAATGAAGTATACATCCCAAATTGGTTTAAAAATGCATACAATTCACAACAAAGCACCAAACATGTGTTAAAAAAAGTGCCTAAAAAATCTGCATCATAAATCAGCAATGATTTTGAGAGGCGGATTTTCAAAATCAGTCATCTGAAAATATTCTGTGTCTAGTAAAAAGGGGATGACCAAGTATATGTAAATATATACAAAGGTGTATATGTATGTACATTGATCATGATGTGGTGCAAGGAAGACATGTCTGTCTTAAATGTCTAGTGAATTTTTCCAAATTTATCACACTCTGTGATGAATTTTTTGCATTTTTATTGGCTCTCAAACTTTTATTTTACCTGTTTTATCATTTTATTTTATCCTCTGAATGTAAAATAACAAAAAATAGTTATATGTATACACTTGCTAGAAGACACGTAAATTATGGATGATCTTGTTTATATTTATGAACATACTTCAAATATTTCATATTTAATTTTTTTTCTCTTTCTTTATCTTTTGCTGCTATTATTTTATTCAAAATAGCCTTGGAAAAAATGCAAACATCTAGAGATAGATGGATACATTATAACACACTTGGAAAAACTCATTTCTGAACAATTATTATATATTGCAGTTGAGGGCCATGCCAATATATATGCCCTTCTAGCTATTTCATTTCACATTAGCTATTACTGTTGATTCACTTACAATGAGGTTGTCAATTCTGGGCAAGGAGAACAGCCATCAGTCAAACTGCATTCTTATCAATGGTATTTAATAAGCTACTGTGCTCCCATCCTAAAAACAGATTTACAGAATTCATTTTCTCTCTAGATAAAGCACAGTCTTATAAATGGCTAGGAACTATTTTCTAAAAAAAAAAAAAAAAAATTATGAAAGGTTTTTTCCTGTTTGAAGAACCCCTTCTATATGTAAAGATTTGCTAAAGATCATCTAATCAAATTAAAGAGCTATTTCCATTGGTAGCATATGCTATCACTTTATGATCAATGTTTTTTTTTTTCACTGCACAACAAAACTCTTGTCTTTTTGGCTATGCAGGGAACTACAGCCCGATTCACTTAAACTGAGCTGTTTCCTGTCACACCAGGTGGCTGCAGCACCAGTTAGTGATGCAGGTTTGGAAGCCAAAATCAGGAGTGGATCATAAAAGCAGAGAAAGTATTAAGGACAAACACTGCTTTTCCTCTTTTATTGATTTACCCCTGGTTTTGGCTTTAAAAACAGTGATCATATTTTCAGCTGAAGCCACCCCACCCTACCCCATATTCAAAGATCAAACCATCACTTCACCCTTCTAGAAATAATATTCACAGTTCTCAGCCACTGTGTCAGTCCTGAAAAGTGTGGCGTGCATTTGTATTCAGCCCCTTTTACTCTGATACTCCTAAATAAATTCCAGTGTGTCCAATTGCTTTCAGAAGTCACCTAATTAGTAAATAGAGTCAATATGTGTGTAATTTATTGTCAGTATAACTACAGCTTTTCTGGGCAGGCCTCAGAGGTTTGTTAGAGGAAATTATTGATCAAACAGCACCAAGGAATAACCCAGACAGGTCAGGGATAAAGTTGTGGGGATGTGCGAATAAGGGTTAGGTTATAAAAAAAAATATCCCAAGCACTGAACATCTGAAGGAGCACTGTTCAATCCATCATTCAAAAATGGAAGTAATATGGCACATGCTACCAAGACATGGCTATCCACCTAAACTGACAGCCAAGGCAAGGAGAGCACGTATTAGAGAAGCAGACAAGAGGCCCGGAGTCACTCTGGAGGAGCTGCAGTTATCCACAGCTCAAGTGGGAGAATCTATCCACAGGACAACTATTAGTTGTGCACTCCACAAATCTGGCCTTTATGGAAGAGTGACAAGAAGAAAGCCATTTTTGAAAGTAAGCCATAAGAAGTCCCATTAGAATTTTGTCACAATCCATGTAGGGGATACAACAAACATGTGGAAAAAGGTGCTATGGTCAGATTAGACCAAAGTAAAGTTTTTGGCCTAAATACAAAATGCTATGTGTGGCAGGAAATTAACCCTGCACATCACCCTGAACACACCATCCCCACCGTTAAACATGGTGGTGGCAGCATCATACTGTGGGGATTCTTTTGGTTAGCAGGGACAGGGAAGCTGGTCAGAGTTGATGGGAAGATGGATGGAGCTAAATACAGGGCAATCCTGGAGGAAAACCTGTTAGAGGCTGCAAAAGACTTGAGAATGGGGTGGAGGTTCACTTTCTAGCAGGACAACAGCCCTAAACATACAGTCAAAGCTACAATGTAATGGTTTAGATCAAAGCATTTTCATGTCACATCAGTTAGGTAGATACGGACAAGGACAGTGAGATCCTGTACTGCAATCCCCCACTGTCTCTACCTATTTGCAGTACAAGCCCTAGATGGCTAGACTGCAACTGGTTGAAAGGCCCTATGCTACTTAAGTACAGAGACAGACAAACAAACCCAGACAGACAAACACAATACCAAAGTCTTCAAAAATGGGTCAGAACCAAATGGTCTATCCACTACCAGTACTGGAGATGGAGAATGGTCAGAAGACAAGCCGAGGTCAGAAACAAAGGATATCAATAAGCAAAATAATAATGAGGAACTATTCCTTTTCAAACAAGACTATCACTGACAATGATGTATGGCCAGGAAGGGATTTAAAGGGGTTATCCAACCCTTATAATGACCCCTTCAATGCCCAGGCACCTTGTATGGATTATACTTACCTGCTCCCTGGCACCTGCGTCGCTCAGGATCCCTGCACGGCCTGCTATTGGTTGCTCCCTCCCGTTGCCAGATGTTTTGATCCGCATGACGAGGATGAGCCTCCCTAGCAGATCTGGAGCGACGCGGGTGCTGGGGAGAAAGTAAGTATACAAGGGGCCCAGGCATTGTAAGGGTCATTATAGGGGTTGAGTCCCTGGATAAGAACCTGAAAGGTGCATGACTCGGTGCACTATTAGTCAGAAAAACTAGTACACAGTAATAGAGAAGCAGAGGTAAACAGCCACTGTAATCTCCCCCAGCACACTCCTGCCGCAGGGAGAAACAGAGCATTACATACTGTTACTAAGTATGCAATTGCATCACCAGGGGGAGTGGCTCAGCTGCGCGTCTCTCCCGATGTGGCCATGCTAAGTCTGAAGATCATGCCACTGGAGCCCAGACAGGTAAGTTTATTACAATTCATGTGTTAAAATGGCCCAGTCAAAGTCCAAACCTAAATCCCATTGAGAATCTGTGGCAAAACTTGAAAATGGCTGTTGTTAGAAGCTCTCAATCCAACCTGACTGAACTTGAGCTATTTCGCAAACAAGATTGGGCAAAAATGTCAGCCCTTAGAAGTGCAAATCTGGTAAAGACATTCCCTTAACAGACTTGCAGCTGTAATTACAGCAAAAGGTTGTCCTACAAAGTATTGACTCAGGGGGGCTGAACAAAACTGCACATCATACTTTCCAGATTTCTATTTTTAAAAAATCTTGAAAACCATGTATGATTTTCTTTTCAATTCACACATATTTGCTACTTTGTGTTGGTCTATCACATAAAATCCCAATAAAATACATTTAAGTTTGTGGATGTAACATCAAAAAATATGGAAACATTATACTATAATGGCTCAGTTTTACAGTGGTGACCCTTTTGACCAAGTAAAATTAACTATCTTGACAATCACAAGTAACTTAAAAAATGCACTGATTCAGCAAGACTTGCATACCATGCCCCTGTCAGCAGTCTAAGGCTAGGTTTTCACAAAACAGCTGTGATGTAGCGACCAGAACCCTGCCTGCAGAAGCCAATGGCTGCATGAATTTGTGGTTAATAATAAATAATAATATTATTGAAGTATTACCTTCAAATTTTTGTGGCCATTGACCGCCTCGAGTGTATGGAGGTTTGGCACAAACCAGCCTCATCACTGCATGAAAACCCAGTCATACTATGCCTCTTCTTTGCTCTTGTATCCAACTATGACATGTTCTTCTTTCCATGGTCACACAAGTATAGATGCTGACCATAGATCCTTTCATTTGCTGGCTTCCTCTTTTCATAACCTTGCTTTATCAGCACATGCGCTGCTCTGCAGCAGCCCATTGGAAATGCTGATCATACACAGTAAAATAAATTAGCAGAGGACCATGGACACAAAGTCTCCTGCCCAATGAGATGCTTGGCATTCTACAATTAGATGAAGACAGACTGAGCTCAGGAGCACCTTCTGCAAACACAACAGTCCTGGAAAAGATAGTCTGCACAGCATTGTTGCAATGCCCATCCTCACAACAAAGATTTCCTTGGTGAGGCAAAGCACTGAAACAGACAGAGGGAAAATGATACATAATATTTAATTTCCTATAAATGTGTGGGCCTTAGGATTTTAGCCCCTTTTAATGGACAAAAACAATGTTTCAGATGCCTTTACCTTTCCTGTAAATGCATTTAGGTGAATATAACGAAAGCCCATGCATGTCATGTTGTGATGCTCTCCTGTCTTGGATTCACTATATGTAGGTAATATAATACAATAGCCTAATTTTCTTCTTAAAATATGTTAATAGAGCCAAGACGATCGTATAGAAAGTATAGGACATCACGGGAAGTCCTCCTTGCGTATTAGAAATGTGATGCTATCAGATGCAGGAAGATATGATTGTGAAGCAGCAAGCAGAATTGGTGGCCATCAGAAGAGCATGTATCTCAATGTTGAATGTAAGTTTTTAAGTCATTTCCATGTAGTTGTTTTGAAATTGCTGTCTTTAACCCTTGTAGGAAAAAGGAAAACGGGTAAAGGTGAAAATGTGACTGCA
Source organism: Bufotes viridis (assembly GCA_033119425.1). Lineage (NCBI taxonomy): Eukaryota > Metazoa > Chordata > Amphibia > Anura > Bufonidae > Bufotes > Bufotes viridis. Next base: position 42,877,054 of record CM065591.1, on the reverse strand, counting down.
GATGAGCCAGCAGATATTTGCTGATCTAGGATCAGCATATTGCATCTATGTAAGGCTATGGCCAATGGTGATATATGATCTTTGGATGTCTGACCACTTTGACCCCATGATAATAAGAACAGGGGTCTTCAAGTCCCCACTTTGAATGGAACAGTGGTGTGGCATGCACAACCATTCTCTTCTGCTGAGTACAGTGCTTGACTATCTCCATCAACCTGATGGAAGTGAATAAAGAGGTGATCATGTATGTGCACCACTGTTCCATTCATCCATCCACACAGGGGACTCAGGGACCCTTTTTCCATGATCAGTGTGGTCCAGTGGTTGGATTCCCAGCAATAATAGATCCATCATATATTCTGTTGATAGGTTATATATGTTGTTCATAGAAAAACTGAGAGAACTTTTAAACAATGTTCTCTGGGTAATCTGTTTAGATTAGTTCCCCATTAAAATGAAAACTGTCTCTATTAGCCGCCTATAGGTGGCATTAGAGATCAACAGTGCTGTCTACAAATGGGTGGTTTAGTTAACATCAACGTCAAGGTAATAGAACACTGATATCCTAGGGTAGCCACTTATATGTTCTGCTAGACAGAAAGTTTTGATTAGGAAAGAAGTGTATTATACTAATGCAGCCTTCTTGACCAATCACTCTTGTCACGCGTTTTGGCCCATAGACTTCAATGGGAACGCGCAATGCTTGTATTTTGCTCATTTTTGACACTGAAAAACGCGCGTAAAACAAGCGTTTACTATTGCCAAAAACGCGCGACAAAAACACGCGTAAAACGCGCGTCTCAGAAACGCTCAGGTCTGAACCCAGCGTTAGACCTATTAGAAGCACTTTTTCCATGTCTAAAGCCTCAATTACACGTTGTGTTTTGGTCAGTGATTTTCATCAGTGATTTTAACCCTTTCAGCCCCAGGCCAGTTTTCACCTTCCTGTCCAGGCCATTTTTTGCAAATCTGTCATGTGTCACTTTATGTGGTACTGACTTTGGAACACTTTTATTTATCCAAGCCATGCTGACATTGTTTTCTTGTGACACATTGTACTTCATGATAGTCATAAATTTAAGTCAATATATTTCACCAAAAATTTGGAAAAATTCACAATTTTAAAAATTTCTATTTCTCTGCTTTTAAAACAGAAAGTGATACCTCATAAAATATTTATTTATTTAACATTCCCCATATGTCTACTTTATGTTAGCATTATTTTTAAAATGTCATTTTATTTTTTTAGGACATTAGAAGGCTTAGAAGTTTAGAAGTAATTCTTAAATTTTGTAAGAAAATTTCCAAAACCCACTTTTTAAGTACCAGTTCAGTTCTGATGTCACTTTGTAGGGCTTACATAGTGGAAACCCCCCATAAACCCCGCCACAACTCCTACCCGTCCGGAAGATCGGCGGCACGGTCCGCAAATGCGGATGCGGAGAGCACAGTGTGTGCTCTCCGCATCGATAATGTCCCCATTCAAAATTAATGGGTCCGCACCCGTTCCGCAAATTTGCGAAATGGATGCGGACGTAGATTGCGGACGTGTGAATTAGGCCTAACAGCCAAACAAAATTCAATATTTATTACCCTGATTCTGCGGTTTACATAAACACCCCACATGTGGTCGTAAACTGATGTAAGGGCACACAGCAGGGCGCAGAAGAAAAGGAGCGCCATATGGTTTTTGGAAGGCAGATTTTGCTGAACTGGTTTTAAGATGCCATGTCCCTGATGTACCTTACAGTAGGAACTCTCAAAAAGTGACCCTATTTTGGAAACTAGGGGATAAGGTGCCAGTTTTATTGGTACTAATTTGGGGTACATATGATTTTTAATTGCTCTATACTACATTTGTTGTGAGGCAAGGTAACCAAAAAATGGCTGTTTTGGCACAGTTTCTATTTTTTATTTTTTTACAACATTTATCTGACAGGTCATGTGCTATTTTTATAGAGCAGATTGTTACGGAAGCAATGATAGCAAATATGTCTACTTTCTTTGTTTATTTCAGTTTTACATAATAAAGCATTTAAAAAAAATATATATATACAGTATATGTTTTGTGTCTCTATTTTCTGAACACCTTATTTTTTTTATTTTTCTGCCGATCGTCTTGTGCAGGGGCTCATTTTTTTGCAGGAAGAGTTTACGTTTTTATTGGTACCATTTTTGGGTACATGTGATTTTTTGATCATTCATTTTTACACTTTATGGGGCAAGGTGACCAAATAATTGGTAATTTTGGCACAGTTTTTATTTATTTATTTTTACAGCGTTCATCCGGGAAGTATGATTATGTGATATTTTTTATAGAGCAGATCATAACAGACATGTCAATTCCTAATATGTGTACTTTTTCTTATTTATTTAAGTTTTACACAATAATACATTCTGAAACAAAAACAAATATGTGATAGTGTCTTCATAGTCTGAGAGCCATAGCTTTTTTATTTTTTGACCAATTGTCTTGGGTAGGGTCTCATTTTTTGCGGGATGAGGTAATAGTTTGAATGGTACCATTTTCGGGGGCATAAGCCTTTTTGATCGCTTGGTGTTGCAATATTTGTGATGTAAGGTGACAAAAACTGGCTTTTTTGGCACTTTTTTAAAAAAAAATTACGGTGTTCATCTGAGGGGTTAGGTCATGTGATATTTTTATAGAGCAGGTTATTATGGAAGAGGCAATACTTAATATGTCTACATTTTAAATTTATTTGACTTTAGCACAATAATAGCAGTTTTGAAGTAAAAAAAAATCATATTTTAGTGTTTCCATTGTTTGAGAGTGATATTTTTTATAGAGCTGGTTGTTACGGATGCGGTGATACACAATATGTATACTTCTTTTATTTAGTTCACCATAACACAATAATAGCATATTTGAAACAAAAGAAATTATGTTTTAGTGTCTCCATGTTCTGAGAGCTATATATAATTTATTTATTTTTTTGCAATTTTTTTATGTAGGGACTCATTTTTTGCTGGATGAGGCGACAGATTCATTAGTATCATTTTGTAGGACATTCACCTTTTTATCGCTTGGTGTTGCATTTTTTGTGATGTAAGGTGACAAAAATGGCTTTTTATATATTTTTTTATGGTGTTTATTGGATGGGGTGGATCATGTGATATATTTATAGAGTCGGTCGTTACGAATGCGGCGATACATAATATGTGTGTTTTTTCTTCTTTTTTTCTATTTTTTATTATAAACCAGGGGAAAGGTTTTTTCCTTTTTTCACTTGAAACTTTATTTTTTTTTATTAAAAACACTTTTTTTACTTTATTTTTCTGATTTTAACTTTTGGGGGTTTGATACCCCCTGCAATGCATTACAAAACAAATCTGTATTGTAATGCATTGCCTGTTAGTGTATGATCTCCTTGGCACCCGTAGAAGGCAGGTCCCAATGCCGTGCAAGGCATTGGGCAGCCTTTGCATGGCATCCAGCTGCCTTCCCACCTATCGGGTCCCCGCCATAGCAGCACGGGGACTCAATGGACTTCCTCACCCGACACAGATGGGGTTAATGCACCAGCATCAGTGTTTTTACCGATGCCGGAGCATACATCAGGGGTCCAGCTCTGCTGCTGATCGGGCGGGCGCAGCTCTGGCACCCGCCCGATCAGTGCGCCGTAATACTACGGCGCTGGGCGGCAAGTCACGTCCCACTGCGCTGTACTATTACAGTCATAACTAGGCCACCTAGTAGCTTCAGAAAGGCTCATTTGAGCCAGCTCACCATGGAACAAATCTTTTTATGAGTTTTGTGGGTTGTCCATGCCCACTGCTGCTCCTCTCCCTCCATTGGGCATGGCCGCCACAACTCCTACCCGGTCTGTGACTTCCACAGCTCACAGACCTCTCACATCCTTTCAGCAGTCAAAGCCAATAAAGTAGTTCTGCCCTTTCACTTTTAAAAGGCCATAGTGTGCATGCTAATCTGCACCAGCCAAATCTGCACCAGCCAATGAATAGCCACATTGGGGTACTTAGGACACCTTTCCCTATGTAATGATTCCTAAGCAATAGGTTCTAACCTGCTTGTGTCCTACAAAGGTGTTCTGGTGTACATTTATCTACCAGTGTACCAACTTCTGCTTGTTTCCTGGATTTGACCCTTTGATGCCTGACCTCTGCCTGATCTCTGTTCTGACCCTGAGCTGGCTGCCCAAACCTCAGACTGTTTATTTAATTGCACATATTCCACTTGCCTTGACCTGAGCCTGTCTCTGACTCATATTTCCCTGAGGCCTCAATGTTCTGCACCGGTGTCTCTTGACCCACATGAGTCATCAGTTACTTGAACACAGACTATTCCAAGGGGTAGCAGCCTGGTGGTTCCCTTGCATTGAACCCCAGATCTCTGTATAGGGTATAAAGGGTGAATGCAAGGGGGGATGGACTTAGATAATAATCCTGGGAGTACCCCCAAGGAAAATCTGTTCATATGACACAGTTGGTCCACACCCAATAAACATGACCCCCATAAGACTAGTTTTAATTAGTTTTAATTTACAATATTCACCATTAGGCCTATATAACTACTCTTATCAGATTTGAGTAGAATACTATTTTTAATAAAGACTTTGCTAAATAGCTTTATTTTTTCCATTTCTATTTTTTAAGCCTTTAAATGGGGTTTTTTCATCTTTACAGATTATGTGCAAATAGTTTACATATAGCAAGACTAGTAACATAATAATGTTGAAATACAAAATCGGTCTCATATACAGTCTCCTGCTTGTTTGATGTCCTGTACTCTGAACAGGTGGTTATCTCTCCCTCCCTTTTGCTCAGGATAAAACACATCACAGCTGAATTTTGTCTACAATACTACCTTATACCTTTTAGTAGACTGCATGCACACACCTGTAATCAGAGGCACTGTCTGCGAGAAGAGAAAGGAGTCATAGGAACCGTAGATCTTTACTTGTTAATCTCATTCTCAGCAAGCCCTGGCACCATCAAAACAAAGGTGCGCCATGGGGATATCTGCACATTCTCCTTGACTCAGCTATTACACCCGTGCCAATAAGTACACGCCACACCTATAATCATTTACTCTGTAAATCCTCTGATAGCCTTTATGGGTCTCCTAGACCATTGGTCACTCCCAATAACCTTGATTACTACTTGCCCTATATGCTGGACCCAATGATTATGTCTGTTTTCATTACCCTGTCACTGATTCGATCCACTGCCAGTCTAAAGCTGATTGCGATCCATGTTAATCTGTTCCTAATTGTGTTATTGTATCTGAAAAAATGCTGTTAACCCAAGTAGTACAGTTATTTGCTGTATTGTCAATGCCAACTTGGCAATAATTGTACAACTGTACCATGTCTTCCCAACGATAAATAAAGATTTAAAAGAAAAAAAAAAACAAAAAAAACAAAACAAAGGTGCAGCACAACTCTGGGCAAGATGATGAAAATGCAAAATAAATAACTGTGATCTATAGCTGCATCACTTGGTGAACATTTAAATACATTTACAGATGTGTCCTTTCTTGTCTTTTGATTACACTGAACAGTAACTTTGGGGATGTTTTTATGGATGCTCTGGCTTAGTACAGGTTTTTCTGATGTTACTGTGTTTGCTTCTCATATAATTTTTTTTTTTTTACCTTCTATGTTTTATCATAATATTTCTCTCTTTTTTGCAAGATACGATCCAATGTAATATTAAAGTTACAGCTGCAATTTTGACAAACCAATTTAAATGTTCCACAACAAAAGTAATTCATTTGTAATATTCACTGCAAACTATGTTTTCCGACAGATGCACCAAAATTTGTTTCAAATCAAACCATCTATTATTCCTGGGAAAACAATCCAATTAATATCAGTTGTGATGTTATTTCCAACCCACCATCATCAATTTTCTGGAGTAAAGAAAAAATTCTGTTACCGGCGCGGAATATAACAAATATAAAAACCTACAGGGATGGGAAGAAGATTCTGTTAGAGGTGAGAGCAACTTTAAGAGCTTGCATTACTGGTAATGTGTTTTTCTAATAAAAACATAACTTGCTATGCAAAACAAATGTTTATAACACTTCATATACAGATGTAGCAGAGCTGATGTTCTGAATTAACAATATTATCTGCCCAACTTAATGAGTTAAAGGTTTTTTTCAACATCAGCTTCCATTCATTAGGACCTCAATGCCAACTCCAAGGGACCTATCACGTCCCAGGTTTAGTGGAATGCAGAGTGGTATGGAGCAGCCCTTAATAGTTTCTATGTGTCACAGTGCTCCTACCTGAATACAATGCGACCCCAGGCTTAGGCTCCGAAGCAAATAAAGGGGAAAACTTGAGTTAATAAATTGAGTCCAGACCTTGATAAACCTTAACAGCAGCTTTACTTGGGTAAACTTGATTCCAGACAATATTCAGGCTGTTCTTACATTCAGGCTTTCTCTTGGTTCCAGCAGGCTTAAACTGGCAGGCAATTATTTTTTTTTAACTCTTTATTAAAGATCTTCAGAATATACAAGCATAAATATAGCTATAGGAGGTAAAATGAACAGACCTTCTCAAGATTCAATATGTTCACAAACAATGGGTAAAAACTAGTGATGAGCGGCAGGGGCAATATTCGAATTTGCGATATTTCGCGAATATTTGGGTCAGTGCCTGAGGAAGCGCGGTTGCGCGAAACGGCCGTCGCCTGTTGCGTGCGTCCACGCCAAGGCGGTCTGCCCCATACTGCCGAAGTTTGCAAGACTACTACAAACAAATAAACGCATCGATTGGTGAGTGCCGTCTCGGCTATTCTTTCTTCGTCATTACATGCACCACATGAACTGTCATTATTATCGGGACTGAGCACCACTTGAAGCGGTCTTGTATAGGGATTGAGGGAGTTGCTGATAAGAGGACACAGCTGGACATTGGGAGCATCTCGGAGTGCCACAGAAAACTTCTCTTCATATTGCTGGAATATTCGCCATATATTCGCAAATTCGCAAATTTGTAATCTCATCATTATTTTCCGATTGCGAAAATTCGCACTAAAAACTTGCATATATTTGCATACAAATTTGCATAAAATTTGCATAAAAGTTCTCATAAACTGGCATTTAAGATATCTTTTAAATACCAGTTTATGCAATTTTTTTTTCTAATTTATGCGAATTTTTCGCAATCGGAAAATAATGACATTATTTTATTGCTTGCGAAAATTTGCATATAAAAAATTTGCATAAAAATGAATATTCGCAATTGCGAATATATTTTGCGATATTCTAAATATTCGCGAATTCTCGAAGTGCCGATATTTGTGATTAAAATTCGCAATTCGAAAATTCGTGATCATCACTAGTCAAAACAGGGTAACATCGGTCAACACATCACGGTTCAAAGGCTGGCACGTAAGTTCTACCCCTGTCCAAGGTATTTATCCGAGACAAGGGAATCATCCGAGGTGAAGTATGTATCTGAGACAAATATATCTGAGACACAAATATCTGAGACGTATATATCTGAGACGGGTCGCTTTGAGCACTAGATTTTCATTGGTAGGCCGGAAATTGGAGAGAGAAGCAATCCCATCCCCCCTGGTGGAGTTCTTAAAGAAAGAAAGAGGGAGGTATCAGAGCATTGGAGGAGTTAAAAGGATAGAGTGAACGGGTATTAGATTTGGTATCCCCTATGTGAACTCTATTTCTCCTATACCTGAACAAAAACATGGTGCGATCTTGCTTCCCAGGAAGACAATTCTTCCAGCCTATAAATTTGGTCGATTTTGAGGTACCACTGTTCCCTGGCTACAGCCAGTGAGTGGGAATCAGGATTTTCACTGCACCTAATAGATGTTCAAAAAACCTGGTGTTGGACGGACCTGTACTTTTGGGGGAAATATTTAATAGGGCCAAATTAGGTGAAGGGAGGAAAGAGGTCCCACAGATTTGGTATCCAATTTTAAAAATCTCTTCCCACCAGAGCAGGAGTTTGGGACAGCTCCACCAAATATGAAAGTAGGTTCCTCTATCCGCCAAGCATCTCCAGCATGTGTCCGAGGCTGTGGCTGAGTATAGACAGGTCTTATCTGGGGTTTTGTACCACCGAGTAGCGATCTTGTATCCATTTTCCTAAATTTTCACACATCTCGAGAGTGAGTGTGGAGAGATACATATTGCGGAGATTTCCTCGCTTTCTAGGGTTCTGTTAAGATCTCAAAGTCCAACAAAATTAGGGATTAATGAGGAATGCAGAGTTTATTATATATTTGAGAGATTAATTTGATGGGAGGAGTAGGTTGAGAGACGAGATTTTCAAACCATGTGAGAGGTCGAAGGAGAGCATTTAGTTGACCATGCTGAGACATATATGCTTTAAGAGAGTATATCGAGTTGAGGCGAGAGGTCAGGGCCCCTAAAAGGCGTTGTAGAACTTCACTAGTAATGGGGTCCTCGTTTTGATATAGGTCCCTAATTCTCGTCTCGGACAATTTCACATTAGGCGTAGTTCCGTCCCTTAAGGCTTGAGGTGCTAAGTGAATTATGTCTCTCACCATCCCTAAAGGGAAGGGTAGGGGAATTCCTAAGTTGGAGCTCTGCAGGGCACTCCAAGCTTGAAAGGTGGCTTTCATAAGAGGGGATATGTTGGATTTAGGAGGTATAGGAGACTTTTTCCCTAAGAGAAAGACATGAAAAGAGGAGCACAGCAAGGTTTGTTCCATCGATACCCAGGATTTGTTGGGGGGGTTTCTCAACCAGTGAACCAGTCTCTTCAAAAGAACAGCATGGCCATATAACTCTGGGTCAGGTAGGGATATTCCGCCCCTGCCTTTAGGGTAAGAAAGGGCTTTATATGACCTTCTCACCTTCTTTTTGTTCCAAATGAAGGAACTAAAGAGGGAGCAAAGAGTGGAATAATATTTTGAAGGCACTGGAATTGGGAGGACTTGTAAAAGGTATGTCAGTTTGAGGAGTATTAGCGACATAAGTATATTTTTTCTCCCAAACCAGGATAAAATAGGTAAGTCCAGGCTTCCCCTATTTCATTTTTTTCAATAGGGGAAGGTAATTCAAATCAAAGAGACGGTTTGGGTTTGTACAGATCTTAACTCCCAAATTGGTCAGATGAGAGGATGTCCAGTTGAAAGGAGAATTAGATTCCAATCTACGTTTCAGGGTTCTGGAGAGACTGCCCAACTTCGTCGAGACAAAAAGATATGGAAACATGGATGGTCAGGGAATCACAAAAATAGGTTATGTTTATAGTTGAACAAAGAACAGATGTCCCATGTAATTATTTTTGTGATTCCCTGACCATCCATGTTTCCATATCTTTTTGTCTCGACGAAGTTGGGCAGTCGCTGTCCTGTCGGCAGGGAAACTCAGGGAATAACAATTCACACATAACAGGAGTTGTTAGGGATATAGTCCCGACGTTCTTCCCCTTCATCTATCCTGTTTCTTTTATGTCTTCTGGGGGCTTTGAGCCTCCTTTTTTGTGTTACTATTTGGGGCCATGTATTTCCTTTTAAGGATGTATTAAAAGTTATTTTTTAAAAGGTATTAATTGTTACATTTAGCATATGGTTGTTTGGTACCTTGTTTTTCCAATCTTGATTAGGGATCTTGACAAACCTAATTGGTTACATTGATTTACTTTGAAGTTGGAATAATTTCCTTAGGTCTCCAGGTGACTATACATTTTTGGTAATCTCAGGGTTACTGACCATCGGGAGCATATCATCCGCGAATGTGGCTGTTTTGTGTTGTTGATCTCCTAGGGTTATGCCTTGAATGTCACTGTCAAGGCAAATAGTTTGCAGGAGAGTTTCAAGTGTCAAAACAAAGAAGAGGGGAGAAAGGGGACACCCGTCTGGTACCATTTCGTATGCAGAAAGGGGCTGAGAGAATGTCGTTGACTGCTATAGAAGCTGAAGCATGTTGATACATTGCATTAACTGCCTGAATGAAAGGGTCAGGAAAGTTCTGACAATGTAAGACTGAGTACATACAAGGCCAGCTAACTCTGTTAAAGGCCTTCTCAGCGTCCGTGCTGACAAGGACCAGTGGCAGAGCTTTTTTATTGACATAGTGCAAAATGTTGAGTACCCCAGCAGTGTTGTCTTTCCCTTCTCTGTTTTTGATAAAGCCTACTTGGTCTCTGTGTATCAAGGAGGGCAAGATTTTGGCTAGGCGGTTGGCTAACATTTTGGCCATTAGCTTTCTGGCAGGAAAACTTAATAACTCCGCTTTCTCTCTTTCTCTGCTGGTCTGAGAGGCTTGTTTAGTAACTCTGCTTTCTTTCTCTCTACTGTGCTAAACCATACTTGGGTCTTGTTACTGGACTTTTAATTAACTTAATTTAAATTGAAATTAACTTAAATTAGCATGGAGTCTTGGTGCTCTACAAGCTACTTCCTTTTTGTTGCTTCTGCTCCAGCCGAAGAACAATTTCCTCTGGCTGCTACTTTATTCAGGTCTTCTTAGATCCAATATCCAATATCCACTTCTGCCCAATGGCGGGGGGATGGAATGGTGAGTTACATTCTGTTTAAGGAGAGTGGTGCATTCTCTTTTCCAGAAATAGCCGAGGGTGATTGCTTTGCATTTTTTGGAACACCCAAAAAAAAAAAATTGAATGGAGAGCATTGGGGGCCTTGACTAGAGATTAATGTCCCAGAGGTGGGACTCACACCTGTCTGGCATTGGTGGCATATCTTAGCGATACACCAAAATAAAAGATGGGCCTAGCTCTTTCAGGATATTGTGACACTTTGGTGCCCATATATGTATGATTAAGAAAGACTCTATGCAATTGAAACATCACCCTGCCAGGTTAATAAAATAAAACACACTTTTTTTTCACAAAGACATGGAGTGCTGTGGTTTTCTTCACATTTAGATGTCTACCATGGGTCTGAGAGACTTGAGTCTGAGACCGTGAGCACTGCCTGTAAAAAGTTATATATGATCCAATGCATTGGACCACTGGAGTGCTGCTGACCTGCCTTCTTACTCCAGAATTGTTATCTCAATGGGGATACAATAGTTGATAAAACAGACAACAAGTGCAGATGTAACCTCTGTACCTCCTATAGTAATGCTCCTGTTTATGCCTTTATGTGCAGAATGATTAATTTTTGCACTATTTATTTTCCTAATTTATCACATTTAAGTCAGTGATCCATGAATTTGGATTGTGTTCCGAGGCAGTGCTTTATTTTTTTCTCAGACTTTTTCTCATAAAATTGGGCATCATTCAACTTCTTGGATGTTTTGCATTCTCAATTTTGTTAGCACCCGGAAGAATTATGGAGAGTTTTTGTGCCATTAATCATCAAAGGTCTTGGACCTAGCAGACTAAACAAACATTTATCAAACTGTAAGTCATAAACCCGTGTTCAGATAGCTGTAGATATGCTGTGTAATCACTGCCGTATTCATTATTCATGGCATTCTTTTATTTTCTTTGAGCAGGACAGTATCTCAGATGACAAAAATGATATATTTACTAAAATGAACACTCTACCATTATTTTCCTTATTTAGCTCAAATCAATTTTATTATTCTTCAAAGATATGATTAATATTAAACATCAAAATTATTATTAATTATGTTTAATCTGTTTTTGTTAGAGTTTAGCTAAGCAGAAAATTATGCTATGTAGAGGAGCACCCTTACAAATTAATCGCAACAAAATGTATGTATACAGCAGACTCCTCCACTTGTAGCATCGGCGATCCTTCGTCACCCCCCGATAAAGGATCGCTGAGACGTACGTCGGGGTTGGTGCCCTTCCGGAGACTTACACCATGGGTAATTAATACCTACAATGCATCTTGGTTTAATTTGTTTCTGCACATGCACACTAATGACTAAGGATAAGAGAAGCGAGCTTTGGATCCATGATCTGAAGTTGTTTTGCTCCAAAATTCATTTGAATGCTGTACGGAGATCGGTCTCTATACAGCATTAATACCTGTTTTAAAATGTTTTTCAAATTGAATAATGAAATACTGAAGTTATTCACTAAAGTCTCACGAGACTGCAGTGATAGCTCACTTTGCCTCGCTGGAGCGCATGCATTTTAATGCTGTATGGAGACAGATCTCTGTACATCATTAAAACAAATTTTGGAGCGAAGCAACTTTGGATGTTCGATCCGAAGTTCGCTTCTCTCATCCCTACTAATGATGTTGGTCGCTGAAATACTGATTATATTAGCCCTGGGTATTCCCATCCAGTGATGCCGACTTTTTTCCCTGCAATGTTTTTAACACCTTTTTATAGATGAATTGATAAAGCATTTATTATTACCTATAGTGTGGTCTGGCAATTTTCTGATCGGAGATGATCGGAGATAGTAAAGGCACATTCCACTCAATAATACATAAGGGGAAATAGGGCAGAGGGTTGGTAGAGAGGTTTGGATCAGATAGCCACAGATATAGCAATAGTTAATTTGACACTCAACACATTAAATATACAGATGCACCAAACATTAACTTGACTATTTTGGTGGCCTTTGTTGTGTTAAACAGGTTATCTCCTGTAAAAGGTCTAAAATAACCATAGAATGGATACTACCCACCCTTTTTTCCCTACTTTTACCTTCACTGCGCTCAAGTGCTCTTCGCTGTTATTTATTTTCCTGGCTACAGTGGTGATCCATGTACACAACTGACCGCTGCCTCCAGTCACTGGCCTCAGTAGTGATGTCCCATGTACTACTGAGTCTAGTGATTGGCCGCACAGAACGTTACCGCTGCAGCCAGGAAGGCAATTTCAGGAGTGGGTAAGACTGGAGGGCGGTGCTGGAAGTAGCAGGGGAGTGGTGGACATCCATTCTTTTGTCATTTCTTCTACCTAACTAATATGCCACCAATATATGAAGTAAGATAACTCCTTTAAGGAGAGCACACCGCACATTGTTAGCCCAGCTCCCCTACGATTCTGCCCCCACACGCAGGTATGGGCACTGGGCTTCTTTCTTCATTGCTTCCCACTGCTACACGCCATGCTGACAGGCGCTGGCAGAGGGGTTCTTAGCTGTGGTCTGCATTCCTGCTATCAGCATTTCCCTCCTGGCTCTGAGCAGAGCTTGCGCTCCGGCTCAGAGTTTCTTGTGCGTATTTAAGGTGTGTGCGGGCGTGTCTCTCCTCCATTTGTGAGGCAGCCTGCACATGCCCTCTGTCTTCTCCAGCCTATAGATGGTCTACAGGAAGGCGCCTGAGCAACTTAGGTTCCTAGCTAGACTATTTTCCTGTTTGTTCTGTTGGTTGTTATCTTTCTGTGTACCGGACTTTGGAATACGTATTATGGACTTTGCCTTATTTCCGCTTGCTCTGACCCTCATCTACATTTACGGACTTTGATTGCCACCTGCTCTGACTTCCGCCTTCGTACCCTGACTACGCCTCCGTCTGATCAGCCTCTGGCCTCCCAGCATCCACTGGGTGTATTGTGTCACCTGGAGGTCAGTCCAGTGGGTTCACACTCTGGTCCTGATTCCCTCGTGTTCCAATTCTCCTCTAAGGTAGCAACTGGTACTCCCCTTGAGAGAGTTTCTCCTCACCATCAGAGTTATTGCGTGAAGAACGAGGGGTGTGCTCAGACATTGTCCTCAGAGGGAGTTGGTCACGTGGGGCAGCGGTTTATCACCTTCTGGTCATAACACACATGCCTGGTATGCTCTTCAGTTATTGCTATGGGAGTTTCGAAGATAGTGGAGCATGTGTGCTTGGCGATTTTCCTAACATACATAGCGGTGAAAGGAGGGTGGCCGCGCATGTATTTTGCTGCCTTCTGTACACTTCAGCTGTCCTGTTCTGGAGATAGGAGAGAGTCCCAGGCCTTTTTGGCATCCATCCATGATATCAATGTCCTAGATGGGCCAACCCCTTTAAAGGTTCCATGGTAAACAATTATTTTTCCCCACCAGTTAGTAAGCAGTGGCACGAAAATGTTTTATCCTTTGCATAGCAATAGAAATGATGGTCTGCCGATGGCTCAAATAAATCTCAACATCGGGTGGAGATCGACTTGACTTCACTTCAAGTTCAGGCAACAAAACCTGAACATAAAGTATGCACTTATGGTGCAGGGTTAGAGAAGGAGGAAAAAAGCCTTCTAACAGAGTCAGGAGAAGAAGAGAAACTCTTTTCATATCCAAAATTGGTAAGATTATAACAATACAGCATAATAGGTATCAGTTCCATGAAGATGACAAGCCACATGTGCATTGAGACGGCTGTGAAGAATGATGAAGATCAAAGTATTGTCAGTGCATTAGTAGATGACACTTTGCACTCTAAGAAATAAAAAAAAACTATTAACAATGAGTAAAAGCATAAATGGATTTCAAGTATTCCATAATAAATATTTTGAAATTCTGTTATTTTGTGTTTTTTTAATGCATTTTGTATGAAATATATATAGAGGCTGCAGCCTCAGATAACTAATATTCCCCTCCACAGACCCCCTACCAATGCTTTTTCAATGCTGCCAGGCTTCTTGCTGCTCTGTATTTTCTGTCTCAACACACAGATAATGCCTGCTCAGCCAACCACTGGAGGAGACGTGTCACAGCTGTGGTCGGTCATTGGCTGAGAGGGCATTTCCTGTGTATTGAGAAGGAAGTAGAGAGCGACAGGGATTCGGGCAACATCGGAACACAGCAGTGGTGGATTGGGGAGGTTAGTCTTGGTTCTTTTGCCGTCCACCAATGTTTTTTTTTTTTTTATTCTGAAAAACCCCTTTAATACTGCATGAAGCTTTTTCTTACAAGCAGTGATTTGCCTTTGAGAAATGTTTTATTACTCTCACAAAATTATGAAAATAAAGTGCCATCATACTGAGCACCATTGATCAAATAAAAAAAGGAAAAACCACTATAATATGATATAATGCCCATGTATACATAAATGATAAATATGAATGATAGTAAATACCCATGCGGAATTCCTTCGAGTGGACAGTAGGGGCAGCCACATGGCTCATGAGGTCAGAATATACAGATATTTAAATGAATATGTTCCTTTAAAACTATAAACATGCTCACTTCTTCATGCTCTATAACATGTTGTCTGAAGATTGCATTGCACTTTCATGGTAAAAGGTTTCCTTTAAAGGGATTGCCCCCTTTTTTACAGACCCTACAGCGTGGCCAGACCTGCAAAGGTGATGATACCTACTTGATCCCCGCTGCTGGATCCTGGCTACGACTGCCAGCTCTGCAGATTCTGGATCTCCTCACATCAACATCCATATTGATGGGGAGCATGTGACTGCTGCAGCCAATCACTGCCCGAAGCAGTCACATATCACCCATGCCTCATGTCAATGGTTAATGTGCTGCATGGGTAACACGTCACTGCTGAAACCAGCGATTGGCTGGTCACTTGCCCTGAGTCAAAATTGGTGTTGATACAGAGAGATGCAGGACCTGCATAGTCTGCAGTGGAGTGATGAAGCTGAAACCCTGCAATGGGGCTAAGGCAAGTATGATATTCACCATGATAAGTTTGATAAGCCACACTTGGCAGTCTAAAAAAAAAGGTGGACAACCCCTTTTAAGCTATTGCAAAATATTACTGGCAGTACCATGCCTTGCCACATGGTCTGCTGTTACGAGGTAATACTGTATGTATTATGTGGAATACAAAGAATAGAAAAGTGGTTTGCATAAAAACAAAAATAAAAAAAAATCAACTTTTCTGTTTGTATATGTCACTGCCACTGATCTATGGTCCATCTTATTACCTAGCTGTATGCAATCACTGGATTTTCTTGTTCAACTATGTCACATGTGGCTAGTGAATGCCGTGAACTTTAATGTCCACATGAATGGACTATCTGAGAGGTAGGCCTTGATTGGCTGTCATGATTACATGGTTTGATATCACATGGATGATTGCATATAGCTGGTAAGCCAATGATACTAAAGTGGATACAGACTCAATTAATTGATGATATTGCAATGTGCTTAGCTGTATCGTATTAGGTTTGATATAAATTATTTATGTATAATGTTTTTCAGTGTTATATTTCTTTTTTTTATCTTTTTTTAAAAATTTAAGATAACTCCGATATCAGACAATGACTTTGGACGATACAACTGTACAGCAATCAATTCAATAGGTTCAAGGATTCTGGAATATACGCTCACGTTGGCTGGTATGTGCAGTATCATTCTTATATAATAGATCTTTACAAATGGGTATTCAGACTCTTTGCCTTAAGACAAATAGCTTTGCCAGTCACTCAGAAAGAGCTTAAGGACTTGTATTTGTCTTGTGTTCACTTCAGGATGTTGGGATTTTGTTTTTACACATGGTTACAAATGGTACATTTTGAAATGAGTTAAATTGAGTGAATGATTTCCCTAAACAATAACTTGTGTGATATTTATAGTGTAACCATGTACTCGGAAAACAGAGGCAGGTGACTGGGCATGAGGTACAGCTGACCAGACATCTGATGCTCACATCCCGCCATGGGATATTGTTCTCAAGCTTCTCATTAGCAGGCCATTGTCAGGCACAGTATACAGATTGTCTGTAGAACTAGGTCATCTCAATTATGAACGGGAAGTTGTAGTTTTGCAACAGCTGGAAAGCTAGTTGTTGACGACCAAAGTGTTAAAGGAAATCTGTCATCAGTTTTGACCATACTAAACTGCTGACAGCCCTAGGTAGGGGCTGGATTCTGCTCCTGGATCCTATCTGTTGGGTGGATTTCTCACACCCAGGACCCCCGCCGATCAGCTGCTTAAGAAGGCACTGGCACTCTCAGAAGCGCTGCAGCCTTCTCGCAGCTTTCTCTAGGCCATGGTTCATGTTCATCAGTCACATGACTTAGGTGCAGCTAAGCCCTATTGACGTGAAAGTGGCATAGCTGCGATACCAGACACAGCCGTTGTACAATCTACCAATGTAGCTGAGCTAAAACTGACTCTGATAGCACATGGCACAGTTTTATCTTGGTTATCTCCTGACAAAAGCCATTGAAATCCATTGAAAAGTTAGTTATCTTTTTCTCATCATTCTTTACGTAACTCGTTAACCATCATGTTTAGCTGATGGCACTTTCCCTGGTGAGCAGGGAAAAGGCCATGCCACTTCTCAAACAGCTGATTGGCGGGGGTCTCCAGTGTGCCACCATTAAATGTTATTTTGATATAATTCAACATGAAAAACTAGTTACTTGTGTAATTTTCTTTCTGTTACAAAGATGCTCTGTTGTGAGATATTATCTTTACTGCAATATAAAGTTGCCACCTGGTGTTTAAACTGTATAGTAATGTGCACATCCAGCTACTGAGGTGGTCGCACATGCTCAATTCTATGCTTCAACTGCCACTAATATATCTACTGCTAGAAGCTGTGACAGATAAAAAGAGAGAGCTGCAGCAGAAAATACATGTACGCTGAGCTATCTAGTGCTCTCAGCAGTTTGAATACCCTTTAATCTCCTAAGGACACAGGACGCCCGCTGCGGGCATCATAGCCGCGGGTGGCCATCTGCTTCTTGAAGTAGACACCTGCAGCTCATGTCTGCGACCAGCAGCAATGCCGATCGCGGACATTTAACCCCTCAGATGCCGTTGTCAATCCTGACCACGGTATCTGAGCGCCACAAACTAAAATTTTTACTTTCGGTTAGCGCTCCGGCTCCCCCGTGTGGCTATTGGAGGAGTCGGAGTGTGCCTGCAGCAGCCTGGGTCTCTATGAATGAAACCCAGGCTGCTGTATAGTATTTCCTATGAAGCCTAACCTGTAATAGGATCCATAGGAAATATGCGATTTTCTCATGTATTCCAATGCTATTGCAATGTATGAGAATAGCAATCAGATGATTGATTGTTATAGTTCTCTATGGGAACTACAGGAAAGTGTAAAAAAAAAAAAAGTTAAAAAAATAAATAAATAACAAAAAACATAAAAGTTAAAAAAATAAAATAAAAAATACACATCATGGGTGTCGCAATGTGCGAAAACGCCCATACTATAAAAATATAAAAAACATATTCCCCATACGGTAAACAGAAAAAACGGAAAAAAGCGTCCAAATGGCTTATTCGCCATTTTTGGACGCTTCATTTCCTCAAAAAAATTTAATAAAAGGTGATCAAAAAGTCATACACACCCCAGAATAATATCAGTAAAAAGATCAGATTACGACACAAAAAATAAGACCCTATGAAGCTCCATACATATAATTACAAAAAAGTTATAGGGGTCAAAATATGACAACAAAAAATAAAAACTGATTTAAAAACTCAAGAAAACCTATACATATAGGGTATCGCTGAATTCGTACTGACCTGTAGAATAAAACTATCTGGCCAGTTTTATCGCACCTTGAACGTCGGTATTTAAAAACCCGCAAAACTATGGTGGAATTGCTTTTTCTTAGCAATTTCACCCCATTTGGAATTTTTCAACCACTTGCCACTACATCATATGCAATATTAAATGGTGTAGTTGGAAAGTACAACTTGTCCCTCACAAAACAAGTCCTCATATGGCTATGTAAACCAAAAAATACAAAAGTTATAGCTCGGGGAAGGCAGGGAGCGCAAAACGAAAACATAAAAAAAAGAAAGCCTACGGTCCTTAAGGGGTTAAGGGGTTAAAGAGGTTGAGAAAGTTTGGGGAGGGGAGGGTTTGAAAACTCCCCCCCCCCTTCTCTTTCAGCCTGGGCTGCTCCGCTATTCTCCCTTGCTGTAAACATCTGATCAGACATGGCTGTGGAGCCGATCGCTTGCTGCGGCAGTGAACTTCTTCCCGTGCGTCATGACAAATGGTAACGTGATTAAAGGGGAGTAGGTTACCTGGGCGGACAGCGTTGGGCTCCAGCCATGTTAAACCAGATATTTACAGCAAGAGATCCAAGGCTAACCCCCACCCCTACTCCCCAAGAACTTGCACAACCCCTTTATTGGAATGTGTATCCTGCTTATGGTAGGATTTATTAAAAGGGTATTTCAGTGTTTGGCGAACTTCAAAGGAGGTTGCAGGGCCATTATACACAGAGCAGTAGTAAAAAACTAATTCAAAACCCTAAGACCTAAATCTTAGGGGCCTGTTTCAGAGTTACTCAAAAGTTACTCAGAAGCTAACATAAATCACACAAAATCAGAAACTTCAGCTCACCCACGCTTGTCTTGTGGCCGTGTAAGAAAAACAACTTCCTGCATCCAAGCCGTAGTAAAATCCATCCAGGTTTATTAATTGCTCTAAAAGTCCATATGGTTGATAAGAATCACAAAGCGGTCAACGCGTTTCGACGTGTTGTCTTAATCATGAGATCATGACTTTTCTCCTGTGCTCCACATCTGTGAACATGCTATGTAGATTCTGCCATTCTCCAATTATCTGGACTTTGCCATCATCTTCCAAGCTTAAAGGGATTCTCAGGGTATACTGAGTTTTTGCCAAGTGTCTGCAGCCTGCCTGCATAAATAAAAAAATCATACTTACCTGCACTCTGTCTCTCCGTTCCTCTGTACTGCCTCCATTGTGTCCATGTTATGGTTCCTGGCTTGTTTTCTCCCAATGCTGCTTGGCCATGGTCCCAATCTCCAGGGCAGTCAATGACTGGCTTCAGCGGTGATGTGTCCAGAACCAGAAGAAAACAAGCGAGGAATCAGAACATTGACACAGTGGAGGCAGCACAGAGGACTGGAGTGGCAAGTATGAATTTACGCTGGCAAGATGCAGGTACTTGATAAAAATGAAGTATTTCCAGAGAATGCCATTAATTCTGCTCCTTGGCTCCACTGAGCCTTCTCTGTGTGTTCCTGGACTGCCTTATTGCCTCACTTTTATATTCTCTTCACACTTCTGTTCATTACTGCTGCATCCATCGAAAGCTGCAAATTTTTTGCACATTTTTTATGTTGTTCTCTTGCCTATTGACTGCAATAAAGTAAGGTATTTCTTCACTTTAATATTTCCAATATGAGTCAAGTATGTATACGGCAATACCATATTCATTTTCTGAAAAGCTGTGTATGTGGACATGATGGCACATGAAGTCTATACAGTTCCACCGTATGCATGGGGTCTCTGTCTGCTGCCATATGATGCTCTGTATGGGACCATTTTCTGCCTGAAAGAGTAATATGACAGAACATGGCATGGTTTTTTCACCAACTATAATAATAATAATCCATGAGAAAAAAACAAAAACCTCTGAGTCTATATAAAATTGGAGCTATAGGAAGGTACCATATTTACCGATTGATTTTGATGGGTGCCATGTTACAGAGCCATAATACAGCTATGTGAAAGAGTATTTGAGTTTCAAATATAAATGTATTGCGAATAAACCAATACAAAATCAGGCCTCATTTGTTGATAAAAGTAGGATTTGTTAAATGGGTTGTCTTATTTTGGAGATAGGAGCAGGTCCCAGAGGTGGGACCCACACCTGTCTGACATTGATGGCATATCCTAGCAACATTCCATCAATGTATGAGATGAGACAACCCCTTTAAATTTATTAGATTCCATTTACCATTCCATTTAAGTGATCTTAGTCATTGCTTGTGGTAACAATACGCTATGTTCTGAAGTATCTTAATAGGATATTATTAATCTTAAAAAATAAAATATTGAATTGTCTAATATATTCATTTAGATCTAAAGTAAAAATATGTCATGGGGAAGTTATTTATAACAACTAAAATTAAAATTTTAATATTTTCATTGTATTAAACTTATAAACCCGGAGAAAATAAGTTATGAGCCAAATACAGTATACACCATGTTGGTGAATTAGCAATGTTCATACAGCATAGAAAATAGGATGAGCTACAGTATGATGGTGATTTACTTGTGGAAAGTGATTAAAATAGGGCATAACTTTTGTTGATAGAATAGAAAATAAAACCTGCATTTTATCACTGTTTTTTGCCTTTTGATTTTGGCATATAAGACTGCAATGATATCTGAGAGAAAGGTCTTAAGGGAGCACTGGAACTCACAATGATGAGGTTTGCCGTTCACTCTGAAGCAGGTCATTATATTTGTATAATCTGTAGAGTACCTATCATTGCAAAAAATGGTTACTGTAGTGTTACCTGAAATGTTGTGTCAAGGTAGCATACTTATTCCCCTCCCCTCCATTGGTTTCTGTAAATGTACGTTCCAACTTTCTCTGGAGTTGCTGACTGTTAAGTCAGAGTTACCCCTAATCTCTATCCACACGATAGGGTAAAAGCTCTGTATCTGATCATTGTGGGTCCGACTGCTGGAACTGGATGGCCTCTCTGTATAAATAGAGCCATGGCTGAACTTGTGTATTGCTGCTCCATTAATTTGGGACTTTCGAATAGTTTAATACTCAACTGTCTCTGGAAGTTCCAATGAGATGAGCAGTAGCATGCATGCTTGACCTTTCCTCTGTTCAAATGGTAAGACACAGAGCCCCTATTATCATGGTCAGTGAGGATCCCAGCAGTCAGACCACCACTGGTCAGACACTCCTGTGGATAGGGGTTATATATTACTCTTGGAACCAGGGCATAACTACCATAGCGGCAGACCAAGCGACTGCTATGGGGCCCAGGGCAAGAGGGGGCCCAGTCTTAGCTGGGATACTCTCCTCTTCTACTGGGGGTGAAAATTTGGTCAGGACTCTACCCTCTAAAGGAACAACTTTTTGGCAAATGAAACAGCGGAATAATGGCCCAGGAGTCATTGAAAAGGGTTTAGGCAGAAACCCTTCTGTCCTGTGTGGGGGGCCTGATCTTTGCTATGGGGCCCTTACTTCTCTTTATACGCCACTGTCTTTGAACAACCCATTTGGTAGTCTTTCCTTAGGGTAGACTAGCATTGTGCGATCAGTGGAGGCCAGTTGTTCTTGACTCATTGGCACCTTCTGATATCTACAATATTAAAGCATTGCCAAGTTTGAATAAGAAATTGGACAACACTAGGGAATAGTCTATAAAAATAAGTGATCAGTACTTACCCAACAGATCCGGTGTTGTTGTCCCAGTTCTCCCAAGGGCCTCATTTAGATGGGCTGCTCAGTTTCTGGCTATTCTCCAGCTTTGTCTGGTTTCATGCTGATACCAGACAACCCCTGTCAGTGTTGCTTTCTCATACTCTTTGCTTGAATGCTTTGTATTTATTTAGCTAGATGTTTTTGTATCCCTTAGATGTGCCTTCCAGTCCACATGGTTTGCGAGTTATAGAACTGTCACAGACATATGCCAAAATATTTTTCAATAAACCAGACTCACATGGTGGCGTCCCAATTCACCACTATCAAATGGATTTTAAAGAAGTGTCTTCAGATACGTGGAAAGTTGTCCATTCACATGGAACGCAAAGTGAGTAATCCTGATTAATGAGCTTTATAAGGACAAGGACATATTATTGACAATTTTTTAAAATTATTTTACATTATTATAATGATGTCACCTCATAAAAAGGGTAGAGAAGCTAAAATGTGATATCTAAACATAATCGGCTGGTTTAGAATGCTGGTCTGGAGTTGAATCTAGAGTGTTAATAAGAAGGTAACAGCCAAGGTGGCTGTTATGGCGTTCAGCAGCTGAGGGGAAATACTATAGATAGTAATAAGCTATTGACTTAATTGAGTAAAGTTATTCTATGGAGCCCTATTATTACATTTTATACCCCATACCCAGGCTCAGACCGGCCCACAGTGGAAGATGTGAATCCCCCGGTGAGCCCTACAGCAAGATTGGCCACCCAGTTCCCCGCACCCAGCACAAGTACATTATTCTACATACAGAAAGGCCACATACAGCATCTCAACCCGCCTATACGCCCTCTTAAGAACTGAACTCCTACAAAATACCCAGTTTACTATTCTAGATGCATTAGGTGGCTGAGTTGACTTCTAGGCACAGAGACAGAAGCATGCTGCGATTTTTGTCCGGCCGCCTCTCGGCATGTTTGCTATGCTGCAGCCAGACCTCCGGCCCGCCCCCATTATAGTGAATAGGGCTGGAGCGGACCTCCCCCAGAACGACAAATAGACTTGCGGTAGCACGGATCCCGCAGGCTGTTCCCCCGCCGGAACAGCTTGCCGGAAAAGTCTACCGCAAGTGTGAAAGTAGCCTAACTCAGCATTTTGGGGCCATTAATTTATAATAAATCTCTACTCAAGGGGTGAGTATAGAGCAGATGGCAAAACAGTTTGTAGTTCCATAATGGGCTCGAAAAGGGAGACTGTCATTACAATCGTGCTGCTTTTGTCATAGGTAGCAGGAAACATGAGAAGCTTCTACATTATGGGATTTCAGGGTAAAGTATACTAGTATGTAATGCAGAAGCCTGTCATATTTCATGATGGTCATGGTTAGGGCAGCAAGAATCCCCTTGATAGTTTCCCTCAAATGTTTAATTTATGGATAAAATAATTCATACATTAATCACTGCAATATCAATGAAGCCCTTGACCAACTTGAGTTGTCAGGATAGGCAGAAAATCTCAGATTTTTTTTTTTAGGCACTGAATCGAACCTGAATCTTTTCTGGTTCAATTCGGATGAATCTTGTAAAATGGTGCCCAGAGCATAAGCAATCAATAGTGGTCTGTCACCACCAGACAGGAGGTAATTGAAGTCAGTTGCAGAAGCATCAATAAAAGTAGATACAGTTACACCTAACGTTAAGTCGACAGGTGATGGAAAATGAAAAAAAAAGTTTTGTTTTAGAGGACTTGAAGGAATTATATACCAATTTCTAGGACAATTGGAGCAACTTTGGTTTGGAACAAATAGATTCGGACCCGAAACAAACATTTTGGAAAAATTTGACAAATCTAAAATGAACCAAATCTTGAAAGATTCACTCATATCTAGCAGAGATCCCTGACACCATCAACAATGACATTGTAAATGTTAGCCTGGAAGTAGAATTTGTAGATTACTCTCCAGAATCCCTCGTTTTGGATGGTTGGGATTAGACAGAGTTGTGTGTTTTTATTTTTTTTTAGCTATGCAGAGGAGGATCAAAGTGTGGAGGACTGGAAATGGTTTCTTGGAGACAGGATTTTCACCAGACCACTGTGATGTGGCCAATATGATTAAATGAAGGTCTAGGACCCAGGTGAAGCATAGCCTAGGCACGGCAATCTTTTACAATAAAATGTCTTCCAAAAGGCTAATGTGCCTTATAGATATTTCAGTGGACAGAAATCAAGGTCGTGTCACTGATTTGCTGTAAGAGTAGCATAATAAAATTCTTTCTATGCTATGAAAATGTAGGACAAGCAGATTCAACACCATTCAAATGTGATAATTATGAGACGGCTTGTGAATTACTGTTATGTATTTTACTGCTATTACAATGATTGCTATTAACTTTTTTTTTTTCCTGCAGCGATTGTTGTTCTGGCAAATTTAGAAGCCAATACAACATATGAAGTCAAGGTTGCAGCCGTCAATGGCAAAGGACAAGGAGAATACAGCAAAATAGAAATTTTCCAGACGCTTCCTGTTCGTAAGTAGATGACATGAATTATTATTTCTCTTTAGTCCTATGCACTGTAGTGATGCAGTTTTCTTTTATGTGGTCAATTAATTAAACAGAAAAATACAAAAAATGCATAAGCAACAAAATAAATCAATAGATAATAAAAATATGTTAAATTCTAAGATTCATCTTTTTGATAATAATAATTGTCTCTCCCCGGTTGTACCATATCCCAAACCATGAACTATTTGGGGTGTTAGAATTGCATGCTGCATGATACATCAGCAATATATACTTTTTAGTTATTATGATTTCTTCAGTAACTGTGGTGCTTTATTGCTTACGGATCATTTTTTTGGTTGTTGGAAATTCTACTCTGTGCCTGGCACTCTCATCAACATTAGTGAATGGATTTCAAATAGCAACTAAATGTTAAAGGACATCTGTCAGGAGATTTGTACCTATGAAACTTGCTGTCCTCTTGGCAGCTGAAGACATCTGTGTTTATCCCATGATCATATGTAACCGTATTGTGGAGAAAAATAATCTTTTAATATATGCAAATGAGCCTTTAGGAGCAACGGGGGCATTGCCATTACACATAGGAGCTTGGCTTTCTCTTCAACTGCCAGGCCTTCTCCACTTGATTGACAGGGCCAGTCATTGAAAACATTATCATATCCAGCCCTGTCAATTAAAGTGGAGAGTTCAACAGTTCCAGAGGGAACAGAGCCTCTAGGTGTAATGACAATATCCCCGTTACTCCTAGAGGCTCATTTGCATATATTAAAACTTCATTTTTCTCACCAATGCGGGTACATATGAATAGATATGAGCAAAGTTTTAAAAAAATTTGATTTGGCAACTTTGCCAAGAAATTTGATTTGTTGCAAATCCCTGTAAATCAGGTATACCCAGGCTACTGTGCCTTAGGGTACATCCACACAAAGTGGGCGTGCTGCGGTGAAGAACCGCAAGGCCAATTAGCATTTCATTTAATAATGAAGACTGCGCTGTATAGTCCTTCTTCATTGTTAACAGCCGTGCAGCACCATTAAACAGGGGCTGTTGCTAGTATGGGGTTTGGCTGGTTAGGTGGGGGGGGGGGTGCAAATATGCATATTATTGCTGTTCTTGCCTGCAATCTCCTGCAGGTTATTTGACAGTAAACTGAATATTAATCGGCTCTGGCATAACCACTTCTCCAACTCCAGTGTTCTCCTGCCCTACAGGTGGGAGCCATTCTTCTGCCATATGCTTTTTTTTTCACATTATCTAATATCAATGAGAATGTGTCATCCGGAACATCCATGTCCCTCTCTCTCTTCATTTACTAATTTTTCTATAGAAACTTTGAAGGATGATTTGGAATAGGTAAAGCCAGCAAAAGCTGAGGATGGTCATCATTAAGACCAGCCCCTCCCCTAAGGTGTACAGACTGGATGGTATTGGTTGGCACGCTGGCACTAGAATTATAAAGGCTTCCATCTTATTGGTATTGAATTACTTATCTTAGTTTACGCCTGATGTAGGAATAAGTAAATGTAGGAATAAATAAATAACTGACACAGAATAAGTCTCTCTGACCTTTCCCTGCAGTCTCCCTGCACTCTCCATGCACTGTCCCTGCACTCTTCCTCTCCAATATTCTTCTATTAATTGTTTTAAGAAACACTGTCCCTAGTGCATGAGCGCTTGCCATGTCTCCCTATGTTCATTTCACAGGACAATGGCAGACACCGCGTATGATGAGGCTTTTATAGGGCTGTGACATCACAGGAGATGGCTATCTGCGGATTGGATGGCATTATGGGTGATGTCATGTTCCCGGGCTTCTTACTTTCACTTTTTAACATGTTCAGCCGACATTTTCGGAAAAACTGATTTGTTACCACGAAACGCGTGGAAATTTAGATCTGTTGCAAATCTAAGTTTTCCTAAACTTCAGACCGTATTCCACTTCAAATGCTTTGCTTCTCTTAACACTGCATATGAAGATGGGACCAACACAGATGCCTTCAGCTGCCAAGCGCACATGCAAAAGGTCATTGGTACTAATCTGCTGACAAATGCCCTTTAAGGAGGACCCATAAATCGTCTGACATGCCTATTTTATTAAATACTTGTATTCTCCATGAAGCAACATATCACAAGTATTTTTCCATTTAACCTCCCCTTATTATGTTTCAATTCCACTTGTCAATAGGACATTTTCCTGTCCTGTATTATATTGTTAGCACTGACTGGACATGGTCAGACTGTGTAGGGGCACGGCCCTTTGTTAAGAGGAATGGTAATACCAGTGCTAAATTCAATCATACACTTCAAGGAGAAACAAATAAATTCAATGAAACACAACTCATACCTATACCAAAGGATGCCTCCAGAATTATTAATATACCTGCTATAACAGCCATAAAGATCCTTCTTTAAAAGGAGAGTTTGCCACCAGCTGTTTCTAGAAATCTTTTTCTACATGTTGTTTAATCTAAAAGATGGGTAAACATGAAGAAATCAAAGTCATTGGTCACTCATCAACATGCCCAAGGTTCAATGTTCCTGAGCAAATATAATGTCACACCAACGCCTGAAGACACTGGAGTTCACATGGCCAGTGCACGTGCATTGCTGACTATTTGCGGTCCGCACCATAGGCACTGAGTCATTACGCTTGTGTGCATGAGCCCTTACCCTGTTGACTGTCATGCTTAAATCTAATACATAAATGTGATAGAATAGGACCTGTCAGACAGCCAAACCATTGTAAAAGGGAATCAGCGACCTCCCTATCCAGCTGTTTGCATATGCACATAGCTGGGGTTTATCTGATTGAAATGCTCTCTTTTTTTCCTTTGTCGATTGGAGTCAGTGTTCTTGACTTATGATATATTTATTTAATATGCAAATTAGGCCTTTGGTGAGGGCATCACCATTATTCTTGTGGCACCTGAGCTCCTCTCCTTTCTGTGGCCAGCCCCTCCCTCAATGCTTTGCCAGTACCTGACCCTGTTAATCAAAGCAGCGAGGGAGAGGCTAGCCACAGAAATTAGTGGAGCTCGGGTGTGGCAAGAGCAATGGTGATGCCCTCACCAAAGGCCTAATTCATTTATTAAGAAATTAGACCTCTAGATTGTAATCCCTTGCAAGCGGGATGCTCTCTCCCTTTGTACCAGTCTGTCACTTAGTACATTCATGTTAATTGTATTTGTTTAATTATTTAAAAACAATATTAATGCTACAAATAATAAATAAACAGATAGAACCAGCCCGGTACTTCACATGCATTCAGATATCTCCACATTCACGGCTCCAATTGCTCTGCTAGATTATCTTCAGCCTGGCAGCTCAGGGAGCATGTCCTTTCTGATACAGCTCTCTCCCTGTAACTGCCACAGTTTCTAACAGAACATATTACTGGTGGCAGTTGAAGCATTAAAATGAGCGCGTTCGACCAGCTCAGTGAGACAGACAAAAAAATCAGGAAAAGAACAGCAGGTGGCGCTATACAGATACATTTTATTGAATAGCAGACTAGTTATAATACATTTTTAATTACATTCATTCGCAAAAGTATTGAAATTCAGATGCTGGTTTGAAAAATGTAGAATATGTTTTGTGACACAACCCCTTTAAACACTTAGCCTCCTCCCTACGGACACTTTTACATAATTAACTGTACTTCTTTGAAGTCTGTGATTTCACTATTGATCTAGGATTGTTTAATAACTGCTGAGAAAAAGAAAAACTACAAAGCAGCATTTTGTAGGTTTTTGTGCCAGCTGGTCACTATGTAATTTAAAGAGCGCAGAGACAGTGCGACTAATTACAGTCGGTCTGGTGCTGTACACAGCACAATCACCTCCATGCCATTGTCTAACGTTAAGCTTTCTGGACAATTACAATGGAGCCAATAATTCAAACTTACGGAACAGAAAACTAGAGTTTTGCAATAACAGGATTAATTCAATTATAGCATTTAGCAGTGTAACATGTCCTTGCTTTTCCCTGACTTTTGAAGCAGTACCTGGTAGAAAATGTGATCAAAAGTCAGTTGGGAATTGTTTCACCATAAATATAACATTTATAGCTTAACCTTGCCGTCAATGACATGCTCCATAGGTTTCCTCATCTGCTTGAATATAAGCCTATTATAACTATTGTAGTGTTTATTTAGAACCGTAGGAGACATTATTTTCATGGGTCCAATGAAACCAGATAAAAGAGTTAGGATGTTTTTTATGGAAAAAGCGCCCCTCTGCTCCATGCATTATTTCTGGTACTGCAGTTTATTTCCAGTAGTAAAAATGGGGCTGAGCTGCAATACCGGACACAACCCTTATAACACCGTGGCTTGGTTTCTGGGGAAAACCAACCTATTTTTCTAATCCGACCGAGGCTGCCTGACTTTGCAGGTGCAACCCATGTACATATTGGGTTGTAACCAGGCTAGGATCAGGTGCTGAATGTGCCCACAACATAATTGCACCATGGAGCACAGCGTTGGCCCAGTAGGAATATTTTCAACATTATCACTGTTGAAATGGCTTATTCACATGAAGGCCGCTGGATTATTGCAGCAACACTGTCCCTAACAAGTGAGTGCTTGCCACGTCTCTCCTTATGCTCATCACACAGGATAATGGTGGACACCATGCGGGATGAGGGATTTATAGGGCTGTGACATCACAGGGGATGGCTATCATCGGATTGCCTGTCTGCAAGGCATTATTTGTGATCTTACATTCCCTGGCTTCTAACTTTCACTTCGTAACACATCTACGACATTTTAGGAAAAACTGATTCATTACCAAGAAGCGCAACGACATTCGTATTCATGTCGAGTCTACTTTTTCCTAAACTTGGGACCGGACTCCTCTTCAGATGCTTTGCTTTATTCAACACTAATTACAAACATAAATATACCATACACATACATTCTGTTGACATACCGCACACATACGTATATTATACTACATACATACTGTACATAGTACTGCTATAATACACACATTTATATTGTCACTGTGCTGAGCACATATCACTGATGTATGATGCACAAATACATACACACAAAGACACACAGTGATCTGATTTTATGGCGGCAGTTTTAGCTAAAAAATGTTTCCAATTATTGCACTAGAGAGGGCTTCAGCTGTGGCTTATATATCGGATGTTCGAAGTCGGAAACCCTTATGATTAGTGATGAGTGGCAGGGGCAATATTCGAATTCGTGATATTTCACGAATACTTGGCAGAATATTCGTCATATATATTCGCCATATAAATTCAAGAATTTGCGAAAATGGCCTTGATTGCAAAAATCGCCAATTTAATATGCGCGTAATGCACGCGCAATACTGACATGGGTCACTATAGCTACATTTTTCAAGCTGCTAGAAGTTTGAGACTGGAGAAAATGGTTGGCACGGCAGAACATTACAAAAGCTTTATATGCAGATAGAATGCGACAATATATTCGCTATTGCGAAATCGGCACTAACGATGCAAAGTGATAGGTCCACTATATCACTATCTAACCTACACTGACTATCTCCCACTAACTATCTGTATTATGCATATAAGCTAACTAACTATCTAATGTAATGACATAAGCTAAGACAAAGATATTGCAGCCTTCTCATTGGCCCAAAAGCAAGAAGCAGGGAGGGATCATGGGTTCAGATGAAAAAAAATATTTGAAAATTGCGAATATGTATGAAGGCCGATTTATTGGCCTGTATTTGTGGGAGGGGCGTTCGTAGCACATTTATACCAGGCAGGCGCCTCCCTTGGGTGTGTTGATGGTGCTGCTTAGTTGTGTGCAGTCTGAGCCATATGATGCAGCACATGGGCTGAATCAGCAGCTTCCGTACCCAGTTGGTGTTCATGAACCCGGCTGAGGTCCTTCCAGTCGGGTTAGGGTTTGCTGCAAGCTCGAGCAGCATCATCCTGTTACAGTCCGGTCGGCGGTGAGTCGGCTCCTTTGGTGAGGAGGAGCAGCGCCGCATCGGAGCGATCTGCCTGGCAGCCCGCGCTTGGCGCCTACGTGGAAGTACGTTTAGGCAGCAGGGGTCAGCGTGACTCCGTCTCATTTTCTTGCAGGTTTCTATGTCTTGCATGGGCCGCTGTGGTTCGTGAGGGGCAGGAGTGGGCGGGATGGTAGGATACGTGCCATTACTACAATGATTTTTTGCACATTTATGCCAGCTGCACATGGGTAGTAGCACAAGCTGAATTTTTGTATTTGGCAGCATGGACCTTGGTTATGCCATGGGCATGCCACCGTGGTCCGTGCCACCCCTTTTTTTTGGGGGGGTGTGTTTGGGGGTGAATATGTCATTAGTTTGTCTGTGTATATCTGCATGTCTTTCTTGTCTGCTTTCACTTTCTTGCTCAGCAGCAAACCTCTCTCTCTATCCGCTATTATTTCTGCAGACAGATTAAGGCATTGCTCACACTGACATACAGCATTATCCCCTTACTTGCATTGTGAGATGCAGGCAGCTGATTAATCTAGGTGAGGCAGAGCTGCTGTTAACAGTGATTTTTTTTCTTTAGTAAAACTGGTATTTTGTGATACGTATATTAAGTAGACTGTAAGCTCCTCTGTGTTGAGGTATGTTTCATTTGTAACATTTGTTTTGGAAATGTAAAATTTCTGTGTATCACTTTAAGGTTGTAAACCTAAGTGCACTTGTGTGTGTACTTAGTGTGTACTTAAAAAGCACCTGTGCAAGGTGCCACAGATCCAACTTCAGTTCAGAATGTTAGCTGGCCTCTGGGGTAGCTACTTGCTACAAAGGTAATTGCAAAGACCCATGAGGACCATCTATTTTGCCTTGTTTTATTGCTTTATTTTTGCTCAAAATAGATATGAGTGTTGCTTTTGCAAAGAACTGAGCTTAGACTGTTTTAACGACTTATACACCCATATCTCAACAGGGGATATGTTCTGATGGTTGCATCCTTTATATGTACTCATCTATAGCGGCATGGTTTATTGCAGGTGCTCTATATTACTGCATGCCTCATGTCAGTGTCAGCATACTACCACGGTCAGGATAGTCATTGCATGTCATTTTTGCTTTTCAGGTCACGTCATATCTCGCCATTCTCAGTTGGTGTGGTAAATTACATCTTTTGTTCAGGTAGTAGGATGAAAAGAAAAAACAAAACAAAAAGGGATAAAAAACAAAACAAAAAAAAAACTTTATTAGCATACAATGAGTCACGTTATGGGTGGATTTCCTATTAGGTTATGGGCTTCGCTACTTGACGTTTTTTCAAAGGTTGTTATAGTTTCAGAATGTTCAGTAAGTCATATTTTCATCAGGTTGCGGTTTCACAACATCAGACCTGACATGTCACTTAGGTCACGGCGATTCTAACCATTTGGTTTTCTGATGCTTTCGCTGGCGCTGGTTTTGTTGCCATTTTTTGTTGCCGATTTATTGGCCTGTATTTGTGGGAGGGGCGTTAGTAGCATATTTAAAGGCGCCTCTCTTGGGTGTGACGATGGTGCTGCGTAACCTCCCAACCCGCCCTTCTTTTTCATAAACTCCTTGCAGGGTATGCCCTTTTAGTCATTCCTTCTACGCAGCAGTTATGGCACAATTCAAGCCACTTAGTTTGTTAGTTAGTTAGTTAGGCAGTTACATGTCATGTAGCCTACACGTCACAGGTAGCCCCGACCACAAATATCAGTATACTCTAAATATTCGCAAATCCTCGCAGTGGCGATATTCGCGATTTGAATATTCGCGCCCATCACAACTTATGATATCTATATTCCCTAATCTGACATATAGAAACTATTATTTTTTTATAGTTTTTACTATATTATTAGAATAGCAGTGGGTTCATCGAAATACATTAGACCACGTGTCTTAAGTTTCATGCACCATTTGTGATTAAAATAAGGACATTAAAACAGAGATCCTCAACTCCAGTCCTTAGGGCCACCTGCTGGTCATGTTTTTACAATCTCTTTAGTATTGAGCAGGTGATAAAATTAGTGTTAAATACATCGTGAGTTACCACAGGTCTTCATTCTGTGGGATATTCTCAAATCATAACCGGCAGGTGGGCCCTGAGAACTGGAGTTGAGGAGCCCTGCATTAAAAGGTTTGGCTCATCGCACATACTGGTGGCATATTGATAGATTTTGCTGCCAGTGTCTGATAGGTGTGGATCCCACCTTTGGGACCCACACCTATCTCTATAATGAAGCCTGCAAAGTGAAGGAGAGTGAACTGCTCATACTCAGCCGCCCTCCATTCATTTATATGGGAGTCCCCCAGAAACCTGCACCTATCAGAAATTGGTGGCATTTCCTAATAATATATAAATGCTAAAAAGTATAAGTAGGTCCTTGACCCCCT
This sequence comes from Bufotes viridis, assembly GCA_033119425.1. NCBI lineage: Eukaryota > Metazoa > Chordata > Amphibia > Anura > Bufonidae > Bufotes > Bufotes viridis. Next base: position 42,844,238 of record CM065591.1, on the reverse strand, counting down.
CATTACTCTGTAAAGGGACGATGTATATTTAGTTGCAGAGAGTGATGAGGAGAAAGCAAAGCTATTAAAAAAAATTTCTCCACTATATTCACTGAAGAAAATAAACTGTCAGATGAAATGCAGAATTTAAAAGTAAATTCCCCATTTAAAGTGCACTGTCTGACCCAGGAAGAAGTACAGCGGCATCTTAAAAAGATTAAAATAGACAAATCACCGTAACCAGATGGCATACACCCCCGTATCCTAAGAGAATTAGAAATATCATAGCCAGACCCTTATTTCTGATATTTACGGACTCTAATGACATGGAGCGTTCCACAGGATTAGCGCATGGCAAATGTGGTGCCAATATTGAAAAAGGGTCCAAAAACAGATCCCAGAAACTATAGGTTGGTAAGTTTAACATCTGTCGTGGGTAAACTGTGCTACCTCAATGAAAATAAGCAAATAATGCAATATCAGCATGGCTTCATGAGGGATCGGTCATGTCAAACTAATTTAATCAGTTTCTATGAAGAGGTAAGTTCTAGACTTGACTGCGGCGAATCAATGGATGTTATATATCTGGATCTCACGAAAACATTTAACACTGTACCACATAAAAGGTTAGTATATAAAATGAAAATGCTTGGCCTGGGGGAAAATGTCTGTATGTGGGTAAGTAACTGTCTCAGTGATAGAAAACAGAGGGTGATTATTAACTGTATACACTCAGATTGGGTCACTGTCACTATTGGGGTACCACAGGGGTCAGTATTGGGCCCTTTTCTCTTCAATATGTTAATTAATGATCTTGTACAAGGCTTGCACAGTAAAATATTAATTGCTGCATGTAACACTAAACTGTGTAAAGTAATTAACATGGAAGAGGACAATATAAGGCTCCAGATGGATCTGGATAGATTGGGCAGAGAAGTGGCAGATGAGGTTTAACACTGACAAATGTAAGGTTATGCACATGGGAAGAAATAATGCAAGTCACCAGTACATACTAAATTGTAAGACACTGGGTAACACTGACATGGAAAAGGACCTAGGTATTTTGGTGAACCACAAACTAAGCTGTACAACCCAGTGTCAGGCAGCTGCTACCAAGGCCAATAAGATAATGGGTTGCATCAAAAGGGGCATAGATGCCCCTGATGAGAACATAGTCCTGCCACTTTACAAATCACTAGTCTGACCACACATGGAGTACTGTGTACAGTTCTCTCCTCCTGTGAACAAGGCAGACATAGCAGAGCTGGAGAGGGTTCAGAGAAGGGCAACTAAAGTAATAACTGGAAGGGATGGACTACAGTACCCTGAAAGATTATCAAAATTAGGGTTATTCACTTTAGGAAAAAGACGACTGAAGGGAGATCTAATAACTATGTATAAATATATCAGGGGTCAGTACAGAGATCTCTCCCATCATCTATTCATTCTAAGGCCTGTTACAAGGGAAGGTTTGTACACAAATATAGAAGAGGATTCTTTACGGTAAGAGCAGTGAGACTATTGAACTCTCTTCCTGAGGAGGTGGTGATAATAAATTCACTAAAAGAGTTAAGGAGGGGCCTGGATGTATTTCTGGAGTGTAATAATATTACAGGCTACAGCTACTAGAGATAGGTTGTTGATCCAGGAAGTTAGTTTGATGCCTGATTGGAGTCGGGATGGAATATTTTCCCCTAAATGAGGAAAATTGGCTTCCTCTGGATCAACTTACAGGATAAGAGGCTTAGCTGGATGGACGGATGTCTTTTTTCAGCCTTATAAACTATGTTACTATGTTACTATGCCACCAATGTTTGAGATGGTCCAACCCCTTTAAGCAGGTTTATTAATTATTTGCACCACTTGTGATTCATGTCAGCTAAGTGGCCATGGTTATGTACAGATGTTTCTTAACCAAACAATATTTCAAGAATGTAACTTTTAAAAGAAAATCACACCAAATGTTGCATCTGCATGCCACCAGCTGATTGACATAGAATATAAACCAAAAGACTAAAACAATGCCTAAACACTTTTAAGAACAAATGGCATAGGACCAGCGGCGGATTGGGAACTTAAAGTGGCCCTGGAAAAAATACTAAAAGTGGCGCCATTTTGTAGTCAGTCCAAATTGACGGAAGGCAGGGCCAGCAGTACCATATTATGGCACATTTATACCACCCTAACAGAGCCAAATACCTCAGTCCCTCACAAAATACTGCCCTCATCGGCACAAAATACATCCCTAAAAACTTCCAGTGGCCGGCTGTGAGGAGGGCTCAGGCGGTCCCTTGGGCATCAGCCCACCGGGAAATTTCCCTGTAAGGTCTATGGCCAATCCGCCCCTGCATAGGATATTTGATAAATTAGGTGTTATAAAAAAAAGTTACAGAAGAACATAAGTCCTACACAAAATAACCCACTATTGATAGATCTTGTCCATGGATCTCTCTATGGCAGACACCAGGTGACTCTGCAAAAATGTAATGCTGTGCCAACATGTGGCTTATCAACATGCTAAGAGCAAAAATAAAGTGGTTTCGCTCGATGAAGTTATCAATGAGAAGATGTCATCATTAAACATATAATTATACAAATTGATATATTTGTGTATTTTATTTTAGGTGAACCAAGTCCACCATCTATTCATGGACAGCCAGGTGCAGGCAAGAGCTTCAAGCTAAGCATAACAAAGCAAGATGACGGGGGCGCTCCAATTTTAAATTATGTTGTTAAATACAAAAGTGTGAGTACAATGACTTTTTAATTATCAGAACAATAGTAAATATAATGTCCACCACTGAATACCATTTTTTTTACCTACTGTAAACTGGATTAAAACTTAATTAACTAATTCATTTCTCAATATATTTTTACTGTAGTCTGATTTCCATTTTCCTGATACAACAACATGCCCAAACTCTACCCCATGTTAGTTGATCCTTCCCCTTTCTATGCCATTGTCTTTTTAGACCAGAGTAAGATTCTGCCTCTCTAGTTCGCTATCACTATGGATTCTACCTCTCTAGCACAGTTCCCCTGCATCCTAGCCTTTTCCTATGTATGCCACAGGATTGATGCCATGGTGTACATTGGGGAAGTTACTTTATTGAACAGGGACACGAGCAATGTATGTGATGTCGCAATCACAGGATGAATAATGACTGTATTACAGTGAGATCAGAAGTCCAGGAAAAATAGACAACACGACGTAGGTGCATAAGTTTACTAAACTATGATAATATATATATATATATATATATATATATATATATATATATATACACACACACAAAGATATACAAAGATAAAGTAAAAGTCACCGTATGTCATGAGACAGATGGGTGAGCTCCAGGTCGACCAGCTCCCAACATGGCACTTTGCTGATGCCCATATGATACAAAGAGAGGTGAAGGTAGGAATCCTTCTTATCCTGATGATGTATTCAATGGAGGTGAGCTCTCTGTTCCAAAACTAAGTGTTTTCTACTCTCCTGGCCCATCTGAGCCCCACCTAAAGGTCAGTATGCATGTACAGTCACCACATACTGCAGAAATGTGGCCAGGTATAAACATCACTAAATAACTTCAGGAAGTTAAAGGGGAAGAACTGATTAAAAACATTGCATTACAATGACTTACAGTAATGCAACCATTCTGGGTTTCTACGAGGAAAGATAAAAAAAGCGAGTCCATTAAAAACTTACTTATACTATATGTGTGCAAAATCTGTTTTAGAAAAACAGTACTGTGATCCACTATGAAGATATAAGAAATTAATGTGCACAGATTTTTTTGATCTAAAACTATGATGATAAAAAGGGGAAATTTACCTTATATAATTTGTCATTCTCCTGCCTGGTATTCTGTCTACCACCTCTTATGTATATTAATTTCAATATAAAAAAATAAATAAAGTATAACTTTAAATTTAAATCACTGTAGTTAACTTTTTTTTGTTTTAAATTGTAATGAGACTGGAGTGCCCTATTTTATATGGTAAGTGAATTAGATGAGATTATAATGACACACTAGTTGAACATGAATTCATTATCGGTTTGTACAGTGAAACAAATAACATTAATTTTGAAGTTTTCTAATTTACAATTCATTCATTTGTCAAAAAGTTATATTTATTCAATTTTAAATGAATTCATATCTCTGCCAAAATGGAAATGCTACCTACTGTATATGCATGGGACCGCATCCCTAGTGTGTGCACTGATAGGTGAAAAAATACAATTTAATTTAATTTGATGCATTAATGTTTGCATATGCCTGAACAGTGACAATGGGAAAAACCCACGCTAAAAGCTTTTCCTTTATTTTAGTTTTCTACTTTTTTTGTGCAATTAGCTAGTTGGGCACATCTTTGTGATCCATTCTTATTGGGCAACAGATTATTTTTAGAATTTTTATTTTTTTACATTTTCCTTGTTTATTTGAATATTTTTATATTTGCATATTTATTTATTTTCAGATTTTAACAAAATATTTTGTAAAATCAAGCACAACTGTAGTTAAAAATATAAGATCAAAACATACATGCAAAGGCAACAGCTAGTAATTAATGCAGAGATGTAGTTTAAAACTCCTTTGACCTGATGAAAAATGTGTATTCGGTCTCCATAACAGTTTATGTCATTTATAACGCCTGTATCTTTTTATGGGTGTCACAGTGGCGCTCCATAACCGCTGCCTTTCTGCCATCCGGGGCAACACAAATGCTGCATAACTCGCCATTCTGTTGCCCTGTCTGCCTTCCAGTAGCAGGGCTAGCTGCTGGGGTGCTGTATTTGGCATTGGAGGCTCCAGTCTGGCTTCCAGTTCTCTTTCTTCCCCCATCAGGCGCTCTCGTGTGCGCTTCCTGGCCCTTAAAGGCCTAGCGCACCTGAACACTATCTTCTCCAGCCAATGACTGGGCACCTGTGGATATTTAAGGCACCTTTCCCAAGGGACTATTTTAACTTGTTAGTCCTTGTGAAGGTATACTTTTCAGTCTCTGCCTATGTAGTGACCTGCTTACTAGCTACACCAGGTAGTGGACCGGTGGCTCCCCTGTGCATACAGGAACTAAAAGGTAAAAAATCAGTGCACTGTCAGGATAACACCCTTAGGTCTAGCCGAAAGCCAAACTGGTTAGTTGGTACAGTGGATCCACATCCACTGTGGGACAAAGGGGCCCTAGTGTGACTGCAACCTCTACATTCTCTACAGCTACGGCCCTAAAAGATCAGAGACTGTAAAAATATGACACAATAGTATGTTGTTATACTGTAAAATTAAACAGTTATAAGATGTATGGATGGTTTTCTTGATATAATTCACTTAATGTATGAATTCTGCTTTTTTTCTTTGTTCTGGTTCTTTAACTTCCTCTTAGCAGAGCTTAACTCTCACATTCAGACCATCACTGCAACCCTTTGTGGGGAATCAATTAGAGCATCACACATTACACATTATCAATCCAATGCTGTTCTGTGGGCATCTTTACCTACACCTATAAAGAAAAGTATAGAGCTGTCATACTGTCATCCCAATTCTACATCTAGTATCATAATAAGAATAACCTTGCAATAACATCTTCCTCTCACAGCAGCAGCAAATGTACAATAGATTACCTATCTATATAGTTTTATCTCTCTCCACTGACTTCTACAAAAGGAAAATGTTTAATTTTTATTGACGTACAAACAAAATAAAAAAATGAAAACAGCCAAAAATTGTAAAAAACTTGTTCCCCATGAATAGTAAGTTCAATTAAATATACCTTTTCTAATGAAGCATTAATTAAAAACTGATACATATGTATATACAAGTAATTTAACCAGGAACTCTAAGATGGAGAAAAGCTACTATGAAATGCTTTCATTCTTGCTTTCTCTAACCAGGTTCTAAAACATTAATCCTATCATGGGTTTTTTACTATCACTGCTAGTGAGAGGAGACCACAACCGAGTGGTTCACTGCCAAGTCCATCTTTTTAGCTTCAGCCAAAAATAAATAAATAAATAGCAAAAGGGGGAAAAAATATAACATATGGCAGTGTGCCAGCATGTGTAGATGTACTCCAATGCTTTATGATATGCAAATACCTGGTAGAGCGCTAGAAGCAGAACTGCAACAAGCAAAATAAGTTCACAGGCATCATATCACGTTTTTTTCATTGTCGATAATGTATGATAGTATGAATTATAATTTGATCTCTAGCATTATACTTGTGATCCACTTGCAAATGGCTCCAGAATCATCTTATTCTTAATAGCTTTGAGGCCATAAATCCACCTTCATGCCATAATGAGGTGGTATTCGATTTTTTTTTTAAAGATCGTGTGAAAACTATTCTTTTCTGGGACCTATCTTCAGTTGCATTGAGGGCATGCATACTGTATATGAAGCCAAGGGCAGCACACCAGCTGCATAACAGCATGCTGATAGTTTAGTGATAAGTTTCCTTTAAAGGAGATTACTAGGCTCCTGATATTGATGACTTGTCCTCATTAATATCTAATTGCTGAGGGTCTGAACTCTGCACCCCTACTGATCGGCTTGTCAAGCTCCATAGCCGAAACACTGCATCTGGAATAAATTCCAACCATTGGATGTGCTGTCTTCATCCTTTCTTTTCTTTTCTCTACGTGGATTACACTATTTTGTACATGGAAGCTTACCACCACCTCTCTACAGGAGACGTGCACCCACCTCTTAATTCCTAGGAGTACTGTTCTAATTACCTTGCTTTATTTTAACTATCCTGAACATCGGCAGTATTAGGAGCCTGGAAAACCTCTTTTAGCCTTAGTAAACATTCTAAGATCTTTGAAAAAAGGTATTTATATTAAAAAAAATATCACAGAAGGGGTCTTATCCTTGTGACCCCCACTCAAACCCCTCTAGTAAGAAGGCATAGTGGAGAACCACTGCGATGCACCCATTCCAGGAGACTTATTCTGACCGTATACTATGTGGTAGTCCATTTCTGCTGTGTAATACCACAATTTTTCCTGCAGTGACCACAGTATGACCAACAATAACTGCTGACCTATGGGAGATTTATATGGTGGACCCATGACAAACAGCTCATTGTAAGCACTTTAGAGAAATGGCTTTCCAGAATGTACAATCGTAAAAATGAATGACACCTCAGAACCAGAAAATATGTTCCATACTTTATTTTAGCAAATCTCATAGTGAAAGTCACATAAAGGGGGTGGATTAAGTTCTTTTTGTCACATCAGATTGAGAATATGTTGAGACTAAGCTATCAATCAAGTAAAGCTTCCAAGCTGTATGATTCTAGGAAACTTACACAATACTGTCTTCTCTCACAGAAATGAATATATTTTATGCTGCGGGTGGGAAAACAATTTCCTCTAAAATCTCGGCAGCTATAGGACATTAGCTTCTACAGTTTGATACATGGGGCACTTTTGATTGAATATTCTAGCAAAAACTTGAAAGGAACCATGAAGTTCAGCCATGTGAAATACAGTGGTCAGTGGTGTCCTTGTACTAAGCCACATAATAGAGATGAAATCTGATTACCATATTTTTCACAGTATAAGACACATTTGATGAATCTACTTGAAGGGAAAGAAGGGAACAGCTTGCAGACTCATTCAGTCTATTGGCAGTAGTTACATTTTGAGATAGAGCTTTGTTTTATAAATGTTCAGCCTTTTTAGCTTATTTCAGGGAAAAACAGTGCATTCGGAAAGTCTCGAGACCCTTAATTTTTTTTCCATATTTTGATATGTTGTGGCTTTGTGCTAAACATAAATAAATAAATAAAAAAGAAAGAAAGAAAGTGAATAGAGAAAAACAAATATTCTGCATGGACATAAGTATTCAGACCATTTACTATCACACTTAAAATCTGTCTTTAGGGGCCTCCCATTTTTCATGATCATTTTTTAGATGTTTCTATACTTTGATAGGAGTCAACCTGTCGTAAATTCAGTTGATTGGAGATGATTTGGAAAGATATCCCCTGTCTTTATAGTGACACACACTGACAATACATATCAGAATGAAAACCAAGCCATGATGAGGTAAGAACTGCATGTAGAGCTCAAAGACAAGACTGTGTGAAGGCACAGAGGCACAGTCTAGAGAAGGGTACAAACAATTTCTACTCTACTGAAAGTTCCCAAAAGCACAGTGTCCTCCATAATGGAAGACCTTCAAAACAACCATGACTGGCTGCCCCACCAAACTACGTAAATTGGGAGATAAGGGCCTTGGTAAGATAGATGACCAATAACCTCTCCTTAGTAAAAGACAGATAAAAGTTTGCCAAAAAACACGTAAAGGTCTCTCAGACTGTGAAAAACAACATTCTCTGGTCTGATGAAACCAAGACTTTTTGGCCTCAATTCTAACGTCCTGTTTGGAGGAAACCATGCACTGCGCAATGCCATCCTTACAGGGAAGTGTGGTTGCTGGAGATTCATGATGTGGGGGTGTTTCAGCAGCTAGTACAGGGCAAGGTTAGGGGAAAGATCAATGGCGCAAAGTAAATAAATATTAATAAATACCTGATCCAGGGGGTTCTGAACCTTAGACTAAGCTGAAGGTTTTTCCTCCAACAAGCCCTAAGCACACAGCCAAGGCAAACTGCCAAGGGTGCTTTAACTAAGTCTAACTAAGGGTCTGAATATTTTGGATCAGATATCTGAATTTGATTTGTTCCAACACTTCGGTTTTTATGCTGTCTCCATACAGCATTAAAATGTATTGCTTCCGTGTAGGCAAAATTAGTTTCACCTCGTACCAAACCCAGCTTTGGATCGCTATTTCAAAATGTTTTTAAAGGCACAGATGTGATTACCAAAATAATTCACCGAAGTCTTGCATGACTTAGGGTGAAACAGATTTTGCCAATACTTTTTAATTCTGCACAGAGACAGCATTAAAACGGAAGTGTTTTTGAACGAATCAACCGGATCTCTGATCCGAAGCTCGATTTGCTCAACAATACTTATGTCAGTGCAAGATTTTAGTTTTTCCTTTTTAATAAATTAGCAAAGAAACATTCTACTTTCACTTTTTAATTATGTAATAGTGCGTGCAGAATGATAGGGAACAACTTGATTTTAGTCCAAGGCCACGACACTGTCTGAATACAATATATGGAGCCCCAGTGAGTCGAAAAATAATGGCATTTTTTGGATCTCTAAACTATAACATTCATTTTAGCATTCAACACATTTTTAGATGTCTAAGGGCAAGTTCAGATCTCCAGTAAAGGTAATCTGGTAGCCTGTTCCAGCAGTGGAACAGACTACCTGAGTTACTGTATCCTGCATAGCCACTCCTCTCACTACCACAGCACTCCACTGGACCCCTTTGACTATAATGGGATCGAGGGTAGGGAGTCCGTCCCCGTGGACTATGATTGGCAGGTTTCTTTCCTAATGTGTATAGGAAAGTGAGCAGTGAGCCTCAATGAACTCATCTCTTTTGCAGGTTCGGCATGTCGGTCCTTAAAAATTAATGAGAGGGTCTTTCACTACCCTGCACTCCGTGAGGGCAGCATGGTGCTGGTTCCCTCTTGTATACAAATGATTGTCTGTTTACACAGCTTTACTTGTGATTTGAGAAAAATAGACAATGTAATTCTAAGTCAGTAGAAAATTAATTAGTAAATGTTTCATGGATTTCTGCAGCCTATTTTACAGCATTCAAGAAATGTATGGAATAAGCAATAGTTGCCTTCTGCCCATGTATTCATATTTGCAGGCAAATCTGTTTATTTTGACAATTAGTGGATATGACAGAGCTGGGTATACTGGTAGAACTGTAACCTAATAACAACAAATAAACATTGATGTCTGCTGTTCTAAATATATAGCTGAGAGAAGCAAAGGAGCGTCAGAAAAATAAGATGATTAGCGGGAGCTATAGATAACAGAGCCAATGTTACTGTTCAGATTATGTCTTTTAATAGTGGTAGTTGGATCAGTATTCATTTTAGTATTAATGTTGTTGTTTTATTCTTTTTAATTAAAGTGCTAAACATATTTTTTATTAATTAACCCCCTTACAATCTGACATACATGTACATCATTAGTGGGAGCCGAAGTGTGCATTCATACATACATGAATGTCAGGGTAATCACGTGGGCACAGAAGTTGTCGGTGTGATATCAGTGGATGGTCAGCTATCATTGACAGCTTCCCTCATGTACTAATGGCTAGGATCAGAGTAAACTAATTCCAGTCCTGGCTTTTTAACCCCTAAAGTACTGTACTACAAAGCTTCAAGAAATATAATTTTATATTTGTACAGTATATATGTATTTGGCATTAAAAGGGTTGACTCACTTCAGCAAATGGCATTTATCATGTACGAAAAGTTAATACAAAGCACTTACTAATGTATTTGTGATTCTCCCTATTGCCTCCTTTGCTGGCTTCATTCATTTTTTCATTGCATTATACACTACTCATTTCCAGTAGTTACGACCACTTTGAAATCCAACAGCGGTGGTCGTGCTTCCAAACTACAGGAAAAAGTGCCAGCCTCTCTGATGGCCAGGATCGTGGGAGGGAGCATGGACACCCATGGGCATAAACTCCCGCCCTGGCCACCTCGTACTTGTGCTGCACCAGTAGCTATAACCCCTGAATATGAGCAGTTCCTAATGCCATGGAAAAATGGATAAAGCCAGCAAAGGAGGCAATGTGGACAATCACAATACATGAGTAAGTGCCTTTTATTAACTTTGTTTTCATTTGCTGAAGTGAAAAAACCCCTTTACCTTATGTAAAGTGTAACTATCATTCCATTTATTTTTTAACGTGCAGGGGCTGTGATTATCTAATACATTTCATAGGGGAATCATCTTATCTTTTATTATTATTTACTTATTTATTAATTTATTTGAGAGCAGTATTAATTTAATGGCGCTGGACATCTAAGAGGGGGTATACATATATGGAATAAAAACACAAGGGGGGGGCTTACAATCTACAAGGGAAGTGAAAGACATAGTAGCTGAGGGTAGAAGATGCTCATTTGACTGTGTAGTGGAAGCTGAGTTATTGTAGGGGTAGCGAGTTCCAGAGTATTGAGGTTGCACGTGAGAAATTTTGTAGGCGATTGTGCGAGGAACAGATAAGAGGAGAACAAAGAAGGCCTCCTACCTGGCCTCCTTCCCCAACCCTGCCTCTGTAATATATTTTGCTCAAGTCAAAAACGAATGCTATATGCTTCGCTGCATATTTCATCTGCTATCAGTGCTGATTGCATACAAATGTGCTTCTTTCTACATCCCCAGAATTAGGATGGGCAAAAATGAAATAAAATTTATTCTAGTTCTTCAAAATTGGTGTGTTTGGGTGTTTAATATTGATGACCTACTCTTAGGATAGGTCGTCCATATCTGGTCATCAGGGTTAAAACACCTCTGCCGATAAGCTGTTTGAAGAGGCCACAACACTCACCAGAGGTCCGGTGAGCAATGGGCCTACTACCATCTTGCCAAACATCGTCCATTTGATATGCGACAGTGCTTGGTATTGCAACTCAACCCCATTCAATTGAATAGGACTGAAATTCACTTAGGCCATGTGCCCGATGAACGTAACTTTACTGGCCTAGGAAGAGGCTGCAGCCTCTTTAAACAGCTGATCAACGTGGGTGCAGGGATTCGGACCCCTACAGATCTGAAACTGATGATAGGTAATCAGCATTAAAAACTCAGACAACCCCTTTAAAGAGATAATTAACAGAAAAAGGGATCAGCTTTTTTTCCGGAAACAGTGCCACATCTGGGTATGAATCCATTCTTGCGGATCACATACACTCACACATGCTGATTGTCTACTCTGGGACGGATGCAGGGCGGATTGGGAACTTATAGTGGTCCTGTAAAAAAAAAATTGTAGCAGCAGCCCAAGTTGTAGGTGGACCCGAAATTGCAGAAGGTGTGACAAAGCCAAGTAGGTGGGGTTTTTGCATGGCAATCTGTCATTTTGGAATATGCCTTTTTAATATTTTTTTTTCTGTTTTTGTGGGAGATGAAGCAACAAAAAAATTGAGAATCTGCAGTTTTGATTTGTTTTTCCATTATGAAGTTCACCATACGGAATGAATACATTTATATTTTACTAGTGCGGGCCTTATGTGTGCAACAGTGAGATTCATATTTATTTTTTATTGTTTAGTTTTGTTATTGATATAAGGAAAGGAATTTATTTTAATATTTATAATTTTTTGGTGTTTTAAAAACTTTTTTTTTTTCATTTCTTTTCACTTATTTTAAGTCACCCTGTTGGACTCTAACATGTGATCGTTTGATTGCTGCTCCTATTGACTGAACATATATAGCGGAGGTCGGGAAAGGGTTAAAATAAAAGTCATCCCCTCATATAACTAGGGGCTTGGGCATTATGATAGCGACTGAGAACACCCCTGTGTATTTAAAAAAAACTTTTATTTCCCTTTTATCCAAACTGTCAATGTATTCTGTATCAGAGGCAAAACCCTCACTAGCTGAGCCACAGGTTTAGCAGCTTTCAGCTACTGGAATTTCTCTAACTAAAAGCCTTTACTAGTATTCCTGCACAATGCATTGGTATCTACAGATACATCTCTGTATACCAGGATACATTGGGATAACAGCAAAAGTCAAATTTATTTAGTAATTAAAAAAAAAAAGGAATTGAGCATAATGACTAAAAATGAACACATTTTTTTCCATATATATGGAATGTATTTTCCTCCATCACATTTGTGTGATTACTAAAAAAAAAAAAAAACAGGATATGAACAATGGAAGATGGCTGCCTTACTGGGTGTTCTACAGACTAAACTGTGACCAGTGCATGGAATTTATCTAACTAAAATGTTATGGTATATAGAGCACTGTACAGGAATAGTAATGAAGGCTTTCAGTTGGAGACATTTTTTTTTTAAGACAGACAGCTAAAATGTGTTTATTATAATTTATTTTTACTCCATTACAATTTATTGATTGGACAAGATTTTTGCTGTTATCCCAATGTCCTGGTATATAGTGATGTATCCAAATACCAGTGCATTGTACATTCATACTAATGACGGATTTTAGCTAGAGAAATAAGTAGACAGCGGTTTGCTCTGTAGCTCAACTGGTAAGGCTTCTGTCCTTAAAGCAGGAGGTCGTGAGTTTAAATGCTACTGGTAACTGTTTGAAAGCAGAGACAAAAATCATTTAAAATATATAGGGGTGTCCCCATACGCTGTCAGAATACTAACATGGAAACAGCCATATATGGAATTAGGCAGGAGATTCCTAAGCAGAGCTGGAGTGGGTAGAATTTGATCAGCCCCCTGGGCAAATTCCTGGTAAGGAACATTGCCAATCTGCCCCTGGGTGGATGGCTAGAAATGTCCGACATTGGTTGGAAGAGCATAACTAGGGATGAGCGAGAATTGACTTTGGATGAGCACAAGCGCTCTGTACAGTATTAGAATGTGTTGGCTCATATGAGCCAAGGTTATTACTTTGAGAAGTCTCGCGAGACTTCTGGTAATAACTTCAGAAATTAATTTCTACTGTTAAAAACCTTTTTACCAAAATCGGTTTCGGTTCCAAGGTACCATCCCTAAGCATCTCTGAGCATAACCAAACTTGTACTATTCTTGTCAACCTAATTACCCAGACTTGAACCCAATTGAGCATCTCTGGGACTACCTTGACTGTCATGTAGCTCTTTAGATCCTCCCCCGGACCCTCCACCAGCTGTCGGATGCTGTGCAGTCAGCATGGCTCCAGATACCTGTGACAACCTAGAAGAACCATATTGAGTCACTCTCAACCCATCTAGCTGCTGTCAATGTTGTACACGGTGGCAGGGGTGCATCTAGCCTTTCTAATGCCTGAGGTGAAAACTAAAATGCCCCCCCCCCCCAAATGCCAGTTTCTTAACCTAACCCCTTTGCAACATTAAAAATGCTCATTGCCCATGGCCCTTCCTCCTATTGCCCCTACCTAGTGCTGCCTGAGGCGATCGCCTCACCTGGCCTCATTGGTGGTGCACCCCAGCACGGCAGTTACTCTGGATATTAGCTGGTGGTAATAATAATGTGACTACCGTGTATAGGGCTTCTCTTCAATCTAGAATGCAACTCATGTCTATATGTCCTATAAGGCATGTGGATGTGATATTTCTTATGCATTTTCTTTATCAATAGAGTGGGGTCTTTTGCTCTGGATGTGCCAGAAAAGAGAGTTGCCCTGTAAGAATGGCTCCTGCAATGTTAGAAGTATAAGCATTCACGTATTACTTATACGTAATTCTAAATATGTGCGTATACATAAGGGCCTTTTCTCAGTCAAAATCAGAGAAAAACATGAATGTATAACTTATATAAATCAACTTTTGGTTAAAAAAAGCGCTAAAAAACAGCACCAAAACTGTACAGTACCAACCCTATCAAAGCAGGCGTATTGCCTGGTAGTTTTAGCCTTGTTAAAGTGCAGTTTTTATGTATTTCTTTTTTTCAGCCCAAAGAGGATTAGATCCAAAGTCTAAATCCTTTCTTTATTCTTTTCCTGTCTTTGGGATCCATCGTGGCTTTGACTATTCTGCAGACTGTGCTGTATTGTGAAGTAGAAAATCCTGTTCAATTACTCTTTACCTCCTAGAGCAGCAGACAGATGAGAAATATTAATAAATGGGAATTAAGAATGAATTTCTGAATTCTAATTTTCAAGGCCTCATGTTTTTAAGAAATTAGTTTTATTTCAATGCAAAAAAAAAAATAACACAAAAAATATAAAAAACAAAACAAAACAAAACAGACAAAAAAGTTAATATGCCCAAAACCATTGTGTGTAGAAGCCTCAGGGAAATACATGACAAGGAAACAGGGCATAGTCAATTAAGTGATCGATTGTTTCCAGATTTACACAGCCCTTATTCATAGCAAAGCTAAAAACAAGGCCACACACATACAGTAGTTTTATCAGAACATAAAATTATGTTAAAGTCCATTGATAGACTGTTTCGGCACAACTTTGATGTACCATGACGTAGACAATTATATACAGTTTTTATATTTGCATATATATTAGTATTGAGTGAAGGGAGCTGTGGATGCATCATCCGAAGTCGCTTGTTCAAAACTTCGGAATAATACTGTACGGAGATCGGTCTCGGCTTCGGTTCCGAGGTACTAGTCGAAACCGAAGACAAATTTGATTTCAAGTTTTAAAGGGGTCTACTCTTCCACTATAAAAATCAACTACCGAAGTTATTCAACAAAGTCACATGCGACTTCGCTAATTACTTTCTTTTGCTCACTGGATCCCATACATTCTAATACTGTATGGACTCTTAATACTGTTCTTAAGGACCATAGGGTATATTTCATCTATTTTATTTAATGTTTGTGTGTGTCGTTAAAAGATATCGCCAGTTTCCCCTATAACAGTGAAATCTACAGTATCCCGCCCCCCTTAACAGTGACCTCCACAGCCCCCCCTTAACACTGACCCCCCCCACAGTGCACCACCTCCTTAAAATTGGACCTCCACAGCAGCCCACCCCCTTAACTTTGACCTTCACAGCAGCATGCCTCTTTAACAGTGAGTTGCACAGCACCCCACCCCCTTGACAGTGACCTCCAAAGAGTTCTGCCCCTTTAACAGTGGCCTCTAGAGCACCTGCCCCGTAAAGACTGACCATAGTTTAGAGTTCCCTTAACTGTGACCTCCACCATTCCCAGCCCCCTTAACAGAGACCTCCACAGCGACTGCCCCTTTAACAGTGACTGCCACAGAACCCAGCTCCCTTAACAGTGACTTTAACTGTACCCCGCTCCCTTAACAGTGAACTTCCCAGTGGCCACCCCTTTATTAGTGACTTCCACAGTACCTCGTCTCCTCAACAGTGATTTCCACAATAAACCGCCCTTACAGTGACCTCCACAGCAGCTTCCCTTTAATAGTGACCTTCACAGACCAGCACCCCCTTTACAGTAACCTTTACAGCACCCTCCCCTTTAACAGTGACCCCCACAGTGGCCAGCCCTTTATTTGTGACCTCCACAGTATACTGTCTCATTAACAGTGATTTCCACAATAACTCGCCCCCTCAACAATGACCTCCACAGAGCTCTGTTCCCTTTGACCTCCACAACATCGTGCTCCCTTAACAGTGACCTCTACAGCACTCCGCCCCTTAACACTGACCTTCATAGTGGACCGCCCCCTTAACTGTGACCTCCACCATTCTCTGCCCCCTTAACAGTGATTTACACAACACCCCACCCCTTAACAGTGGCCACTACAACAATCTGCCTCTTAACTGTGACCTCCACAGCAGCCTGCCCCCTTAACTATGACCTTCACAGCACTCCAAACCCTTAACAGTATTATCCACAGCGCCCTGCCCCTTTCAAGCTGATCTACAGCAGTGAAGCAAAATGGCTGGGTTGTTATGGAAACCTGGTGTAAAACTGTGTGTATATGGAGACTAAGGGCCTGCGAGCTTCTATTGGCTGATAAGGTTCATTTGACTATGTGTATGGAAGTTGGAGTATGAGGAGAAGGACCTGCAAGCTTCTATTGGCTAATGTAGGTCATGTGATGGTGCCATATTTGCATTTTTTGGGAATATCTTAGGAACAATATGACCTAGAGAGCTGAAATCCGGTCTAAAACCTTCCTGGACACCTGATGTACCTGTGTGCCAAATGGACAAGAATAGGATATGTACTATCTTTTTGCAGGGCCACGGAATGGAGCAACGGATTCAGACAGCAAATCAATTCCTCATAAATCATAAATAGTTTATTAAACATTTCTCCAAACATTAGAATTTCTAAGAATCTGGAATGTATGTGATTTATCCCCCATGATACCATTTATCCCCCATTTGTACCATTTTTTAATTTTAAAAAATCTGCAGAGTGTTATAAGACAGGCTGTTTGTTACAACCGGAGGCACCATGTGTTTACCCATAGCCATATATGTCTCTGTCACTTTGACATTACTAATTCTGTCTTGGTGTTAAAGAGCTTGAAAGAGGTTGAATACAGTTTTAGGAGTTTGAATTCTACATGACTTATTAAATTTATTTTGAGAGAATCAAATGTACCTGCCAATTTGACCAAATCGGACCCAAAAGAAATTTGGGGAAATTTGCTAGAATCACTAGCCACTACCCTTCTGTTGATCATACAGGGGCTACTACTATGGCCATGCAATTACCTTGGCATAACTGTAACGACAAACCCTGATGTATAGCTGTGTCATGGTTTTCCATGTGGTTAACAATACAATTTTTTTTTTAACTCTTTACTTATATTACTATATATTATTTTTATGCTCTGTGGTATCCTTTCCCCGTACCTTATCCTGTTACAAATTTCTTCTATATTACAATTTACATGTTGATTCTTACTAGTCCTTGAAAGCTGTAATTTTGTGTAAAGGGACAAAAGCAGAATACATATAAAAACATTACTTTTCCTTTTTTCTTAAACAATGCATTTAACGTCGCCACTTTTACCAGGTATTCGTCAAGCTATTTACTGCTTCCGAAAATTAATTGCAAAAGTCTTCTATTTCCAATTTAACTATGGCCAAAGGGAGCTCTTGTAGATAATTGCTTTTTATAATACAAGCTCTACTATACTTTGTCTCACGATCTAGCTGGAACATTCTTTTATGTTTTAAGTAGTTGTTTTAATTGTCTCATTTGCATTGTTTCATGAGTTTAGCACGTTGCCTGGTAAGATGAGCACCAGCCTTTCATACTTTCCCTTGTTCAAGTGTGTCCTTTCTTACAATTGTATAAATACAGTATGGATTAGGAAATGATGCTACTTGAAATATTCTTTTATAACCAAAGAGCAAGAGAAATATGTGTTTTATTCTTTTTTTAAGAATTTTAAGTGACACAAACCTAAGGCATTTAAGGAAGTGGCTGCTCCTGCAGCTTCTGACCGTCCGCTAATCCCACATTTTGGAGCCATAAGAAATCATGCACTGTATTCAAACCAACATATCCCTTACACCCTATAATGATCACAATACAAAAGTTCCCTTTACACTGGATGGATCAGGCAATTATCAAGGAGTGTTCCTAAAAAAACATATTCCCTATAATTACCCTGTGTAAGGCCTCCTGCACACAGCCATCACTGTCCGCCAACCACACATCCACAAAATACAGATACTGGCCGTGTGTATCTTGTAAATTCTTTAGTCCTTATTAAAGAAATGTCTATTTTTGCCGAGAAAATTTGTGAAATGCCTCATGGATGCAAACAGCATATGGATGATCCATATGCTGTGCACATTTTTTGAGGCCTCATAGAAATGATTGGGTCTGCGTGCAATCTGCAAAAACTGTGGATTGGACACAGACCCAAAATATGGTTGTGTGCATGAGATCTAGTTACCAACTATCATCCAACGAATGAGTAAACATTTGTACATCTGGTGAAATAACCATTGAGGCAGACACCAAAATCGTTATTCCTGGGCAGCAGATCATCCTGTGTAAATAGGGATCTGCTGCTTAGAAACATTGATTCTCTATAGTAACATAGTAACATAGTATATAAGACCGAAAAAAGACATTTGTCCATCCAGTTCGGCCTGTTTCCTACAATTTGATCCAGAGGAAGGCAAAAAAACCCTGTGAGGCAGAAGCCAATTTTTCCCACTTAAGGGGAAAAAAATTCCTTCCCGACTCCAATCAGGCAATCAGAATAACTCCCTGGATCAACGACCCCTCTCTAGTAGCTGTAGATTGTAATATTATTACACTCCAGAAATAAATCCAGTCCCCTCTTGAATTCCTTTATTGTACTCACCATCACCACCTCCTCAGGCAGAGAGTTCCATAGTCTCACTGCTCTTACAGTGAAGAATCCTTTTCTATGTTTGTGTATAAACCTTCTTTCCTCCAGACGCAGAGGATGTCCCCTTGTCACAGTCACAGTCCTGGGGATAAATAGATGATGGGACAGATCTCTGTACTGACCCCTGATATATTTATACATAGTTATTAGATCTTCCCTCAGTTGTCTTTTTTCTAAAGTGAATAACCCAAATTTTGATAACCTTTCAGGGTACTGTAGATCCCTCATTACAGTTATTACTTTAGTTGCCCTCCTGAACCCTTTCCAGCTCTGCTATGTCTGTCTTGTTCACAGGAGCCCAGAACTGTACACTGTACTCCATGTGTGGTCTGACTAGTGATTTGTAAAGGGGTAGGACTATGTTCTCATCACAGGCGTCTATTCCCCTTTTGATGCAACCCATTATCTTATTGGCCTTGCCAGTAGCTGCTTGACACTGGTTTTTGCAGCTTAATTTGCTGTTTATTAAAATTCCTAGATCCTTTTCCATGTCAGTGTTACCGAGTGTTTTACCATTTAATATGTACGGGTGACTTGCATTATTCCTTCCCATGTGCATAACTTTACATTTGTCAGTGTTAAACTTCATCTGCCATTTTTCTGCCCAAGCCTCCAATCTATCCAGATCCCTCTGTAGCAGAAAACTGTCCTCTTCAGTGTTAATTACTTTACACAGTTTAGTGTCATCTGCAAAAATAGATATTTTACTGTGCAGGCCTTCTACAAGATCATTAATAAATATATTGAAGAGAATAGGGCCCAATACTGACCCCTGAGGTACCCCACTAGTTACAGTGACCCAATCTGAGTATCTACCGTTAATAACCACCCTCTGTTTTCTGTCACTTAGCCCACATACAGACATTTTCTCCCAGTCCGAGCATCCTCATTTTATATACTAACCTTTTATGAGGTACGGTGTCAAATGCTTTGGAGAAGTCCAGATATACGACATCCATTGATTCGCCGCTGTCAAGTCTAGAACTTACCTCCTCATAGAAGCTGATTAAATTCGTTTGGCATGACCGATCCCTCATGAAGCCATGCTGATATGGCGTTATTTGGTTATTTTCATTGAGATACTCCAAAATAGCATCTCTTAAAAACCATTCAAACAGTTTACCAACAATAGATGTTAAACTTACTGGCCTATAATTTCCAGGCTCTGTTTTTGGACCCTTTTTGAATATTGGCACCACATTTGCTATGCGCCAATCCTGTGGAACATTCCCTGTTAGTATAGAGCCCGTAAATATCAGAAATAATGGTCTGGCTATGACATCACTTAATTCCCTTAGGATACGGGGGTGTATGACATCCGGTCCTGGCGATTTGTCTATTTTAATCTTTTTAAGTCGCTGTTGTACTTCTTCCTGGGTCAGACAGGGCACTTTTAATGGGGGATTTACTTTTACATTCTGCATTTCATCTGACAGTTTATTTTCCTCAGTGAATATAGTGGAGAGAAAAATATTTAATAGTTTTGCTTTATCCTCGTCGCTCTCTGCAACACCCCCCTCATTGCTATGTAGAGGGTCGACTCCTTCAGATTTATATTTTTTACTATTTATATAATTGAAGAACATTTTAGGGTTAGTCTTACTCTCTTTGGCAATTAATCTCTCGGTCTCTAGTTTGCCAAATTTTATTAGTTTTTTACATATTCTATTTTTTTCCTTATAGTTTATCAGTGCTTTTTGGCTCTCCTCCTGTTTTAGTGATTTATATGCTTTCTTTTTGTCATTTATTGCCTTCTTTACGGTTCCATTTATCCACAGTGGTTTCTTATTGTTCCTTAGCCTTTTATTCCTATAAGGTAGGTACCTCTCACAATTAGATGTTACAATGCTTTTAAAAATCTTCCATTTTATGGTTGTATTTTTATTTTTGAGGACTTTGTCCCAGTTAGTTAGGCCTATGGCCTCGCTTAGTTGGCTAAATTTTGCTTTTTTGAAGTTTGGTATTTTTGTTCCTCCCTTTAGAAACTCTCGTTTGAAGGATAATTGGAAGGTTATAACTTTATGGTCACTATTTCCCAGGTGTCCCCCAACCTGCACATCTGTTGTTCTATCAGGTCTATTGGTTAATACTAAGTCCAGTATGGCCGTCCCTCTAGTGTGGTCCTGAACCAGTTGGGAAAGGAATTTGTCTTTGGCTATTGCCAAGAACCTGTTTCCTTTTTGGGATGTACAGCTTTCAGTTTCCCAGTCTTTATCTGGGTAGTTGAAGTCCCCCATGATAACGACTTCATTATGATTTGCCGCCTCGTCTATCTAGTTTAGTAATAGATTTTCTGTGGACTCTGGTATATTTGGTGGTTTATAATATACTCCTATTAGTATTTTATTATTGTTTTTTGCTCCATGTATTTCTACCCACAATGACTCCACATGTTCATGTCCCTCAGAGATGTATTCTCGAATTACGGGATTTAGACACGACTTCACATAAAGGCAGACCCCTCCACCTCTCCGGTTTTGATGATCCTTTCTAAACAGATTGTAACCTTTTATATTAACTGCCCAGTCATAGCTATAATCCAGCCATGTCTCAGTTATTCCCACTATGTCATAGTCCTCCTCACACATTACTAATTCCAGTTCACCAGTCTTGTTAGAAAGGCTTCTGGCATTAGTATACATACATTTGACAGGTTTATGTTTATTTTTTACCCTACATCTTTCATTCTGAGCTGTTCTAGTCCCCCCGTCCATTCCTCCCCCAGTCACACTATCTCGCCCCTGGTCTCTATCTGCACTATCTTCCCCTCCTATAACGTAATTACCCTCCCCCCCCAGTCCCTAGTTTAAACACTCCTCCAACCTTCTAGCCATCTTCCTCCCCAACACAGCTGCCCCTTCCCCATTGAGGTGCAGCCCGTCCCTACGGTAGAGCCTGTAGCCAACAGAGAAGTCGGCCCAGTTCTCCAGGAACCCGAACCCCTCCTTCCTACACCAGTTCTTGAGCCACTTGTTAACCTCCCTAATCTCCCGCTGCCTTTCTTGTGTGGCTCGTGGTACAAGCAGTATTTCAGAAAATACTACTTTTGAGGTCCTTGCCCTAAGCTTTTGACCTAAAACCCTGAAATCATTTTTAAGGACTCTCCACCTTCCTTTTAACTTTGTCATTGGTTCCGATATGGACCATGACCGCTGGATCTTCTCCAGCCCCTCCCAGTAATCTGTCAACCCGATCCGCGATGTGTCGAACTCTAGCGCCAGGAAGACAGCACGCCCTATCTGTACCCCTAATAATTGAGTCTCCCACTACCATCACCTGTCTGGCCTGCCCTGCTCTCCTGGTCCCCTGCTTACTGGAGCTGACATTCCCCTGACTGGCAGAGGAAGTGTCTGGCTGCAGCGGTGCCGTCCCTGAACTGTCATCCCCCTCATCTGCCAACCGTGCAAACTTGTTGGGGTGTGTCAGATCAGGGCTAGCCTCCCTGGCACTCTTCTCTCTACCCCGCTTTCTTACTGTTACCCAGCTAACTACCTCACTCTCCTCGCTACCACCCTCCCCCACATCTACCTCATAGAGTGCTTGCTCAGTGAGCAGCAAACTCTTTTCCAAATTGTCAGTGGCTTTCAGTGTTGCAACTCGCCTGTTTAGAGACTCGATGTGCGATTCCAAACGGGTAATTTGCTCACATTTTGAACAAAACATATACACCTTCGAACGGCTGTTCCAGGACTGCATACATCATACAAGATGTGCACTGGACGGCGCTGTCAATAATGAAAGTCATACTAAATGGGGATTACGCAGGAAAAGAGAGGGGGAAAAAATACAATATAGAGCAGTGATATCAAGATTCTTACTTACTGTGGTCCCTTACAGCAGTAGGAAGACTAGCTAGAATCAAACCAACTGTATACAAGGATGATCTAATGAATCTCTGTTTCTTGCTCCTTTTCCTGAACTCCGGTTTCTTTAACTCCACTTATGAAAGCAGCCACTTAGTAATGCAGGCCTCAGGTAGAGCAGGCTCTGGAAGAGTTGAGTGGTCTAATTTATAGCACCTGTTAGGCCAAGTCACTCCCCCTCACCAAGCAGAGGAAAAAAAAACTGCTTTAAATGACACTACACAACAGAGAGAAAAAAAGCGGTTTTAAATGGCAGAACTAAGCTGCAAGTACTTAACTTTCTAGGTTAGCAGCTTCACACCACACTCAGACACTTGCAGTCCCCACAAAAAGACACTCAGCAGTAGAACTCCGGTTTCTTTAACTCCACTTATGAAAGCAGCCAGTTAGTAATGCAGGCCTCAGGTAAAGCAACAAGCAATTGCTGTAGCGATTGCTCGTCCCCATACAGAGAAGATGGTTGCTGCCTGGAAATGCAGCTCTCACCTCCTATAATCAGCAGGCAATTATCGGGAATGAATGGGTCATTTGTGTAAAGGGCCATAAGGTGATATGGAGCATGCAGAGCATCTAATTATCAAATGAGCTCTGCCTCTCATGCCAAGAGATGTAAAGCATCTATCCTATTAAGTCAATGTTTAGCCCTTTAAATAGGCTTTGATATATGACTTGGATATTAAATAAGCCAGCACCTCATCTGCAGACAGCTGTTTCAGGGTGATTGCCACTCATCAGTGCAGAGTAGCGAGTACTGGCTTAACTGGATGAGAGGCCTAAGTCAGGATTTGGGGATACTATCTCTCTTTGCCTTAATCAGCATGAAAAGACTAGGCCATACATGCTCCTGTGGAATTCTGGAAAGAAAGGGATGCAAATGAGCTCTTAACAAGTTCTACCTCTAATGCCACCAAACTCTGTACAGTATGTGATAAACACCACCAAAATATGTAGCATTCAAAAAGTAAAGACTAATGTCATGCTGCTAGGAGATATAAATTCCCTTTAAAGAGTTATCCACTTCCAGGGGCCATTTGGCCAGAATGCCTCACATCGCCAGACCTGAGAAGGTAAACATACTTACCTACTACCCCCTGCAAAGTTTTGGCTCCTTTGGTCACCCACTGGTGTACTCAGATCCCATTTGTAAATATCCGGTTTGATGAGTCACTTGTACTGCTGCAGGTAAAAACAGGACACAGCAGTGATGTGTGCCCATGCATCATGTCAATGGGTCAAAAAGGGGTATGCTTACCCATTTTATCCTGCTCCACTCCTAAAACCACCCCCTTGTCCTCCTCACTGCTATTTGCTCACTTGGCTTTAGTGGTGAAAGTTTCACCCAATCACTGAGTTCAGTGGTATATGGCCTAAAATGGTAAAACATGCCATCCCACTTGGCTAGTCCCTCAGGATCAGTGACTTAATGGCTTGTATTCTTTTCACATATGGTATTAAATCTCACACTTTTGTTGGGTTCTTTTTAATGTCGAGAATAGTAAAAAAAAACAACTACTTTTTTCCGCAGAAAGACAAAGAAGATCAATGGCTGGAGAAGAAATTCCTTGGCAATAAAGACCAAATTGTTCTAGAACATCTACAATGGAATATGGGATATGAAGTTCAGATCATAGCAACAAATAGACTCGGACATTCTGAGCCAACAATGTATGAGTTTATAATGCCACCAAAACCTAATATCATTGCAGGTAAGGTAATTTGCTCTTTTTTGAAGTTAACTCTAGTCCATTTCAAAATTATAACACTTAAAGGTGTTGTATAATGTTAGAGAAAACTGCTTTCTTACAAGTTCCATGCCAGTGCCTGTTGTCTGTGTCTGATATTACAGCATTTAGTTGATGTTGAGATGCAATATTAGACATAGCCCATGAAGAGAACCAACCTTGTTTTGTCTCTTGAAAGCCTATTTGCTCTAGCAATTTAGTTTTTTTTAACAATATGATCCTTCTACTGACTGTGTAGATGACATGACATGTAATGGAACAAAGAAATATCGATGTATAATAGTAAAGAATAAAGTGATTATTAGTGTTGGGCGTGAATATTCGAATCACAAATATTAATCGTGAATATCGGCACTTTGAGAATTTGCGAATATTTAGAATATAGTGCTATATATTTGTAATATACATAGTAACATAGTAACATAGTATATAAGACCGAAAAAAGACATTTGTCCATCCAGTTCGGCCTGTTTCCTACAAGTTGATCCAGAGGAAGGCAAAAAACCCCTGTGAGGCAGAAGCCAATTTTCCCCACCTAATTTTTTCATTAATAAACTCCCTCTTGCTTGTGGGCCAATGAGAAGGCTGCAATGTCTGTCTGAGTTTAGCAACATCCCTAGTAACCAATAGGAAAGTTGCCTACCCCTTACTATATAAGAACCTCCCCAGCAGCCATTTTTTGTAGTGTAATGGAGTTCTGAGAGAGACAGCAGTGTGATTGCTGTGCTCCGTGCTTTGTTGTATATACATTAGACAGTTAAGTGAGATATATCTAATTCAGATATTTAGGGGGAGATAGTCAGTGTAGGTTAGATTAGTGTAAGATGTTAGGTAGTGTTCTGCTGTCCACATACATACATGCTACAGAAATTGTGCTGGGATGTCACCAGTTTCACATATTGCTCCAAAATATGTGCATCATTAATTGCCGATTTTCGCAATCACGAATATATTGGAGCATTCTACCTGCATATAAAGCAATTGTAGAATGCTCCAATATATTCGTGATTGCGAAAATTGCGAAAAATTTACCCAAAGTGACCCACGCCTGTATTGCGCACGCAATACGTTAATATTACACTGCTGAGTTTTTGCAATCAAGAAAATAACCGCAAATTCGTGAATATATGATGAATATTTGCGCAAATGTTTTTTGCAAAATATCGCAAATTCGAATATAGCCCCTGCCGCTCATCACTAATGATTATAGGTTATTTCAGACTACGGACAACTGCGGAAGCTTTTGTTGGTAAAATTTTTGAATAGGGAACATGTAGAGAAGGAGAGCAAGCGAAAAGTTCAGCGTAAAAGATAATGTAGAGTAAAAGAATATGTGAATTTTACATATCATGAAGTCTGTTTCAATCCTCAATATCACAGATGTGCCTTTCCTTATACTTTCACATGGCTCAAGATATCCTAAAATAAGCTGGATTTACACTGCCTGACTAAGCAGGCAATTATAGAAAAGGGACAGTTCCTTCCCAATATTGGCCTGCTTGTTAGTGGAGATAAAGAGCTGCCATTGCTCGTCCTACAGATTAATTGTTTTTCCGATCATTGGTGGATTTGGAATCTGCAATAAGCTCTTTTATTCTTTGAATGTGGTGCATTTCCTGACATCAAGAGCTTACGATGGGTGTCCAGATAGTTATCCAAATTCCAGGAATCATAAGTGAAAAGAGGATTTCCATGCTTTGAAGAGGCTGAAATATACTATGTTATTTGTCAGATGTTCCTGATTTTATTAGAAAACTAGATCTGAACATTGTAATATTACAGTTCTGTGCAAACTCCAAGTTGGGTAATAAAATATCATCCATAGAAGTCTATGGAGCAATGCTGTATATCCATATGCTTTTGACTTCATTTCGAGTTTTTTTTTGTGGTTGTGGCATGCTTCATTAAAGTTTTCTACTATATATGCATTATATACTCTCGTACATGCATTGCTGATAAGGAATGTGTGCGGATACTAAGGATGTATGTTAAAGATGCCTAATGTGAAGGAAGATATAGGGGGAGATAAATCTATGTGTCCCAGCTGTAAAATAGAGTGTATGTATTCTCACAGTGCAATGATTAATTAAGTTTTTGTGTTGTAGACAGTAAGGTTTGTTGGAACTAGGGAAAAGATTTTTGGTAAAGGGTGGAATTAGAGTTTAACGTGTCTTGTCTTATACTTGATATTAAATACTAAAAAGTCTAAAATAAGACAACCCTATTTTTGGACTTTGGGGCCAAATATTTTTCAAACCAATGGGCAATTTGATTGACAAATAACCTATTGCACCTCACTGGTTCATATATCCTATGTAGACATGTATATAATCTGTATAAATGGAGTTTAGGTCCTGAAAATATTTTTGTGGTTGACCCAAAGAACCTCAGTCTGACACTGATCGCTGGCACGTTCCATTCATATCCTAATATATTATCATATTTTTTATACTATGATGAGTTTTATCTCTATTCTGTTTTATAGCAATTATGTGTTTTGTATTGTCTGTTTCATATGCATAAGGAAAATATACTATAACCATTGTATAACCTCAATTCCAAAAAAGTAGTGACGCAGTGTGAAATGTAAATACATGTAAATAAAAACTGAAGGTAATGATCATCACATAGACCGATATTATATTCACAATTAATCATAGACCACATATCAGATGTTGAAAGTGAGAAATTTTTCCATTTCATTAAGATAATTTACCCATTTAGAACTTGATGGCAACAACACATCTCAAAACAGGGGCGACAAAAGGCTGAAAGCGTAAGTAGTACTAATAGAAACAGCTGGAGGAGTAGTTTGCAACCAACTCACATGACTGGATACAAAAATTGAATGTTAGAGAGGCAGAGCCTCTAAGAAACAAAGGTAGTGTTTCAACAATCTGCAAAAAACAGCATCTGAAAATTGAGGAAACTTTCAGAAAAATGTTCCTCAACATAAAATTGCAAATACTTTGAATATCCCACCATATGTAGTACATAATATCATGAAAAGATTCTAAGAATCTGAAGAAATTCCTGGTGCTAAACTGGCCTTCCTGCAGCCGAGACCATTTACCAATAGAAAATATTTGGCACATCATGAAACGCATATACATCAACACTCCAGTAATTGGTCTCTGACATTTACAGACTGTTGTTCTAGCTTTTTTTCTCTTTATCTCTCCTCACCCCTGCCCCCCAAAGTCTTTTTTTATTTTGAAAAAGAAAAAAACACAGTATTACATTTTACAATATTATTGTCTATGTTTTATATAATTCCACCCTTGAAGCTGTGCTGGAAAGAAAAAGAAAGAAAAGTATTCCTACTTTCCGCATATTTTTCCATTTTTCCCAGATCATAGAAGCTGAGGGATTTACTTTTACATATCACCCTTCCGACTTGATGTTTCCATTCAATAAGGCTAGGAGTTTTTTCAGACATCTATTTGTGTACAATACAGAGACAGTCCAAAAATGACTAAATAATAACATTGTAATTTACCCTATGTTTCAATATATCAGCATTTAAATTACCCAAGACAATAATGCATTGATATCATTCTTAATTTAAAACCAATATCAAAATAATTTGGGGCACCCCACAGTAGATACACCAGGTCTGCATCTTGGGCTCCACAATACTGTTGTTAAAAGAAGAGGAGATGTTATACAATGGTAGACATGGCCTGTCCCTACATTTTTAACCACTTCCAGACTGGGCCATTTGCCCCCTTCCAGGCCAAATTTAGCAAATATGACGTGTCACTTTATGTGGTAATAGCTTTGGAACACTTTTATTTATCGAAGCAATTCTGAGATGGTTTTCTTGTGGCAAATTGTGCTTAATGATAGCCATAAATTTGAGTCAATATATTTTACCTTTATTTATGAAAAAAATTCGCAATTTTCAAATTTTAATTTCTCTGCTTTTAAAACAGAAAGTGATACCTCATAAAATATTCATTACTTAACATTCCCCGTATGTCTACTTTATGTTGGCATGATTTTGTAAATGTCATTTTATTTTTTTAAGAAATTAAAAGGCTTAGAATTTTAGAAGCAATTCTTAAAATTTTTGGGAAAATTTTCAAAACCCTCTTTTTAAGGACCAGTTCAGGTCTGAAGTCACTTTGTGGGGCTTACACAGTGGAAACCCCCCATAACTGACCCCATTGTAGAAACTACGCCCCTCAAGTTACTCAAAACTTATTTTACAAACTTTGTTAGCACTTTAGGTGTTCCACAAGAATTAAAGGAAAATGGAGATAAAATTTCTAAATTTCACTTTTTTGCCAGATTTTCCATTTTTATCAATTTTTTTCTTTAGCACATCGAGGGTTAACAGCCAAACAAAACTTAATATTTATTACCCAGATTCTGCGGTTTACATAAGCACCCCACATCTGGTCCTAAACTGATGTAAGGGCACATGGCAGAGCGCAGAAGAAAAGGAGCGCTGTATGGTTTTTGGAAGGCAGATTTAGCTGAACTGGTTTTTAGATGCCATGTCCTATTTGAAGCTTCCCTGATGCACCCTTACAGTAGAAACTACCAAGAATTGACCCCATTTTGGAAACTAGGTGATAATGTGCCAGTTTTATTGGTACTATTTTGGGGGTACATATGATTTTTAATTGCTCTATATTATGTTTTTAGTGAGGCAAGGTAACCAGAAAATTGATGTTTTGGCACTGTTTTTATTTTTTATTTTTTACAACATTCATCTGACAGGGTAGATCATGTGCTATTTTTATAGAGCAGGTTGTTACGGATACAATGATATCAAATATGTCTACTTTCTTAGTTTGTTTGCTTCAGTTTTACATAATAAAGCATTTTTGAAAAAAACGTTTTTGTGTCTCCAATTTCTGAACGCCATATTTTTTATTTTTATGCCAATCGTCTTGTGCAGGGGATTGTTTTTTACAGGAAGAGTTGATGTTTTTATTGGTACCATTTTTGGGTACATATGATTTTTTGGTAATTCATTATTACACTTTATGGAGCAAGGTGGAAAAAAAAAGGTTGTTTTAGCACAGATCTTATTTATTTATTTTTAA
Source organism: Bufotes viridis (assembly GCA_033119425.1). Taxonomy (NCBI): domain Eukaryota; kingdom Metazoa; phylum Chordata; class Amphibia; order Anura; family Bufonidae; genus Bufotes; species Bufotes viridis. The sequence continues at coordinate 42,814,732 of CM065591.1, read as the reverse complement.
AGCATTCACCAGGTTGTTACAGACATAGAAATACCTAATATGTATATTTTTTCTTATTTATTTAAGTTTGACACAATAGTAGTATTTTTGTAACCAAAAAAATATTTTTTAGTGTCTCCATAGTCTGAGAGCTATAGCTTTTTTAATTTTTGATCGACTGTTTTAGTTAGGGTCACATTTTTGGCGGGATGAAGTGATGGTTTGATTGGTACTATTTTGGGGGGCATACACCTTTTTGATCGCTTGGTGTTGCACTTTATGTGATGTTAGGTGACAAAAAAAAAATTGTTTTTTTTTGGCACTGTTTTTATCTTATTTTTATTACGGTGTTCACGTGAGTGGGTTAGGGCATGTGATATTTTCATAGAGCTTGTTGTTACGGACACGGTAATTCCTAATATGTATTCTTTTTTTATTTATTTCACTTTAACACAATAATAGCATTTTTGAAACAAAAAACGTTTTAATGTCTCCATGTTTTGAGAGCTATGTTTTTTTTTAATTTTGAGCGATTTTCTTATGTAGGGGCTTAGCTTTTGCAGGATGAGGTGACGATTTTAATAGTACAATTTTAAGGGACATACGCCTTTTTGATCACTTGTGCTGCATTTTTTGTGATGTAAAGTAACAAAAATGGCTTTTTTTTTCATTGTGTTTATTGGACGGGTTGGATCATGTGATATATTTATAAAGCCGGCAGTCACAGATGTGGCAATACCAAATATGTCTATCTTATTTATTCTTTCCTGTTTTTTACATTTTTTTAAATTACTTAATTGTGGATTTTTTTTTTTTAAACTTTATTTTTTTTATTTTTATTTTATTTTACACTTTGCGTCCCCCATAAGGTCATACAAGTTTTCTGGGGGACATTTAACATTTTTTTTCACTATTGATTTCTCCTGTAACTGGGGCTGGCATAGTAGCCCCAATAACAGTGGAAATACAGCTCCCATAGAGGCTGAACAGCAGAAAACAACTCTGTCCAGCCTCAGTGCAGGGCTGATCAAGGTCTGTGAAAGACCTGACGGCTCCTGCACTCTCCCAGCACCGGCGGTCTCATGACCTCCGGGCTAGTGATAGGAAGCACATAATGCTTCCTAATCTTTAGGCCTCATGCACACGACCGTTGTTTGATTCCGTGTCCGTTGTGCCGTTTTTTGTGATTTTCTGCAGACCCATTGGTTTTCAATGGGTCCATGGAATACTCGGAAAATGCACCGTTTGTCCTCCGCGTCCGTGGTCCGTGATTCCAGTTCGTCAAAAAAATATAACCTGTCCTATTCTTGTCCGTGAAAAACGGTTCACGGATCCGTTCAAGTCAATTGGACCGCAAAAAAATGCGGATGGCCATCCGTGTGTCATCCGCGTTCCGTGTCCGTTTTTTTTTTTTGCGGATCCCTTGGCAAAAATTGTCAGCCTGTCATTTGGTAAAATCTTTTGGGTCATGTCCACTAAAAAAAATGGAAGACACACGGAAACACAACGGAAGCAAAAACTGACATATTTTTTATACTATGATGAGTTTTATCTCTATTCTGTTTTATAGCAATTATGTGTTTTGTATTGTCTGTTTCATATGCATAAGGAAAATATACTATAACCATTGTATAACCTCAATTCCAAAAAAGTAGTGACGCAGTGTGAAATGTAAATACATGTAAATAAAAACTGAAGGTAATGATCATCACATAGACCGATATTATATTCACAATTAATCATAGACCACATATCAGATGTTGAAAGTGAGAAATTTTTCCATTTCATTAAGATAATTTACCCATTTAGAACTTGATGGCAACAACACATCTCAAAACAGGGGCGACAAAAGGCTGAAAGCGTAAGTAGTACTAATAGAAACAGCTGGAGGAGTAGTTTGCAACCAACTCACATGACTGGATACAAAAATTGAATGTTAGAGAGGCAGAGCCTCTAAGAAACAAAGGTAGTGTTTCAACAATCTGCAAAAAACAGCATCTGAAAATTGAGGAAACTTTCAGAAAAATGTTCCTCAACATAAAATTGCAAATACTTTGAATATCCCACCATATGTAGTACATAATATCATGAAAAGATTCTAAGAATCTGAAGAAATTCCTGGTGCTAAACTGGCCTTCCTGCAGCCGAGACCATTTACCAATAGAAAATATTTGGCACATCATGAAACGCATATACATCAACACTCCAGTAATTGGTCTCCTGACATTTACAGACTGTTGTTCTAGCTTTTTTTTCTCTTTATCTCTCCTCACCCCTGCCCCCCCAAAGTCTTTTTTTTTATTTTGAAAAAGAAAAAAAACACAGTATTACATTTTACAATATTATTGTCTATGTTTTATATAATTCCACCCTTGAAGCTGTGCTGGAAAGAAAAAAGAAAGAAAAAGTATTCCTACTTTCCGCATATTTTTCCATTTTTCCCAGATCATAGAAGCTGAGGGATTTACTTTTACATATCACCCTTCCGACTTGATGTTTCCATTCAATAAGGCTAGGAGTTTTTTCAGACATCTATTTGTGTACAATATAGAGACAGTCCAAAAATGACTAAATAATAACATTGTAATTTACCCTATGTTTCAATATATCAGCATTTAAATTACCCAAGACAATAATGCATTGATATCATTCTTAATTTAAAACCAATATCAAAATAATTTGGGGCACCCCCACAGTAGATACACCAGGTCTGCATCTTGGGCTCCACAATACTGTTGTTAAAAGAAGAGGAGATGTTATACAATGGTAGACATGGCCTGTCCCTACATTTTTAACCACTTCCAGACTGGGCCATTTGCCCCCTTCCAGGCCAAATTTAGCAAATATGACGTGTCACTTTATGTGGTAATAGCTTTGGAACACTTTTATTTATCGAAGCAATTCTGAGATGGTTTTCTTGTGGCAAATTGTGCTTAATGATAGCCATAAATTTGAGTCAATATATTTTACCTTTATTTATGAAAAAAATTCGCAATTTTCAAATTTTAATTTCTCTGCTTTTAAAACAGAAAGTGATACCTCATAAAATATTCATTACTTAACATTCCCCGTATGTCTACTTTATGTTGGCATGATTTTGTAAATGTCATTTTATTTTTTTAAGAAATTAAAAGGCTTAGAATTTTAGAAGCAATTCTTAAAATTTTTGGGAAAATTTTCAAAACCCTCTTTTTAAGGACCAGTTCAGGTCTGAAGTCACTTTGTGGGGCTTACACAGTGGAAACCCCCCATAACTGACCCCATTGTAGAAACTACGCCCCTCAAGTTACTCAAAACTTATTTTACAAACTTTGTTAGCACTTTAGGTGTTCCACAAGAATTAAAGGAAAATGGAGATAAAATTTCTAAATTTCACTTTTTGCCAGATTTTCCATTTTTATAAATTTTTTCTTTAGCACATCGAGGGTTAACAGCCAAACAAAACTTAATATTTATTACCCAGATTCTGCGGTTTACATAAGCACCCCACATCTGGTCCTAAACTGATGTAAGGGCACATGGCAGAGCGCAGAAGAAAAGGAGCGCTGTATGGTTTTTGGAAGGCAGATTTAGCTGAACTGGTTTTTAGATGCCATGTCCTATTTGAAGCTTCCCTGATGCACCCTTACAGTAGAAACTACCAAGAATTGACCCCATTTTGGAAACTAGGTGATAATGTGCCAGTTTTATTGGTACTATTTTGGGGGTACATATGATTTTTAATTGCTCTATATTATGTTTTTAGTGAGGCAAGGTAACCAGAAAATTGATGTTTTGGCACTGTTTTTATTTTTTATTTTTTACAACATTCATCTGACAGGGTAGATCATGTGCTATTTTTATAGAGCAGGTTGTTACGGATACAATGATATCAAATATGTCTACTTTCTTAGTTTGTTTGCTTCAGTTTTACATAATAAAGCATTTTTGAAAAAAAACGTTTTTGTGTCTCCAATTTCTGAACGCCATATTTTTTTATTTTTATGCCAATCGTCTTGTGCAGGGGATTGTTTTTTACAGGAAGAGTTGATGTTTTTATTGGTACCATTTTTGGGTACATATGATTTTTTGGTAATTCATTATTACACTTTATGGAGCAAGGTGGAAAAAAAAAGGTTGTTTTAGCACAGATCTTATTTATTTATTTTTAAAGCATTCACCAGGTTGTTACAGACATAGAAATACCTAATATGTATATTTTTTCTTATTTATTTAAGTTTGACACAATAGTAGTATTTTTGTAACCAAAAAAATATTTTTAGTGTCTCCATAGTCTGAGAGCTATAGCTTTTTTAATTTTTGATCGACTGTTTTAGTTAGGGTCACATTTTTGGCGGGATGAAGTGATGGTTTGATTGGTACTATTTTGGGGGCATACACCTTTTGATCGCTTGGTGTTGCACTTTATGTGATGTTAGGTGACAAAAAAAAATTGTTTTTTTGGCACTGTTTTTATCTTATTTTTATTACGGTGTTCACGTGAGTGGGTTAGGGCATGTGATATTTTCATAGAGCTTGTTGTTACGGACACGGTAATTCCTAATATGTATTCTTTTTTATTTATTTCACTTTAACACAATAATAGCATTTTTGAAACAAAAACGTTTTAATGTCTCCATGTTTTGAGAGCTATGTTTTTTTTAATTTTGAGCGATTTTCTTATGTAGGGGCTTAGCTTTTGCAGGATGAGGTGACGGTTTTAATAGTACAATTTTAAGGGACATACGCCTTTTTGATCACTTGTGCTGCATTTTTTGTGATGTAAAGTAACAAAAATGGCTTTTTTTTTCATTGTGTTTATTGGACGGGTTGGATCATGTGATATATTTATAAAGCCGGCAGTCACAGATGTGGCAATACCAAATATGTCTATCTTATTTATTCTTTCCTGTTTTTTACATTTTTTTAAATTACTTAATTGTGGATTTTTTTTTTTTAAACTTTATTTTTTTTATTTTTATTTTATTTTACACTTTGCGTCCCCCATAAGGTCATACAAGTTTTCTGGGGGACATTTAACATTTTTTTTTCACTATTGATTTCTCCTGTAACTGGGGCTGGCATAGTAGCCCCAATAACAGTGGAAATACAGCTCCCATAGAGGCTGAACAGCAGAAAACAACTCTGTCCAGCCTCAGTGCAGGGCTGATCAAGGTCTGTGAAAGACCTGACGGCTCCTGCACTCTCCCAGCACCGGCGGTCTCATGACCTCCGGGCCAGGATAGGAAGCACATAATGCTTCCTAATCTTTAGGCCTCATGCACACGACCGTTGTTTGATTCCGTGTCCGTTGTGCCGTTTTTTGTGATTTTCTGCAGACCCATTGGTTTTCAATGGGTCCATGGAATACTCGGAAAATGCACCGTTTGTCCTCCGCGTCCGTGGTCCGTGATTCCAGTTCGTCAAAAAAATATAACCTGTCCTATTCTTGTCCGTGAAAAACGGTTCACGGATCCGTTCAAGTCAATTGGACCGCAAAAAAATGCGGATGGCCATCCGTGTGTCATCCGCGTTCCGTGTCCGTTTTTTTTTTTTGCGGATCCCTTGGCAAAAATTGTCAGCCTGTCATTTGGTAAAATCTTTTGGGTCATGTCCACTAAAAAAAATGGAAGACACACGGAAACACAACGGAAGCAAAAACTGACACGGATCACGGAACAACGGAACCTCGTTTTGCGGACTGAAAAAATATACTGTCGTGTGCATGAGGCCTTATACACAGCGCTCGCTGAGCACTGTGTATACAGCGATCTAGAAGGCATGGACACCTGGGAACTGTCCCTGCCTTCCCTCTGGGTTGCCCTGCTTTCACTGATAGCAGGCCCCCCGCTCGGCAGCTGCACGATTAGTGTGCAGCTGCCATCACTGAATGGACATTTTAGAACATCCATTTAGAGATAAACAACCGCCCATAGGCTGTTTATATCCTATGGGCGGTCAGGAAGTGGTTAAGATGCGTTGCTGCCATGAAGTTCAAATAAAATTTTTTTTTAGAATGGTAAAATGTCCAACTTTCAACATCTGGTACAGTATGTGTTCTATGATCTATTAATATAATAGGGGTTGAGGAGATTTGCAAATAATTTCTTTCTGTTTTTATTTACACTTAATTACATTTTACACAGCGTCACAGCTTTTTAGGAATTTGGGTTGTAATTTTCAAAACATTGCTATCTCTCTAAATCTTATGTAGACACATTTCATCTATTGCTTGAGTAGACCTGCACTAGAATATTGTTTGCACAGTTTTACATTCAATAACATACATTTTATTTTCTTTACCATGAACAGTAAAGCACAAAAATTGAACACTATTTTCTCATCTCTGCCTAAGATGCTGTTGTGACAAATGCCTTTTGGGAAATGCAGGTGAAAGTAGTAAATCGATACAGTGGAGTTCAGTATTTATGAGGATTAACTTTGAAGGGAGTTTATTAATTCATCACATGTCACCAGAAATAGTCTCTTGAGCAATTTCTCAAATATCTATCTATCTATCTATCTATCTATCTATCTATCTAGCCAGCTATCTAAAATGCAAAAAAAATAAATAAGGGAAACCAGTACCTTGAAGGAATGTAATCAAAGAGTTCAGTTGCACTTTACCACGGCTGCAATGTAAAAGCGGACACGGACTGCAAGTAGCAGCACACTGCCATGGCTGCCATGCACTGTATAAAAATTAGAAGCTCTTTGCACTCATTATTTACTTGTTTGTTGATTTTGAAACTGTGTCAGGCCCATCTACCAGTGACAAGGTAGCTTCCAACGGATGGGACCTATATTATCAAGCTTGCATCTCCTGGGCTATTGGCCTAAAAAATTCTGGGCAATGTAAAATCCAACTGTATTATACTCTGATAATATAGTGGGCAGGTTGGCAGGGACTGCGCTGTACAAATAGGGGAAGTCTATCTATCTATGTATCTATCTATCTATCTATCTATCTATCTATCTATCTATCTATCTCTATAGACATTCCTCAATGGGTTATACCAATCTTAGACATTGATGGCATATAACTAAGTAGCACAAGTAGCAACACAATTCTCATGTGCGGCCAACCTCCATTCACCTCTATGGGATTGCTGGAAATAGCCATGCCAGCTCTCTCCTATTTTTGGAACTCCTATATGAGTAAATGGAGGGAGGCCACACTTGAATGATGCACTCTCCTTCACTTTAGGGGGTCCGTTCTAGAAATAGAAGCAGATGCCAGCGGTGGAATCCACACCTATCTGACACTGATGGCATATCCTAGCAATATGCTATTAATGTCTGAGATGGAAAAATGTAAACAATAGTTCTAAATATATTTTGATTTATATAAAAACATAACTCAGAGCTGCATTCACAGTTTTGCAGGCTATTATGCAAACAGTGGAAAAGCTTCTCATCGGACACAATCAGTTAAATATGCACCAAAGAACCCAATGGAGTAATCTGTATTGCCATTAAACAGAAATTACCTCTTTAACAAATGGCTACTTACATCCTTCACAGGTAGTTTCCATATGTTCAGGGGCAAAGGTGTCACCAAAATGAAAATGGTGAGGTCAAGTTAGAATGACATTGATTATCTATAGGGTTGAGCGAACAGTTCGAGCATAGTTCGGGTTCGTACCGAATTTTGGGGTGTTCGGAACCCGGACCCGAACAATTTCAAAAAAGTTTGGGTTCGGGTCCGTTGTTCGGCGATTTCTTCCCAATTTCTGAAGGGCTGCACAGAAGTCAATCACCTAGCGTTTTACTTCTTGCCCTAAGAAGCCATCACTGCCATGCCTACTAATGGCATGGCTGTGATTGGCCAAGTGCAGCATCTGACCCAGCCTCTATTTAAGCTGGAGTCGCGTAGCGCCGCACGTCACTCTGCTCTGATTAGTGTAGGGAGAGGACGCAGCATCTGTGAGGGCAAGATTAGGCAGGGAAAAGTCAGCAAAAACACATAATGAAGTGATCGATCTACAGCTGTGAATCATTCAACTTCTGCTAGTTAATTGCTCTCTGGTTTTTAGGCTGCACACAGCGTTTTCCTGTCACTTTGATCGGTGGCCATTTTGTGTCTTGTGGTGCAGCAGCACATGCTGCCACCAAGTCCATCAATTCATCAATACTAGTTTTTTTTTGTTTTTTGCTATATCCTACATCGGGGCTTGGCTGTGCTTATTGTCACCCTTAGAAATTCAGGATAGAAATTTTTATATTTTATTAAGGGGTTAAATTCAATTGCCAAAATAGCAATCCCCTAAATCTGGTGTTCCAGCTGTGGCTAGCCATGAGTAATACTGTCTGCTGTCTGGCAAAGGATAGATTTTTTTCTGTGGTGAAATTCAATTGCCAAAATAGCGATCCCCTAAATCTAGTGTCCCAGCAGTGGCTGGCAAAGATTAATAGTGTCCGACAAAGGATATATTTTGTTCTGGGGTGAAATTCAATAGCCAAAATAGCAATATCGTAAATCTGGTGTCCCAGCAGTGGCTGGCCAAGTTTAATAGTGTCCGGCAAAGGATAGATGATTTTCTGGGGTGAAATTCAATTGCCAAAATAGCAATACCGTAAATCTGGTGTCCCAGCAGTGGTTGGCCATGTTTAATTCTGTCCGTCATAGGATATATTTTGTTCTGGGGGGAAATTCAATTGCCAAAATAGCAATACCGTAAATCTGGTGTCCGAGCAGTGGCTGGCAAAGTTTAATAGTGTCCGGCAAAGGATATATTTTGTTCTGGGGTTAAATTCAATTGCCAAAATAGCAATACCGTAAATCTGGTGTCCCAGCAGTGGCTGGCCAAGTTTAATAGTGTCCGGCAAAGGATATAATATTTTCTGCGGTGAAATTCAGTTGCAAAAATAGAAATACAGTAAATCTGTTGTTCCAGCTGTTGCAGGCCTAGTTTAAATCTGTCCGTAAAAGGGTATATTTTTTTCTGGGGTGAAATTTAATTGCCAAAATATCAATAACCTGAATCTGGTGTTCCAGCTGTTTTAGGCCTAGTTTAAATCTGTCCGTAAAAGGGTATATTTTTTTTCTGGGGTGAAATGTAATTGCCAAAATAGCAATACCCTGAATCTGGTGTTCCAGCTGTGACTGGACAAGTTTAATAGTATCCATCAAAAGATAGATTTTGTTCTGGGGTGAAATTTAATTGCCAAAATAGCAATACCCTGAATCTGGTGTTCCAGCTGTGGCTAGCCAAGTGTAATACTGTCTGCTGTCTGGCAAAGGATAGATTTTTTTCTGTGGTAAAATGAAATTGCCAAAATAGCAATCCCTTAAATCTAGTGTCCCTGCAGTGCCTGGCAAAGTTTAATAGTGTCCAGCAAAGAATATATTTTATTCTGGGGTGAAATTCAATTGCTAAAATAGCAATACCGTAAATCTGGTGTCCCAGCAGTGGCTTGCCAAGTTTAATAGTGTCCGGCAAAGGATTTATTATTTTCTGCGGTGAAATTCAGTTGCAAAAATAGAAATACAGTAAATCTGTTGTTCCAGCTGTTACAGGCTTAGTTCAAATCTGTCCGTAAAAGGGTATATTTTTTCTGGGGTGAAATTTATTTGCCAAAATAGCAATACCCTGAATCTGTTATTCCAGCTGTTGCAGGCCTAGTTTAATTCTGTCCGTAAAAGGGTATATTTTTTTCTGGGGAAAAATTAAATTGTCAAAATAGTAATACCCTGAATCTAGTGTTCCAGCTGTGACTGGACAAGTTTAATAGTATCTGTCAAAGGATAGATTTTATTCTGGGGTAAAATGTTATTGCCAAAATAGCAATACCCTTAATCTCGTGTTCCAGTTGTGACTGAACAATTTCCCTAGTGTTTGTCAAAGGATATATTATTTTCTGGGGTGAAAGTCAGTAGCAAAAATAGAAATACAGTAAATCTGGTGTGCCAGATGTGACTGGACAAGTTTAATAGTATTCGACAAAGGATAGATTTTGTTCTGGGGTGAAATTCACTTGCCAATATAGCAATACCCTGAATCTGGTGTTCCAGCTGTTGCAGGCCAATTGTTAATCTGTCAGTAAAAGGGTAAATTATACTCAGCGTGCATCTCCAAGTATATTTCTTTCCGTAAAAGGGTATATTACAAAAAGTGTTACATTACAATTGCTGAAAGCATAATACTGTAAATCTGCACGCACTATTGTGCATCTCATAGTGTATTTCTGTCCGTAAAATGGTATATTACACTCAAGGTGTATATACAAGTGCTGAGAGGGTCATCCTCAATAACTTCGCACGCTACCGTGCATCTCCCATTGAATTTCTGTCCGTTAAAGGGTATATTACACAAAGTGTTAAAATACATTTGCTGAAGGCATAATCCTATATATTTTTTCACACGCTACTGTGCATCTCCAAGTGTAAATCTGTCCATAAAAGGATAACTTTCATCCAGGGCCTAAATACTAGGCCTACAATTGATATTCCCCTAAATCAGTGGTTATTGCTGTTCCTGGATTAGTGTAATACGCTACATAAATAAATAGGCAGATAGTGTTAGGTGCCTGTAAAAAAAAGGCCTGAATTTGAAATCAATACATTGGGCCAAATATTTTTTTTCTTATTGTGGTGCTTGGTGAACGGTAACAATGAGGAAAACATCTAGTAAGGGACGCGGAAGCGGTCATGGTGGTGTTAGTGGACCCTCTGGTGCTGGGAGAGGATGTGGCCATTCTGCCACAGCCACACGTCCTAGTGAACCAACTACCTCTGGTTCCAGTACCCGCCGGAATTTACAGAGATATTTGGTGGGGCCCAATTCCGTTCTAAGGATGGTAAGGCCTGAGCAGGTACAGAGGCGCTAGTCAATTGGGTGGCCGACAGTGGATCCAGCACGTTTACAACATTATCTCCCACCCAGTCTTCTGCAGAAAGCGCACAGGTGGCACCTGAAAACCAAGCCCATCAGTCTGTCACATCACCCCCATGCATATCAGGGAAACTGTCAGAGCCTCAAGTTATGCAGCAGTCTCTCATGATGTTTGATGACTCTACTGGCAGGGTTTCCCAAAGGAATTCACCTAGCCCTTCCCCAGTGGTGGAAGATATAGAATGCACTGATGCACAACCACTGATGTTTCCTGATGATGAGGACATGGGAATACCACCTCATCGGAGTCCGCACATCTCTGATGATGACGAAACACAGGTGCCAACTGCTGCGTCTTTTTGCAGTGTGCAGACCGAACAGGAGGTCAGGGAGGAAGACTGTGTTGAACACGATGCAGGGGACGATGAGGTCCTAGACCCAACATGCAATGAAGGTTGTGCCACTGACTTTCATAGTTCAGAGGAAGAGGCAGTGGTGAGACCAAGCCAACAGCGTAGCAAAAGAGGGAGCAGGGGGCAAAAGCAGAACAGCCGCCTCCAAGAGAGTTCGCCTGCTACTGGTCATCGCCACCAGGGACCGAGCACCCCAAAGGCAGCTTCAAGGAGTTCCCTGGCTTGGCACTTCTTTAAACAATGTGCTGACGACAAGACCCGAGTGGTTTGCACGCTGTGCCATCAGAGCCTGAAGCGAGGCATTAACGTTCTGAACCTAAGCACAACCTGCATGACCAGGCATGAACTGCAGTGGAGTAAGCACCTTAAAAGCAGGAACTCACTCCAGCTCCTCCTGCTCCCTCTTCTGCTGCTGCCTAAGCCCCTTCCTCCGCCTCCGGAGGAATGCTGCCCACGAAACAGAGGATGTGCCACCGACACCACCACTTGCGTCACCAAGCATCTCCACCATCTCACACGGCAGCGTTCAGCTCTTCATCTCACAAACCTTGGAGAGAAAGCGTAAATTCCCACCTAGCCACCCTCGAGCCCTGGGCCTGAATGCCAGCATTTCTAAACTACTGGCCTTTGAAATGATGTCATTCAGGCTGGTGGACACAAACAGCTGATGGCGATGGCTGTCCCACAGTATGTTACTTCTCCAAGACAGCAGTGCCTTTCCTGCACTATCAAGTATCCGATAAAATCAAGTCAACGCCATACGTGGACCAGTAAGCACGGCCAGGGACGCGATATCTCCCTAACTGCACACTGGGTAAATGTAGTGGCGGCTGGGCCCCAGGCGGAGAGTTCCTTGTCGCACGTCCTTCCGCCGCCAAGGATCGCATTTCAGACGCGCTCCTGAGAGCATTCCCAAATGTTACAGAGGAACAAGTGGAAGGCGAAGGCAGAGGAGGAGCAAGAGGTCGCCAGTGCAGCAGTGTCACGGCCAGCTCCTCTGAGGGCAGGGTTAGGATAGCAAAAAAGTGGAAAAGTTTTGTCACCACACCACAGCTAACTGCACCACCACCTGATACGGAACATGTTAGCAGGAGGCAGCATTTCACTAACATGGTGGAACAGTAGGTGTGCACACCCCTTCAAGTACTGACTGATGGTTCGGCCCCATTCAACTTCTGGGTCTCCAAATTGTCCACGTGGCCAGAGCTAGCCTTTTTTGCCTTGGAGGTCCTGGCCTGCCCGGCGGCCAGCGTTTTGTCTGAACGTGTAGTTGGCGTCATTACTGACAAACGCAGCCGCCTGTCCACAGCCAACGTGGACAAGCTGACGTTCATAAAAATGAACCAGGCATGGATCCCACAGGACCTGTCCCTCCCTTGTGCAGACATTTATAACTGCCTCCCCCTCAACCATATATTTTTGTACTCCGGGGCACTTCTAAATTGAATCCTTTTTTTTAATTTTACCATTATATTGCGGTGCAACCAAAAGCTGAATGAACCTCTCCTCCGTCTAGGTGCCAGGGGCCCAATTATCTAAAAGTGGCCTTCTCCATTGGTGGGTGACATGACGCCTGATTCCCTGCTATGCGAACTCTGTCTTCTGTCTGGGTGCTGGGGCCTAAATAAATGAAATTGGCCTTCTCCATTGGTGGGTGACTTAAAGCCTGATTCTCTGCTGTGGGACCTCTCTCCAATTGATATTGCTTAATTTTTATTTATTTTATTTTATTTTAATTCCTTTTCCTATCCACATTTGTTTGCAGGGGATTTACCTACATTTTGCTGCCTTTTGCAGCCCTCTAGCCCTTTCTTGGACTATTTTACAGCCTTTTTAGTGCCCAAAAGTTCGGGTCCCCATTGACTTCAATGGGGTTCGGGATGAAGTTCGGGTCGAGTTCGGATCCCGAACCCGAACATTTTTGGGAAGTTCAGCCAAACTTCTCGAACCCGAACATTCAGGTGTTCTCTCAACTCTAATTATATACTTTGACTTTCTTTCACTTAGTTAAAGATATAAAGCAGGATGTCGAGAACAGAGGAACCCACCATTGACTGCAGATTATAGACACAGCTCACCTTCTCTTCTCTCCCTCTACACAGTGACCTTTGCACATGACACAGAGCATGCTCACGGCATTCTTCCACAAAAGGGTACATTCACACTTGCGTTTTCATTTTCCGGCATAGAGTTCTGTCATCGGGGCTCTATGCCAGAAAAAAACTGATCCGTCACATCCCCATGCATTCTGAATTGAGAGAAATCCGTTCAGGATGCATCAGGATGTCTTCAGTTCAGTCTTTTTGACATTTCAGGATGGAGATATTACCGCAGAATGCTGCAGTATTATCTCCATCCTGAAATGCCAGAACACATGCCTGAATGCCGGATCCAGCATTAAGTCCCATTGACTTACATTAGTGCCAGATCCGGCATTAAGAAATACCTGAAGGACGGATCCGTCCTTCCAGTCTGCGCATGCACAGACCTTTAAAACTGTAAAAAAAAATACAAGACGGATCCGTCTATCCGCATAACAAGCGGAGAGATGGATCCGCACTTGCAATGCATTTGTGAGACGGATCTGCATCTGGGTCCGTCTCCAAATGCTTTCAGTTTTTATGCGGTATGACAGATCCGGCTGCTAGTTCCGGCTAAGGAACTACCTGCCGAATCCTCACAAAGTAAGTGTAAAAGTAGCCTAAGTGAGTGAGCCCTTTCTTGCTCAAGCTCAGCTTGATTATGTAATAAAAAGAGGCTATATAATAAACTTGATGCATTCCCTTTTTACTACTTAATATATCAAAACGCACTATCCACAATAACTAGTGTGTATGTGGCTAGAATCCATCTAAAAGTGCAGCAAACTATGGCTTTTTCCGATGCACTTGAACGGAGGTGGGGCTTAGTGAGAAGGCACCATGGCTTTTTGGGAAAGGAGAAGTAAGCCAACCGATAGTTAGTATAAAGTTAGAGAAAAGTTTACCTCTATACCAGATTTATCATCCAGCCTGAGCCCCTTTGATAAATATAGTGGAAGTATAGACAGGTGGTCTAAATTTACACCATTTTTAGGTTTAATAAATCTTTCCCATTTAGGCCTCTTTCACACTAACGTTGTTTCTTTGCGTCCTAGAGTTCCGTCCTCGGGGCTCTAGGACGGAAAGAAACTGATCAGGATAATCCCAATGCATCCTGAATGGAGAGAAATCCGTTCAGGATGCATCAGGATGTCTTCCGTTCAGTATGTGAACGTTTTTTGGACGTTGACAAAAGCGCAGCATGCTGCGGATTTGTCTCCGTCCAAAAAGCCGGAAGACATGCCGCAATGCCGGATCCGGAATTAATGCCCATTGAAGAGCATTATTCCGATCCGGCATTAGCTAAACGCCGATTCGGGCGCATCGCCGATCCGACATTTAGCGCTGCGCATGCGCAGCAGCCGTTCCGATCGGGCGCCCAGTGTAAGCTGGGGCTCCGATCGGTTACCATGGCAGCCAGAACGCTACTGGAGTCCTGGCTGCCATGGTAGTACTAACGCAGCAGTGAACTTACCTGCGCAGGCCGCCGGGCGCTCCATTATGACATCACAGGTCCGGGCGGCGCATTGATCTATGCGCCGCCCGGACTTGTGACGTCATTAAGGAGCGCCCGGCGGTCGCAGCGCAAGTAAGTACACTGCTGCTGAGTACCATGGCAGCCAGGACTCCAGTAGCGTCCTGGCTGCCATGGTAACAGTGAAAGCATGTTGAAGACTGATCAGGAAACTGATCAGTCTTCAAATGCTGTCAGTCCACTTGCGTTCTGACGGATCCGGCGGGACGGAAGTGCCCGCCGGATCCTCAGAACACAAGTGTGAAAGAGCCCTTAACTTTTCTATTCTGTTTTTATTTACTGAATGTAGAGGTTTTGTTCTGTTTTCTGTACCTGATTATGTGAGCAGACGTCCTGATTAGATTAACAGTCGAGAGACATAAGAAACCCCAGTTAGAAAACAACTGATTGACTTCTATGGGAGACTTTTGTGGGTATGCTCAGTGACATGTACACAAGGGAAGATGAGCTTTTTTCATCATCTATTATTAGTGGTGAATCCTATCTTATATATTTCTAGCATAGGGGTACAGCCTCAAGTTCAGGTTTCTTGATGCAGTTTTGGGAGCCAAAATCAGGAGTGGATCTCAAAAATCAGAAAGTACCAAGGATGGATATGATTTCACCTCTTTTATTTTTTTATTTTTTATTTACTCCTGTGTTTCGCTTTTAAAACTGCATTGAGAAAACTGATTGTATGGCGATACCCTTATAAAAGCTTATTGAAATCTTCGTGGACTTTGATTCGCTCAACATTAATACTGACACCTATTAAAATAATAACAAAAGATTGCACTTGCTGGATGCGCTGCTAGAATTGACTCTCCTATTTGTGTTTCTTGTTTGTATGTTCATGGAACAAACACCAGTCACAAAAACCACACGAGGTGTTGTGTCCCAAGTACCACCTCGTAAGGTGAGCTGCCTCCGTTTAGGGGGATATCCTCCAACTGCTGAATGTACATTTTTCCTTTAAAATGTTTTTTCAGGAGTCCGATATTGATGACCTATCCTCAGGGTAGGTTATCATCATCAATATTACATCGTGGGGGTCTGATGACTAACAGCACCCGCTGATCAGCTGTTTGAAAGAGGCCCCAGCACTAACCATGCTAAGTTTCTCGGCCTCCTCGCAGCTTAGGCTACTTTCGCACTGGCGTTTTGTGCGGATCCGACATGTATCTGCACAGACGGATCCGCACTGATAATACATCCGCATGCATCCGTTCAGAACGGATCCGTTTGTATTATCATGAACATAGGCAAAACGGATCCGTCTTGAACACCATTGAAAGTCAATGGGGGACGGATCCGTTTTCTGTTGTGTCATTTTGTGTCATTGAAAACGGATCCATCCCCATTGACTTACATTGTATGTCAGGACGGATCCGTTTGGCTCAGTTCCATCAGACGGACACCAAAACGCTGCAAGCAGCATTTTGGTGTCCGCCTCCAGAGCAGAATGGAGACTGAACGGAGCCAAACTGATGCATTCTGAACAGGTCCTTATCTATCCAGAATGCATTGGGGCAAAACTGATCCATTTTGGACAGCTTGTGAGAGCCCTGAAACGGATCTCACAAGCGGATCCAAAAACGCCAGTGTGAAAGTAGCCTTACCAAGCACAGTGCCATACATTGAATAGCAGTTGTGCTTGGCATTGCAGCTCAGGCTTATATACTGTACTTTAACGGGACCTAGCTGCATAACCGATGAATGTGGCATCAGTGGCTTAGGAAAAGGCTGCGGCACTCACAGAGCGCCACATCTTCTTTAAACCGCTGGTCAGCAGGGGTGCCAAGAGTTGGACCCCCATTGATCTGGTATTGATTACCTATGCTTGGGATAGCAAACAAGGACTACAAGTAGCAGCACACTGCCATGTGCAAAGACACATGCAAACACTGGAAACATGAACAAATGTAAATTGCATTACTGCTATACTTACTATGTGAAAATTAGAAGCTCTTTGCACACATTTTTATTTATCAAAATTTACCTTTTTATTGGGACTTTGTTTTTTACATTATCCTGACGATATGTCACCTATATCGAACTCCTGGAAAACCCCTTCAATCTTTTAAAATGAAGCTACCATATAAAGCAGAAAACTCCAATAAAAAAGAATTAATTTAACATAAAAAACTTGATTTAAACAAAATAACATTTTCTGACAATACTGTACTTTCCTTTTAAATGGTTCATTCATCTGTACTCGATTTGTAAATATGTATGCAGGTACAGTATATGTATATTGTACATATACATACAATCATGTACCATAGACAAATGTGTGATCCATTCTCTACAGCACTAAAGTAATATTTTTTTCTTTTTTATGTAGGTCTTGTCAGCATGCATATTCAGACTTCTCGAATGAATGCATGTTAATGAGTTAATTAAAAGATTTCACAGAGCAGTTGGCACACAAAGCCACTTCTCCTTCCCTTCATTAATTCCAATTTATTTATTTTCTATGAGTTTAGAATTTGAAGGGTTAAAAATACATCTTCAATTTATAGAAAAAATGAGTTTTCAGATGCTTATTATCATTGTTGGACTTGTCGGTCAAACACTGTAAAACTGAGCCTAAGCTATTATTCTGCATTTCGATGGACTAAAATGACTGTATTTCTCCTCTCTATTTTTGCCATTAGCTGGAAATATAAAGTAATTTCACTTTCTTTCCCGCTAGTCACTCGCTAATCCCAGCAGAGAGTTTGGAATTGATAGCAACAGGAAAACAAAATACAAAATTAAGTAGCGCTTTAGGACTGAACGCCGTATTTCTAGCTTACCAAAAGCCGTCATTGTGCACTGTACATTACATGCAAGTTTTGACAGAGTGGAGCAATTGTTCTATGCTTTGTGTGAACCCATATAGCAGTGCAGAGTCAGCGTGCTTCCATTCTCTTTTGTGGTTCACTGAATAGTGAATTTTTGTACAATGGATATTTTATATTATTTTAAACATTATTATCCATTTTTGAGGTCACCATATTTTTGGATGGAATTTTTTTATTTAGCCAGAGCTGTAAATGGAAGGAAGAAGTAAAATATCCTTGTATTCCCTTTGCTTTTGAAGCCATTCTTAACTGTGGCTCAAGTGTTTCATCTCTTGTGACACTGTCTACCAAATAGACTGAAGAAGGACCCAGACTCAAATGTTGTTATTTTATGTTGGGAAGCCCTAATGACATAAATAGAAGCACGCTTGTTCAAGGGTTTATGCAGCTAATAGCACATCTTCCCTATCCACAGGATACTCCGAAGTCCTGTAGAAGTATATGGAGTGGTGGACGGATTACTGTTGCATTCTCATGAGGCAGTCCGGTGGCACTTAAGGGTCCTCATTCTTGTGATAGCAGGGGGATCCTAGCAGTAGTATCATCAGCAGTCAACCACTTATTCCATATCCTGAGGATAGGGAGTAAGTGATATTGGTGGCACAATCCCTTTAAAAGCAAGATAGATGTATGGGGTGAGTCCTTTTCTCTGGCTCAAAAATTGCAGGAAAAAACTCACAAAAATGGATTTGGTTTTCCAAATAAAGGGATTGTGCAAAGTTTTGAAGTTATCCCCTATCCACAGGGGGGTCTGAACAATGGGACACCCAATGATCCTAAGAATAAGCATCTCATTCCACCAATATGATGAAGTGAAAAATTGAGCATGTTCCCTGTCACTCCATTCAATCTCTATCGCTGGGTTCACACCTGAGTGCTTCTGAGACACGCGTCTTCTGCTCGTTTTTGTTGCGCATTTTACGCGCGTTTTTGTGCGCGTTTTTGGCAATAGTAAACGCGCGTTTTACGCGCGTTTGTGTGATTGAATGCAGTGTTGTCCAATGACAAAATATCCCTGTCTATATGAAGTTTGGCCTTTCCAGCATGTTGCCAATTCATAAACGCGCGTTCGTACGCACGTTTTCAGTGTCAAAAACGCGCAAAATACAAGCGTTGCGCGTTCCCATTGAAGTCTATGGGCCAAAACGCGGGATAAACGCCCCAAAAAAAGCTCAAGTAGTTGTTTATGCGTCGGGCGTTTTTCAGCGTGTTCGAACGCACTGTAAAACGCGAAAATGTGAACCAGTCCCATAGGGAAGCATTGGTTTGCATCGGTTATGCGTTTTACAGCGCGTTCGAACGAGCTGTAAAACGCGCAAGTGTGAACTGAGTGTTAGGGACCACTGGAAATTGCCAAATCCAGTACTCAGTTATTTCTGGCATTCCTATAGAGAGTAAATAGAGCAGCATGATGATTGCCCGACCTGCCATTCCATCAGATCAGGGGAATAGGAAACCTGTTCTAGGGATTATGGGGGGTACCAGCGGCCCCCATGGATCAATACTCTATTTTAGATAACATCAAAAATTGTACCAATCCCTTTAACCCCTTAAGGATCCATGACGTATGGGTACGTCATGGGTCCGTTCCCTAAGGATGGCGCCCGCTCCTGCCCGCTGCGGACGCCATCGCAGCGGGCATCTGGCTGTTTCCTGTAGCTGACCCCCACGGCTAATGATCGCGGGTGGCAGCGATGCCGATCGCAATCCTTTAACACCACAGATGCCATGGTCAATCCTGACCACGACATCTGCGCGTGATAAAACCGAAAGTAAAACTTTCGGCAGCGCTCCGGCTCCCCCTAGTGCTAATCGGGGGAATCGCAGCGCTGGATGTAATAGCCTCGAACTCAATGAATGATTCGAGGCTACTACTTACTATTTCCTATGCAGCCCTTGTTAGCAATAGGACTTCATAGGAAAATAGTAAAATCCTCATAAACTCCAATACAAGTGTATTGGAGTTTATGATAGAAGCAATCAGATGATAGGACCTATATAAAAGTGTAAAAATAAAAGAAAAAAGTTTTAAAAATAAATAAATAAATAAAACTTAAAAATTCAAATGACCCCCCTTTCCCAAAATTAAAATAAAATAATAAAAAAATAAAAAAATATACATCATGGGTGTCGCAATGTGCGAAAACGCCCGTAGTCTAAAAATATTAAAATATATTCCCCATACAGTAAACAGAAAGCCTGAAAAAAGCGCCCAAATTGCCGATTCGCCTTTTTTAGACGCTTCATTTCCTCAAAAAAAAAATTAAATAAAAAGTGATCAAAAAGTCCTACACACTCTATAAAGGTTATCAACTAAAAGTTCAGATCGCCCCGCAAAAAATAAGCCCCCATATAACGCCATACACTTAATTTCCAAAAAGTTATAGGGGTCAAAATATGGCGACAAAAAAATAAAAAATTCCCAGTTTTGAATTTTTTTTCATATTGGGTATCGCCGGATTCGTACTGACCTGCAGAATAAAACTAAATTGTCAGTTTTACTGCACATCAAACGTCGTAATTTAAAAACCAGTAAAAATGTGGTGGAACTGCTTTTTTTTTGCAATTTCACCCCATTTGGAATTTTTTTCTCACTACATCGTATGCAATATTAAATGGTGGCGTTGGAAAGTACAACTTGTCCTGCAAAAAAAAAGCCCTCATATGGCCATGTGAACGGAAAAGTAAAAAAGTTATGGGTCTCGGAAGGCAGGGAGCGCAAAACGAAAACGCAAAAAGGAAAAAACCCTGAGTCCTTAAGGGGTTAACCTGTAAAATGTTCTTGCCAGTACAAACACAACTTTAAGCAAACCTATCTAAGTGTTCAGTTGGTCAAAGTAGGTTTGGCTGCTGGATCTCCAGCTGTTATTCACAAGGGGAGGTGAATCTACGAAATATGCTCCAAGAGCCGTTAAAGTTGATAAGCAACACTCTCTGGTCTCCTAGGAGTTAGTTTATTTATTTTATTTTCTATTTCTTTTCTGGAAATACTCTGGGACTAGAGAGAGGACAGAGAAAGAACCTAGTATGCTACTCTGGGTTTTTGGACAATATGCTGTATACTTGTTGTCTGGGGGTACAGTTTTTCATTACCAAGAAGGTCTAGTATGCATAGTACATGTTCAGAGTATTGTAGGCAGGCAATGCCTCTCTAGGCTTCTGGGAAAAATATTCAAATTGGGTTTCCTAAACTTATCTCATGCAAGTAGATTTGGGATGTGCAAAATTTTTATATATTTTTACCTGAAACCCAAAGCAGTGTTAAACGGCTTATGACGTTACTTCTAATGCGTACTTCGCACCCTCCATAAGAATAAATAGTACCCAAACTAAGGCCACTCAGGCAGCCAAGTAAACTTCTTCAAATTTGTTTCAGGTCAAATTTGTCAAACTTTTTGGAAAGTTCAGTTCAGACCTGAATCGATTTTGGACTAATCAAATATGCTCCAATTAGACTACACATTAGTATATAACACCCTCTAGTCTCCTAAGGCTAGGTCCATATCACTATTTTGTTTTTCGATCTTACTGTCTGCAAGAAGAGCAGTAAAAACACAGTAAAAGCCTATAAAAATTTACATCATGAAACACGCTGCGTCTACATGATTCGGATCAAAAGACTTTGATCTTTAACCATCAATTAGTCAATCAATATGATCCTTATTCATCAATTATTTATCATTTGAATAAGGATCCAAATATTTTGATCCAAATTGCATAGTGTGTTTCATGGTGTATATTTGAGTGGGCTTTTACTATGCTAAAAAAAAAGGTTGTTTACAGGAAGCTTGATTTATATCCATATTTTGGATTATTTAAACTTTCTACCATTCACTCAGTGATAAGCCAGCCCTGCAGCTGAATTACTGTGCCAGTGAAAGAATTCTCATTGGTAGCCAATTACTCGGCAAGACTCATGTCAGTCTTGTATCCATGTTGTCAATCTGGGTTTCCATCATGCTCTCTAGTGATTTTAATAGCAAGAATGGTGCAGCATGCAACAATTTCTATGATATAAAAATACTATTCCCGTCAGGGGGTCCATCAGGATTTGCCAGGATCTGAAAATGTTTTGAATTGGCCTACTTTGGATGACTCCATAGTAAACTGAAACCGTAATGTCTGTGAGAACAGAGCTTAACTGACTTTGGTTATGATGATTTGTTCACTTGCCTTATAATTATAATTTATATAAAACTTGCACAAGGTAATATCTTCTTTTTCTTTTAGACACCCTATTCAATGGCCTTGGAATTGGAGCAGTCATCGGTTTGGCTGTAGCCGCTCTCCTTCTAATTCTCGTTGTGACGGATGTCAGTTGCTTCTTCATGAGACAGTGCGGATTGCTTATGTGCATAACCAGACGGATCTGCGGGAAGAAAAGTGGCTCCAGTGGAAAAAGTAAAGAATTAGAAGAAGGAAAAGCTGCATACTTGTGAGAAAAAAAAATAATTGTCTTTTTTTTAAATGTCCTTTAAAGGTTCAAAAACATTTTGAGAAAAAATTCAGACTTTTCCAAATGCAAGTTCAGTAAAATTATATTTGAACTGGTATATTCTTTTATATGACTACAAATAAAAAGGACAATAGGGTTGGATGAGGATATCAGACAACAGATAATAGTAAATGTTTTAAACATAACAAATAAATCTAAAGGTATTTTATTAATTTTCTACTAGAAAGTAAAAATACTGATAATCACAACAAGTCTTCAAAAACCCCAATTTAAGGGCACTAGAGCCAATACCATGACTACATCTCTGGACCCATACTCCTGTACAACCTAAATGCTGTTATTCATAGCTGAACAATTATATTGACTAGGCTCAAGCAATGCCCTAAAGAATATACATATCTTTCAAGATCTTATGTCATGTCTTCAAGATGTGTCAAATTGTGTCATAATTTGGGGCAATGAGCCTGGTCTACTGAAGAGTCAATCTTTCTGATTAATCGATTTGACAAAAAGCAGATTACTCTGATTCACTGCAAATTCTAAACCTGGGTTGGACCAACCGTCTACCAGCCTTTAGCCGAGACCCCCACAAGTCATCATAGTGTTATTCCCTTTGGCTTTCCTGCTTAACAAGTTACTTGTAAAGTTAGTATATTGTCATAAACATATCTTTCTTTTGAAAATCCATGCTTCAAAACATGAGAAATATGTCTGTTAATTGCCATGCAAATTAGGATTCAAGTGCTCCTATGGAGGCTTTATGCTATCTGGTGCACCATCCCTTTGCTCGTATTGCTACTCAGTGCCTCCCCCTCATGGTTGACTGACAGTGGCAGGACTACCCAGTGTCATCACGCCTGGATCTGAAATATTTCACCTGCGACGAGCAGCCGTAGTTCCTGGCCTTGCCTCAATTTAATGTACTGCACGTGTGCTAACTGATCAACACAGATATGCTAGTTCAGAACTGGGAGCGATGATGAAGGTGAAGCCTCATACCCTCAATCACGCTCTGAGTGGTGATACTCCGGGAGCAATGTTGCATCGGACACTAAGCTTGATTCCTTATTTGCATCAAAATAAAAAGAAAGGCATATGAAAAGAAAGCTATACTTCTGATTTGGTGCACATACCTTACAAGGCGATATGCTTACTTTGAAAGTGATTTGGGAGCTGCTAGACCCCCTTTAACTCTAAGACTTCAGCATTTTAGAGTTGAGCTTTCTTTCTGCTTCTCTGTAGAGGTGATTGGGCTGTAGGTTATAACATCCCCTAAGTAATAGTTTTTTTGGGTAGCAGTTGAGGGACACCCACTATATATATATATATATATATATATATATATATATATATCAATCATATTCAAGAAGATATCAAAAGTATACATATCTTAATCCTTAAATCATCTTGGTTGTTTTTACATTTGATGAGTTTAGGTTTCAGTTATTTTACTACAATCACTCATTTACAATACATATCGCTTAACATATTTCCAATTTTCAACATTAACAACATTATTATAAATTTCAAGTTTATATATAATGTTGAGAAAATATGGAATTGTTTTCTTGATTTATCCTGTACTTAACCATGTGCATATTTGCTGCGTACAGTATGTGGTTTGTTTGTGTGTGTGTGTATTGTCTACATATGCACCTTAAATAATTAGGGTGCATGGTCCTTTTTGTTGGTGTTGGTCTATCTATTCTGCATGTGTGTTTTACAATATTAACATTTGAATGATTTGAAATGGGGAAATCGATTGATGGGATCAATGAGGTAGGACTATCAACAATTTCCAGAATAAAGTCTCTGTAAAGCCCCAGAGAGAAAAATGTAAATGGGGTTGCGTCTAATAAGGTTTTGGAAACTGAAGGTCTAAGCTCAAAGATTCCATCACTGTCATCTTCTATGACATCTCTATGACAAGTCACAAGATGACTTTTGGGTAGATTTCCTTTTTAACATCTGCAATATGTGTGACAAGTGTGACCTTGTTTGGAAACTTTTGTCTGCTGAACATTGTGATGGGCATGTTCATGTAGGGTTGGTTTTTACTCATGGCATTGGGGGAAGGATCATTATCTGAGCCTTTGTAAAAACCTGTAGCATGTTTGACAGTTTGCTTCTCATGTTATCATGGTTTCTAAGCAGATTTCCTAAACTCGAGAGTGTAATTTGATCTTTGGCTTCCTTGACAATATACCTCCATGAGCAGTGGTGAAATCACATAAATTTCATCATAAATAGGTCAGGATGGGATTAAAGTCATTGAAGTCACAGGGTAAAATATTGTGTGAGAATCATCCTTGTTTTTGCATGGAAAGGAAAGAAGATAACAGTATTGGTTCAAGCACACAAACATAATTTTTTCCGTGTCTGTTCTGTTTATTTTGCGGTCCGTTAGCAAAACCAATCACTTCAATAGGGCTGCAAAAAAAATAAAAAATACGGAAATTACTCCATGTGCATTTCATGTCTGTATTTCTGCATGGCTGTTCTGCAATAAAATAGGACATGTCCTATAACTGTCTGCATTACATACAAGGATATCACTATTCTATTAGGGGACGGCTGTTCTGCAAAATACAGAATGTATGCGGCCAGTATCCGTGTTTTGTGGATCCGCAATTTACAGACTGCAAAACATTAAATGGTTGTGTGCATGAGTCCTATCTCAGAGAGTAGACTTTAAGTGAATGATAAAAATTAGACAGCTACAATTTAGTAAAACATTGCAAACAGTAGTCAGTAGACTTTCAAAAACGTATAAAGTGAACAAACAAGTGTCCTGTGTTGTAGTGTCCAAATAATACTGTCATGTACAAAATAATGCCTAAATGATGGAACTATTCAGTGCCTAAACAATATAACCATATACTGCCTATATATTGCTATACAATGTACAAATAATCAGGGTTTCAAGACAAACAGCAGAGACAGTTGCTCTCATTTGTCCTGAGGAAGGTGGTGGAACCCTAAAGGTAGTTGTCAGTTTTGCACTCATTATAATCCAGCCATTTTAAAGGTTTTGATTGGTGGAGGTTAGAATGCTGACACCCCCACTCATCTCTGAGGAGATAGTAGGCTTTACGCACAGTGCTGTCTCTCCTCTCTTCTGAAGACAGACTGAATAGAAAGTCTTGAGCTGGTATCTAGTCCATCTTTAGCAGCAGAGAGAGATGGCGGTCCATATGAGAGCTTCTTTCTCCTTGTTTAATTGATTGGTGGGAGTCTCAGTATTACGATCCCCACAGATCAAAATCTTTGATATGTTCCTTTTACAAGCATGCTTTAAGAATCCTGTTACATACCTTTGAACATACATTTCCTGGCTTAACCCCTTAAGGACCCATGACGTAGCTGTACATCATGGGTCCGGTCGCTAAACATGGTGCCCGCTCCTGCTCGCTGCGGGCGCTATAGCCGTGGATGGCTGCCTGCTTCTTGAAGCAGACACCCACGGCTAATGTCTGCGACCAGCAGTAATGCCGATATCGGACATTCAATCCTGACCACGACATCTGTGCGGGCAGAAAACCAAAAGTTTTACTTTCGGTTGTGCTCCGGCTCCCCCGTGTGGCAATCGGAGGAGCTGGAGCATTTATGCAGCAGCCTGTGTCTTTGTGATCTCTAGCCTGTAATAGAACTCCATAGGAAATAAGCAATTTTCTCATATATTCCAATGCTAGTGAATTGGAGTATATGAGAATAGCAATCGGATGATTGATTGTTATAGTTCCCTATGGGAACTATAGAAAAGTGTAAAAAAAAAGTTTAAAAATAAAAATAAATAAAAAATACCTAAAAGTTCAAATCTTTTCCCAAAATAAAAATAAAAGAACAAAAAAAAATACACATCATGGGTGTCGCAATGTGTGAAAACGCCCATAGTATAAACATATTAAAATATATTCTCCATACAGCAAACAGAAAAACTGAAAAAAGCGTCCAAATAAAATGTGATCAAAAAGTCATACACACCCGATTATGGTATTAATGAAAAGTTCAGATTGCCCTGCAAAAAATGAGCCCCCATACAGCTCCGTACACATAATTACAAAAAAGTTATAGGGGTCAAAATATGGCAACTTTTGAATTTTCTTTCACTATCAAAACGCAAGAAAAAAATAAACATATAGGGTATCACCAGATTCGTACTGACCTGTAGAATAAAACTAACTGGTCAGTTATATCGGACATTGAATGTCGGAATTTAAAAACCCGTGAAACTGTGGTGGAATTGCTTTTTTTTTGCAATTTCACCCCATTTGGAAATTTTTTCCTGCTTCCCACTACATCATATGCAATATTAAATGGTGGCGTTGGAAATTACAACTTGTCCCGCAAACAACATCCCTCATATCGCTATGTAAACGGAAAAATAAACGGAGAAATAAAAAAGTTATGGCTCTTGGAAGGCATGAAGCACAAAACGAAAACGCAACCTCTTCAAGAGCACTGCAACCTCTTCAAACCACTGATTGTGGGGGTGCCAGGAATTTGTAACCTCAGGAATCTAAAATTGTTGACCTATCCTGAGGAAAATAAAATAGAACACCAAGCTCACCAGTCCGTGTATCATAGGTAACATCTCTGCCAAGCGAAGATCAGGATCCATGCGACTGGCCTCAGCACTTGCAATATATACTAGGATAGGCTATATCATGTTGATATCAAAAATATCTTCTCTTGAGCTTTCATACATACTATATGACTCATTTAATATGTCTGAGAATGTCACTAAAGGGGTTGCATAAGATGAGAAAAACATGGCAGTTTTTTTTTTTCAATAATAGGAACCGTCTTGTCCATAGTCTATGTTTGGTATTGCACCTCAGCTCCAAACAAGTGGATGGTTTTAGCTGCAGTACCATATTTAGGCAATGACTTATTGTATATCACTGCTTTGTTAAACAGCTGTTTTAAGCATATTAACTAGAGAAGAAATAACTTGTATATACAAAATGAGTTGCAAAAGATTTAAAAAATATGGCTGCTTACTTCTCAAAAGAGTCCCATGCTTGTCCTTGTGCTGTGAGCAGTATTGCAGCTCTTTGCCAGTCATCTATATGACACACTCAGCCTATGGATTAGAGTGGTGTGGTTTCTGGAAGGAAGCAGTCATGTTTTCTAAGTCACATGCATCTTCTTAAAGATTCTGTGATACAGTATGTCGGAAGAAGCTAAATTATTCTTACTCTTAAGACAGCTATGCACCTTTAAAGGGGTTATCTGATACTATAAACTGCCCCCCATATGCCGGCCCCCCCACACTAAAACTAGTTACCCCGCTTCCTGCGCCGCTCCTAGTCCCCGCTGCTGCTTCTCCCCATGCGGGGCTGAGCCTCCCTATCGTCACGTGTGATGCTAGTGAGGCTCATCCCCGCCTGCCATTGGCTGGCTCCACCCAGCACCCCCCCCCCCCACCCCGCCAGGATCAGGATGTTTTCATCAGCGCACAGGGAGAAGCAGCAGTGGTGGTGCATGGACCAGGAGTGGTGCAGGGAGGGGGTAAGTATATTCAGTGTGGGGGGAATGAAATATGGGGGGGTGTTTATAGTATTGGATAACCACTTTAATAGCTTTAGGCTGAATTCTAGGTTAGCCAAAGCTATTCATCCGAACTCCAACATGTGTTCTTAATGGTGAGAAGGAAAGAATCCACTGCCAGACATTTCTGAGGGGCAGCTTATCTTCTGTGAGAATAATGAATCAGGCATTTTGAATTTTGACATGTCCAGTCCTTCTTTTCCCTTACACCATTTGTCGGGGGAGAGTTGGGTCCTCACCATACACATAAGATGGTCAACCATACAGTTTCATCTGACTGTGCTCCTATGTGTATGGGCACCTTGGGTCTCCAAAGCACTAATGCATATGTTCCAAAATGTGACATATGATGGACTTATATCTTAAAAGCACATTTGTAAAGCATTCTGTTTATGTTTATGTAACCATATCCGCAATGTTTATGGCTCGGGAAGAAAGTTTTGTATTGCACAAACCTTGACAAGATGCACTCTTAAGATCAGAGAGATGTGTCGTAGGAATGAAATGTACAATTGAAAGCACTTGATGTACTGAAAACCTCTTTAAAAATGTAGACTTTGATACAGATTTTTTTCTATTTATCTGTTCATCTTGTGGGATATTAAAAATAAAGCAGAGACCTCGTTGCTTACGAGATGTTCAGTACAGTAATGTGTAACTGTACTCTCCTTGTATCGTATTCCTTTCTTGACAATCTTTCTTAAAGTTATGTTGTAGAGGGAGTAGACTTTGGGCCAATTAACATTCTCTGTAGTCAATTAAGTCCAATAATGAATTAATGTAACTGTAGAATTACATACAAACATCAATGTCAATGCTGATCCAAAGTGGACAATGTGTATAAACAATCACAATAAAGATGACATTTTCATGGTTATTTCAGATGCAAGCAATCTTTTCTTGGCCAGCTGTGAGGTCTGTTGTTTAAATAATTGGGTCCTTGTGCAGAATGGGACTGATATAATTAACCATTTCAAAGATGCCCATACTCATAGGAGCTAAGTCTTTTGAACCTACAGGCGGGAATGGTAACCTATCTTATTAGGTATGGCAGTTTGCCAGTTCTTCCCTGACAGATGATGAATTTGACCACACCCTTGTTCATCCTTTGTTCACATAGAAGATAAGTCACCTCCTCTACTCACTGTGAACACATGCGCACTCAACTGAGCGAAGCGTGCATTGTATGGGTAAGTTAGAAGAAGTGATTTCTTCCTCTGACAGCTATTAAAGGTGTATGACTACCTTAAGAGCTATTTACCTGGGAAGCACATGTATAGCTTGTAAGCCACTTTCAAACATGACAGGTGGTGTAGAGCGATACTGGGTATTAAAAGAGAAGACATTACCGAGTTACATGGCATTTACCCCAGTGTCAGTCATACTAAGACATCCCAGTTTGGGATCTACATGAAGGGGGCCCAAAAGTCACATGTAATTCCTAGGCCATATGGTGGGTAGCCCTGCCTTAGCTATATCCATCTCAAATATATTTTTTGATGATTATTTTTCAGAAATCCCTCTCAAATATGTAAGGAAGTCACACTGAATATTCACAGCAAGAAAATACTTAAGCTCAAAACATAATGACACAATGTTACCCTTAAGCAAAATTATTGTTGGCCTGCAACTTCAATGTGGGAATAAAAATCATTTACAATGAGGCAACATTTGCAGGTGATTGCAGGTGATTTTACAACTGTTTTCCTGTAGGGAAACATTAAAGTTAACCATGCATTCATGGTTTTACCTTGGCTCACAATAAACAGCAACACTGTATCCAATGAGCAAATCTGTATTGTTTAAAGAAGTTATCCTGGAATTTGATCTTGATGGCTTATCCTCATCAATATCAAATTGGAGGGATTTTGATTCCCAGCACCCCCACCAGTCAGCTGTTTGAAGAGGCTTCTACACTCACCTGAGCTCTGGTGAGCACCGTGGCCTCCATGCAGGTTATTAACCATAGTGCTGTCTATTGTATAGAGGCGTTGCTTCAAATTGAAGCTCAGTCCAATTCAGTTGAATAGAACTGAGCTGTGCCTAGACATGTGACCGTTGTATGGTGATGTCACTGGCCTACAAAAAGATCTACGTGCTCCATGGCATCTTTGAACAGCTGATTGGTGGTGGAGCAGGTATCGGACCCCTGTGTAAGGACAGTATATGCACCCTTTGGTTTCCTACTATAGTAGTATGGGGTGCTAGTTAGCGTCAACCACTAATTGCCATCCTAGTATACCCATACCTGCTTGGGATAAAGAAGGGTTTTTTAACCAATCAGATTAATTCCCTATCCACTGGAGAACCTACTTTTAGGACCCCCACAATCACTAGAATAGGTTTACCAATTCCCCCACTGTTATGGAGAAAGTCCATTGTGCTCTATGAAAATGGCAGAAATAACCATATGTTTGCTCAACTTCTACTCCATTCAAGCTCCTGGTGACTGTGGTTGTGTGAGGAATGGGAAACTTTTTGGACTTACAATTGAGTGTCCACGAGAATGCCAGCTTTGGAGCCCCCATCAATAACACATTTATCACCTATCATGTTGCTAGCTGATAAAATTGATTGGTGTGAAATCCCAACCTACATTCATGACACATGAATGCAGATGTTTACCCCTTTAGATCAGATACCTCTGTTGGGTTTTATGTCCATTACTGCAAGATAGCCAATTATACTATCCAAGCTTCTGCATATCTATGTAGTATATGCATAATTTCGGGAATGCTTGATATCTTGTAGGAAGGATGGATCAAAAGAACCCATAGTAGAGATGAGAACTGAGGATGAAAGAGTTACTAATCATGATGGGAGCCCAGTAATTGAACCAAATGAAACAACACCTCTTACAGAACCTGAGTATGTATTCTTGTTTTGTTGTTTCTTATTAAGTTCAGCATCAAAGCCACAAACGATAAGACATCTTCGCAGTGCCTTTTTGCAGTGCCTTTTTTCAGTTCGCAATATCTATCAACATGTTTCATTTTACCTCCACTTGATACCCTTTCTCTGTTTTGTAATTTATATAGTCATTTATTTTTATTTGTTAATGGTCGTGAATTACATTGAGAAAGCATCTTGCAAGAAGTAATCTCTCTGGTACTAATTAACTGTAAAGACAGCAAGTTGTGTTATTGGAAAGCATCAGATAGACATTGGCTGCCAGAGGTATGACATAAATCATGTATTTGTAATGCTCTCCCGTGTTCTAGTTCACCTGCTCTATACAACTAAAAGCTATTTAGAAAAAAAAAGAGGTGTGTTGATGTAAATCTAAAATAGGACCCAGACATTGATTTTAGGTTATTTGTGGCTTTAAGCGTTAACTGATCATTCAGCTAACTTTGGATCGATGCCATCTTTCATAATTTTTAAACCTAGGTTGAGTCATAAACTTGCAACATTACTTTTGACAAGTCCAGTCTCTTTATTCAGCCATCATGTCCATGGCAGAGTTTACATTTAGTGCCAGCTTTTTATTTTTTTATTATGATTATATTTATTTATTCATTAACGTTTGGCCTGCTTAAATTGAGAATCTCTTCCTTCCTGGAAAGAGAGCATTGATGACAATATCTTTGCATCAAGCCCCTGAGGAATCGGGAGTCGTAATGGCCCTGATGAGATGTTGTGCTGTCACTCCCTGGGGTTCGTTCAGTGAAAACGGTGATCATGAAGGAACCTTACAGAGATTGTAGATTAGAGAATGTCTTTCTCTACTGAGTGCAAAAAAAAATTATAATAATAATAAAATCCAGCATATGCAGCAGCAGTTCATACAAAATTCAATCTCTCCTTTCAGATAATTGGGTATGGTGGCTGGCAATGTGGCAGAAGATGACACTCATAAATTTGCTAGCTGACGCTGTCTCTCTTTGGATTGCTTTCCCTACGGCTGTACTCTGGCACCTGTGGCTCTAGGTGTCCACTATACGATGCTGGCTTCTAACCATTTCTGCCCTGAACTGCAGTGATGGTGTCTTAATGTGTTACCAACCACCTTCCTGCAGAGTTTTGATAGCTTGATTGCTTGATAACGCTGCTGTCACACCATAGTTTATGAGTCTTCCATGGCCTAGGACTCTGCAGTCTCTCTGAGGCAATATATTCTCCTATATGAGCCGCCTCTGTGATCCACATGGCCTGGGGGAGCAGGAGATGGAACGCATGCTCCCTCACTCCTCACTCTCCTCACTAAAATTGACTCTAACTCACTCAGCCAATCCATTGGCAGGAGGTCAGACCAGCCCACTCCTACCAGGAGCGGAGGAATGGGATGGTAAGTCCCATTCCTGTTGCCAAATACTGCCAACATACCCCATCTGCTGGGGTACGACATCTTGATAATCAGCCTAAAGGAAATTCAAGTAGAGATTGCAGGACAAGCATCCTTATCCTTGGTAACTAAAGCTCAGAAATGTACAATGACAATAATTTATTTATTAGCCCTCCCCCCTTACCTACCATTTAGTAAAACAAAAACAAATTCAGAGAGATTTATCAAACTAGTGTAATGTAGGACTGTTTTACTTGTCCATAACAACCAATCAGATTCGTCCTTTCAATTTCCAAAGGAGCTGTGAAAAATGAAAGGTGGAATCTGATTGGTTGCTATAGGAACCTAAGCAAGTTCTACTTTGCACCATTTGGTCAATGTTCAAACCTTTAAATTGGCCTTGAGACATGACTCAAATATTAAATAAGCCTTCATCTCATCTGTTTCGAGTGATTGCCCCATTATCAGTGCAGAGCAGAGAGTACTTAATAATCAAGTCATGTCCCAAGGCCTATTTAACCCCTTAGTGACCACCCATATGTTTTTTACGGCTGTCACTAAGGGGCCTTAGGCTGGGCCGACGCTATTTCACGGCGGCCCAGTCTAAGTGCTGCATGGCTCCCCTGTGCAGCAGGGAGTGGAGACCCGGATCACATGAGCCACGGCCCTGCTCTAACAGTCCGGACCGACAGGAGTGCCAATCTGGGCAGTTTAACACTTTACATGCTGCGGGCAATGGCGCACGCTGCGTGTAAAGTGCTGACAGAGAAGCAGACTCGCTCTGTCTCCCATCGGCACCCCGCAACAGTGATCGTGGGGTGCCGATGTGTGTAAAGGCTGGCAGGGGTCTGAAGTAGGCCCCAGACCAGCCTTAATTATTTTCCAGCAGGCTGTTACTCTCTGGCACAGCCTGCTGGTCAATGTCAGAATAGCATTGACATTAAAATTCTATGCACTATAGGGCATTTTAAAAGCAGTCAAAAAGCTGTCTGTTATATTACACTTGTGGGACTATTAGGTGGTAAAAACAAGTAAAAAAAAAACTCCCATAAAAAAATTATGCTTTTTTTTCCCATTGTAAATATGCTTTTCAATGAAATAAATTGCAAAAAAAAAAAATGTAACCTATATGTTGTGTATTTCCATGTCCATAACAACCCGGACTACCTAAATATCACATAAATTATTCCAGACGATGTACGGCGGAAAAAATAAAATAAAAAAAAGACAGAATTGCTAATTTATTCTTAGTTGCCACCGAAAAAAATGTAATAACAAGCGATCAAGAAGCGCCATTTACTCCAAAATGATACCGATGAAAAATCAAGCCCTCACACAACTCCATAGAAAGAAAAATAAAAAAGTTATGGGTCTTGGGAAGCGGCAATGCAAAACAAAAATTTTCTTTTAAAAAAAAGGGTTTTATTGCCAAAAAGTAGTAAAACATAACAAAAAAAATATGTATTTGGTATCACTAAAATCGTACTGACACAGAGAATAAAGATATGTTAGTAATACCGCAAAATGAACACCGTAAACTTTATAACGTAAAGCGCAGTGGCTGTATTGCTGTTTTTCCCATCTTCCGCCCAGAAAGAGTTAATCAAATTTCATTAGAAAGTTATGTGTACCCCAAAACGACGCTATTAAAAACTACAACTTGTCCCGCAAAAAAAAAGCCCTCATACAACTATATAGACGAAAAAATAAAAAAATTCTTGGAACGCGACGATGTAAAAAGGAAGAAAAACGCTTGGTCAGTAAAGCCCACAACAGGCTGGTCAAACATTAAAAGGTCATACATTGACTTATAGGATAGCCGTCATACATCTGGTGGCATCAGAGGCAGAGCTTATTAAGAGCCCATTTGCATCCCTTTATAAAGGAAATATATAACTCGGAACTGTTGTAGATTTCAGTGACAAATGCAGTTTAAGATCAGAGATTGGCAAAAATTATTTAGAGGTGATTGTATCTTAATGAGATTAGTGCATCTCCAACAAGTAAACCTGCTTACTAAGGCTGGCGTACAAAAGGCTTGTCTTAATAAATCAAGATCTGTGGGTTTTGAAGAGCATATATTTCAAATTGTTAGCTATCTCAAAGCAATTGTAATTCATTGGTTTGCAGTCATCCATATACAGATGTAGCAGAGTTAACAGTAACTAGATGTGGTAAATCACCAAGTGTGAATGTCAGTTTAAACAGGCCTGGCGGGTGAGCATGTTTTAATTTAGACTGCCCTTTGTCCCTGGCACTTCACTTTGTTTTGGGCCATATGTTTGTCGACTGGTTCACTTGGTCATAATTATGTGCTATATACTGTAGACCCCATTTTAGGTTGGTGTATAATATCCTGATCAATGGTCTTTTTGGTTCACAGAGTTAATTCATGAGACACTCCCCCTCTATGGCATCCATAAGTCCTAATATGGAAAAGGATAATCTAAAATAGACAAAACCTTTACATAGAAATATATTCTACAAATGACCTCTACAATAGAAACACTCTATAAAAATGTAAATATGTTACAGTGTTTTTCTGGTAGAATTTGTCAGTCCAGTTGATTTAGTTATTATGAAATCATAGTCAGAGCTCTGTTATACTTCCCTTATTATCTGCATAAGAACTTACCTTGTTTTCAGCAGTAATTCCAGTTCACAAATAATGGGGGTTAGTTATCTAAATTAGGCATATTTCAAGAGCAGATAGCGGTGCAATAGCTAATTGCACTGCTATCTGCAACTTCTCCCCGCTGCAACTTCTGTTTTAGGTGTAGAAAATGGTCTAAGGGCTCATACACATGACCATATGTATTTTGTGGTCCGCAAAAAACAGATCCGCAAAAAATACGGATGACATCTGTGTGCATTCCGTACTTTATGGAATGGAACAGCTGGCCCCTAATAGAACAGGCCTATCCTTGTCCGTAATGCAGACAATAATAGGACATGTTCTATTTTGTTGCAGAACGGAAATATGAACATTTGGAAATGGAATGCACTTGGAGTAACTTTTTTACTCCGTAAAGTCTTTTTTGCAGACCCATTGAAATAAATGATTCTGCATGAGGTCTGCAAAAAAAAAATGGAACGGACACGGAAAGAAAATACTTTTGTGTCCATGAGCCCTAAATGTAGGACAGCTAGAAAGCTGTCTTACATTTACAACTGGCGCTGGATATGCCAAAGTTATGGAGAGGCCAACACCTCTTCATAACTTCGGCGGATCCCCCGCCAGTTTAGGGCTTTATTATAATGTTGGTCTTAATAAATGTGCTCCAATATCTGTGATTATTTAGTGAACTTTATATTATAGGGTTCAAGAAAAAGTTGATTTTCACTATAATTGAACACCATAACAGGGATTTAGCTTTTCTGTTACACTGGATGGTCAAGACTGGAATCTGCTTTATGAGAAAATGAGAATAATATAAAAAAAAAAAATTATAATAATTATTATTTTGTAACAACAAGCAGAAATTAAGAGAGGAAGAGAGATATCTGGATAAGTTTCCCTTCCAAGAGGAAAAGAAACATGTGCATCTCAAACCAAGACATGACATAGCTATCCAAAAGTCAATGTTCAGTCTTTTAAACAGGCCTTAAACCATAACTTGGATAATAGTTAAGTTGTTATCTCTGATGCAAACATTTTTTTTGAGGATGATTGTCCTTTATTAAAGGAAAGCAAAGAAAATTGGTTTCGCTAGTTGAGGGGCCTTTGTTGGGGTGTGTTTGGATACTGTTTACTATACACGGGTATAGTAATGCAGCTTTTGCAGTAAAGATGTTCAATAACATGGGTATACTAATGCAGATTTTGTTGTAAAATGCTTTTGCTGTAAGTGAATAGTATCTTGAAGTAATACAATATATTTACTAACACGGGCATATTGATGCACTTTAGGCCTCTTTCACACGGGCGTCATGTTTGACGCCCGGATAAGAGGCGGGTGCGTTGCGGGAATCGCCGCGATTTTTCCGCGCGTGTGCTAACGTTTGTAGTGCGTTTAGCACGCGCGTGAAAAAATCCGCATGCTTTGTACCCAGACCCGAAGTCAGACTTCATCACTGAAGTCTGGTTTCGGGATGAGTATTCTGTATGTGTAATTATTTTCCTTTATAACATAGTTATAAGGGAAAATAATCACATTCTAATTACAGAATGCAATGTTCCCCGGGCTTTAGAGGGTTAAAAATAATAAAGAGTTAACTTACCTTCTCCCATTGTACGCGCAGAGCCCCAGAACGTCTTCTTTCTTGATGGTTTGGATGCTTGAGGACCTGTGGTGACGTCACAGGGTCACATGGTCCAATCATAGAAGCATTTGAGTGGACCATGTGACCCATGTGATCCTGTGACATCACGGCAGGTCCTTCATCCAACATCTGTTGGATGAAGGACCTGCCGTGATGTCACAGGATCACATGGGTCACATGGTCCACTCAAATGCTTCTATGATTGGACCATGTGACCCTGTGACGTCACCACAGGTCCTCAAGCATCCAAACCATCAAGAAAGAAGACGTTCTGAGGCTCTGCGCTGCATAATTGAGAAGGTAGTTAACTCTTTATTATTTTTAACCCTCTAAAGCCCGGGGAACATTGCATTCTGTAATTAGAATGCGATTATTTTCCCTTATAACTATGTTATAAAGGAAAATAATAACGATCAGGTCCCCATCCCGATCGTATCCTAGCAACCATGCGGGAAAATCGCAATGCATCCGCACATGATTGCGGATGCTTGCGATTTTCCCGCATCCCCATTCACTTCTATGGGGCCTGCGTTGCGTGAAAATCGCAGAATATAGAACATGCTGCGATTTTCACGCAATGCAAAAGTGATGCGTGAAAATCACCGCTCATGTGCACAGCACCATAGAAGTGAATGGGTCAGGATTCAGTGCGGGTGCAATGCGTCCTCCTCACGCATTGCACCCACGCGGAAAACTCGCCCGTGTGAAAGGGGCCTTAGTGTGCCGAAAATACCCAATTGCAAATGGCAATTTGACTTTTTTTTAGAAGAAAAAGGAGGGGCAATTGCTCTGCAGTTGAAGCAGAATGTAAGCTGTTGGAGTGCTATCAATAAGCCTGTAAACTGTAGAATTAAAGATTTTTTTTTTACCATAAAGAGTTGGTTGGCTGTCCATATACTGAAAAAAATGAGTCTGTGGCAGTATAGAAGTTGCCAGCAAGCCTGTATGAACTATGAAACAACTTACCCAATTATATCTCCCTGATTACTGGCATGTGTCTGCTTGCCACCTGCTTTTTGGCAGACAGTGCCACAACATATGCTTCCTGGTTTAAAGTTGAACACAGAATGGCAATGTAGTGCATTTTCAGCAGCAGGACCTGCTAAAACCCTGCCCCTAATTTGCAGATCATACAGTCAGCCTCTGAACCAGTTAAGGCACATCTTGCCACCCAGGGTCACATGGTCCTACTTTTTCTTCCTCCTTGTCAATTTCTCCATCAATTTTTACAGTAAAATGGCCCTAGGGTCTGTGTTTTTGGGGTTAACCAGAAGCATATCGCAAAAACTTCAGATTTGTTTGGCAGAACTGTCATTTCATGGGGAATATGTTAGGAGGAGAGACAAGTCCTATAAATGTGAGTAATATCTAATGTAAGAATATTCAGAATTGGTTTAATTTGTACATTCTCTTGAACTTGGCCAGAGTATGGAAGAATTAAATTCAGAGGTCGCAGAGCTGAAATTGTCATTTGTTCTTCATTATGAAGCGCTGCACCGAAGGGATCGCCATGTGTCTGTCCTTTGCCGATAGGTGCCGATTGCGTGCTCTACGTTGTTCATCATAAGAATTGTGCATTGTAATGCTGAAGAAGACCCACTTTAAATGGATCAAATATTATTTTATTCATTAAAAGACAATTTTTTTGGCTACAAGACTAATGTTTTCACTAAAAGAATAATTTTTTAGAAAAAAGTAAGACAATTCAAGCGAAATCACAAACTCCAATCTGCTACATTGCTAAATTTAGTTTTGATACATCTGTAAATAAATTATCAGTGTTGTTTGAAGAGTGTTTGAGATACACCATATTTGCAGATTTAAAAGTGCCTTTAGCTGTCTGAGTGCTACAGAAATTTGCTGTCATATGTGGAACCAGTGCTTCATTAAACCTCATTTGCACAAAACAGTGTTACTGATGTGTAAATGATAAAAAGTGGTGAGAGCATCAAACTTGTTCTGTAACCCATGATGAACACTAGGTGTTTGTCCTTTACCTTGGCTGGGTAGGTGCTAACAGGAAGCAGATGTTGTGACAGATAATCATGGAGTGTTGTTCTTATAGGTGTAGCTGAGAGATAATATTTACATGTGAAATTAAAGAAGCACTCCCACAAAAATGTTTATTCTCTGACCTGTTAGAAATGTACATGATGTAAACTGTGGTGACTGTATTTGTGAGTTATCCCCTCCCTTCTAGTCCTCAGCTGTGTCATGTGACCAACACTCCAAATAACACAGAATCTTATGTGTGGACAGGAACGAAATTAGGCAGAGTGCTGGTCACATGACACAGCTGAGGATCAGAAGTGAGGTTATAGCTCACCATTACAGTCACTGGTATTTAACCTCACCATTACAGTCACTGGTAAGAAGATTACCTTAACTACAACTTACATTATGTACCTTTCTAATGGGCCAGAGAATAATAATTTTTGTGGGTGTGGGTTTGTCCCATCTTGACATTTATAGTACATTGATGGGCTATGCCATCAATATCTGATAGGTGCGGATCCCAACTCTTGGAACTACTGCTATCTCAAGAAAAGAGCACTAGCTATGCTTTGGAGGTCTGATAGCAGTGAATAGGGAGGACATATTCCTCATTTACTGTGGGCACACGTTCTTGAGATAGGACCTGATCTCTGAGGTGGGACTTGCACCTATCGTACACTGATCAGCATATCTTATCAATATTCCATAAATGTTCAGATAGGACACTCCTTTAAACATTAGTGTTACACCTACATGTGCTATAGCTTGTCTGAGATCAATGTTACACTCTGACACAGTGCTACGGTTGTTTGCAGGCTATGTCTAGTACTGCAGCTCGGTCACTGTAAATTAAAGGGGTTATCATACAAATATGGTGTAATGCACACCATTACTTGAACTATCTTAATGAAAAAAAAACACTACTCACCAGTAGTGTTGAGCGAACAGTTCGCGCATCGTTCGGGTTCGTACCGAATTTTGGGGTGTCCGGGACCCGGACCCGAACCCGGACATTTTCAAAAAAGTTCGGGTTCGGGTTCGGTGTTCGTCGATTTCTTACCGCTTTCTGAAGGGCTGCACAGCAGCCAATCAGCTAGCGTCTTACTTCTTGCCCTAAGAAGCCATCACAGCCATGCCTACTAATGGCATGGCTGTGATTGGCCAAGTGCAGCATGTGACCCAGCCTCTATTTAAGCTGGAGTCACGTAGCGCCGCACGTCACACTGCTCTGACTAGTGTAGGGAGAGGATGCAGCTTCTGTGAGGGCGAGATAGGCAGGGAAAAGTCAGCAACAGCACCTAATGAACGGATCGATCTGCAGCTGAGAATCAGTGAACTTCTGCTATTTACTTGATTGCTGGTTTTTGGCTGCACAGAGCGTTTTTCTGTCACTTATTTTCTGGGTTGATCGGCGGCCATTTTGTGACTTGTGGTGCTCCAGAACAAGCTGCCACACATCCATCAATGCTTCAATACTATTTTTTTTTTGCTATATCCTCCATCAGGGGCTTGGCTGTGCTAATTGTCACCCCTAGAAACTCAGGATAGCAATTTCTATATTTTATTAAGGGGTTAAATACAATTGCCCAAATACCAATCCCCTAAATCTGGTGTTCCAGCTTTGGCTAGACAAGCATAATACTGTCTGCTGTCTGGCAAAGGATAGATTATTTTCTGGGGTGAAA
This sequence comes from Bufotes viridis, assembly GCA_033119425.1. Classification (NCBI taxonomy): domain Eukaryota; kingdom Metazoa; phylum Chordata; class Amphibia; order Anura; family Bufonidae; genus Bufotes; species Bufotes viridis. The sequence continues at coordinate 42,774,849 of CM065591.1, read as the reverse complement.
TTCAATTGGCAAAATAGCAAAACCATACATCAGTGGTTTCAGCAGTGGCTGGCAAAATATAATAGTGTCCGCCAAAACAGATATTTTGGTTTGGGGTTAAATTCAATTGCCAAAATAGCAACACCCTAAATCTGGTGTCACAGCTGAGCCTGGCAAACTATATTAGTATCCGCAAAAACATATATTTTGTTCTGGGGTGAAATTCACTTGCCAAAATAGCAATCCTCTAAATCTGGTGTCACAGCTGAGCCTGGCAAACTATATTAGTATCCGCAAAAACATATATTTTCTTCTGGGGTGAAATTCACTTGCCAAAATAGCAACACCCTAAATCTGGTGTCACAGCTGTGCCTGGCAAACTATATTAGTATCCGCAAAAACATATATTTTGTTCTGGGGTTAAATTTACTTGCCAAAATAGCAATCCACTAAATCTGGTGTCACAGCTGAGCCTGGCAAACTATATTAGTATCCGCAAAAACATATATTTTGTTCTGGGGTGAAATTCACTTGCCAAAATAGCAACACCCTAAATCTGGTGTCACAGCTGAGCCTGGCAAACTATATTAGTATCCGTAAAAACATATATTTTCTTCTGGGGTGAAATTCACTTGCCAAAATAGCAATCCACTAAATCTGGTGTCACAGCTGAGCCTGGCAAACTATATTATTATCCGCAAAAACATATATTTTGTTCTGGGGTGAAATTCACTTGCCAAAATAGCAATCCTCTAAATCTGGTGTCACAGCTGAGCCTGGCAAACTATATTAGTATCCGTAAAAACATATATTTTCTTCTGGGGTGAAATTCACTTGCCAAAATAGCAATCCACTAAATCTGGTGTCACAGCTGAGCCTGGCAAACTATATTATTATCCGCAAAAACATATATTTTGTTCTGGGGTGAAATTCACTTGCCAAAATAGCAACACCCTAAATCTGGTGTCACAGCTGAGCCTGGCAAACTATATTAGTATCCGTAAAAACATATATTTTCTTCTGGGGTGAAATTCACTTGCCAAAATAGCAATCCACTAAATCTGGTGTCACAGCTGAGCCTGGCAAACTATATTATTATCCGCAAAAACATATATTTTGTTCTGGGGTGAAATTCACTTGCCAAAATAGCAATCCTCTAAATCTGGTGTCACAGCTGAGCCTGGCAAACTATATTAGTATCCGCAAAAACATATATTTTCTTCTGGGGTGAAATTCACTTGCCAAAATAGCAACACCCTAAATCTGGTGTCACAGCTGAGCCTGGCAAACTATATTAGTATCCGTAAAAACATATATTTTCTTCTGGGGTGAAATTCACTTGCCAAAATAGCAATCCACTAAATCTGGTGTCACAGCTGAGCCTGGCAAACTATATTAGTATCCGCAAAAACATATATTTTGTTCTGGGGTGAAATTCACTTGCCAAAATAGCAATCCACTAAATCTGGTGTCACAGCTGAGCCTGGCAAACTATATTATTATCCGCAAAAACATATATTTTGTTCTGGGGTGAAATTCACTTGCCAAAATAGCAATCCACTAAATCTGGTGTCACAGCTGAGCCTGGCAAACTATATTATTATCCGCAAAAACATATATTTTGTTCTGGGGTGAAATTCACTTGCCAAAATAGCAATCCTCTAAATCTGGTGTCACAGCTGAGCCTGGCAAACTATATTAGTATCCGCAAAAACATATATTTTCTTCTGGGGTGAAATTCACTTGCCAAAATAGCAACACCACTAAATCTGGTGTCACAGCTGAGCCTGGCAAACTATATTAGTATCCGCAAAAACATATATTTTGTTCTGGGGTGAAATTCACTTGCCAAAATAGCAATCCACTAAATCTGGTGTCACAGCTGAGCCTGGCAAACTATATTAGTATCCGCAAAAACATATATTTTGTTCTGGGGTGAAATTCACTTGCCAAAATAGCAATCCACTAAATCTGGTGTCACAGCTGAGCCTGGCAAACTATATTATTATCCGCAAAAACATATATTTTGTTCTGGGGTGAAATTCACTTGCCAAAATAGCAATCCTCTAAATCTGGTGTCACAGCTGTTGCAGGCCCATTGTAAATCTGTCCATAAAGGATACCTTTCATCCAGGGCCTAAATACTTGCCCTAAAAGAGATATTCCCCTAAATCAGTGGTTACTGCTGTGCCTGGATTAGTGTAATAAGCTACATAAACAAATAGGCAGATAGTGGTAGGTGCCTGTAAAAAGGCCTGAATTTGAAATCAATACATTGGGCCAAATATTTTTTTCCTTATTGTGGTGCTTGGTGAACGGTAACAATGAGGAAAACATCTAGTAAGGGACGCGGACGCGGTCGTGGTGGTGTTAGTGTACCCTCTGGTGCTGGGAGAGGACGTGGCCATTCTGCCACAGCCACACATCCTAGTGAACCAACTACCTCAGGTTCCAGTACCCGCCAGAATTTACAGCGATATTTGGTGGGGCCCAATGCCGTTCTAAGGATGGTAAGGCCTGAGCAGGTACAGGCGCTAGTCAATTGGGTGGCCGACAGTGGATCCAGCATGTTCACAACATTATCTCCCACCAAGTCTTCTGCAGAAAGCGCACAGGTGGCACCTGAAAACCAAGCCCATCAGTCTGTCACATCACCCCCATGCATATCAGGGAAACTGTCTGAGCCTCAAGTTATGCAGCAGTCTCTTATGCTGTTTGAAGACTCTGCTGGCAGGGTTTCCCAAGGGAATCCACCTAGCCCTTCCCCTGTGGTGGAAGACATAGAATGCACTGATGCACAACCTCTGATGTTTACTGATGATGAGGACATGGGAATACCACCTCATCGGAGTCCGCACGTCTCTGATGATGACGAAACACAGGTGCCAACTGCTGCGTCTTTCTGCAGTGTGCAGACCGAACAGGAGGACAGGGAGGAAGACTGTGTGGAAGACGATGCAGGGGACGATGAGGTCCTAGACCCCACATGGAATGAAGGTCGTGCCACTGACTTTCATAGTTCAGAGGAAGAGGCAGTGGTGAGACCGAGCCAACAGCGTAGCAAAAGAGGGAGCAGGGGGCAAAAGCAGAACAGCCGCCGCCAAGAGAGTTCGCCTGATACAGGCCACCGCCACCAGGGACCGAGCACCCCAAAGGCAGCTTCAAGGAGTTCCCTGGCATGGCACTTCTTTAAACAATGTGCTGACGACAAGACCCGAGTGGTTTGCACGCTGTGCCATCAGATCCTGAAGCGAGGCATTAACGTTCTGAACCTTAGCACAACCTGCATGACCAGGCATCTACATGCAAAGCATGAACTGCAGTGGAGTAAACACCTTAAAAGCAAGGAACTCACTCAGGCTCCCCCTGCTCCCTCTTCTGCTGCTGCCTCGGCCTCTTCCTCCGCCTCGGGAGGAATGTTGGCACCTGCCGCCCACCAAACAGAGGATGTGCCAGCGACACCACCACCTGCGTCACCAAGCATCTCCACCATGTCACACGGCAGCGTTCAGCTCTCCATCTCACAAACCTTGGAGAGAAAGCGTAAATTCCCACCTAGCCACCCTCGAGCCCTGGGCCTGAATGCCAGCATTTCTAAACTACTGGCCTTTGAAATGCTGTCATTCAGGCTGGTGGACACAGACAGCTTCAAACAGCTGATGTCCATGGCTGTCCCACAGTATGTTGTCCCCAGCCGCCACTACTTCTCCAAGACAGCCGTGCCTTCCCTGCACATGCAAGTGTCCGATAAAATCAAGTGTGCACTGCGCAACGCCATTTGTGGCAAGGTCCACCTAACCACAGATACGTGGACCAGTAAGCACGGCCAGGGACGCTATATCTCCCTAACTGCACACTGGGTAAATGTAGTGGCGGCTGGGCCCCAGGCGGAGAGTTCCTTGGCGCACGTCCTTCCGCCGCCAAGGATCACAGGGCATCATTGTTTGCCTCCTGTAGCCTCCTCCTCCTACTCGGCTTCCTCCTCCTCTGCTTCCACCAGCTCATCCAGTCAGCCACACACCTTCACCACCAACTTCAGCACAGCCCGGGTAAACGTCAGCAGGCCATTCTGAAACTCATATGTTTGGGGGACAGGCCCCACACCGCGCAGGAGTTGTGGCGGGGTATTGAACAACAGACCGACCAGTGGTTGCTGCCGGTGGGCCTCAAGCCCGGCCTGGTGGTGTGCGATAATGGGCGAAATCTCGTCGCAGCTCTGGGACTAGCCGGTTTGACGCACATCCCTTGCCTGGCGCATGTGCTGAATTTGGTGGTGCAGAAGTTCATTCACAACTACCCCAACATGTCAGAGCTGCTGCATAAAGTGAGGGCCGTCTGTGCGCGATTCCGGCGTTCACATCCTGCCGCTGCTCGCCTGTCTGCGCTACAGCGTAACTCGGCCTTCCCGCTCACCGCCTCATATGCGACGTGCCCACCAGGTGGAACTCCACCTTGCACATGCTGGAGAGACTGTGCGAGCAGCAGCAGGCCATAGTGGAGTTTCAGCTGCAGCACGCACGCGTCAGTCGCACTGCGGAACAGCACCACTTCACCACCAATGATTGGGCCTCCATGCGAGACCTGTGTGCCCTGTTGCGCTGTTTCGAGTACTCCACCAACATGGCCAGTGGCGATGACACCGTTATCAGCGTTACAATACCACTTCTATGTCTCCTTGAGAAAACGCTTAGGGCGATGATGGAAGAGGAGGTGGCCCAGGAGGAGGAGGAGGAGGAGGAGGAGGATGAGGGGTCATTTTTAGCACTTTCAGGCCAGTCTGTTAGAAGTGGCTCAGAGGGAGGTTTTTGCAACAGCAGAGGCCAGGTACAAATGTGGCCAGCCAGGGCCCACTACTGGAGGACGAGGAGGATGAGGAGGAGGTGGAGGAGGATGAGGATGAAGCAGGTTCACAGCGGGGTGGCACCCGACACAGCTCAGGCCCATCACTGGTGCGTGGCTGGGGGATACGGAGGACGATGACGATACGCCTCCCACAGAGGACAGCTTGTCCTTACCTCTGGGGAGCCTGGCACACATGAGCGACTACATGCTGCAGTGCCTGCGCAACGACAGCAGAGTTGCCCACATTTTAACGTGTGCGGACTACTGGGTTGCCACCCTGCTGGATCCCCGATACAAAGACAATGTGCCCACCTTACTTCCTGCACTGGAGCGTGATAGGAAGATGCGCGAGTTCAAGCGCACGCTGGTAGAGGCGCTCCTGAGAGCATTCCCAAATGTCACAGGGGAACAGGTGGAAGCCCAAGGCGAAGGCAGAAGAGGAGCAAGAGGTCGCCAACGCAGCAGTGTCACGGCCAGCTCTTCTGAGGGCAGGGTTAGCATGGCAGAAATGTGGAAAAGTTTTGTCTCCACGCCACAGCTAACTGCACAACCACCTGATACGGAACGTGTTAGCAGGAGGCAGCATTTCACTAACATGGTTGAACAGTACGCCTGCACACCCCTCCACGTACTGACTGATGGTTCGGCCCCATTCAACTTCTGGGTCTCCAAATTGTCCACGTGGCCAGAGTTAGCATTTTATGCCTTGGAGGTGCTGGCCTGCCCGGCGGCCAGCGCTTTGTCTGAACGTGTATTCAGCACGGCAGGGGCGTCATTACTGACAAACGCAGCCGCCTGTCCACAGCCAACGTGGACAAGCTGACGTTCATAAAAATGAACCAGGCATGGATCCCACAGGACCTGTGCCTCCCTTGTGCAGAATAGACATTTCCCTCCCCATCAACCATGTATTCTTGTACTCTGGGGCACTTCTTTATTGAATCCTCATTTTTTTTACTTTACCATGATCTTGCGGTGCAACCCAAAGTTGAATGAACCTCTCCTCTGTCTGGGTGCTGGTCCAAAATACATGAGAGTGACATTCTCCGTTGGTGGTTGATATGACGCATGATTCCTTGCTGTGGGACCTCTCTCCTCTGTCTGGGTGCTGGTCCAAAATACATGAGAGTGACATTCTCCGTTGGTGGTTGATATGACGCATGATTCCTTGCTGTGGGACCTCTCTCCTCTGTCTGTGTGCTGGGCCTAAATAAATGAGAGTGACATTCTCCGGTGGTGGTGATATGACGCATGATTCCATGCTGTGGGACCTGTATCCTCTGTCTGGGTGCTGGTCCAAAATACATGAGAGTGGCCTTCTCCGGTGGTGGGTGATATGACGCATGATTCCATGCTGTGGGACCTGTATCCTCTGTCTGGGTGCTGGTCCAAAATACATGAGAGTGGCCTTCTCCGGTGGTGGGTGATATGACGCATGATTCCATGCTGTGGGACCTGTATCCTCTGTCTGGGTGCTGGTCCAAAATACATGAGAGTGGCCTTCTCCGGTGGTGGGTGATATGACGCATGATTCCATGCTGTGGGACCTGTATCCTCTGTCTGGGTGCTGGTCCAAAATACATGAGAGTGGCCTTCTCCGGTGGTGGGTGATATGACGCATGATTCCATGCTGTGGGACCTGTATCCTCTGTCTGGGTGCTGGTCCAAAATACATGAGAGTGACATTCTCCGGTGCAGGGTGATATGACGCATGATTCCTTGCTGTGGGACCTGTATCCTCTGTCTGGGTGCAGGGGTCAGAGTCTCTCAAAGTGGCCTTCTCTTGTGGTGGGTGATGTGAAGCTGATGTTTGTGCCATCTGACATGGTTGCCGGGGTCCCATTAAATGGTGTCCTACTCCTGTGGTGGGTGATCTAAATGCCTGATTCTCTGCTGTGAAAACCCCTCTCCTCCGTCTGGGTGCAGGGGTCAAAGTCTCTCAAAGTGGCCTTCTCTTGTGCTGGGTGATGTGAAGCTGATGTTTGTGCCATCTGACATGGTTGCCGGGGTCCCATTAAATGGTGTCCTACTCCTGTGGTGGGTGATCTAAATGCCTGATTCTCTGCTGTGAAAACCCCTCTCCTCCGCCTGGGTGCAGGGGTCAAAGTCTCTCAAAGTGGCCTTCTCTTGTGCTGGGTGATGTGAAGCTGATGTTTGTGCCATCTGACATGGTTGCCGGGGTCCCATTAAATGGTGTCCTACTCCTGTGGTGGGTGATCTAAATGCCTGATTCTCTGCTGTGAAAACCCCTCTCCTCTGTCTGGGTGCTGGTCCCAAATAAATGAGAGTGGCCTTCTCCGATGGTGGTTGATATGACGCATGATTCCTTGATGTGGGACCTGTATCCTCTGTCTGGGTGCTGGTCCAAAATAAATGAGAGTGGCCTTCTCCGGTGGGGGGTTGATATGACGCCTTATTCCTTGCTGTGGGACCTCTCTCCTCTGTCTGGGTGCTGGTCCAAAATACATGAGAGTGGCCTTCTCCGGTGGTGGTTGATATGACGCATGATTCCTTGATGTGGGACCTGTATCCTCTGTCTGGGTGCTGGTCCAAAATAAATGAGAGTGGCCTTCTCCGGTGGTGGTTGATATGACTCATGATTCCTTGATGTGGGACCCTCTCCTCTGTCTGGGTGCTGGTCCAAAATACATGAGAGTGGCCTTCTCCGGTGGTGGTTGATATGACGCATGATTCCTTGATGTGGGACCTGTATCCTCTGTCTGGGTGCTGGTCCAAAATAAATGAGAGTGGCCTTCTCCGGTGGTGGTTGATATGACTCATGATTCCTTGATGTGGGACCTCTCTCCTCTGTCTGGGTGCTGGTCCAAAATACATGAGAGTGGCCTTCTCCGGTGGTGGGTGATATGACGCATGATTCCATGCTGTGGGACCTGTATCCTCTGTCTGGGTGCTGGTCCAAAATACATGAGAGTGGCCTTCTCCGGTGGTGGGTGATATGACGCATGATTCCATGCTGTGGGACCTGTATCCTCTGTCTGGGTGCTGGTCCAAAATACATGAGAGTGGCCTTCTCCGGTGGTGGGTGATATGACGCATGATTCCATGCTGTGGGACCTGTATCCTCTGTCTGGGTGCTGGTCCAAAATACATGAGAGTGGCCTTCTCCGGTGGTGGGTGATATGACGCATGATTCCTTGCTGTGGGACCTCTCTCCTCTGTCTGTGTGCTGGGCCTAAATAAATGAGAGTGACATTCTCCGGTGGTGGGTGATATGACGCATGATTCCATGCTGTGGGACCTGTATCCTCTGTCTGGGTGCTGGTCCAAAATACATGAGAGTGGCCTTCTCCGGTGGTGGGTGATATGACGCATGATTCCATGCTGTGGGACCTGTATCCTCTGTCTGGGTGCTGGTCCAAAATACATGAGAGTGGCCTTCTCCGGTGGTGGGTGATATGACGCATGATTCCATGCTGTGGGACCTGTATCCTCTGTCTGGGTGCTGGTCCAAAATACATGAGAGTGGCCTTCTCCGGTGGTGGGTGATATGACGCATGATTCCATGCTGTGGGACCTGTATCCTCTGTCTGGGTGCTGGTCCAAAATACATGAGAGTGACATTCTCCGGTGCAGGGTGATATGACGCATGATTCCTTGCTGTGGGACCTGTATCCTCTGTCTGGGTGCTGGTCCAAAATACATGAGAGTGACATTCTCCGGTGCAGGGTGATATGACGCATGATTCCTTGCTGTGGGACCTCTCTTCAATTGATATTGGTTAATTTTTATTTATTTTATTTAATTTTAATTCATTTCCCTATCCACATTTGTTTGCAGGGGATTTTTCTACACTTTGCTGCCTTTGGCAGCCCTCTAGCCCTTTCCTGGACTATTTTACAGCCTTTTTTGTGCCTAAAAGTTCGGGTCCCCATTGACTTCAATGGGGTTCGGGTTCGGGATAAAGTTCGGATCGAGTTCGAATCCCGAACCCGAACATTTCCGGGAAGTTCGGCCGAACTTCTCGAACCCGAACATCCAGGTGTTCGCTCATCTCTACTCACCAGTGGTTTCGTTCTTACTTACCTGCAGCTCTTGTGTTTCTTTACTTTCTGTGGGTGGGCAGCAGCTCATCAGGAATCTCCATCTGCCAGGAGGATATTCAGCTCTTGTTAATCCCGTCTCCTCTCTTGCTCTCTGAATTAAAAATAGTCGTTCAAACTAGTGATGAGCGATAGGGGCAATATTCGAATTTGTGATATTTCGTGAATATTTGGTAGAATATTCGTCATATATTCGCAAATTTGCTATTATTTTCTAGATTGCGAAAATTTGAAATGTAATATTCGCATAATACGAGCGCAATACAGGCGTGAGTCACTATAGCTATATTTTTCAAACTGCTCAAAGTTTAATGAGACTGGAGAAAATGGTTGGCACAGCAGAACATTGCAATAGCTTTATATGCAGATAGAGTGCTCCAATATACTTTCGTGATTGCGCAAATCGGCAAAAATGATGCGAATATTTTGGTGCAATACGTGCAACTTCACATTTTAACAGGTCTGACTACATATTAGTGATCGGTGCACTAAGTATTGTTGTGAACTTGTGACATCACAGCACTATGTATGTATGTATATATGTATGTATGTAGCATACATACATGCATACAGCACTATGTATGTAGCATGTACAGTTGTGTTCAAAATTATTCAACCCCCACTGAAATTGAGTGTTTTGGCCAGTTTGACATTGATTTTGATCATTTTAGTCATCTTGTTTACAATTAAATCAAAGAGGCACTTGTAAGTCAGACAAATATAACATAACATTTATAATGAAATAACCACAAATGTCTTTTCTGTGCTCACATCATTATCAGTTTTATTCAAACCCCAAGTGACATTCAATCTTAGTACTTAGTACAGCATCCTTTTCCAGTTATAACAGCTTTTAAATGTGAAGCATAGCTTGACACAAGTGTCTTGCAGCGATCTACGGGTATCTTCGCCCATTCTTCATGGGCAAAAGCCTCCAGTTCAGTCACATTCTTAGGCTTGCGCGCTGCAACTGCTTTCTTTAAGTCCCACCAGAGGTTCTCAATCGGATTTAAGTCTGGTGACTGCGATGGCCACTTCAAAATGTTCCAGCCTTTAATCTGCAACCATGGTCTAGTGGACTTGGAGGTATGCTTGGGATCATTGTCCTGTTGAAAAGTCCAACGTCTCCCAAGCCTCAGGTTTGTGACGGACTGCATCACATTTTCATCCAATATCTCCTGGTACTGAAGAGAATTCATGGTACCTTGCACACGCTGAAGCTTCCCTGTACCTGTAGAAGCAAAACAGCTTCAAAGCATGATTGACCCCCCGCCATGCTTCACAGAAGGCAAGGTGTTCTTTTCTTCATAGGCCTTGTTCTTCCTCCTCCAAACATAGCGTTGATCCATGGGCCCAAACAGTTCTAATTTTGTTTCATCAGTCCACAGAACACTATCCCAAAACTTTTGTGGTTTGTCCACATGACTTTTGGCATACTGCAGTCGACTCTTCTTATTCTTTGGAGACAGCAAGGGGGTGCGCCTGGGAGTTCTGGCATGGAGGCCTTCATTACGCAGTGTGCGCCTTATTGTCTGAGCTGAAACTTCAGTACCCGCATCTGACATTTTTTTTTTCAGTTCCTCAGCAGTCACACGGGCACTTTTCAACACTTTGCGCTTCAGTTAGCGCACAGCAGTCAAAGTCAGCATCTTCTTTCTGCCACGACCAGGTAGCGTTTCAACAGTGCCCTTTGCCTTGAATTTGCGAATGATGCTTCCTATGGTGTCTCTTGGTATGTTTAACATCTTTGCCATCTTCTTATAGCCATTGCCCTTCCTGTGAAGAGAAATCACCTCTTCTCTTGTCTTCCTGGACCATTCTCTTGACTTCACCATGTTTGTAAACACACCAGTGAATGTCTAGAAGGAGCTGAGTATCACAGTCATTTTAAATCTGCCTAATTGGTGCTTATTATGCTTGATTGCTACTTCTTGACATCCACAGGTGTTTTCAATACCTGATCGAAAACACTTGAATGAACCTCTGTTCTTAAGAGTGGTAGTCTTTAAGGGGTTGAATAATTGTGTCAATGAAGAAATCACAAAAAAACCCATTTAATACTGTATTACAAAAACAAGTGATGTTATTTTAGTTGCATTTGGTTCTTTAAAAAGTCCTTGTAAGATTTCATTCTGAACACAATTACAGATATACACTAAATTCCCTAAAACCCTTTACAGCATTGGGGGTTGAATAATTTTGAACACAACTGTATGTATGGACAGCAGAACCTAGCTATCACTATCTAACCTACACTGTCTCCCACTATCTGTAATATATATATATATATATATATATATATATATATATATATAGATTAACTAACTATCTAATGTAATGCGAGAAATGAAAACATGAATGGAATTGTTGCATGTCTTCTGTGTTTTGTACCCACTTTAGCTTTTGGCTACCATATCATAAGCCAATTCAGATGAAAAATTCAGGCCTTACAGCTGCTACATAGACAGGATCCGTTGTGCGTCTCATTTTTCCTTCCTTCGGACAGATCAGTTGAAGGGTCAAATAAATGAGGATGTCAACCAGGCCAAAAAGGCAAAATAGTGGCCCAGTCATGGAGTGGGGAGGGTGGGAACAGCATGAAAAGTCTACAGAGTGACAGAGTGGTGAGGTAGCAGCAGAGGAGGAGACCACAGAGTGGCCAGTGACATAGTGTTTAGGTTAAAGCAGCATGAGAAGACCCCAGAGTGGCGCAGTGAAATAGTAGTGAGGTGACAGAAGCATGAGGAGGCCACAGAGTGGCCCAGTGACATAGTGGTGAGCTGGCAGCAGCATGGGTGACCACAGAGTGATGATGTGGCAGCAGCATGAGGAGAACACAAAGTGGTGAGGTGGCAGAAGCATGAGGAGACCACAGAGTGGCCCAGTGACATAGTGGTGAGCTGGCAACAGCATGAGGAGACCACAGAGTGATGATGTGGCAGCAGCATGTGGAGATCACAGACTAATAAGGTGGCAGCAGCATAAGGAGAACACAGAGTGGTGATGTGGATGCAGAATGAGGAGACCACAGAGTGGCCCAGTGACAACGTGCTGAGGTGGCAGCAGAATGACAAGACCAGAGAGTCACCCAGACTCACCTGCTCTGATGCTGCACTACTGGCTGGGCAGGAAAGTTTGTCCAGGTCAAACTCGTCCAGTTAAGGCCACAAATCCAGTTTAGCTACCCAGTAGCCCAGGGAATATTCAATATAGGGTGGAAGGTTCTCCTCTATGTTTAGCTGCTAGCTGCTGTTGCTGCCGATGGAGCTGGTACTGCTCCTGCACCCCCCAGCAGCCGTGGAAGTGGAACGTGAGCATAGAGGGCCCCCCGTTCAGGCTTGCGTGTGGATTGGCAATGGCACACATAGGCAGCAGCCAACTGACTACATAGGATGTCTCCATAGTAGTTAACTTTGTCCTCCCTCTCAGCGGGTGTAAAAAAAGGCCCCCAATTCGGACTTGTAGCGAGGGTCTAACATGGTGGAGAGCCAGTGGTAATCCCACTGCTGAATGGTGACAATTTGTCTGTCACTACGCAAGCAAGTGAGCATGCATTGGGCCATTTGCGCAAGTGACTGAGAGGGACTTCCTGCCTCCATCTTCACTGCATACTGCTATGGTATGTCTGGGTCATCTGTCTCGTCTACCTCATCACCCTGTAGCTCCTCAGGCTGCTCCTGCTCCTCCGCTCCTGTCACCTGTGTAATAAAACCAGTCATTTCTCTACGCATTGCTTGTGCTCAAATGTCCTCCTCCTCTAGTTCAGCCCCCACATGGCTCATGTGGCAGTGAGATGTATTAGCCACGTTTCCTGTCCCCTGGCCAGCCAAATTTAACAGCATCTGTTCAAGGACATGAAGCAGTGGAATGATGTTGTTCATCCCATAGTCCTGGCAACTGACAAATAATGTGGCCTCCTCAAAGGGCCAGAGCAAACGACAGGTGTCACTCATAAGCTGCCACTGGCTAACATCAAAGTTACAAAGGGGAGTACCTCTGTCCGCCTGTATCATCAAGAAATCATTGATGGCCTTTCTCTGTTCATATAATCGGTCCAACATATGGAGGGTGGAATTCCAATGGGTGGAAAAGTCGCATATCAGCCTATATTGGGGGGAGCCGTTCTGCCGCTGCTCAAGAGGGTGTGCTTTGCGGTGTACGAGTGGCTGAAGTGCATGCAACAGTTTCCTGGCCATTTTCAGAATGTCTTTCAGATGGGGTGAAGACTTCAGGAACCGCTTTACAACCAGATTAAACATGTGCGCCATGCAGGGCGCATGGCTCAGCCCTCCTTGATGCAGTGCCAACACCATGTTCGTCCTGTTGTTGGTCACAATGTTTCTGATTTTGAGTTGCCGAGGAGAAAGCCAGGATTCAATTTCTTGATGAAGGATGCGGAGCAGTTCCTCCCATGTGTAACTCCGTTCTCCCAGGCAAACTAGGTGTAGAAGAGTGTGCCACCACCGTACCCTGCACACGTGGTATGCTGGAGGAACACTTTGAATTGTCCCTGCAGTGGAGGCTGAGGACACAGTGGAGGATGAGTAGGCAGAGGTGGACATTGACCCAGGACCAACGGCTTGAAAACGTGGAGGCGGAAGCAGCGTCACCTGGCCAAGCTGCTGGTGTGGCTGGGCAGGAACCATATTTACCCAGTGGGCCGTAAAGGACATATATTGTCCTTGACTGTAGTTACAGCTCCACATGTCAGTGCTGCCGTGCACTTTGGCAGACACCGACTGCTCAAGGACTGGCCCATCTGTTTTACATATGTGTGCATGGCTGCAGGGCTGGTACTGCCTTGTTTGCAAAGAAATGACGGCTTGGGACTCTCCACCTCGGCTTGGCACAAGCCATCAGTTCTCTGAAAGGTACAGAGTCCACCAATTGGAAAGGGAGGGACTGCAGCACAGGCAACTTGGCCAGGAGCACATTCAGATTCTGCATCTTTGGATGAGTGCACACATACTTTTGTCTCTTGGCAATCTCTTTGGTGATCGATTGCTGACGGAATGACTGACAAGCAGTAGGAGGACGAGGAACAGGAGAATCAGGACCAGCAGATGATGGGAAGGACAGACAGCTCCCTTCGACTGAGGTAGTGGACCCTCAACTGCCTGAAATTGGGTGCGTGCCATTGGGTGATGCAGCGGTTGCTGCAGCTGGCTCGACCACCACATCAGAGCCACAGTTCTCCCAGGCCACATTATGGTGATGCTACATATGTTGACGCAGGGCCGTGGTGCCAACATTGGGGCCCTGGCTACGCTTCACCTTCTGCAAACTCTACAAATGGCCATGTTCACCTCCGGCAGTTTAACAAAAAACTGCCACAAAGCCGAGTAGGTGATTTTACCCCCAACACTCCGCACTGACTGACTGCTACAGCCTCTGCTTCCGTGACACCTGCACTGCTCTTTTCTGGGCAGGTAGGCTCCTGCAAAGCGGGTGGTCTACCCTGGGCACGTTTGGATCCCGACCTCCGACTGTTGCCACCCTGCTTACTCCCGGTGACGCTAGCGACTTGCTGGCTCAGTTGCTGCCTTATGGGCAAGCTGCTACCCTCTTCTCCCGATAATGATGAAGAACTTAATTCACCTGGCTCCCAAGTGTGATCAGCTACATCATCATCATCGAGTACTGTCTGCACATCACTGATGTCCCCCTCAACGGTCTCAAGGCCAGGAGCCTGACTGCTCGCAACAGCAGATCCCACGTGACTCTTATCATCACTACTTGCCTGCCTACCGGAGGAAGTGGCAGATGTCTCCTCCAGATCGTGGCTGGGCAGGAGCTAGCTTGTGCTCGCTGAAAAGTGGAGCCGAGTCTATGGCAGATAATACTTCCTGCGCTGAGGGAACTGAAAATGACAGAGGAAGGTTAAGGACAGGTGGGGGCACATGGCCTGCTCCCAGGCCTTGCCAACTAAGTGTTGTGTTAGAGGAGCCCACCGACTCTTGGCTGGGTGTGTCTGATGTCACTTGCGATGAAGTCGAAGACCGAGTCAACTATTCAAGCACCGCTGGGTTGCTGGTCAAGACACGACTTTTAGATGACTTTTGGTGTTTAGGCCTCTCACTGCGACTCTTGCTGCCACCCCCCCTTCTTCTGCTGCCTATGACAGAAACATTTTGGCCACTGCCTGTTCCCTTTGAAGGGCCAGTGACCTGTCTGTCTGAATATACTGTATAGTGAAATAATTAAATTACAATTAAAATAATACCCCCCAAAAAAAGCTGTAGGACAATGTAAATTTACCGCTGTACTGCAATTAAGACATATATATATATATATATATATATATATATTGTGGGGAGTCGCTCTGGTAGATAGCAGTGTGGGTGCAGTATAGAGGCAAAGCAGGGAGTAAAAATAAAAAATAAAACAGTCTCTTGGTGTTAATTCACACACATAAGAAATCAAGCGGAAAAACAAGACAGTCCAAAACAGGCTCCAGTCACCTGGGAGGTTTTTAGATGCAGGTTCACACCTGGCTGTCAGTCCAGCCGCAAGACAAGCGACGTCAGGCTTCCAGGCCGTCTGCACTCCTCCTTGCTGGGCTCTTGCTTCCTGCCCAGAGAACTTCCAAACTGAAATGAGTCCCCAGCCTAACAGCAGCTCCAGGATAATCACCACCCCCATCTGCTGGTGCTGGCTGAGTTTATAAACCCAGCCCAAAACCCGGACTGGGTCGTGGGGAGCAGCCACCCACCCTACACTTTAGCTGCTCCCGGTAAGAGCCGGCCCGGATCGGCTTTGCAGCCATGCTATTTAAAACTATGTCAGTATCACTAGCTGCTGCTGACATCAACAAAAAACGGCTCTTACCTCACCGAGGCTACGAACCTCGGTGACACATACCTGCCATCCACGACGGCACCCTGCACCTTACCACACCCCCCCCCCTTTGTTCAACCCTGAGGGGGTGGACACATGTGAGGCAGTGGACGCGGGAAAGGGCATCTGCATTCCCCTGCAAGCGGCCTGCCCTATGTTCCACGGAGAACTTGAAGTTCTGCAGGGATAGGAACCACCTGGTGACCCGAGCATTCCTCTCCTTGGCCTGGCTCATCCACTTGAGAGGGGAATGGTCGGTCACCAGAGGGAACCTCCTCCCTAACAGGTAGTAGCGGAGAGATTCGAGTGCCCACTTGATAGCCAGGCACTCCCTCTCCACTATGCTATACCTGGTCTCGGCGGGACTGAGCTTACGGCTCAGGAAGACAACGGGATGTTCTTCCCCGTTGACCTCCTGAGACAGCACAGCACCGAGGCCTACCTCCGAGGCGTCGGTCTGTACGACAAACTCCCGGTTGAAGTCGGGTGTCACCAAAACCGGGGACCCACAGAGGGCCGACTTCAACGCGGAGAAAGCCTCCTCCGCCTTCTCACTCCAGCTAACCTTCCCAGACTTTCGCCCCTTCAATAGGTCTGTCAACGGCGCTGCTATTGTGGCAAAGTGGGGCACAAACCGCATGTAGTACCCTATCATTCCCAGGAAGGACTTTACCTGCCTGGCAGTGACCGGTCGGGGCCAGTTACGTATGGCTTCCACTTTAGTTACCTGCGGCTTGATGACTCCCCGCCCAATTATAAATCCCAGGTATTTGGTCTCTTCCAACCCAATCGCACACTTCTTTGGATTGGCGGTTAGACCAGCTTTCCTCAGGGCATCCACTACCGCCTGCACTTTGGGCAAATGGCTTTCCCAGTCGGTGCTGTGGATGATTACATCGTCTAAGTAGGCCGAGGCGTACCGACGATGAGGTCGCAGCACAATATCCATTAACCTTTGGAAGGTGGCGGGGCGCCATGCAGGCCAAAGGGTAACACCTTATAATGATACAGGCCCTGTGGGTTAACAAAAGCAGTTTTTCCTTGGCCGACTCCGTTAAGGGTACTTGCCAGTATCCTTTAGTGAGGTCTAGCACAGAAAAATAACGGGCTTGCCCTAAATTCTCAACAAGCTCGTCTACCCGGGGCATGGGATACGCATCGAACTTGGACACTTCATTTAATTTGCGAAAATCGTTGCAGAACCGCAGCGTCCCATCCGGCTTGGGTATTAGGACTATGGGACTGGCCCACTCACTTTCGATTCCTCAATGACATCAAGCTTCAACATTAATTGCACTTCCTCCGCGATGGCCCGTCGCCGAGCCTCGGGTACCCGGTATGGTTTTAACCGGATTTTGGCCTGAGGCTCAGTGAGCGATGTCATGTTGGATGAGAGACGTGCGGCCAGGGAGGTCCGAGAACACATCCGTGTTCCGACTGATGAACTCCCTGACTTCCTGAACTTGTTTGGAAGACAGGCTGTCTGCAATTTTACCGTGGCTACCGCTCGCAGGCCTCGAACTGTGGGGCTGGACCCTTGTCACCTAGAAGCCCTGGCCGGGGCTGCTGTCGTCGGCCGTGTCCCTGTCTTTCCACGGCTTCAGTAAATTCACGTGGTACACCTGCTCCGGCTTGCGCCGCCCTGGCTGGTGTACTTTGTAATTACTTCCCCTACCTTCTCGATAACCTCATAGGGGCCCTGCCACCTGGCTAGGAACTTGCTGTCAAGGGTGGGCACCAGAACCAAAACCCGATCTCCCGGTTTGAAGTTCCGTACCCGAGCCTGACGATTATACACCCTACTCTGGGCTTGTTGCGCTGCCTCCATATGCTCCCGGACCAGCGGCAACACCCTTTCCATCCGTTCCTGCATCTGGGTGACATACTCAATGACACTTTTGTGGGGGACAGGCTGTTGTTCCCACGCTTCCTTGGCGATATCCAACAGGCCCCGAGGGTGTCTGCCATAAAGCAGTTCGAAGGGCGAGAACCCAGTAGAGGCCTGGGGCACCTCTCGCACTGCGAACATGAGATAGGGCAGAAGCAGATCCCAGTCCTTCCCATCTCTAGACACCACCCTTTTTAACATATTTTTTAGAGTTTGGTTAAACCTCTCGACAAGACCGTCTGTTTGCGGATGGTACACGGACGTCCGTAACTGCTTTATACGCAACAATTTACACAGTTCCCTCATAACTTTGGACATAAAAGGGGTCCCTTGGTCGGTCAGAATCTCTTTTGGCAGGCCCATACGAGAAAACATTTCCATTAACTCTTTGGCAATGAGCTTAGCCGAGGTATGTCGCAGAGGCACCGCCTCTGGATATCGGGTAGCATAGTCCAGAATCACCAGGATATGTTGGTGACCCCTAGCAGACTTCGGTACGGGTCTGACCAGATCCATGGCAATACGCTCGAATGGGACCTCAATTATTGGGAGAGGGACCAGGGGACTTCTGTAATGTGGCTGGGGGCTATTTACCTGACAGGTCGGACAGGACTTACAGAACTCCTCTACTTCCTTAAACAAACCGGGCCAGTAAAATCGCTGTAGTACGCGGTCCTGCGTTTTCTGCCACCCCATGTGTCCCCCAAGAACATGTTGGTGGGCAAGCTCCATAACAAGCTTGCGATATGCGGTGGGCACCACCAACTGTTCAACGGGCTCACCTCGGATTTGGTTCACCCGATACAACATATCTTGAAGAACAATAAATCGTGGGAACATTAATTCAGCCCCAGGTTTCTGGGGTTTACCGTCAATCATTACAACACTTTCCCAGGCCCTGGTTAGGGTTTGGTCCCAGCGTTGTGCGGTCCCAAAATTTTCCCCGGAGACATTGAGGTCTGCCAACTCAGGTCCCGGTGGCAAGTCCTCCGTGTCTCCCACCATTACACTCAGTGGGGTTGTCTCCCCCTCTACCGCTGGAGCAGTGGTCACCCCTACCGCTGGCCCTTCAGATTCGGGCTCCCAGGGTTCAGGCCTTCCAGTGGTATCAGGCCACTCTACTACGGTTACCCCTGTCTCGGGTCCGTCAGACACCTTTATTGCCGGCCACAGCGCCGGAAAACCTGGGAAGTCCCTCCCAAGTATCAGTTCGTCTGGGAGTTTATTAGCGACAGCCACCTCGTGGGTCCACTTACCAGCCGCTGTGGACAAAGTCACTAGTGCAGTGGGGTAGTCTTTTAGGTCTCCGTGGATGCACAGGACCCCGATTTTACGGCCGGTATACTCTGCAGGCCGTACCAGGGCAGCCCTTACCAGGGAGACTAGACTCCCGGAGTCCAGCAGGGCCACCGCCAGAGAATCTCCCACCTCTACCTGACACAGGTGGTTATTGTCCTGTGCCTCACGGGTGCCAGTTGCGCACAGCTTCCGTGCATAGAGGGAGTGGCGACCCCCGTAGTTCACCTCCATCGGCTCACCCCGATGCGGACAGTCGGCCCTGATGTGGCCTGGCTCCTGACACCTCCAGCACACCACGGGAGGCGGATCCACAGGGGGTACATGCCGTGCAGGTCTCTCTGTCGCCGGTCGTCGAAACTGGGGTGGAGGCCTCCGGGGTTTGACTTGCCCCTTCCCAGCAGGACTCCCCTGCAGGTTTCTGGTGGCCTCGTAACGCTCCACCAGGTCGACCATCTCCAGGGCACTTACCGGAGACGCCTGGCCGACCCAGTGCTGGAGGGGATAAGGCAGGGCCCTCCAAAGATGTCCGCCAACAGGCGATCCAACATGACAGTGGGACTCAGTAGATCGGGCTGCAGCCACTTTTGCAGCCTGTGCAGCAGATCGTAGTACTGCGGCCTAGCAGGTTCAGTCGTTTTAAAGTCCCACTGGTGGACTCTTTGAGCGCGGACCAGCACGTTCACCCCCAGCCTGGCCAGGATCTCTCCTTTCATGGTGTCATAATCAGCCGCTTGGTCGTCCGCCAAGTCGAAAAACACCTGCTGGGGTCCGGAAGCCAGGAACGGAGCGACCACCTCAGCCCACTGGTCGCGGGGCAGCTTCTCCCTCACGGCCACTTTTTCGAAGACTGCCAGGTAGGTCTCAGCATCGTCCTCGGGGTCATCTTGGGAATCGCCGCACGGACCGCTTTCCGGGCATCATGGGCACGGTGAGAGGCTCCAGTCGCTTGCAAAGCCATTACATGTTGCAACAGCAGCTGGTTTGTCTCCTGCTGCTGCTTGTTGGCCTCCCGCTGCTGTAAATTGGCCTCCACGAGAGCTTTTACAACTGCCTCCATTTTGTCAGGGTTCACGTGTTGAAACTTTGCCGGCTTGACATATGACATTCACTTTTGCTCAGCAAAACAAACAAAGTTCGGCGTTCACGCCAGCCTCACTGCGCATGCCCGCATCCGACACCAAATGTGGGGAGTCGCTCTGGTAGATAGCAGTGCGGGTGCAGTATAGAGGCAAAACAGGGAGTCCAGATAGTGCAATAAACAGTGTTTTATTCACACTTGCACAAAATAAAACAGTCTCTTGGTGTTAATTCACACACATAAGAAATCAAGCGGAAAAACAAGACAGTCCAAAACAGGCTCCAGTCACCTGGGAGGTTTTTAGATGCAGGTTCACACCTGGCTGTCAGTCCAGCCGCAAGACAAGCGACGTCAGGCTTCCAGGCCGTCTGCACTCCTCCTTGCTGGGCTCTTGCTTCCTGCCCAGAGAACTTCCAAACTGAAATGAGTCCCCAGCCTAACAGCAGCTCCAGGATAATCACCACCCCCAGCTGCTGGTGCTGGCTGAGTTTATAAACCCAGCCCAAAACCCGGACTGGGTCGTGGGGAGCAGCCACCCACCCTACACTTTAGCTGCTCCCGGTAAGAGCCAGCCCGGATCGGCTTTGCAGCCATGCTATTTAAAACTATGTCAGTAGCACTAGCTGCTGCTGACATCAACAAAAAACGGCTCTTACCTCACCGAGGCTACGAACCTCGGTGACACATACCTGCCATCCACGACGGCACCCTGCACCTTACCACAATATGTATATATATTATTTTTTTTTTGATTAATAAATCCCCCCCCAAAAAAAAATAACAATCACAATTCACCGCAGAACAGCAATTAAGTTGTATTCTTTTTTCTATTACTACACCCCCAAAAAAGAGATATAACAATGGAACGTACGTATATTTCATTTTAATACACCACATAAATGGCTCTAGTACAATGTAACTTCACCGCTGAATGGCAGTTATGACATATATTTTTTATTTCTAATTAATTAATTTGGATCCCCAATTAGTACAGCAAGGTGTCATAGAATCCCTCCTACAGTTGTGTTCAAAATTATTCAACCCCCACTGAAATTGAGTGTTTTGGCCAGTTTGACATTGATTTTGATCATTTCAGTCATCTTGTTTACAATTAAATCAAAGAGGCACTTGTCAGAAAAGTCAGAAAATTTAACATAACATTTATAATGAAATAACCACAAATGTCTTTTCTGTGCTCACATCATTATCAGTTTTATTCAACCCCCAAGTGACATTCAATCTTAGTACTTAGTACAACATCCTTTTCCAGTTATAACAGCTTTTAAATGTGAAGCATAGCTTGACACAAGTGTCTTGCAGCGATCTACGGGTATCTTCACCCATTCTTCATGGGCAAAAGCCTCCAGTTCAGTCACATTCTTAGGCTTGTGCGCTGCAACTGCTTTCTTTAACGTTGGATTCAGACCTGAGCATTTGAGACGCACGTTTTCCGCGCGTTTTTGGCAATAGTAAACGCTTGTTTTACGCGCGTTTGTGTGATTGACTGCAGTGTTGTCCAATGACTAAATATGCCTGTCTATATGAAGTTTGGCCAATCAGAGCTGGGGTTTGGCCTTTCCAGCATGTTGCAAATTCATAAATGCGCGTTTGAACGCGCATTTTCAGTGAAAAAACGTGCAAAATACAAGCGTTGCGCGTTCGAACGCGCTGTAAAACGCGAAAATGTGAACCAGTCCCATAGGGAAGCATTGGTTTGCATCGGTTATGTGTTTTACAGCGCGTTCGAACGCGCTGTAAAACGCGCAAGAGTGAACTGAGGATAAGTCCCACCAGAGGTTCTCAATCGGATTTAAGTCTGGTGACTGCGATGGCCACTTCAAAATGTTCCAGCCTTTAATCTGCAACCATGCTCTAGTGGACTTGGAGGTATGCTTGGGATCATTGTCCTGTTGAAAGGTCCAACGTCTCCCAAGCCTCAGGTTTGTGACGGACTGCATCACATTTTCATCCAATATCTCCTGGTACTGAAGAGAATTCATGGTACCTTGCACACGCTGAAGCTTCCCTGTACCTGTAGAAGCAAAACAGCCCCAATGCATGATTGACCCCCCGCCATGCTTCACAGAAGGCAAGGTGTTCTTTTCTTCATAGGCCTTGTTCTTCCTCCTCCAAACATAGCGTTGATCCATGGGCCCAAACAGTTCTAATTTTGTTTCATCGGTCCACAGAACACTATCCCAAAACTTTTGTGGTTTGTCCACATGACTTTTGGCATACTGCAGTCGACTCTTCTTATTCTTTGGAGACAGCAAGGGGGTGCTCCTGGGAGTTCTGGCATGGAGGCCTTCATTACGCAGTGTGCGCCTTATTGTCTGAGCTGAAACTTCAGTACCCGCATCTGACAAATCTTTTTTAGTTCCTCAGCAGTCACACGGGCACTTTTCTCCACTGTGCGCTTCAGGTAGCGCACAGCAGTCAAAGTCAGCATCTTCTTTCTGCCACGACCAGGTAGCGTTTCAACAGTGCCCTTTGCCTTGAATTTGCAAATGATACTTCCTATGGTGTCTCTTGGTATGTTTAACATCTTTGCAATCTTTTTATAGCCATTGTCCTTTCTGTGAAGAGAAATCACCTCTTCTCTTGTCTTCCTGGACCATTCTCTTGACTTCACCATGTTTGTAAACACACCAGTAAATGTCTAGAAGGAGCTGAGTTTCACAGTCATTTTACATCTGCCTAATTGGTGCTTATTATGCTTGATTGCTGCTCCTTGACATCCACAGGTGTTTTCAATACCTGATCGAAAACACTTGAATAAACCTCTGTTCTTAAGAGTGGTAGTCTTTAAGGGGTTGAATAATTGTGTCAATGAAGAAATCCCAAAAATAACATTTAATACTGTATTACAAAAACAATTGATGTCATTTTAGTTGCATTTGGTTCTTTAAAAAGTCCTTGTAAGATTTCATTCTGAACACAATTACAAATGTACACTAAATTCCCTAAAACCCTTTACAGCATTGGGGGTTGAATAATTTTGAACACAACAGTACATGCTACAGACATAGTGCTGTGATGTCACCAGTTGCACTTATTGCGCCAAAATATGCGCATCATTAATTGCCGATTTTCGCAATCGCGAATATATTGGACTACTTTATCTGCATATAAAGCTATGGTAATGTTCTGCCATTCCAACCATTTTCTCCAGTCTCAGTAAACTTCTAGCAGCTTGAAAAATGTACCCAAAGTGACCCACGGCTGTATTGTGCATGCAATAAGCGAATATTTCACTGCCTATTTTTTCCAATCAAGAAAATAACCGCAAATTTGCGAATATATGGCAAATATATGGCCAAATATTCACAATAAATTGCAAATTAGAATACAGCCCCTGCCATTCATCACTAGTGTAGAGCAGGGATCAGCAACCTCTGGCACTCCAGCTGTTGTGAAACTACAATTCTCAGCATGCTCCATTCATTTCTATGTGAGTTCTTAGAAGAGAAGAGCAAGTATGCGTGCTGGGAGTTGTAGTTTTACAACATCTGGAGTGTTGGAGGTTTCCTACGCCTGGTGTAGATGATGCCTTCCTATCCTTTCCCTACACTTTAAATAATTTTTCCCTGAACTTGTAATTCGTTTTTTCAACACAATAAAGTCTTTCTTAGCACTGTCCCAGCAGTTGCTGACGTCTCTCCCTGCACTAATCACACTAGAAAATGGCAGAATCTAAGATGGCTAAGGCTATTTATAGGGCTGTGACATCACAGGGGCTGGCTGGCTGCTGATTGGCTGCATGCAATGCATTGTGGGTGATCCCTCATGCAGCAGCCATTTTAGGAAAAAATTTGATTCGTTACCACGTAGCGTGAGGAAATTAGGCTTCGGTGCAAATCAAATTTTTCCTGAAATTCTGATCGATTTCAACTTTGTCAACTTCAATTCGCTCATTTCTATATTTAACGCATTATCAGGGTCAAATTAAAGATTGTTATATCTATATGACCACATTTTAGGTCTTCATGACATTAAGGGTGGACCACTGCTGGTTCTGTGGTCATACAACACTCCTTTGCTTTCAGTTAGTACTGTGTCTCAGGTTTCCAGCGTCTTAGCATTCACTACCTTTGTGACTAACTAGTGTTAATCTCACAGGTGACATTTTTGGTGTAATAACTCCATCCCTCCTTGTTTCTATATAAGCAGAAGTATTCATGGCACCAACTTGCTACGACTAAGTCTACATGCACACGACAGTTGTTTTTTGCTGTCCGCAAATCAGGATCCGCAAAAAAAACTGATGTTCCATCAGGTTTTTTTTTGGAGGATTCCTTAGTTTTCACAGATTCCTTGTAATAAATGCCTATCCTCATCCGCAAATGAGAAAAAAGTAGGACATGCACTACTTTTTTTGCTGAAGGGAAACACGGACAACGGACGCGGAACACAAACGGATGAACAGTCAGAATTTTTTTTGCTAACCCATTGAAATGAATGGGTTCCTGTCCTATCCACAAAAAAACTTAAATGGAAGCCAAGAAAATCAACTGTCGTGTGCACGTAACCTAAGGGGGTGTGTTATCACCTGAAATGTGTCAGGTGGCACGTCATACAGTATTTGTACTTTGTGATGTCATGCCTGGATTTTAATAGACTACTTCAATAAAGGATCTCAAATTGGTTCTTCAGGTGGCTGGAAATCTTGTTTCCTATGCTTAGCATCAACAGGTTTGTTATCTAGATCTTCTATGATACTTAGGGGGGGAATTTATCATTAGGATAATATTTGAAGTCAGCTTTGCTTCAGTCTGTGTGGGAGTAATTTGTGCCACATTCATCAAATGTTGCATGTTGTTTGATAAATTTGGTTTGTCCTTAAACCTAACACTTCTGTCTAGAGAAGCTACACCAGTTTTCCTAATCCACACTGCTCCTGGAGTGAGATTGTGACTTTTTAAAAAAATGATAACTCTGGAGTGAAACTCATTAACATAGCTCACCACGCCCACTTTTCCATCCATATTACAAAACTGGAGTGAGTGGTGTACACATGCAAAAAGTTGAAAGTCACACATTTTTGTGCAATCACATAGATTTTGAGCAAGCGAGTGCCAAAAAGTCGCATAAGCCCTATTTTGCAACTTTTTGATGCCAGAATTCTGGAGTGAAGGTATGATAAATCAGAGCCGTAGTATTTAGTCTCTTAGTTTTTAAGGCCCCTTTATATGGCCTTATGTAGCAAGCGATTGTCGGGAAGGAAGCATTCCTGGCAATTGTTTACTTGTCAGTGGAGGAGAAAGCTGCATTTACATGTAGCCAAACCCTCCACAGTATGGGAAGGAGAGATAGCTAATACCATTGCTCGTCCTCACACAGAATCATTGCTTGCTGGTAGCAAAATGCTGTACAGATGGCATGATCTTCTGCCGGCAAGCAACGATTTAGGTGTCTGCACGAATCATCCTATTAACCAATGAACGAGCCTTTTGTTCATTCATCGGGTAATCACCGTCACCTTTACACTGGCAGATTATTGCTAACGAGCATCTGAACAATGGTTTGTCAGTGATAACCTGCTCAAGCAAGGGGCAGTGCAAAGGTCTTTCAGTGTCTACTGGTTTGATCTGTCAGTCCTCAGTTTATATGTATATTTGTTCCTAGTCTCTTGTGCATTTCAGTGCTGTAGTTTTTCCTAGTTTCTCATGCCTAATGGTTTCATTCGCACGCCTGTGCTCAAATTTCAGGGGTCTGATCTTGTCTCTTATCTCTGGTGTTCAAATGTATGGACATCTTATTCCTGACATCCCGATGTTTGGGTCTTCACATACTGGTTTCTATTAACTTTGAGCTCAAGTTCTGGAGTTGAGTGTTTTAAGGTTCTTGTCCTTATTATTAATGATTTTGAGGTTTTAGTCCCTGATAGCCAGTAAGTAAATGTCTGCCATTGTTGTTCATTGCTTAGATATTTGACTAATAGATTCTTATTGCTTATTTGTCTGTATCTTATGCATTCAGCTGACCATGGTTCAAGGTTTGGCTAATGGAGCAGCTTTCATTTGTGCTTTTGATGATGTTTCCACTGAGCAAAATAAACAGTTGCACGTTATTCCTGCCCTTTCCTGGCTATTCATTATTAAGTGCAGTTTTTGATGTAGTATTTTGAGCCGGATAAAGAGTAGATTTAAAAGAATGGAGACGTTTAGGATTGTAATTTATATTTTTCTTCTTTTTGGCTATTGGCCAATTCCAGGCTTTGCAAATTCAACAGGGAACATGTACTAAAGCTGTGTTTTCAGGGATACATAAGATGTGATTTTCTTTTTTTTTATACAAATAGCATTTTGTGCAAAAATTTAGACTTTTTGAGATTTTAACTGGCATAGATTTCAGTTTCTGGCACATGGTCACCACAGGATGCAACAAGTTTATTAAGAGAGCTGCACCTCTGAATACATTTTTATAGACATATCTTGAGATAAGTAATGTGAGATGACCAACTTTAAAATAGTGTTTTTGTGATACTGTCAGGAGTTGTTTATGCTATGTGTGTCTGTATGTGTGAGTTGCAGTACTGATTGTTTTCTGTATGATAATGTACTGAATTTGTATCTTGAACAATTGGGTGTGGAAATTTGCAGAAAGGTAAGGACACTTCTATATAAGTGGAAAATGACTATGCTGACTTGTACTGTCTAATCTTATGTGAAAAGGACACTGTTTTGTCCATGCATCAACTTTTTTTTTAGACTGGGGTGCCTAGGGCCCACCAGTAAATTAAATCTAAGGTCTTCCGTACAACTAAATGCAAATATCACTTGTCCCCTGTTCTCAATTCCCTAAAACTACACCAACACACATTTATTTTCAGTAGTAGCCTGCTGCCTAGCCTGTGTCTTAGACTGTTACAATATGTTCTGGAGACCCTGGCCCAGGTTTAGCAAATGAAAAGATTGCATCAGCTTAGATAGGCTGTCTAGACTTGCAGCAGATTTATAACAGGAGCTCAGGTTGGTTGATAAATCTGGTGCAGGAATACACACGCTTTCCCCTGTTTGCCACTGCTAAGTATTTCTGGCAGGCTGTCCATCAGAGAACAGCCTGCCAGAGCTCACTGAGTATGGCTTTGCCAGATGTTACCAGAAAGCCTGCCGGACCCATTGACTATAATGGGGTCTGGTCGAGATCCAGCCAGTACCTGGGATTCGACTACACAAAAAATACTGCACACTGACTATAATGGGGTCTGCTGGGCATTCCGGTAACATCCAGCAATCCCAGATCCAGAGAGCTCTAGCAGGCTGTTCCAGCAGAGAAATACTTAACGGCAGTGTAAAACAGGCCTTTCACTGACTCTATACCAACTGTTGGTTGGCTTACTTTGAGACAGATTGTTATCCCACAATTGCACCATAGTGCATCTTAGGCTCCAATCCCTTCCTATTGAGCTCCACCCTTTGTCAAGCATGTTGGAAAAAAGAGTAGAAACCCTGGATGCGTTACATTGTGCCATATTTTTAGACAGATTTTTGGCACAGACAAATCTGGTCTCTAGTCTCTGTGCTTAAAAGTAATCTCAGCCACCTGATGCATCTATATTAATAAACATATAATATAAAATTATAGTTTGTTACAGGATCTACCACGTTTTTTGTATGATCGCTGGCTGTACACTAAATATCAGTATATAGAGCAGGGTTGTCGGGAAAGGGGCCCATCTGGCTAAGGAGCCCAACCAGGGAATTTCACCTGCTCTTCTATGGACCATTCTGAGCCTTTGTCTATTTGATGAAAAGTGATGGGACATATACAGTCTATTGAAATTTTTTTTAGATGTCTACTTTGGACGTTTTTCCTGGTGTCCACCCAACATGCCACAGTATGTAAACCTAGCCATACAGCTAGAATAGAATATATTCTAACAAACATTATACATTTTTAGATTCCATGTCATTGATATAATATTATTTTACAGTTAGATCACTGATGTATATGTATCTTTTCTTGTAGGAAATTACTACTAAAGGAGGAAAACGGCAAAGAAGCTCTGAGCGCTGAAACGATTGAAATAAAAATATCGAATGACATCATCCAGACAAAAGAAACTGACAGTAAAGCGTAGCATGACACAGCCCATTATCACTCAAAGAGGGAGATTGGTGATGCACACCCAATGTCAGCACTCTGCTGCAGACAATTATTGGCTAATATTAGCTTTCGATTGTCAGTACGTGTCCATACCTGAACAACTCACATCTACTGTACTTAAGGTTTTGTTAATTAATTTAGTATTTGTCTGACTGATAACAGTATAAATGTATAAAGTTGACAATGACTGCAAAAATTCCTTTAATTTATTATAAAATAAAGTGTACTATTTATAAAATATTTCCTTTTTCCTTGTTAAAAAGGCGTCCTGTGGCTGGCAAATCCGCTAGGCTAATATATAATGCATACTTCTATCTTATGTATGGTTCATTTAAATAAGGCTTAAGGCCAGTGACCGGTACAGTTGTTCATTAGGTAGAAGCTAGACCAGGAAAATGTATCTGATATGTAATGGAGCGTACTGTGCTAGTCTTATCTGTAGGGACTGGTGATTGTGACCTTGACCAAAGTAGAGGATAACACTTTAGATATTAACCTTTGAAATTAATGTATAGGTGAATTATATCTGTTTTATTTTTTTGAAGATTGATCCTTTTGTTTCTGCTCTAAGTTAAAAAATTATTCAAAGTTTTATTTTTTTATATAAACTGCTGCTGTGAAATGTAATGTTGACCATAGATATTTTGATGTCAAATTGGTTAAATTTAGTTTCGGGTCCAAAACCGATTCTAGACAAATTGAAAGCATTTCTATTGCCTGAAAAAATCTCTCCTCCCTCTCTCTTTCTCGCAAAATTTCAGCCTAAATTTTCTCAAGAAATTTGGATTCTGACAAAACTGAGTTCTGGAAAAAATTCCGGTCGACATTTTGATTCTAAAGAATCGATTCATTCATTGGTAGTAAAGATGCACCAAAATTGATTTTCTTCTATGTTTCCTTTGGTTATAAAGGGCAGATAAGTGTCATCCCAGATACTTGCCATCCCCTTATGATTCTCTTATAACATGCTGTATATGTCCAGGCAAGCCAATTTGATCAAGTATATGGGTTGTCCAAAATTGGGGGAGGGGGAATCAGATTTTTGACCCAAAAACAGCATTATTCTTGTCTATGGTCTGGTATTTACATGAAAAGGGAAGAAATTTTAATTCTTGCCACATCTGTACCTCATGTTTATTCAGTAATGGCTTCATTCAAGTGATTCAAGACCTGAAATGCCAAACAGCCCAATTACAAGAGTTGCATTGATTTTTGATTAAAAAAAGTTTTTTTTTTCCTAAACCTTGTCAATCCATTCAATTCATGAGTACAGAAATGAGAACAATGAGAGCAATTACATTAATAAATTGTAGGCCTTATGTGCTGTATCTGAGATACGGATCTGTTATAGACTGAAAGGGGTTTTTCATGGACTGTAATTTTCATGACCCATTCATGCAGAGGAAACTATTCTCAGGACTCCCATATCAATAATAAAGTCTAATGGGGTTTGATTAAAATAAATAGACTCTATTTGCAAGTTATTGGCTCCAAAGTCAGCTCCAAATGTTTTTTTACTGGACCTTTGGGGCCCACTTTGATATCAGAGCCTGAGCCTACTGGAGGATCCTATGTTACTCTGGTGAGCCATTCCAACACTAGACTTATTCTCAAGATAGGTCATCAGTATCACATCGGTTTGAGTCCAACTGTCAGCACTGGCCAACTGTTGTGAGCTGCTGTGCTCCGGAACAATCAGTATGAACAGCACAGCTCCGCACTCTGAGTGGTGACTGTGAATGGTACTGCAATGCTGCTCACATTTTCAATAAGTGAATGCAGCAGCACATTAAACACCATTGTTTGGTGGTGCTGAGAGTCAAACTCACACAGATCTGACATATTCTATGGAAAGGTCAACAATATGACAGTCTTGGAAAATCCTTTTAAGAATATTTATTTGAGGGAACAAAATGGTTGGACTTTGACAGTATTTTTTATCTCCATTGTATCAATGTGACTGGGGTTGCTTATCTGTATTTTTGTTTTTTTCTGGACAACTTAACCATAAATCATAGACAGCAAATTGTAAAACCATACTATAAGCAGTATAAATCATAAGTTTAGATATTAATATGAACTAATTACCAGTACTTACTGTGAGATGTAAAATAATAATTATAGTTACAATCATAGTGACCCGCTCAAGTATCTCCAGCTTCAAAAAGTTTATTGGGCGGGTGGTGATCAGTACAAGGTGCCTGCGGAAATCATTCAGCAAGTACCTTGGTACAATGCCGAGGGGGGTCCTGTGACCGCCCCCTATCAGCGATCGATGCAAACTGCAAGTCAATTCAGACATGGGGTTTGCAGCGCTTTCGGAAGTTTCTGATCCAGGGATCAGAGACTTCAAAATTACATTTCTTTCATCCCCCCACCCACCCCCTGCAGCCCTCATTGTGATGTGATGGCTTGCCATGGTAATGCTAAGTCTGATCAGACTTCTGCTAAAGGCAGAAGTCTGATAAGACTTAGTATAAAGTGAAAATTCAGTACAGTACACTATATATTTACAGTACACTTTAAAAAAATTTACAGTACACTATAATTATATTTTTTTTAAGTGGTAAACAACATAACAAAATAAAATAAAAACTATGATGAAATTTAAATTTAGCCCACGTTACTTCCCAAAAAATGTAATAAAAGTGATCAAAAAAGTTGTATGTACACCAAAATAATACCAATGAAATTGGCACCTCATCCTGCTAAAAATGAGCCCCTACTAGAGACAATCGCCCAAAAGGTAAAAAAAAATATGGCTCTCAGACTGTGGAGACACTAAAACATTTTTTCCCCCCTAAAACGCTGTTATTGTGTTAAAGTCAAATAGATTTTAAAAAGTACACGTATTATGTATTAGTGATGAGCGGGAGGTGCCATATTCGATTTCGACTAAATTCGCGAATATTCGCTAGAATATACATCTCATATTCGTCAAAATCGAAAATTCATCATTATTCTAGTTATCGCGATTAATATGCGATTTAAATAATTGCTTATTGCGATTTTAACTTAAGGCAACTTTCCTATGGGTTCAATATCTAGAATAAGCGAATATGACGAATGTATTCGTCATATTCCTCAAAACGAAGATAACAAAATATTCTCCATCTTTGTTTTGGCTCCATATTTGTCAACTTCGCTAATTCTAGCAATCAAATAGGAAAGTTGACTAGAAACAGCTAAGTTTTTAATTCGCTATGCGATAATACTACTTTGCTTTTTTTTTAATAAAAAAATAATTATAATACTTGATAATTATTATAATTATTCTATATATTTAAAAAGAAAACAAATTAATATAATGGCATAGCGAATTAAACACAGCTGTCTCTATAGTCAACTTTCCTATTTGATTGCTAGAATTAGCGAAGTTGACAAATATGGAGCTAAAACGAAGATGGAGAATATTTCGTTATCCTCGTTTTGAGGAATATGACGAATACATTCGTCATCTTTGCTAATTCTACCAAGCTAACCATAGTAAACCAGGTCTAAGTTGAAATCGCAATGTGATTACTTCAAGTTATATTAATTGCATTGTGATTTCAACTTAGAGCTGTGTTTCTAATGGGTTTGCTTGCTAGAATTAACGAAGTTAACAAATATGGAATAAAGCAGTGCTAAGTTGAAATCACTTAATATAACTTGAAGTAACCGCATTAGGATTTTAACTTAGCACTGCTGCTATATTCCATATTCGTTAACTTCGTTAATTCTAGCAAGCTGACCCATTAGAAACCCAGCTCTAAGTTGAAATCGCAATGCTATTACTTCAAGTTATATTAATCGCATTGCGATTTAAACTTAATTCTCACATCTGACAGTACATTCTAGTATGGAGGCGTTCCCATGGTGATGGGGACGCTCCATGAGCACAGAAGTGGGCAGAAGCGGCAACGGGCACTGACTGGAGCAGCCTGGAAGCCAGGAATCCTCAGGACAGGTAAGAACTACTTTTGGGAAGTGGGAAAGAAAAAAATATAAAAAAAAACACAAGAAAAACGAATATTCGAATTAGCGAATTTTTAGTGCTATATTCAAAATATTCCCGAATTAGCGAAGTGACGATATTCGCTAAAAAAATTCGCTCTTTGAATATTCGGGCTCAACACTATTATGTATCACTGCATCCGTAAGAACCTGCTCTATAAAAATATTACATGACCTAACCCCTCAGGTGAACATAAAAAAACAAAAAAAAAATGGTGTAAAAAAAGCCATTTTTGTCACCTTACATCACAAAAAGTGTAATACAAAGCGATCAAAAAGGTGTTTGCCTCCCAAAATAGTACTAATCAAACCACCATCTTATTACGCAGAAAATGAGCCCCAACTTAGGACAATCGCCCAAAAATATATATAAAAAAGGCTCTCATCAGAAACAAGCAAAATCAGTTTTGAATACTTTGAGGGGTGTACTTTCTTAGATGGAGTCACTTTTTTGGAATTTCTACTCTAGGGGTGCATCAAGGGGCCTTCAAATGGGACATGGTGTAAATAAACCAGTCCATCAAAATCTGCCTTCCAGAAACCATATGGCGTTCCCTTCCTTCTGTGCCCTGCCGTTTGGCCATATAGCAGTTTACGACCACATATGGGGTGTTTCTGCAAACAACACAATCAGGGCAATAAATTTTGAGTTTTGTTTGGCTGTTAACCCTCGCTTTGTTACTTGAAAAAATGGATTAAAATGGAAGATTTGCCAAAAAATTTAATTTCTGAAATGTTATCTCCATTTGTCATTAACTCTTGTGGAACACCAAAAGGGTTAACAAAGTTTGTAAAATCAGTTTTGAATATCTTTTGGGGTGTCGTTTCTAGAATGGGGTCATTTTTGGGTGGTTTCTATTATGTAAGCCTCACAAAGTGACTTCAGACCTGAAATGGTCCTTAAAAAGTGGGTTTTGGAAATTTTCTGAAAATTTTCAAGATTTGCTTCTAAACTTCTAAGCCTTGTAACATCTTCAAAAAATAAAATTACATTCCCCAAATAATCCAAGCATGAAGTAGACATATGGGGAATGTAACGTAATAACTTTTTTGGGAGGTATTACTATCTATTATAGAAGTAGAGAAATTGAACTTGGAAATTTGCAAATTTTTCAAAATTTTTGGTAAATTTGGTATTTTTCTATAAATAAAAATTAATTCTTTTTACACCATTTTACCCGTGTCTTGAAGTACAATATGTGACGGAAAAAACTATCTCAGAATGGCCTGGATAAGTAAAAGTGTTTTAAGGTTATTCACGCATAAAGTGACACTGGTCAGATTTGCTAAAAATGGCCTGGTCCTTATGGTGAAAATGAGCCCGGTCCTTAAGGGGTTAATGAAGCAATTTTGGAAAATGTTCTAAAAGGTTTTTCATTCTAACATCTAATATATAAATGAGCAGAGCATGTATGGAGCTGCAAAGTTTTAGTGTGTTGATGCACAGGCTCCGTGCGATGTCATTTACAAACAGCGATCCCTCATCCCAAAAGCCAATGTGCCTAGAGGAGTATACCATGGCATCTGATGGAACATGCCATCATTTCTGTACAAAATTGACACAAAAAAGAATTGGGACATGCTAAACAGGTGATTAGTGTACCGACATATTCCCCCCTACAAGCATGAAATCAGGGGCAATATTGAGGTACAGTAGGGGCATCATGTACCTCTATGACAGCTCTGTTTCTCACTCAGAAGAAAGCCAAACCATAATACAGCTGTGTTCATGAACTCTTACTCTGTAGAGAAGGTGTTTGTACGTGAACGTGATTATACAGTACCTCATTTATCTTTTTAACTGCTAATACTACATGTGTATTCAATCTACCATGTTAGTAATATTTGTGGAATTAGATTAACTCCCCCATAGGGATCCCCCGTGCTCTAGCTCTGACCTTGACTTTATCACTCAAATCCAAACTCCAAATACAAGAGTTGTGTATAAATAAATGCATATTTATGAAATGTAGATAAGATATTGTATAATGCATTCAAATTTCATTAGTACACAAATGTGAGCACGCAAGCAAGAATGACTGCAAAAATTAAATCTCCAAGTTAATTCTTGCAAAATTAATGTAATTACAAGGCACTGTAGACACTGATATTTGGCTCATATTGATTTGTATTATTTAGAGAGGATGTAATCAAGCTTCTCCTCAGCAATTCAGAAATCATAGAAATAGCTGTACGTCTCTATGAAAAAAATCATTATACATGCATTTTTTTTTAACTGCACACTGCTTTACTCTTAACTAAAAGCGCCCACCTGGCCAGTGATTGACAAGGATCTCACCAGCTCTAGAAATCTGGCGCCTGCACCACTGCTCCACCAAATGACACATGAGCAGAGACTCTGCTTCTGTTTTGGGAGCAGCAATTGTTTGTGTGCCGCTACCACGAAGTGTTGCGGCACTTGCACAGTTGCCGCTCCAGTAGCAGAAACAGAGCCTCTGCTCTTACACTGCTACTTGGAGTAGTGGTAAAGCACTGGGCAAGATGTCCATCTGTGTCAATTATCAGGCAGGTAGGCACTTCTTCACCTGTGGGGACACGTGAAGAACTCTTGCTAATGAGATGAATCGATTAATCAGAATAGATTTGCTCATCCCAATCAGCCAAGGTGGAATAGTGGAGAGAGGCTACAAATACATCTGTGTCTTGGACAGCCCATCATTTTATGGAGAGCTGTGCAATGCTTTATTTTTCCAGTGGTAGTGCTGCTGTGAAATTGATCACTTACTTGCACATTCTCAGCTGATTGTAGTATTTAGTCAAAGTAGCAGAAAAACACAAACAGCTTATTGTCAAGTGACCCTTCTAACAAAAAGATTGTGAAAAGTGAACAATGCATCTCTTTAGCATGCACACTCTAAATGGGCTGTCCATCCTGGGGGCTGACAACCCTGATGGTTGTAACCTGTGTCTATTTAAAAAAATAAATAAATAGAAATTCCCTGCTGGACTGGAAAGTGGCTTGGTCATGTGACCACTGTGGCCAGTCACAGTTGCATGTTCTAGAATTTCCCCAATTACCAATTAAAAAAACAACTCACTTGTCCACAGTGCCCTTACTGCTGCCTCATTCTTGCCCACTTACAGTCTGTCAGGTGCCAGGAGTAGGCAGTAATTAGGCAGTGGTATCGGAATAGTGAAAAAGTGTGGAAAAGTGAGTTTTAATTAATTTGTATTTTATTTTTAAATAGGGGACAGGACAACACTTTTGAGATTGTCAGCTCTTAGGACAGACAACCACTTTACATTTTTCATTGACTTCTACTCAACAGGTGATCAACAACAATTTATGATGTCCCCAGCTCATGGATGATTGGCAGACAATAAATTAATTACAGTCACTACATTTATTTTCCCTCCCATGCACACATTATTCTAGAAGTTGGGTGCTACCTATTTACCTAACACATAGATACCAGAGTTTGTTTGGTTTGGAAAACCCAGTCAAATATTTTATTAGGAAATTATAAGTTACTCGAGGGGGGTAGCTTCCTTGACCTTAAACTAGAGATGCTACAAAAAGTTTATCTCACTTTCGATGACCTTTGCATGGCCAACATCATCACACAAACAGCTTGTTGATTTTGATAAGGTCTATGTAATGCTTCATTTCTCCTGTGATGGTGCTGCAGGGGAATTGAACACTTGATGAGTTCTCCTGCCAATAGCACCTGATTGCTGGAGGACCTAGCAGATGGACAATATATGATTATTTTATTTTCAAAGGCACTTCTAGCAAAAAAGGATTGTCTAGTGGCTAATTCAACTTGACATTGTGTCTTCCATTTTTCTGATGCATATGACAAGTCAGTTTAGATCCATGCATTTGTAACATATCTCATTGACGTACACCAGGCTTGTACAATGTAGAATGGTAAAATGAAAGAGCAGAACTATGGTGCCAGTTTGAACAAAACCTATGGTTCCTCTTGGATTATCCAGTTGTGCATCGTTGGCTTTCCATATCATATTTGGTCTTGGGAAATGTGCTATTATCATGAAAAATATAAATGAGATTAAAGGTTTTATGTGGTCAAAATTTTAAAGCAACAATTAACATACATGATGAAATTATTAATTTATGCATCACATTCTAGATTTTCCAAAGTGAGATATTATGCCTAACTCCTTCTATTATTATACATGTAAACTTAAGGAAGTGTTGCAAAAAGCTGAATCTGAGAGGTCACAGACACAGCATAGTAAAAAGTCTAGTATGGCTAGAGGTCTTGAGTTGTATAATTTGCTTTCTTTGCAATAACTACACCTAAACATAGGTGAATGATTTCCCTCAGGGTTTTCATTGCCAGCAGAACTCTTGACAGAGAATGTACATATAAGACACAATGATTCCCAAAATATGAACAGTGTTCCCCCTAGAAAATATTTTGGTATTTTAGGAACATTTTCATTTACACACTAAGGGTGTCTAAGGCCAGCTTAAAACTGCAGAGACCATCAAAAACCTGTCATCTACCTATAGCCTTTTAGCACTGCATTAGGATAAAAGACCCGAAAGACCGTTCTTAGCCACCAATGGCCCCTTCTATGTATATGATATGCCATCAGTATTTGACTTACAGTATGGGGTACTGTAACTTATTCTACTACTAAAACCGTCAGTGACCCTAGAAAAGCATTGTACTACTGTGCTGTCATCTGTTGGTTCCATATTCTCTTTTACTGTGAGAGATGTTACTGTTGTTAGACTTCAAACAGACACTCATATGCTATAGATGTTCATTGTGCAAAAACCCATTTAAGCTCATTGAACCCAGTGAGACTAAACCTATGTTAGAAAATCTCCTGACCTAAAAAACAAGAATGACATAAGGAAGAACAAATTAAAACTTGACGTTGCATCACAATTGTACTATGGGATTTATTTATCCAGCTTAAAGGGGTTGTCTGGACATAAGTAGTTTTTACCTAATGCTGAAAGCCTGACTCAGTAACCAAAAGATTCCAACTTACCTGCTCCCTGCTGCTCCTATCCTCCGCAATGACTCTATCT
Source organism: Bufotes viridis (assembly GCA_033119425.1). Lineage (NCBI taxonomy): Eukaryota > Metazoa > Chordata > Amphibia > Anura > Bufonidae > Bufotes > Bufotes viridis. The sequence goes on along the minus strand of CM065591.1, from coordinate 42,737,728 downwards.
TCTGATCCCCGGCTTGTTTTCTTCTGGGTCATCAGTGGAATAAAATCACCAACAAAGCAAAGACATGCATATGATATAATGGCATTTTATTGGTAGAAATACACACAACACAAATTGAACATCATATTAAAATATAGCAGCAAATACATAAAGTGCCATGACAGGAAGAAACTCCCATACAGGTAGACTGGCCAGATATCATAATTTGACTGTGGATGTGATTATACAAACAATATGTGAATTACACAAGCCAAACTTGGCAATAATAGTAAATCCACAATATACTTCTACATGAGTATCCTAACAGGATGTCCAAGTTTGAAACATCCACATGGTTAGCCCCAAACACACAAAGGCAATACATAAATCTCAATGAATGTAGAAGGTAATAAAATACTCACCAGGAACTGGAGGGAGAAACCACCCCGACGCACATTTCGCCTTGCTTCCTTTTGTATCAGAGTTTTTTCCTCTCATGGCACTTTATGCATTTGCTGCTATATTTTATTATGATGTTCAATTTGTGTTGTGAGTATTTCTACCAATAAAATGCCATTATATCACGTGTGTCTTTGCCTTGTTTTTGATTTCTTGTATGGTATCACACATATTTAATAATTTCCGATTTGTCAGTATCGGAAGTTCTTCTTTTTCATCAGTTGAATGGTCACATGTTCTGCTTCAACCAATGACTGGCTTCAGTGGTGACTTTCCTCACATCACAGCTGAAGACAATCATTGACTGCAGCAGAGCATGTGACAATGTCCATAATGCGCCAGAAGAAAACAAGCCAGGGACCAGAAAATGCACATACCAGATCCATCACAGAGGGCGGGCAGCAGGTAAATATAAATCTTTCTCATACTGAGGTAGACTGCTGGTATTAGGTAAGCAACTTACATCCAGACATTCCCTTTAATGGTTTCACAGTTCTATTAAAGACCACTTCTGACTGAAATGTCAACAGTGTGTGACAATGCCATGGGATCACCTGGCAATAAAGGTATAAAATTGGCAGAATGTGCCCAAATTGTATCAAGACAGATGAAGACCATGGATTGTGGGGTTTACTTGTAGATTTAATTAATGAGTGACTAATTATATGTATCTAACCTTGTTATTATCTAATTGTACATGGCACACTTGTTGGATTAGGAAATATTATCAATTTAAGGTGGCATCTGATATATTCTTTTATAACACTCGAAAGTATGCATTATATATTGGAATAGCTCTTCTAGATTTAACATATATATTAGAAGATACAATGTAAACACGATTCTAGTGCTTTTACTGCTATTGAATGTTACCATTTGTGTGATGGAAGTATAAACTAGATACAGTAACTAGCATATGTAAACATTCTGACCTGGAAAGCTATGTTTCTGTATGCAGTAGGGGCATGCTGAAGAAAAAAAAAAATTATGGAATCATTTTATGGAAAGAGAAACAAATGTTACAATCTATTCATGTATATTTTTAATGTCTTCAGGAGGGAGACAGTTTGTAGTAACTTGTAAGATATGTCAAAACTGAAAAAAATATTCTTACATTTTTATATGATATTTACAGAGATCTGTATAACTATCGCTTATGTTGTCAAAATGTGATTCCAAATTGTATTATACCTTGAACTAGGTTTCTTTTTATTCAACACATGTTGCAATTATTAGAATTCTGATTATTATCACAGTTTATATTAAAGGGGTTTTCTACCTTCACATGACCTTCAACTAATTATTTTCAGTTTACAAAATATATTATTGTATGTAATTAAATATCCAGTTAAGGTATGTGTTTATATCATCAGGAAGATTTGTTAATTTTGGTTAGAGCCTCAGCCGGACAGATGGATATATGATTTTAGGGGAAATTATTCAACAAAACATGTAATTTATATATTTAAATATCTGCTCTTTCTGATCTCAGTAGCCATGTAGGTGGTCTTATCAGTAATTGACAGACTTCCCTATATGTCTGGTATACACAAATAGCTATCAGTTACTGAGTAGGACTGCCCAAATGGCTTCTGAGCTCAGAGAGAGCAGAGACTTAAACATACTGTATAAATTACATGTTTTGCTTAATCATTTCCCATATCAATCAGCTCAGCCCCTGTGCTCTGTAAAATGCTAAGTGAAAATTGCAATGCATTTTTATGGTGACAGGTTCTATTAAGGTGTTCCTTGGACTCATTGGCCTAAGGAAACTATGTGGTCACACAAATGGCACTCTAGTTCTGAAAAAGGTTGCAATTGTGGTAAAAGATTGCACCCCAATTGACATACAGCACCCCTTTGAAGCAATGCTATGAATGGGAGAACAGCATTGGTTGATGGTTGGGAAAGTTAATTTCATGGTTACTCTTTCTTAAAAGGGTCTGTATGGAGTCCTTTAAAGATCCATCATCTCCTGGACATGGTTCCATTAAAATAAATCTATGCATGGAATTTAAAGCTAATAAATAAAACTGATAAATCATGTTCTGAAGGATATTGCAACATTGAACTTCTCTGAATAACTTAGAGGGTTCACAGAGGAGAGAAGACTACACATCCAGCCTTCTGGGTACTCACTGAGCACATCACACCACTGATTTCAGTGTTACTTGGACATTTCTTTGATGCCTAACGTAACTGAGATTATCAGGGTGAAAACATTGTGTCAAGGTGAGAAGAAAGCTGGGCAAGAAACTGAAATCTTTCTCTTGATATAAATATCTGTGTGAAAAGCCCTTAATGAATAGATCAATCCCTATAGTACAATTTGATGCATATGCATCATGAAGTCATATGAAGGTGGAGAGCGCTTTAAATTGTCATGGCTGGCACCACAAAGCAAAGACAATCTTAGTTCTGTTGTAGTTGAAAAAAAAACAAAAACATATTCCTAACTTCAACATGGAGTACTTACTGATGAACACAGACACCCATCTTTTGTTCATATGTGTATAGGAGTTTCATTTTCATGCTATTTTATTATTTTTTTTTGTAAAATATATACTATGCTATGGGAAAAATACAAGTATGTTGTCATCCAGCTGTGAAGTTCTCTTTGTTCCACAGGTTGTTCACTTGGAAATGTGGTTGGATAAAAGATTCTTTTTATAAATATTTTGTGGCTATTGATTTAAGCACAGTTTCACATGACACATCGGAAGAAATGTAACATTTTTAGATTGGGGAATTGCTCCAGAGAAAAAAATAACAGGATGAGTCATTTATATTTATTGTGTTATCCATTTTTACAGTATTTTGCTTATGTCAAAATTATTATTTTTACAATATAGATATGGTATGAATACTATCGATTAAAGGGGTCATTCCATGAAAATCCACAAGATAGGTGATAAATATCAAATCCCAAGCGACCAACCATTGGTACCATCAGCGATCCCAAGAACAATGGTTCCCTAAGTCTCCTTCCTGAATTGATTACATATGTGCATTTTGGTCTACAGTTCCATCTATTTCCAGGGGACTGATGTCGACAGTGCTCCCAAAGCAATAAAATCAGTCCCATAGAAATAAATGTAGCAGTGAGCTGACATTACCACTCCGTTCAGAGGAGACTTAGGGACTCCTCATTCTTAGGTTTTCTTGGGAACCTAGAGGTCAGGTTCCCCCCTAAACCAGTGGACAGGTTATATATACCTTTCATGGGATAACCCTGTTAAGCTGAAATATGTGAAAAGACTAATATCTTTGATATCAAAATACGTTAGCATTTGGTAAGCATGATGACATCCTTTTAGGACATAAACAGTTAATTATACAACTTAATATACAGTATATCAAATATTCTTCTTGGATCAAGTATACATTGCATACTTGCCAGACTAAGCTAAATTGGGAGCAGTCAAATCAAAAATAATCATAGTAGCCACCACTATAGGAAATATTCAGCACATGCTGATTTTTGTTGAGTTCAATGCATAAATATAATGCAGTAATCTTGTAAGTGTCCCAATTGGTGCAGATAATGCAAGGTACATTGATCTTTATATTAGAAACAGACCTCAGTGAAGACTGCTACTGTATAGAAATATAATAAGAAATCAAACTGAATTTTAGATATAACCAAATAAAAAAAAAATATGTAAAAGCTAGAAAAAGACATCAAATGACTGCTAAGTTAATTATCATCCACCATATCATCTATTAGCCCTGAATATACATGATCTCTCAGTAATATGATGACTAGTTAGCCCATGATCTCTTGAATGATCACATGAATAATTATTATTACTTATTATTATTATTTTATTTTTTATTTTTGGGCAATTTTACACAGTCAGTATTTGTAAACCTGAAAAGAAACCTCACAAGAATAGGTATAACGGAAAGATTTGTGCCACTTCTGGTTTTGGTTTACAAATACTGATCAAATACTGACCTTGTGAAAGTGTCCTTACTTTTACATTTTACCCTGTGTGATGGTTTAATATGTCAATATTCAAGGGTGGTTATTTATCAAAGAGCACTACCCCAGAAATTTGTGTAAAAAAGTTGCATGACTTTTTTAACCTCTGTGTCTAAATGTAGGGGCACACAACATTTTTACCGGTCCTTGCCACTAGGCAGTGGTTTGGTTGGGGCATTGCAGGGGTGGGGCATAAATAACAATTAAAATTTACTCCAGTCAGGAAAAGGTAAAAGTACTAAGTGTCAAAGTACTTCTTAAAAAAATCTTTGTAAGTGTAATGCCAACTATATCAATTTGTAATTCCCCCATTCCTCTCTCCTGTCTTCCCTGCTGCCACTCTAACTCTTCTACCAAATATAAAACAACAAAAGATGTTCCCACAGGTGACACTGACATTATAAGAAGTCACTAAAATTTACTCAAGTAACTAGCCAAACATATATTAGCAGCTCTGCAAATTTCTTTCTTGTGTGTCTAAAAAGCTAATGGAGAAATTTCATGTTAAAAATAGGAAGGGGAAGTTAATGAAAAAGAAGTGAAAAATTGAGAGTTTCCAAAACTTTAGTTTAAAAAGTGATTCCAATGTATGCAGAAAATGTTAGCTCCTAACAACTGTGCAAGACTTGGCAGACAATCAATTGTCTAAACGTAGTTAAAGCTTTCAGCTATGGTAGTCAATGCTATGGTTCTGATATTCACTTTCCAAAAGTCATGAAAAAATAGAGAAAGCAATGAAACACCAAAATTGGACATCTGAAAAACAGAATGGTCTGTTTATGAGTCTAAAACTGAGACCTTTTACAGTTAAAGGAACACTCGATTATTTTGCATATATTTGTAAATTACCACCAGTATTCTAGAAGTGTAATTTGTTAAATCCTTACTCAGTTGCATCCATAAATTTTGAACTTTTTATTATAGATACCTGGTCATCTGACTGCCTGCTCTAATGTGTAAGTATGTGTGTCTAATCCAGTACGTGGCTCAGTACTGGATTAGATAAAAGGTGGTAGCCTACGACCTCTTATCCAATCCAGTACTGAGCCACGCCCCCTGCACTGATCACATGACAGTGACGTCACCTCAGGTCCTCTGTGTTGTCCAAGGTTCGGGTTCATTGAAGAATCCCCTTATGGATTCCAAATGCCGTTATGGTACGTGGTAGCGGAATCCATAACGGGATGCTTGGATAACCCGAGCCCGAATTTGGAAAATGAACTTAAAACAGAAGTTCGCTCAACTCTAGTTTTTGGTACCCAAACCCGAACCCGGACATTTTTGCAAAAGTTTGGGTTCAAGTTCGTTGTTCGGCGATTTCTTGGTGATTTTTGAAAGGCTGCATGGCAGCCAATCAACAAGCGTTTCACTAGTCTGCCTTAGAAGCCATCACAGCCATGCCTACTAATGGCATGGCTGTGATTGGCCAAGAGCAGCATGTGACCCAGCCTCTATATAGGCTGGAGTCACGTAGCGCCGAATGTCACTCTGCTCTTCTCAGTGTAGGCATAGGATGCTGCTGCTTTGAGGGAGGGATTAGGGAAGAATTCTTTTGAACTTGGTGGTGTTCAATCTTCAAACTACAGAGATTATTGAGGGTGTTATGCTATATTTTTGTACCCAGCCCTGAGCCCAGTGACACTGAAAAATCAGTTTTAATCCCTCTACTATTCGGTGGGCGTCAGCGGACATTTTTGCAAGTGCAGTGCATTTGCACCTGCATGTAAACTGCATGTGTGCAAGGGACATTACTTTAATTCTGTTTGGGTAGCACAGTGGAGGACAAATTCCCTTTTTTGGCCGTTCAAGTACCCCTGCATCCTGCAGTGAATACCTGGCAGTGAAAATTATTCAATTATATTAGTCTGTCACATTTTTGTGTGACCTAAAGCGATTTTTTATCTGTCTGCAACAGGCACTGTCAGGCGACAGTCCAAAAAAACCGCAAAATACTGCAGTTACCTTACTGATATAAAAAAGCACACTTTTTTGCAAGATAGTAAATTTACGGGCTATGCTACATTTCTGACAGTCCAAACAAACCATTACATACTGCAGTTACATTGCTGATCTCAAAAAGCACATTTACTTTGGGCTAGATAGCAAATTTGCATGCTATGCTGCATTTCTGACAGTCCAATACAACTGTAACATCCTACATTTGCGTTGGTGCTATAAAAAAAACACACTTTTTATGCTAGATAGCAGACAGGGACATAAATTTGTAAGAATCGTCTGTTCCATTGGTGGGTGACATTTTACCAGTTTTGCCATATATAAACCCATGCTCTGCATAGGTGACAATGAGGTAAATTTCAAAAAATAATCTGTTACATTGGTGGGTGACATTTTGCCAGTTTTGCCATACACATACCCCTGCTCTGCATAGGTGACAGGGAGGTAAATTTCTAAAAATCATCTGTTACATTCTTGGGCCATAAAGTACCCCTCCACTGCATATCTGACTTGAAAATATATTCAGTAAATTAGGTGGTCTTCCGATTGTTGGGTGATCTGTACCCTTTCTTTCTTTCAAAGTACCCCTGCACTGCATAACGGACTGGGAAATATATTCAGTAAATTTGGTGGCCTTCAGATTGTTAGGTGATCTGTACCCCTTCTTTCTTTCAAAGTACCCCTGCACTGCATAACAGACAGGGAAATTAAATCATTATGTTACATTTTTGCCTGACATAAAGCCTTTTTTGGCTGTGAAGCCAAAGGTAGTCGCCAAAGACAATGTTTTTTTTTTTTTTTTTTTTAAATAGGGGTAGACCCCAAAACATTGGGAAATATAAAAAAGAAAACAAAGAGTAAGTGCACTGTAGTAAAACAATGGTTGGGTGAGACCGGTATACATGTCTATTCTGCATAAGGTACGAACAAGTCCTGTGGGATCGATGCCTGATTCTTTTTAATGACCATGAAATTGTCCACATTGGCTGTGGACAGGTGGTTTCGCTTGTCTATGATAACGCCCCCAGCCGTGCTAAACACACATTCAGACAATACATTGGCTGCAGGGCAGGCCAGCACCTCCAAGGCGTAAAGGTGAAGCTGAGGCCATATCCCCAATTTGGAGACCCAGAAGTTGAATGCGGCAGACCCAGTGGCGTAGCTAGAAATGGCTGGGCCCAACAGTAAAGTTTTTAATGGGGCGCCCCTCCCCCAGTAATTCTTTCACAACCCCTTCCTTTCTTGCCGCCCCCATTCCTGTGGCTATTAAAGATAGCTCTCTCAGATTAGGCCCGGCAGCTCTTCCATCCGTTTTCTACACTGTCTATACTGCCTCTGTATATAATTTAATTGTATAATACTGTTGAGGGGGCACTGACAAAGTCTTTTAGTCCTCCTCCTCCTGATGGGCTCCTTCTGGGTCAGGGCCCCAAAGCAGCCGCTTTCTCTGATTCCCCTGTAGCTAGGACCCTTGGCAGACCCATCAGTCAGTATGTGTAGGCGTGTGCACAGATACTATTCCACCATTTTGCTGAAATGCTGTCTGTTGCTAAGATGTTCCATATCTGCTGGTGTTGCTGATTGTTGTGGCGTTTTGACAAAGCTTTTCCACATTTCGGCCATGCTTACCCTGCCTTCTGAAGTGCTGGAGGTGACCTGGCTGCGTTGGCGACTTCTTCCTCCTCGGCTTTAGCCTTGTGCTTCCACTGAGCCCCCGGTGTCAGGGGTGAATGCCTTTAGCAGCATGTTTCCCAGCGTTGGCTTCTTCTGATTACGCTTCAGTGACGAAAATAAGAATGGTATGTTGTCCTTGTAATGGGGATCCAGTAGGGTGGCCACCCAGTAATCTGCACAATTTAGAATGCGGGCAACTCGGCAGTCATTGTGCAGGCACTGGAGCATGTAGTCGCTCATATGCCGATCATGTTTCTGCAACTCGGCAGTCGATGTGCAGGCACTGCAGCATGTAGTCGCGCATGTATTCACTCATGTTTGTCAGGCTGCCCAGAAGCAATCATCTGTGTCCTCCGTATTCCCCCATCCATGCTCAAGTGATGACCATGAGCTGCTTTGTGTGCCACCATCTGTGAACACACATTCTCTTCCTACTCCTCCTTGAGAACTGTGCCCTGGCTGGACAATTGTGTACCTGGCCTATGTTGGTGCAGGAACCCACCCTCCGAGCCACTTGTATATGACTAGCCTTATAAGTTATGGCTAAAGCATGTATATAGTTTTGTTTGTTTATTTAGTTTATATAACTTATAGTTATTCAAATATGTTTATAAGTAAATTTGTAAATAGTTTGTGAATGGACATTAATGAGTGGTTTGAGTGAAAGGGGGGGGAGTGTAGGGTGGGAGTCTGGTCAGGTTAATTTTCTCTTTTTGAAATGTTCCTTGCATAGTTTTTGTTACGATTTATAATAAAAAGTCCTGATAACCGTGGAAATGTTACCCAACAATCTAACCGACAAATTTAATAAATGATTTGCCTGTCCCATCTGCGGCTCAGACCGCAAGGGTCCTTGAGCACCAATAAAAGTGAATTTCTCCCACCAGAATCTAATATCTGGATTAACTGTATTGATTTTCACTGTCCGGTGTACCACCAAATTAAGCACATGCACCAGGCAAGGGATGTGTGTCAAACCGGCTATGCCCAGAGCTGCTACGGTATTTCACCCATTCTTGCACATCATCAGGCCGGGCTTGAAGCTCAGTGACACCAACCACTCATCGGTCTGTTGTTCCATGCCCGTCCACTGCGCAGTGTGGTGTTTGTCCCCCAAACAGACGAATTTCAGAACAGCCTGCTGTCGTTTCCCCCTGGCTGTGCTGATGTTGGTGGTAAAGGTGTTACGCTGAGTGGAAGAGGTGGTGGTAGAGGAGGAGGAAGCAGAGTAGGAGGAGGAGGCAACATGAGGCAAATAGAAATGCCTTGCAATCCTCGGGGGCGGAAGGACATGCGCCAAACTGCTATCTGCCTCTGGCCCAGCGGCCACTACATTTACCTAGTGTGCTGTTAGAGAGATATACCTTCCTTGACCGTGCTTACCAGTCCAAGTATTGGTGGTTATGTGGACCTTGCCATAGATGGCGTTGCGCAGTGCACACCTGATTTTGTCCGCCACTTAGTTGTGTAGGGAAGGGATGGCTCGCCTGGAAAAGTAGTGGCAGCTGGGAACCACATACTGAAGACAGCGACCACCATACGTTTTTTAAAAGTCTCCATCCATCTCCACCAGACAGAATTACAGCATTTCAAATGACCACACCTCCTTCCCGACACCTTCGCTTTGATTGACAGTGCTTATGCCTGACAGCTGGCTGGCTTCTCAGAACATCCAGCTGTCAGTCACAGGGAAGGGGGCGTGGTTACCGCGACTTGAAGCAAGAAGGCCGCTGCCCCCTTGACTTTAAGCCTGGGCAGAGAATCGCGCCAGCCGTGGATTAAACATCGATTTTCTTACTACTGCCGCACCAGAATTTAGTAAGATATACTTGATCAGAATCCGACTGCTGTAGTCTTGAAGGTCCTGCCGGCGGTTTAGGACCGCTGTTTGAGGTGACAGGTTTCCTTTAAAAAAAATTTATGAAAACGAATAATGAATAATAATAATAATAATAATAATAATAATAATAATAATAATAAAGACATACTCACCTGGCAAACACTGGCCTCAGAAAACACACAAAATACTCAAAGAGACCTATTAGGAGTGGGTGACAGGTTTTCTTTAACATGCAGTACTAGAATCATCAATGGCTGAATAAGTAAAGGGTCTATCACCTTCATTTACACATACTGTGGACAATTTATCCAAATTGGTGAAAAGGAAAATTAGGTAATTATCCATAGCTATTTATGTGACTGACTTTCATTTTCAAAAAAAAAAAAAAAAAAATCTGAGCTAGAATTTGGTTTCTTTTGTTCACTTTTTCCACCTGCACCTTTCATAGTATTGACTACAGGGTGGGCCATTTATATGGATACACCTTAATAAAATGGGAATGGTTGGTGATATTAACTTCCTGTTTGTGGCACATTAGTATATGTGAGGGGGAAACTTTTCAAGATGGGTGGTGACCATGGCGGCCATTTTGAAGTCGGCCATTTTGAATCCAACTTTTGATTTTTTCAATAGGAAGAGGGTCATGTGACACATCATACCTATTGTGAATTTCACAAGAAAAACAATGGTGTGATTGGTTTTAACGTAACTTTATTCTTTCATGAGTTATTTACAAGATTCTGACCACTTATAAAATGTGTTCAATGTGCTGCCCATTGTGTTGGATTGTGAATGCAACCCTCTTCTCCCACTCTTCACACACTAATAGCAACACCGCAGGAGAAATGCTATCACAGGCTTCCAGTATCCGTAGTTTCAGGTGCTGCACATCTCGTATCTTCACAGCATAGACTATTGCCTTCAGATGACCCCAAAGATAACCTTGGGGGTTACCTTGGAGACCTTGGGGGCCATTCAACTGGCCCACGACGACCAATCCACTTTCCAAGAAACTGTTCATCTAATAATGTGGTGGTGCACCATCTTGCTGGAAAAACTCAGGGAACGTGCCAGCTTCAGTGCATAAAGAGGGAAACACATCATCATGTAGCAATTTTGCATATCCAGTGGACTTGAGGTTTCCATTGATGAAGAATGGCCCCACTATCTTTTTACCCCATATACCACACCATACCATCAATTTTTTTGTTCCAACAGTCTTGGAGGGATCTATCCAATGTGGGTTAGTGTCAGACCAATAGCGGTGGTTTTGTTTGTTAACTTCACCATTCACATAAAAGTTTGCCTCATCACTGAACAAAATCTTCTGCGTAAACTGAGGGTCCTGTTCCAATTTTTGTTTTGCCCATTCTGCAAATTCAGTGCGCCGATCTGGGTCATCCTCATTGAGATGCTGCAGTAGCTGGAGTTTGTAAGGGTGCCATTTGTGAGTAGCTAATATCCGTCTAAGGCCTCTTTCACACTAGCGTTTTAGCTTTCCGTCCTAGAGATCCGTCGTCGGGTCTCTAGGACGGAAAGCTACTGATCAGGATTATCCTAATGCATCCTGAATGGAGAGAAATCCGTTCAGGATGCATCAGGATGTCTTCCTTTCAGTATGTCAACGTTTTTTGGACGTTGACAAAAGCACAGCATGCTGCGGATTTGTCTCCGTCCAAAAATCCGGAAGACATGCCGCAACGCCGGATCCGGAATTAATGCCCATTGAAGGGCATTAGTCTGGATCCGGCCTTTACTAAACGTCGTTTCCGCGCATTGCCGAACCGACGTTTAGCTTTGTCAATGGTTACCATGGCAGCCAGGACGCTAAAGTCCTGGTTGCCATAGTAAAGAGTAGGGGGAGCGGGGGAGCAGCATACTTACATTCCGTGCGGCTCCCGGGACGCTCCAGGATGACGTCAGGGCGCCCCAGTGCATAGATCACGTGATCGCACGGATCACGTGATCCATGCGCGCGGGGCGCTTTGATGTCATTCAGGAGCGCCCCAGGAGCCGCACGGAATGTAAGTATGCCGCTCCCCCGCTCCCCACTGCTACTATGGCAACCAGGACGCTAGTAGCGTCCTGGCTGCCATAGTAACACTGAAAGCATTTTGAAGACTGATCAGTCTTCAAATGCTTTCAGTTCACTTGCGTTGTGCAGGATCCGGCGTGCATTCCGGCGATGGAAGTGCACGCCGGATCCTAACAACGCTAGTGTGAAAGAGGCCTAAGGGATGTTCGACTAATGCCACTCTCCAGTGACATGCGGCGATTGCTACGCTGAAGCTAGGACATCCACTGATGTTTCTTCATTAGTGACAGATTTTATGCGATCTCATTTTGGCAAATCCAACACTGAACCAGTTTCACAAAACTTAGCAAGCAGTTTGCTAACTGTAGCATGGGAGATGGGTGGTCTCATAGGGTGTCTTGCATTGAAATCTGCTGCAATGACCCGGTTACTGCGATCACCAGACATCAACACAATTTCTATCCGCTTCTCACGTGTTAACCTCGGCGACATGTCAATGGCTGTAAACAAAGAGAAACTTGTAAATAACTCATGAAAGAATAAAGTTACGTTAAAACCAAGCACAACATTGTTTTTCTTGTGAAATTCACAATAAGTTTAACATGACCCTCTTCCTATTGAAAAAACAAAAGTTGGATTCAAAATGGCTGACTTCAAAATGGCCGCCATGGTCACCAACCATCTTGAAAAGTTTCCCCCCTCACATATACTAATGTGCCACAAACAGGAAGTTAATATCACCACCTATTCCAATTTTATTAAGGTGTATCCATATAAATGGCCCACCCTGTACATTAAAGGCTATAGACACCTTCGAGAGCAATTTTTATTATTGCATTCTGCTCATTTGGGATAAACATATTTTTTCAATTGTTTTTTATTAAAAATGCTCAGTTTTTCTTTTCTTCTACAGCTTTCAATTTCAGTGCATTTGCAAGCACTCTGCTACTCACTGAATCATTCACAGAACTGCTCTGTCAGCCGGATTTGTAGCCCTTATCTGTACTTTCCTAACAGCACATAACCACTCATATTATTACTATTAGTTTGATAAAAATTTAGCTATAACGAGTATTTGTGAGCTGTCAGGAGTTCAGAGATAACCATTCCAGTCAACAGAGCAGTTCTCTAATAGATTCAATGTGAAGCAGAGAGAGTGATAGTCCAAAAATGTACTGAAACTAAAAGCTGTAGAAGATAAACAGTTGACAATTTTTAATAAAGACTTTTTTAGCCAGAAATTCGGAATGTAATAATATTAATAACAATAATAATAATAATAATAATAATAATAATAATAATAATAATAATAAAAAGAAGAAGAAGAAGAAGAAAATGCCCCCAAAAAGGGTATCTTCCAGCAGATCTGTACCTATGAAACGGGCTGACCTGCTGCATGTGCGCTTCACAGCTGAAAACATCAGTGCTGGCTCTATGTTCATATATGCCCACATTGCTGAGAAAAATGAAGTTTTAATATATGTAAGTGATCCTCTAGGAGCAATAGGGGGGTTGCCATTACACCTAGAGGATTTCTCTACAACTCACAACCCACGCTCTCCACTTTAATTTACAGGGCCAGGCTTGTTCGGCCATCAATGCACTAATGTGTATAAGGGCCTTTACTATGTAAATTTCATTTATTACTTCATTTTCTTTAGTACCAAACAAAGAAGGTTAGCTTTTAGGCTGGGAACACACCTAACTCACTCCGTTTTTGGAGTGTGCGTTTTTTAGAGCGTAGGAACGCGCTGAAAAACGCTTAGGTGGGTTAAAGAAATATTTCTTCTGACTTTCTAATATACTGCTTTAGCTGGAATTTTTACAAAGTATAGAAATCAGGTATCGGGATTTGTACTTGAGCAGTAAATCATAGAAACAACAATTGATTTTATGCTAATAATAATTCATTTTCAATATCTTATTTTCCCACACAGTGATAAAATACTCTCTGCGGATGCAAGCTTATTCAGTTATAATAATGGAACAGTATTGTCCCACAAACTTATCTTCAATGCATTGTTCCATCATTAGCCTCCATGCTTCTATGTTCAGTCAGATTCTCTTGCTTTATGGGATTTAAAATGATATCTATTTGTGTTATCTCGTGAGAAATTAGGAAGTGATAAAACGCTTTGTTTTTCATTTATAAGCCAGGCTTGCTTTAAAAAAAAAAAACAAAAAAAAAACCTCCACGGAATATACGGTATAATGAAAAATGTATTGCTGCTTTATAGCCCATCTTGTCACTTCACTCAGTGGATTCTTGTCATAGCTTGTCAGCAGTGACACGTTATGTAATTGACAAATGGAGAGTCTGAAAAGATAAGAAAAAGGGTCTGATGAAATTATTTGGCTTTTTTCTTCTGGAAAAATACTAAATTTGGGATGGAGTCCATATTTATTCTGCATTAAAATGATCAATCCTTAAAGGATAACTGTCGCATTTTTTTTTTTTTTGGAGTATTGGATTTTGGTGTTTAATATCACCTTGGTGGCCCTGTTTCAACTTTTCACTGTCTATTCAATTACCCCTTATTAACACATTTTTGTTCCCTGTACTGCCTCTTTGTACCTGTGCTTAAAATAGGGTTGTTAGGCATGCTCCGTCTCCCAGTTTCTTCTGAGGGAAGACGGAGGATGCACAAGCAGGCTGTCCTCCTGCCTGCATACACGCTCCCATTACTGGCCAGAACTGACAGCCAGAGTAAAAGTTGTAAGAGAATGTTTAAAAAGCCAGGTCCTCCCTGGCAGCTTATAACAGTGCTGGGCTGTGTGCACTTCTCCACATCCCTGCACTTTGCAGACACTCCCTCAGCAGTGTTGGAGAATGGGAGCTGGAACAGCCTAGCCGTTCTGCAACATGTGGTAAGAGAAGAGCTCGGGGCAACGTCTCTGTGTGGCAGGAGGACTACAGGCTTCAGCCAGACCCGGGAACTTCACTGCAAAACCCCCCTATACGGTGCTGGTCTTCACTAACTTCACTGCAGGAGTCCTATGGATTAACCCCTGCATGACTGCATGGGTGCAACCAACTTCTCTGCATCCTACAAGTAACCCCAGCTTTGGTTCAGTAAGTGAAGCCCCCCATAACCTTCTATTAACCCTTAAATGCCTTCACTAAGTAAACCCCCAATAAACTTGTATTAACCCCTGCATGGGTTCACTAAGTGCAGCCCCCCATTACCCCAGATTAACCCTTTAGTACCACACATGGCTCTGCTCTTCCTATACATTATATTAACCCCTTTGCCCTACACATGGCTCTGCTCTTCCTATAGTATTAAACCCTGCAGCACAGTCAGTAAGTTCCACATATACTGTGTACCATCTTTATACACATGGCTCTCCTAAGTTCAATGCAAACATTTGGGGAGGCTCTGGTTACTGGCACGTTTGGGGGAATATTGTTTCTGGCACATTTGAGGGGGGCTCTTATTACTGGCACATGATTGGGGGGCATCTATGGGGGCACATCTTACTGGCACATGATTTGTGGGCATCTGTGGGGGCACATTTTACTGGGGCAAAAAAAAATTCAAAAGTAGGAAAAAAATCAGTTTTACTTTTTAGTGGCCATATTTTGACCCCTATAACTTTTTGTAATTATGAGTACAGAGCTGTGTGGGGGCTCATTGTTTGCGGTGTAATCTGATCTTTTCATTGATACCATTATGGGGTGTGTATGACTTTTGATCACCTTTTATTTAATTTTTTTTGAGGAAATGAAGCATCCAAAAAAAGCAAATCGGCCATTTGCAATTATAGTATGGGCTGTATTACAACAGCTAAAGTGCGCTTTTCCTCCTCCACACTAAATTATTAAAACTTCACCTTTATTAATTCTCCATTAATACCTAAATCTAATAAATTAGTGAGAAACCTAAACGTTAAAACTATCAGGGTGAGCTGGTAATTCAACACCGTATGTGCCTATAATTCTCTGACAGAGATTCTATATACACTTAAGTAGCGTCTGTTAGCTCTACTATCTATTTTCACCAAAATTGCTCACTACCTGGTTCACAGACTGCCCAGCCCCTGAAGACGCCGGTCATCCGGCGAAACATGTTGGGGGGAAGCTTCTGAGTTATGTTTTAGCCCAAGTAATGAGCAATTTTGGTGAATATAGATAGTACAGCTAATAAGAATACAAGTGCCGGTGGCAGCGCAGAGCTGCAGACACTACTTAAATGTATATAGAATCTCTGTCAGAGTCTATAAAAAAAAAAAGCGCACTTTAGTTGTTGTAATACAGCCCATACTATAATTGTAATTACAAACGCAGCTCCTCCACAATAGGGTGTTTGTGAATGAATTTGTCATTTGGACACTTTCTTCTGTTAGGAGAAATTGTGCTGAGACACATGTTTGTTAATCTGGGTTAATAAATTTAATTATTCTTTTATAATGGTAGGGTGGGATAGGATAAGCATAGCTGGGGGTCTGTTTGGGACATCCCATTGTGGGTGACGTCGATGGGTCACTGTTCTGGCTCCCCAGTTTGGGCAAGCTGTTCATTTGATGGCATGACCCACTTCAGAGGGTTTCGAGGCTGGCCAGTGGTCCATGTTCCCACTGGGGATGTGGTCAGCAGAGAAGTGGGTGCATGAGAAGTGCCACAAAGCCCAGTCTGGTGCTAGTAAGTTTGCCAGTGCAGTGTTAGCCAGAGTGAACTGCAAGGCACCAGAGACATTAACGACTTGGGGAATTAGGACTGTCCTTTTGACTTTGAAAAGTGTTGTGTTTACCACTTTTAACCACCATCAAAAGTACTTACCCAGGTTTGCCATAGAAAGAACCATGAAATAACCTGCCATGCTGTCGTCCTTCACCACCACATTAACGAGTTGCTTGCCACCGACCTCTTAGACACACTAAAACCTGCTTGCTTACCCACCCATAAATTAGGGAAAGCTATCAGTGTGTGTTGGCAGGGTAAGCATCTTCATCAAAACGTACTTTCTTTTATGTATGATATTTGTATTGAAAGATTTTGAATATAGGGGGAGGCACCTGGGCTCTGGAGCCTTAGGGGACCAAAAATCCTCAGTGTCCTATTCACACCTATATGACAAATAGAACATGAGTATACTACAACTACCAGTCTGTGTCATAACTGCAATACAGTGAAATCATGTCATAGTATGGAAAAGGTACATGAAAGTGGAGCGAGTCCCAGAGCCAGAGCATCTACTCATGGTGCCCACAGATCCTTATATTTCTTTATAATCCTCCTATTTTGATGCACACCTATTTCCACGTGTATAAGCATATTAAAATTAGGGATGGTAGATTGATTCTCAATTATCCTGCAGGCCTGGTATAAAAGTCTGACTATAGCAAACTTGTCTCAGATAGAATTAGTGGTTGGAATATGGTCAGCTAAAATGTTACAATGCCTTGAAAAAGTATTCATACTTGAACTTTTCCACATTTTTCCCATTACACCCACAAACTTAAATGTATTTTATTGGGATTTTATGTGATAGATCAACACAAAGTAGCAAGTATGTGTGAAGTGAAAAGAAAAGAAAATGATACATGGTTTTCAAAATTTTTAACAACTAAAAATCTGGAAATGATGGAATGCATTTGTAAATTCAGCCATATACCCCCGAGTCAGTACTGTGTAGGACCACCTTTTGCTGCAATTACAGCTGCAAGTTTTTTGGTGAATTTCTCTACGAGATTTGCACATCTAAAGTATGAAATTTGTGCCCATTGTTCTTTGCAAAATAGCTCAAGCTCAGTCAGATTGGATGGATAGTGTCTGTGAACAGCAATTTTCAAGTCTTTCCACAGATTCTGAATGGGATTCAGGTCTGAACTTTGACTGGGTCCTTCTAACACATGAATATGTTTTCACCAAAAACATTCCATTGTGGCTCTGGCTGTATGTTTAGGGTGGTTGTTCTGCTCCATCTAGGTTTGCAATCGTTCCATGCTTCTTTCATTTTCAAATGATGGATTGAACAGTGCTCTGTGAGATGTTCAGAGCTTGGGAATTTTATTTTTATAACTTAACCCTGCTTTGCACTTCTCTGCAACTTTATCCCTGACCTGTGTGATGTGTTCTTTGGTTTCCATGATGCTTTTTAATCACTAAAGATCCCTAACAAACCTCTAAGGCGTTCACAGAACAACTGCAGTTACTGGGAATAAATGACGCTAAGTTGGACTCTGTTTACTAATTAGGTGACATCTGAAGGAAATTGGTCACGCTGGATTTTATTTAGGGGTATCATAGTACAGGGGGCTGAATACAAATGCATGCCACACTTGAAAGCAATGTATCATTTTCTTTTCATTACACATATACTTACTACTTTGTGTTGGTCTATCACATAAAATCCCAAATACATTTACATTTGAGAGTATGATGTGAAAAAAAATTGAAAAAGTTCAACGGGTAGGAATACGTTTTCAAGGCATTGTGTATACTTTATTGATAAGGTCTAATACCTGTTCCCAGTAAAAGAGAAGCCAAGGGAAATCCCACATGACGTGGAAAAGACCCTTAGCCGTAGTTCTACCCCTAACACATGATATTTATAAAGCACCAAGAGAGTCTTATAAACTGTGTAGAAAATATAACTGACACTTTCTTGTGCTTCCGTCCAAGACAATGCAAGGATACCCTGTACAATATTATTCCATTTATCATCCTCCAGTGCCCACAAATAGGCTAGGGCTATACAACAACATGGGTCGCGCGACTCGCACCAATGTCGCACAACAATTTTTTAATGATAGTCTATGGTGTCGCACTGCGACATGCTGCGTCTGCGACATAACAGTAGCAAAAAATCCATCCAAGATGTATTTTTTTGCGACTGTCATGTCACAGTCGCAGCATGTCGCATGTCACAGTGCGACACCATAGACTATCATTATAAAAATTGTAGTAGTACCCTATGTGTTGCGCGACATGTCATCGTGTAGTCCTAGCCATACTGCTCCCAATTACTTTCGACTAGGATTGAGTGAACTCGAACTGCAAAGTTCGGGTTTGTACCGAACTTTGCGAGTTCGGGTACCCGGACCCGAACCTGGACTTTTTCACTGAAGTTCGGGTGATTTTATTATTTTCCATTATACCATGGTTATAACGGAAAATAATAGCATTCTTAAGACATAATGCTAAATGGCCATTAAAGGGGTTAAAAATAATAAAAAAACTCACCTCATCACTTGATCGTGCAGATAGTATCCTCTTCTTTCTGCAGGACCTGAAAAAGGACCTGCGATGACGTCACTCTGCTCACCACGTGGTGAGCGCGGTGATATCACCAAAGGTCCTTCTATTTTCATTTAGCATTCTGTCTTAAGAATGCTATTATTTTCCGTTATAACGGAAAATAATAAAGTGAAGTTTGGGTCCCTATTGACTTTGGGTCCCGATTCGGGTTCAGTGTTCAGGTTAAGTTCGGGTCTCGAACCCGAACTTTGACCTGAAGTTCGGCCGGCAAGCCCGAATTTCCACAGGTTTGCTCATTCCTACTTTCGACCCTTAGAGGACATATCTGAAGTACAGTCTCTAATAGTCAACAATATTGCTGGGAGATGATTCCTTAAGGCTGGGAACACACCTAGGCGTTTCTGAATCGCGCGTTTCATGCACGTTTTTTGATGCGCATTTTGTTAACTTATAAACGCGCGTCATACGCACGATTGAGTGATTCTCCCCTATGGCATCATTGTCCATAAACGCCCCAAAGAAGCTCATGTACTTGTTTGGGTGTTGGCCATTTTACAGCGCGTTCAAACGTGCTGTAAAACGCCCAAATGTGAACCATGCCCATAGGGAAGCATGGCTTTTCACATGTTATGCGTTTTACAGCGCATTTGAACGCGCTGTAAAATGCTTAGGTGTGTACCTAGGGTTAGAGTCTCCCTCTTTGAGTGCAGAGTCTAAGATGTCTGTGTTAAGGGATGATCTTAGGGGAGCAAACTGGATAGTTTTGAAGCAATTTGTTAACATTGTTATAGCTGTAAAAAGAACTGTAACCTATCATTGCCTACATTGTGGATCATTTTAAAGACTTGTCTCTCATCTACCAAACCCCTCAAGTTCGACAAATGCAGGCTTCTGGGGGAGGGGGGAGTGGCTTTATAATGTATGTTGCTGTTTAAAGAAGTGAGTAAGAACCTGTGCTGCAGAGGAGCTAGGTAATTCTGCATTCCAGTTCTCAACTGTTGAAATTTGACAGCCAAATAATGGACTTGAAGAAAGGAAAAACGAACTCCGGCTCTGGTACTTTAGAAGTGTCTCTCTTTGTCTTTATTCAATAGCTTTGCATAAAATTTACAGGATACACATCGTCAATGGATCATGGCTGTTGACGTGTTTCAAAAAATTCTTATGCGTAACAGTGCAGTGGGTATGCACAATTTGAGTACTTGTATTTCATGGATGTAAACTGCACTTTTAATTGTGTTATGTCACTATTACATATATGTTGTAGAAGCTAAGGGCAAGTCTTCGTTTCCAGGTGGACGTTAATTGGCTCCTCTCCCCCCCCCACCTTGACCGGCGGGGGGAGGAGTGGAGAGGAGCCCCTTGTCTCATTCAGACTATAAAAGCCCCAACTGAGTGTACATCTGGCACTGTTACGAATAAGAATTTTTTGAAACGCGTCAACAGCCATGATCCATTGAGGATGTGTATCCTGTAAATTTTATGCAAAGCTATTCAATAAAGACAAAGGGAGGCACTGCTAAAGTACCAGAGCTGGAGTTTGTTTTTCCTTTCTTCAAGTCTGTATTGAGGCCTATCACCTTAACTCCGTGCACCCGGGCAGAGAATACAACTAACTATAGGTGAGCTGGAGTTTTCACTTTGGACTGTCAGCCAAATAATGGAGCCTTGGATTGGGAACTACTAGGCCTCTTCTTTTAGTAGCTGCAATGTAACTCATTTTATTTTTAGAGAAATCCTTTTCTGCATGAGCTTTTTATGGATGCTTTTAATCTTGGGAAAGATCCTAAAAGGAACCCATGCTGAGCCATTGTGGAGAACAAATAGTACTTGGGGCATCATCACCAAGAGATGAATGAATCAAAGTCAAAGTTGACGAAGTGGAATTCAATATGAATTTCAGGAAAAATTAAATTTGCACCCAATCCGAATTACCTCATGCTTCATCGTAACAAATGATATTTTTTACTAAAATGGTAGCTGCACGTGTTAGAACATGGAGCAAGGGACTCTGGAGACGAGGAATCACCCACAATGCCATGCATGCAGCCAATCAGCCACCAGCCAGCCCTCACAGAGCTAAAAATAGCCATCTCAGCCATCTTGGATTCAGCCATTTTCCAGTGTACTTAGTGCATGGAGAGACATTAGTAGGCCCTAAGAACAGTGGCAGAAAAGACTTTAATACTTTTATTTTGCTGTATAGAAGTTCAGGGAAAGGATAGGAAGAAATGATTTCACAGTATTGAAGCAGAACAGGGTTCAGTAGGGGAGTTTATAGCCTGGGTAATAGGAACAATCCTATTACACCTTGCTGTACTGACTGGCAATCCAAATTGCCATTATACAGCTCTGTAAAACCGTTCTTATTGTTGGAGTGCAAGTGCTGTTTGATACAGCCATTAACAGGGTTTTCCCTTGTGCGGTGCAGTTATATGTTCTAAAGCATTTTTGGGCTTGTATTAGTGGGGGAAAAAAGGGCTTATTAGCCGTTGTGTGGTGACCCTTTTTGGTGTGCATCAGTGCCAAAAAAAATTTCATTATTTGCTTTCAGCGGTGCAGTTATATGTTCTAAAGCTCTTTTTGGCTTGTATTAGTGGCCAAAAAAATATACATTATTTGCTGTTCCACGGTGCAGTTATATGTTCTAAAGCCCTTTTTGTTGTGTATTAGTGGCCACAAAAATACATTATTATCTGTTCAGTGGTGCATTTATACATTCTAAAGCCCTTTTTGGTGTGTATTAGTGGCAAAAAAATATATATATTATTTGCCGTACAGCGGTGCAGTTATATGTACTAAAGCCCTTTGTGGTATGCATAAGTGGAAAAAAATAAGAGCCTATTTGCTGTTCAGCGGTGCAGTTATAAAATATAGGCTCTTATAAAGCCCTTTTTGGTGTGTATTAGTTGCAAAAAAATTTTTTTTTTTTGCCGTGCAGCTATATGTAATAAATCCCTGGAAAAAAAAGAGGGCCTATTTGTCATTCAACGGTGCAGTTATATGTTCTAAAGCCCTCTTTGGCATATATTAGTGGCAAAAAAATATATTATTTGCCGTTCAGCGATGTAGTCATTTTTTTGCCGTTCAGCATTGCAGTAATATGTTCCAAAGCCCTTTTTGGTGTGTATTAGTGGCACAAAGAAAAGTATTTGCCGTTGTGTGGTGAAGTGAGAAAATTACAGCCCCAGTTGGCATTGCCCAGGAGCAGGCCCTGTGCCCTCACCTGTTCTCAACCTGCCTCTGTCCTTTTCAGTATTATATGCTGTGGGCTCAGCTCCACTATACAGCGAGGATGAGCTACTAGAGGACAGTCAGCAGCTACTGGCCAGCCAAGATGTGGGGGAGACATCCCCCGCTTCCTCCAGTAGGCAGGCAAGTAGTGATAAGGAGAGTGGCATGGGAGCTGGTGTTCGGAGCGATCAAGCTCCTTACCCAGAGACCGTTGAGGAGGACATCAGTGACTTGCAGAAAGTACTCGATGATGATCACACTTGGGAGCCGAGTTAATTAGGGGCTTCATCTTTATTGGGAGAAAAGGGTCGCAGCTTGCCTGTGAGGCAGTGTCTGAGCCAGCAAGTCTCTGGTGTGGCTGGGAGTCAGCAGGGTGGCAGTACTGGGAGGCCGGGAGCCAAACGTGCCCTGGGTAGACCACCCACTTTGCAGCAGCCTACCTGCCCGGAAAGTAGTAGTGCAGGGGTTCACGGTAGAAGCGGAGTCAGTACAGATTGTTAGGGGTAAAATCACCTACTCGGCAGCGCTGACATGTGGGGCTGTAACTAAAGTCATGGACAATATATGTCCTTCATGGCCCACTGGGTAAATATGGTTACTGCTTAGCCACAGCAGCAACATGGACAGGTGAAGCCGCTTCCGCCTCCACGTTCTCAAGCCGTTGGTCCTGGGTCAATGCCTGCCTCTGCCTACTTATCCTCCACTGTGTCCTCAGCCTCCACTGCAGGGACAATTCACAGTGTTCCTCCTGCATACCACATGTGCAGGGCACGGTGGTTTCACGCTGTTCTGCACATGGTTTGCGTGAGCGAACGGAGTGACACAAGGGAGGAACTGCTCCATGTCCTTCATCAAGAAATTGAATCCTGGCTTTTTCCTCGACAACTCGAAACCATGGTGACCAACGACCGGAAGAACATGGTGTCGGTGCTTCATCAAGGAGGGCTGAGCCATGCACCCTGCTAGGCGCACATGTTTAAACTGGTTGTAAAGCAGTACCTGAAGTCTTCACCCCATCTGCAAGACATCCTGAAAATGGCCAGGAAACTTTGCATGCACTTCAGCTACTCGTTCACTGCAAAGCACACCCTCCTTGAGCTGCAGCGGCAGAACGGCATCCCCCAACATAGGCTGATATGCGACATTTCCACACATTGGAATTCCACTTTTTATATGTTGGACCGAACAGAGAAAGGCCATAAACGATTTCTTGATGATATAGGCGGACAGAGGTACTCCCCTGTGTAACTTCAATGTTAGTCAGGGGCAGCTCATGCGTGACACCTGCTATTTGCTCAGGCCTTTTGACGACGCCACGTTATTTGTCAGTCACCATGAGTACGGGATGAATAATGTCATTCCACTGCTTCATGTCCTGGAACAGATGGTGGTAATAATCGCCGGGGGACAAGAGATGTGGCACCTATATCTCATGGCCATATGAGCCCTGTAGGGGCGGAACTGGAAGAGGAGGGGGAGGAGGACATTGGAGTACAGCCAATGTGAAGCGAAATGGGTGGTTTTTATATTCAGCTGACAGGAGAGGAGGAGCAGGAGCAGCCAGAGGAGCTACAGGGTTATGAGGAAGATGAGACAGGACCCAGACACACTATGGCAGTCTGCAGTGGAGATGGAGGCCGGGAGTCCCTCCAAGTAACTTGCACAAATTGCCTGATGCATGCTCACTTGCAAGCGTAGCAACAGATGAATTGTCACCATTCGGCAAAGGGATAACTTCTGCCTCTCCACCTTGTTGGACCCTCGCTACCGGTCCAAAATGGGGGCCTTTTTTTACACCCGCTGAGAGGGAGGACAAACTGAACTACTATAGAGACATCCTATGTAGTCAGTTGGCTGCTGCCTATCTGCGCCATCGTTCATCCTCCTGCCAGTATGACCGGGGGGGCCTCGGCGCTCACGTTCCTCTGCCATGACTGCTGTGGGGGTGGGGGTTGGGTAGGAGCAGTCCCAGCTCCATCAGCAGCAACTAGAGTCGCTGATGAGCAGCTTTTTTCTCCAGCTAAGTGAAGAAACTACTCACTAGCAGCAGCAGCTAGATCTGGATCAAGACCTAAAGCAGTCCGCTAGACTACTGGGCAGCCAAACTGTATTTGTGGCCGCAACTGGCAGAGTTTTCCCTGGAAAAGCTGTCCTTCCCGGCCAGTAGTGTGGCATTAGAGTAGGTGTTTGGTGCAGCGGGGGCCATAGTTACCCCAAGAAGAATTTGCCTGTCCACCCAAAATATGGAGAGACTGACCTTTGTCAAAATGAATCAGGCGTGGATCAGCCAGAATTTCCACCCACCAATGCCTGATGCATCAGACTAGATCATGAAGGGTAGTAAGAAATGTCCAGCACTTAGATTAATAAAAATCTTCAGTCTTTATTTCAAAAATGTAAAAGAATACAGTTTCTACACATACTGTAGAAGATGGTAATGCCACCAACACGTTTCGATCTATACTCTTACTCATGGTATGGGGTAAATGCAAGTATGATGCTCCTAAATACCTGGGTAGTAAAATGCTGCACCAACCAGGTTAGGATTTCCATTACCACACAGGTGGTTATAATGTCAGCCACTCCTTGCATTTAACCCTTTATTGCTCATTTAGATTTATAAAAACAGAATTAAATACAATACAAGTAAATAGTGATGAGCGAACCCGAACTGTATAGTTCGTGTACATTTTCAAAAATGTTCGGGTTCGGGTCCGTTGTTCAGTGATTTCTTCCTGCTTTCTGAAGGGCTGCACTGCAGCCAATCAGCTAGCGTATTACTTCTTGCCCTAAAAAGCCATCACAGCCATGCTTACTAATGGCATGGCTGTGATTGGCCAAGTGCAGCATGTGACCCAGCCTCTATTTAAGCTGGAGTCACGTAGCGCCGCATGTCACTCTGCTCTGATTAGTGTAGGGATAGGATGCAGATGCTGTGAGGGCGAGATTAGACAGGGAAAACTTAGCAAAAACACACAATGAAGTGATCGATCTACAGCTGTGAAACATTCAACTTCTGCTAGTTAATTGCTCACTGGTTTTATCGGCTGCACAGAGCGTTTTACTGTCACTTTTTTCTGGGGTAATTGGCGGCCATTTTGTGTCTTGTGGTGCACCAGCACAAGCTGCCACCAAGTCCATCAATCCTAGTTTTTTATTTTTCTATATCCTGCATCAGGGGCTTGGCTGTGCTTATTGCCACCCCTAGAAACTCAGGATAGAAATTTCGATATTTTATTGAGGGGTTAAATTCAATTGCCAAAATAGCAATCCCCTAAATCTGGTGTCCCAGCAGTGGCTGGCCAAGTATAACAGTGTCCGGCAAAGGACAGATTTTTTTCTGTGGTGAAATGCAATTGCCAAAATAGCAATCTCCTAAATCTGGTGTCCCAGCAGTGTTTGGCCAAGTTTAATAGTGTCTAGCAAAGGATATATTTTGTTCTGGGGTGAAATTCAAATGCCAAAATAGCAATACCGTAAATCTGGTGTTCCAGCTGTGACTGGACAAGTTTCATAGTGTCCGTCATAGGATATAATATTTTCTGCGGTGAAATTCAGTTGCAAAAATAGAAATAATGTAAATCTGGTATTCCAGCTGTGACTGGAAAAGTTTAATTGTGTCCGGCAAAGGATATATTTTTCCCTGGGGTGAAATTCAATTGCCAAAATAGCAATACCATAAATCAGTGGTTTCAGCTGTGGCTGGCCAGGTTTAATAGTGTCCGGCAAAGGATAGATTTCTTTCTGGGGTGAAATTCAGTTGCAAAAATAGAAATACAGTAAATCTGTTGTTCCAGCTGTGGCTGGCCAAGTTTGATAGTGTCCGTCAAAGGATTCATTATTTTCTGCGGTGAAATTCAGTTGCCAAAATAGAAATACAGTAAATCTGTTGTTCCAGCTGTGACTGGACAAGTTTAATAGTGTCCAGCAAAGGATATATTTTTTCTGGGGTGAAATTCAGTTGCAAAAATAGAAATACCGTAAATCTGATGTTTCAGCTGTGACTGGACAAGATTCATAGTGTCTGTCATAGGATATATTATTTTCTGCGGTGAAATTCAGTTGCAAAAATTGCAATACCGTAAATCCGGTGTTCCAGCTGTGACTGGACAAGTTTAATAGTGTCCAGCAAAGGATATATTTTTTTCTGGGGTGAAATTCAGTTGCAAAAATAGAAATACAGTAAATCTGTTGTTCCAGCTGTAGCTGGCCAAGTTTCATAGTGCCCGTCAGAGGATTTATTATTTTCTGGGGTGTAATTCAGTTACCAAAATAGAAATACAGTAAATCTGTTGTTCCAGCTGTGACTGGACAAGTTTAATAGTGTCTAGCAAAGGATATATTTTGTTCTGGGGTGAAATTCAAATGCCAAAATAGCAATACCGTAAATCTGGTGTTCCAGCTGTGACTGGACAAGTTTCATAGTGTCCATCATAGGATATAATATTTTCTGCGGTGAAATTCAGTTGCAAAAATAGAAATAATGTAAATCTGGTATTCCAGCTGTGACTGGAAAAGTTTAATTGTGTCCGGCAAAGGATATATTTTTCCCTGGGGTGAAATTCAATTGCCAAAATAGCAATACCATAAATCAGTGGTTTCAGCTGTGGCTGGCCAGGTTTAATAGTGTCCGGCAAAGGATAGATTTCTTTCTGGGGTGAAATTCAGTTGCAAAAATAGAAATACAGTAAATCTGTTGTTCCAGCTGTGGCTGGCCAAGTTTGATAGTGTCCGTCAAAGGATTCATTATTTTCTGCGGTGAAATTCAGTTGCCAAAATAGAAATACAGTAAATCTGTTGTTCCAGCTGTGACTGGACAAGTTTAATAGTGTCCAGCAAAGGATATATTTTTTTCTGGGGTGAAATTCAGTTGCAAAAATAGAAATACCGTAAATCTGATGTTTCAGCTGTGACTGGACAAGATTCATAGTGTCTGTCATAGGATATATTATTTTCTGCGGTGAAATTCAGTTGCAAAAATTGCAATACCGTAAATCCGGTGTTCCAGCTGTGACTGGACAAGTTTAATAGTGTCCAGCAAAGGATATATTTTTTTCTGGGGTGAAATTCAGTTGCAAAAATAGAAATACAGTAAATCTGTTGTTCCAGCTGTGGCTGGCCAAGTTTCATAGTGCCCGTCAGAGGATTTATTATTTTCTGGGGTGTAATTCAGTTACCAAAATAGAAATACAGTAAATCTGTTGTTCCAGCTGTGACTGGACAAGTTTAATAGTGTCTAGCAAAGGATATATTTTGTTCTGGGGTGAAATTCAAATGCCAAAATAGCAATACCGTAAATCTGGTGTTCCAGCTGTGACTGGACAAGTTTCATAGTGTCCGTCATAGGATATAATATTTTCTGCGGTGAAATTCAGTTGCAAAAATAGAAATAATGTAAATCTGGTATTCCAGCTGTGACTGGAAAAGTTTAATTGTGTTCGGCAAAGGATATATTTTTCCCTGGGGTGAAATTCAATTGCCAAAATAGCAATACCATAAATCAGTGGTTTCAGCTGTGGCTGGCCAGGTTTAATAGTGTCCGGCAAAGGATAGATTTCTTTCTGGGGTGAAATTCAGTTGCAAAAATAGAAATACAGTAAATCTGTTGTTCCAGCTGTGACTGGACAAGTTTAATAGTGTCCAGCAAAGGATATATTATTTTCTGGGGTGAAATTCAGTTGCGAAAATAGAAATACCGTAAATCTGATGTTTCAGCTGTGACTGGACAAGATTCATAGTGTCTGTCATAGGATATATTATTTTCTGCGGTGAAATTCAGTTGCAAAATTGCAATACCGTAAATCTGGTGTTCCAGCTGTGACTGGACAAGTTTAATAGTGTCCAGCAAAGGATATATTTTTTTCTGGGGTGAAATTCAGTTGCAAAAATAGAAATACAGTAAATCTGTTGTTCCAGCTGTGGCTGGCCAAGTTTCATAGTGCCCGTCAGAGGATTTATTATTTTCTGGGGTGAAATTCAGTTGCCAAAATAGAAATACAGTAAATCTGTTGTTCCAGCTGTGACTGGACAAGTTTAATAGTGTCCAGCAAAGGATATATTTTTTTCTGGGGTGAAATTCAGTTGCAAAAATAGAAATACCGTAAATCTGGTGTTTCAGCTGTGACTGGACAAGATTCATAGTGTCTGTCATAGGATATATTATTTTCTGCGGTGAAATTCAGTTGCAAAAATTGCAATACCGTAAATCCGGTGTTCCAGCTGTGACTGGACAAGTTTAATAGTGTCCGGCAAAGGATATATTTTTTTTCTGGGGTGAAATTCAGTTGCAAAAATTGAAATACCGTAAATCTGATGTCCCAGCAGTGGCTGGACAAGTTTCATAGTGTCTGTCATAGGATATATTATTTTCTGCGGTGAAATTCAGTTGGAAAAATAGAAATACCGTAAATCTGGTGTTCCAGCTGTGACTGGACAAGTTTAGTAGTGTCAGGTAAATGATATATTTTTTTCTGGGTTAAATTCAATTGCCAAAATAGCAATACTATAAATCAGTGGTTTCAGCTGTGGCTGGCCAAGTTTAAGAGTGTCCTGCAAAGGATATATTTTTTTCTGGGGTGAAAATCGGTTGCAAAAATAGAAATACCGTAAATTTGGCGTTTCAGCTTTGACTGGACAAGTTTAACAGTGTCCAACAAAGGATACATTTTGTTCTGGGGTGAAATTCAATTGCCAAAATAGCAATACCGCAAATCTGGTGTTCCAGCTGTGACTGGACAAGTTTCATAGTGTCCATCATAGGATATATTATTTTCTGCGGTGAAATTTAATTGCTAAAATTGCAATGCCATAAATCAGTGGTTTCAGCTGTGGCTGGCCAAGATTAATAGTGTCCGGCAAAGGATATATTTTTTTTCTGGGGTGAAATTCAGTTTTCAAAAATAGAATGGATGCAGGGGCACACAAATATCTGGTCAATGGATAATAACACATATATTTATTATATAATATAAAAAGGAAATAACATATAATATGCCCCAGAATACGTTAAATCCGCAATGCTCTAAAATACTAATCCAATAGCGATCTTATGTGGTACATATAATGGAATAAAATAAAATAAAATAGGATAAACCGTCAACTACATGCGCTAGTGGTAGATGTTCTACTGATCTAAAATTCAAGTGTGAGTCTTGAACCTATGTACGGGTCTTATTGAGGTGATCGTCCCTATTCAAATAGGTGAGGATGAGGATAATCTGTTGGCGATCCAAGTATAATGTCCATAAGACCAAGAGTAAAATAAAGAGTCCTCCGTGAGAGACGTACCTTATTAAATCCACAATGGGTAAAGACTGACAAACATAGAGGGTTACTTTACCGTCCTCCGTCTCTCATCAGTAACCTTCTTTTGCTCCCTTGTACCGCAAAAGCAAAGTGTAGTGCCTTCTCCCTGCCAGGACCTGACGCGACGTCTCATGTGGTCGCTGTCGTCACTCCGTGGCGTCCCACGTGACTATGGCGGGCGCGTCCGATTGGCTGATCGTGTCTTGGACGCAGGAGGTAGATGGAACAGCCGTTGAGAAGATGTTCTTTATCGTCAATGTTGCGATTATTTGTATTGCGGTTTGTGAAGGGAAAGATAATGCTGGTTAGTCCTCCTTTCTGACGTGTGTCCTTAAAGTTGCTTGCCTTTTACCCAAACGCGTTTCGGGGCATACATCAACTGGCCCCTTCCTCAGTGGTTAATTGGCA
Organism: Bufotes viridis; assembly: GCA_033119425.1. NCBI lineage: Eukaryota > Metazoa > Chordata > Amphibia > Anura > Bufonidae > Bufotes > Bufotes viridis. The sequence continues at coordinate 42,707,652 of CM065591.1, read as the reverse complement.
AGACTTTCCTATTCCTTTTTATAGGTACTTCTCTCCCAAAGGATTGTGGGATATCTAAGGCAATATCTAAACCATGGACATGGAACCTTTTTCTACTGATGGTGATAGTCTCAGTTAATGACCTTCATACATGTTAATCAAGTAAAATCAAATAAAATTGTGCATATATGGCAAGTAATAGAGATAGTTTTAAATAAAACATGAGTAAATAGCTAGTCATAACCAATTCTATCCAATATATCATAAGATCATTTACTACAACTTTAAAATTGGTGGGGGACTTTGTCTTTTATGAGACTTTGTCTTTTATGAGACTCTGTCTTTTATGTCTTTGGTGGGGGACTTTGTCTTTTATGAGTCCTCCAATGATGGGAAACTGGATGATGATGAGCGTTGAACGAAGTATAGGGGGAGGAGTTCGCTAGCGAGGGAAGATCGGCATGCTGGGAAACAGCCGGATGTCGATGTTCCGTCGCCCGCAGACCCCAACCCCATATTACAAGAACCCAAATATTTCCATCTCGGCATTCAACCCTCTAGGGATCAGTGATTGGAATTCAAAAATTCTTCTTGTTTCGGTTCTAGACATTTGTGCTACAAGGTTGCCTCCCCTCCATGGCTGCAACACTTTTTCTACAGCCATAAAAGAGAGGCTAGAGGGGTCACTACCATGTACCTCCTTGTAGTGTTTGGATACAGAGTGTAATAGGTAACCTCTTTTTATGTTGTTTATATGTTCAGCCACCCTCTTTTTTAGGGACCTCTTCGTTCTACCCAGATACTGTTTCCCACACGGGCACTCTAATATACTAATGCCAGAAGCCTGACTAATAAAACTGGGGAACTGGAATTAGTGATGTGTGAGGAGGATTATGACATAGTGGGAATAACTGAGACATGGCTGGATGATAGCTATGACTGGGCAGTTAATGTACAAGGTTACAATCTGTTCAGAAAGGATCGTCAAAACCGGAGAGGGGGAGGGGTCTGCCTTTACATAAAGTCCTCTCTAAAGCCCACACTCCGGGAAGACATCTGTGAGGGACACGAAAATGTGGAGTCATTGTGGGTGGAGATAAATGGAGCCAAAAACAATAATATATTACTAATAGGAGTTTACTATAAACCACCTAATATACCAGAGTCCGCAGAAAATCTATTACTAAACGAGATAAACAAGGCGGCAAACCATAATCAGGTGGTTATTATGGGGGACTTCAACTACCCAGATATAGACTGGGAAACTGAAACCTGTACATCCCATAAAGGAAACAGGTTCTTGGCAATAGCCAAAGACAATTACCTTTCCCAAATGGTTCAGGACCCAACTAGAGGGACGGCCATACTGGACTTAGTATTAACCAATAGACCTGATAGAACAACAGACGTGCAGGTCGGGGGACACCTGGGAAATAGTGACCATAAAGTAATAACCTTCCAATTATCCTTCAAACGAGAGTTTCTACAGGGAGGAACAGGAATACCGGACTTCAAAAAAGCAAAATTTAGCCAACTAAGAGAGGCCATAGGCCCAATTAACTGGGACATAGTCCTCAAAAATAAAAATACAACCACAAAATGGGAGATTTTTAAAAGCATTGTAACATCAAATTGTGATCGATGCATACCTTATAGAAATAAAAGGCTAAGAAATAAGAAGAAACCAATGTGGATAAATAGAACCGTAAAAAAGCAATAAATGACAAAAAGAAAGCATATAAATCACTAAAACAGGAGGGGAGCCAGGAAGCACTGATAAACTATAAGGAAAAAAATAGAATATGTAAAAACTAATAAAAACTGCCAAACTAGAGACTGAGAGATTAATTGCCAAAGAGAGCAAAACTAACCCTAAAATGTTTTTCAATTATATAAATGGTAAAAATATAAACCTGAAGGAGTCGGCCCTCTACATAGCAATGAGGGGGAGTTGCAGAAAGCGATGAGGATAAAGCCAAGCTATTAAATATTTTCTTCACCACTGTTTTCACTGAGGAAAATAAACTGTCAGATGAAATGCAAAATGTAAAAGTAAATTCCCTTTAAAAGTGCCCTGTCTGACCCAGGAAGAAGTACAGCAGCGACTTAAAAAGATTAAAATAGACAAATCGCCAGGACCGGATGGCATACACCCCGTATCCTAAGGGAATTAAGTGATGTCCTAGCCAGACCCTTATTTTTGATATTCACGGACTCCATACTGACAGGGAATGTTCCACCAGACTGGCGTATAGCAAATGTGGTGCCAATATTCAAAAAGGGTCCAAAAACAGAGCCTGCAAATTATAGGCCGGTAAGTTTAACATCTGTTGTGGGTAAACTGTTTGAAGGTTTTGTAAGAGATGCTATCTTGGAGTATCTCAATGAAAATAAGCAAATTACACCATATCAGCATGGCTTCATGAGGGATCGGTCATGTCAAACTAATTTAATCAGTTTCTATGAGGAGGTAAGTTCTAGACTTGACAGCGGCGAATCAATGGATGTCGTATATCTGGACTTCTCCAAAGCATTTGACGCTGTACCACATAAAAGGTTAGTATATAAAATGAGAACACTTGGACTAGGAGAAAATATCTGTATGTGGTTAAGTAACTGGCTCAGTAATAGAAAACAGAGGGTGGTTATTAACGGTACACACTCAGATTGGGTCACGGTCACTAGTGGGGTACCTCAGGGTTCAGTATTGGGCCCTATTCTCTTCAATATATTTATTAATGATCTTGTAGAAGGCTTGCACAGTAATATATCAATTTTTGCAGATGACACTAAACTGTGTAAAGTAATTAACACTAAAGAGGACTGTTTTCTGCTACAGAGGGATCTGGATAGATTGGGGGCTTGGGCAGAGAAATGGCAGATGAGGTTTAACACTGACAAATGTAAAGTTATGCACATGGGAAGGAATAATGCAAGTCACCCGTACATACTAAATGGTAAAACACTCAGTAACACTGACATGGAAAAGGATCTAGGAATTTTAATAAATAACAAACTAAGCTGTAAAAACCAGTGTCAGGCAGCTGCTGCTAAGGCCAATAAGATAATGGGTTGCATCAAAAGGGGCATAGATGCCCGTGATGAAAATATAGTCCTACCACTTTACAAATCACTAGTCAGACCACACATGGAGTACTGTGTACAGTTCTGGGCTCCCGTGAACAAGGCAGACATAGCAGAGCTAGAGAGGGTTCAGAGGAGGGCAACTAAAGTAATAACTGGAATGGGGCAACTACAGTACCCGAAAGGGTATCAAAATTAGGGTTATTCACTCTAGAAAAAAGACGACTGAGGGGAGATCTAATAACTATGTATAAATATATCAGGGGTCAGTACAAAGATCTCTCCCATCATCTATTTATCCCCAGGACTGTGACTGTGACGAGGGGACATCCTCTGCGTCTGGAGGAAAGAAGGTTTGTACACAAACATAGAAAAGGGTTCTTCACGGTAAGAGCAGTAAGACTATGGAACTCTCTGCCTGAGGAGGTGGTGATGGTGAGTACAATAAAGGAATTCAAGAGGGGCCTGGATGTATTTCTGGAGCGTAATAATGTTTCAGGCTATAACTACTAAAGATGGGTCGTTGATCCAGGGAGTTATTCTGACTGCCTGATTGGAGTCGGGAAGGAATTTTTTCCCCTTAAGTGGGGAAAATTGGCTCTACCTCACAGGGGTTTTTTGCCTTCCTCTGGATCAACTTGCAGGAAACAGGTCGAACTGGATGGACAAATGTCTTTTTTCGGCCTTATATACTATGTTACTATGTTACATTGATGGAATTACATGTCAATCCATCTCTAATGTCCATGTGGAAATCATTCTGGGTTGAAGAGGCTCTTGTTATCTTTCTCGGATTAGGGTGATTCTTGCAACACACACATGATCCACATTTAAAGAATCCCTGTGAGGATAACCAGTTTTTGGTAGGCTTAGATGCTCGGTGCCCTACTGTGGGTGCCACCTTTAGCCCTAAATTTGGGGCCTTAGTGTACACTATTTTTGGTTCTTTTGTGATCTTTGTCCCTATTACCTTGTCCTCTAAACGACGGTCTAATGTGCCAGAAGCCTGACTAATAAAACTGGGGAACTGGAATTAGTGATGTGTGAGGAGGATTATGACATAGTGGGAATAACTGAGACATGGCTGGATGATAGCTATGACTGGGCAGTTAATGTACAAGGTTACAATCTGTTCAGAAAGGATCGTCAAAACCGGAGAGGGGGAGGGTCTGCCTTTACATAAAGTCCTTTCTAAAGCCCACACTCCGGGAAGACATCTGTGAGGGACACGAAAATGTGGAGTCATTGTGGGTGGAGATAAATGGAGCCAAAAACAATAATAAATTACTAATAGGAGTTTACTATAAACCACCTAATATACCAGAGTCCGCAGAAAATCTATTACTAAACGAGATAAACAAGGCGGCAAACCATAATCAGGTGGTTATTATGGGGGACTTCAACTACCCAGATATAGACTGGGAAACTGAAACCTGTACATCCCATAAAGGAAACAGGTTCTTGGCAATAGCCAAAGACAATTACCTTTCCCAAATGGTTCAGGACCCAACTAGAGGGACGGCCATACTGGACTTAGTATTAACCAATAGACCTGATAGAACAACAGACGTGCAGGTCGGGGGACACCTGGGAAATAGTGACCATAAAGTAATAACCTTCCAATTATCCTTCAAACGAGAGTTTCTACAGGGAGGAACAAGAATACCGGACTTCAAAAAAGCAAAATTTAGCCAACTAAGAGAGGCCATAGGCCCAATTAACTGGGACATAGTCCTCAAAAATAAAAATACAACCACAAAATGGGAGATTTTTAAAAGCATTGTAACATCAAATTGTGATCGATGCATACCTTATAGAAATAAAAGGCTAAGAAATAAGAAGAAACCAATGTGGATAAATAGAACCGTAAAAAAGCAATAAATGACAAAAGAAAGCATATAAATCACTAAAACAGGAGGGGAGCCAGGAAGCACTGATAAACTATAAGGAAAAAAATAGAATATGTAAAAACTAATAAAAACTGCCAAACTAGAGACCGAGAGATTAATTGCCAAAGAGAGCAAAACTAACCCTAAAATGTTTTTCAATTATATAAATGGTAAAAATATAAACCTGAAGGAGTCGGCCCTCTACATAGCAATGAGGGGGAGTTGCAGAAAGCGATGAGGATAAAGCCAAGCTATTAAATATTTTCTTCACCACTGTTTTCACTGAGGAAAATAAACTGTCAGATGAAATGCAAAATGTAAAAGTAAATTCCCTTTAAAAGTGCCCTGTCTGACCCAGGAAGAAGTACAGCAGCGACTTAAAAAGATTAAAATAGACAAATCGCCAGGACCGGATGGCATACACCCCCGTATCCTAAGGGAATTAAGTGATGTCCTAGCCAGACCCTTATTTTTGATATTCACGGACTCCATACTGACAGGGAATGTTCCACCAGACTGGCGATAGCAAATGTGGTGCCAATATTCAAAAAGGGTCCAAAAACAGAGCCTGGAAATTATAGGCCGGTAAGTTTAACATCTGTTGTGGGTAAACTGTTTGAAGGTTTTGTAAGAGATGCTATCTTGGAGTATCTCAATGAAAATAAGCAAATTACACCATATCAGCATGGCTTCATGAGGGATCGGTCATGTCAAACTAATTTAATCAGTTTCTATGAGGAGGTAAGTTCTAGACTTGACAGCGGCGAATCAATGGATGTCGTATATCTGGACTTCTCCAAAGCATTTGACGCTGTACCACATAAAAGGTTAGTATATAAAATGAGAACACTTGGACTAGGAGAAAATATCTGTATGTGGGTAAGTAACTGGCTCAGTAATAGAAAACAGAGGGTGGTTATTAACGGTACACACTCAGATTGGGTCACGGTCACTAGTGGGGTACCTCAGGGTTCAGTATTGGGCCCTATTCTCTTCAATATATTTATTAATGATCTTGTAGAAGGCTTGCACAGTAATATATCAATTTTTGCAGATGACACTAAACTGTGTAAAGTAATTAACACTAAAGAGGACTGTTTTCTGCTACAGAGGGATCTGGATAGATTGGGGCTTGGGCAGAGAAATGGCAGATGAGGTTTAACACTGACAAATGTAAAGTTATGCACATGGGAAGGAATAATGCAAGTCACCCGTACATACTAAATGGTAAAACACTCAGTAACACTGACATGGAAAAGGATCTAGGAATTTTAATAAATAACAAACTAAGCTGTAAAAACCAGTGTCAGGCAGCTGCTGCTAAGGCCAATAAGATAATGGGTTGCATCAAAGGGGCATAGATGCCCGTGATGAAAATATAGTCTTACCACTTTATAAATCACTAGTCAGACCACACATGGAGTACTGTGTACAGTTCTGGGCTCCCGTGAACAAGGCAGACATAGCAGAGCTAGAGAGGGTTCAGAGGAGGGCAACTAAAGTAATAACTGGAATGGGGCAACTACAGTACCCTCGAAAGGGTATCAAAATTAGGTTATTCACTCTAGAAAAAAGACGACTGAGGGGAGATCTAATAACTATGTATAAATATATCAGGGGTCAGTACAAAGATCTCTCCCATCATCTATTTATCCCCAGGACTGTGACTGTGACGAGGGGACATCCTCTGCGTCTGGAGGAAAGAAGGTTTGTACACAAACATAGAAAAGGGTTCTTCACGGTAAGAGCAGTAAGACTATGGAACTCTCTGCCTGAGGAGGTGGTGATGGTGAGTACAATAAAGGAATTCAAGAGGGGCCTGGATGTATTTCTGGAGCGTAATAATATTTCAGGCTATAACTACTAAAGATGGGTCGTTGATCCAGGGAGTTATTCTGACTGCCTGATTGGAGTCGGGAAGGAATTTTTTCCCTTAAGTGGGGAAAATTGGCTCTACCTCACAGGGGTTTTTTGCCTTCCTCTGGATCAACTTGCAGGAAACAGGTCGAACTGGATGGACAAATGTCTTTTTTCGGCCTTATATACTATGTTACTATGTTACATTGATGGAATTACATGTCAATCCATCTCTAATGTCCATGTGGAAATCATTCTGGGTTGAAGAGGCTCTTGTTATCTTTCTCGGATTAGGGTGATTCTTGCAACACACACATGATCCACATTTAAAGAATCCCTGTGAGGATAACCAGTTTTGGTAGGCTTAGATGCTCGGTGCCTCTACTGTGGGTGCCAACCTTTAGCCCTAAATTTGGGGCCTTAGTGTACACTATTTTTGGTTCTTTTTGTGATCTGTGTGCGGTTAGTTGCTTGTTCAGTGCCTCCAATCCCTTTTCATGCTCTATAACCGTGTACAGGGCCCTTACATCAAGAGTCCCAAGTAACCACCCCTCTTCCCAGTTAAAATTCTCCACTGTTTTAACTATGTCAGTCGTATCTTTAACATAGGATGGAATTGCCTTCACCACAGGCTGTAATAGTGTGTCCACGTATTGAGATAGGTTGGAAGAGATAGAGTCAATTCCTGAGACTATTGGCCTCCCTGGGGGGGCCCGTAGGTCCTTGTGGACCTTTGGGAGGCAATAGAAAACAGGAATTCTCTTTTGCGTATTCAGGATATATCCAGCCTCCTGTTCTAGAAGGATGCCCTCTTCCACCCCTTTCTTACAATAATCACCCAATTCCCGATAGAACGTCTGTGTGGGGTCCCAGTTTAGTTTCTTATATGTACCTTCCTCTCTAAGTTGCTTGTTGCACTCTTTATCGTAATCCTCTTTGTTTAAGATGACTACCGCTCCCCCTTGTCCGCTGGGCGGACTATAATATCGTTATTTCCCTGTAGTTGTTTTATGGCTTCTTTTTCCTGTCTATTCAAATTGTTCCTGATTGGGTAGGCTTTAATGTTTCTTATGTCTCTTTCAACGTTCTTCCTGAATGCTGATATTTCAGGGCTAATTTCCTGTATCGGAAATTTCTTTGATTTTATTTTTAAATTTGTGTGTATATACTCATTTTTGATCTCATCTGGGTTCATCACTAAAGGGTTCTTCATATAGTATCTTTTTAGGCAGACTTTCCGTATGAATTTCTCAACCCCCATATATGCAGTGAATTTATCTAATTTCCTTGATGGTGCAAATTTCAGTCCCTTATTTAATAAAGCTTTTTGTGAGGGTGTGAGTTCTGTGTTACTTAGGTTAATTATATTCGTTGTGTCCTGCGTGGATAATATCTTCTTTCGCTTTGAGTGTCTCCCTCTTCGTATCTGTCTTCTCTGTTGTGATATTGTGATCTCGTGCGTATCTGATCGTGTCCCCTGTGTTGATGTATCCCATCCTGATTGTGACCATATTGTCGGGGTCTCTCCTGTGCTGTGTATCTGTCCCTGTCCTGTTGTTGGTGCCTCAAATTGTATTCGTGTTTCTGTGTCTGGTGTCTCAAGTTGTACTCGTGTTTCTGTGTCTGGTGTCCTGTGTCCTTCCGTGGCGGAATTGGTGTCCGTACTCGTCTCGACCTCGTTCTGTGGTGTGGCGGAGTTTGGTCTAAAAAAGGAGATGGAGTCAATACTTCATATCTATTATTAACCGCTACATTATATTGTTCAATAGTTTTCGGCCTCCCCTCTCTTTCTAGATCATCCCTTTCTTCATTCCTTTGTGAGTCTTCCCTCATAATATTATTCCTTGTTTGGTTATAATTGTAATTGTAATTCTTCATTTTCTTTGATTTTTTGTTGATAATTTCTTTTTCCAATATATCCAGACTCTTACAAATACGTTCCTCCCATTTATGTATCTCTTCACCATCTGGGAACTGATCTATATTCTTTTTCAGAGCATCTATCTTTTCAGCTAGCTCTTTAATCATTTCAGTACGTCTTTTTATAATCATCTGGATTAAAATATTGGATTGACTGTTTAGAAATTGGTCCCATTCTTTACCAAACTCTTCATTCATTAAGTCTGCTGCAGGTGTTTTTGTCAGGGTTAACCCTTTTGGGGTCAATCCCTTCTGTAAATATTGTGTGAGTGATTTAATCTCCCACCTATTACGTAGTTGTTTATGTAGTATTTTTTCCAACTCTTTGAAGGTATCATCTATCGATATATTATTCAGTGAGTTTAATTCCTCAGATGTATCAAATATATAGTTTTCTATTTTCTTGCATTTCTGATCCATATATTCCCAGATATTCATATTGGTTAGTGGGGAGCACAACTGAAATGGGTGAAAAGTAGGATTTGTAGATAGTAAACAGTGGCTCCACCCACTTTCCAAATATGAATTGGTGCACACCTGCCGGTTCACCCTTGACTGAAACAAATGACTAAAAGTAGAATGGATGCAGGGGCACACAAATATCTGGTCAATGGATAATAACACATATATTTATTATATAATATAAAAAGGAAATAACATATAATATGCCCCAGAATACGTTAAATCCGCAATGCTCTAAAATACTAATCCAATAGGGATCTTGAGTTTTCAAAAATAGAAATACCATAAATCTGGTGTCGCAGCAGTGGCTGGCCAAGTTTAATAATGTCCGGCAAAGGAAATATTTTTCCCTGGGGTGAAATTCAATTGCCAAAATAGCAATACCATAAATCAGTGGTTTCAGCTGTGGCTGGCCAGGTTTAATAGTGTCCGGCAAAGGATAGATTTTTTTCTGGGGTAAATTCAGTTGCAAAAATAGAAATACAGTAAATCTGTTGTTCCAGCTGTGTCTGGCCAAGTTTGATAGTGTCCGTCAAAGGATTCATTATTTTCTGGGGTGAAATTCAGTTGCCAAAATAGAAATACAGTAAATCTGTTGTTCCAGCTGTGACTGGACAAGTTTAATAGTGTCCAGCAAAGGATATATTTTTTTCTGGGGTGAAATTCAGTTGCAAAAATAGAAATACAGTAAATCTGTTGTTCCAGCTGTGGCTGGCCAAGTTTCATAGTGCCCGTCAGAGGATTTATTATTTTCTGGGGTGAAATTCAGTTGCCAAAATAGAAATACAGTAAATCTGTTGTTCCAGCTGTGACTGGACAAGTTTAATAGTGTCCAGCAAAGGATATATTTTTTTCTGGGGTGAAATTCAGTTGCAAAAATAGAAATACAGTAAATCTGTTGTTCCAGCTGTGACTGGACAAGTTTAATAGTGTCCAGCAAAGGATATATTTTTTTCTGGGGTGAAATTCAGTTGCAAAAATAGAAATACCGTAAATCTGGTGTTTCAGCTGTGACTGGACAAGATTCATAGTGTCTGTCATAGGATATATTATTTTCTGCGGTGAAATTCAGTTGCAAAATTGCAATACTGCAGAATCCGGTGTTCCAGCTGTGACTGGACAAGTTTAATAGTGTCCGGCAAAGGATATATTTTTTTCTGGGGTGAAATTCAGTTGCAAAATTGAAATACCGTAAATCTGGTGTCCCAGCAGTGGCTGGACAAGTTTCATAGTGTCTGTCATAGGATATATTATTTTCTGCGGTGAAATTCAGTTGGAAAAATAGAAATACCGTAAATCTGGTGTTCCAGCTGTGACTGGACAAGTTTAGTAGTGTCAGGTAAATGATATATTTTTTTCTGGGTTAAATTCAATTGCCAAAATAGCAATACTATAAATCAGTGGTTTCAGCTGTGGCTGGCCAAGTTTAAGAGTGTCCGGCAAAGGATATATTTTTTTCTGGGGTGAAAATCGGTTGCAAAAATAGAAATACCGTAAATTTGGCGTTTCAGCTTTGACTGGAAAAGTTTAACAGTGTCCAACAAAGGATACATTTTGTTCGTGGGTGAAATTCAATTGCCAAAATAGCAATACCGCAAATCTGGTGTTCCAGCTGTGACTGGACAAGTTTCATAGTGTCCGTCATAGGATATATTATTTTCTGCGGTGAAATTTAATTGCTAAAATTGCAATGCCATAAATCAGTGGTTTCAGCTGTGGCTGGCCAAGATTAATAGTGTCCGGCAAAGGATATATTTTTTTTCTGGGGTGAAATTCAGTTTGCAAAAATAGAAATACCATAAATCTGGTGTCCCAGCAGTGGCTGGCCAAGGTTAATAGTGTCCGGCAAAGGATATATATTTTTTATGGGGTGAAATTCATTTGCAAAAATAGAAATACCGTAAATCTGGTATTCCAGCTGTGACTGGACAAGTTTAATAGTGTCTGGCAAAAGGATATATTTTTTTCTGGGGTGAAATTTAATTGCCACAATAGCAATACCATAAATCAGTGGTTTCAGCTGTGGCTGGCCAAGTTTAATAGTGTCCGGCAAAGGATATATTTTTTTCTGGGGTGAAATTCAGTTGCAAAAATAGAAATACCGTAAATCTGGTGTCCCAGCAGTGGCTGGCCAAGTTTAATAGTGTTAGGCAAAGGATATATTTTGTTCTAGGGTTAAATTTTATTGCCAAAATAGAAATACCATAAATCTGGTGTTCCAGCTGTGACTGGGCAAGTTTCATAGTGTCTGTCATAGGATATATTATTTTCTGCAGGGAAATTCAGTTGCAAAAATAGAAATACCATAAATCTGGTGTTCCAGCTGTGTCTGGACAAGTTTAATAGTGTCCGGAAAAGGATATATTTAGTTATGGGGTGAAATTCAATTGCCAAAATAGCAATAACGTAAATCTGGTGTCCCAGCAGTGGCTGGCCAGGTTTCATAGTGTCCGTCAAAGGATTTATTATTTTCTTGGGTGAAATTCAGTTGGAAAAATAGAAATACCGTAAATCTGGTGTTCCAGCTGTGACTGGACAAGTTTAATAGTGTTCGGCAAAGAATATATTTTTTTCTGGGTGAAATTCATTTGCCAAAATAGCAATACCATAAATCAGTGGTTTCAGCTGTGGCTGGCCAAGGTTAATAGTGGCCTGCAAAGGATATATATTTTTTTCTGGGGTGAAATTCATTTGCAAAAATAGAAATACCGTAAATCTGGTATTCCAGCTGTGACTCGACAAGTTTAATAGTGTCTGGCAAAGGATATATTTTTTTCTGGGGTGAAATTTAATTGCCACAATAGCAATACCATAAATCAGTGGTTTCAGTTGTGGCTGGCCAAGTTTAATAGTGTCCGGCAAAGGATATATTTTTTTTCTGTGGTGAAATTCATTTGCAAAAATAGAAATACCATAAATCTGGTGTCCCAGCAGCGGCTGGCCAAGTTTAATAATGTCCGGCAAAGGATATATTTTGTTCTGGGGTGAAATTCAATTGCCAAAATAGCAATACCGTAAATCTGGTGTTCCAGCTGTGACTGGACAAGTTTCATAGTGTCTATCATAGGATATATTATTTTCTGTGGTGAAATTCCGTTGCCAAAATAGAAATACAGTAAATCTGGTGTTCCAGCTGTGACTAGACAAGTTTAATAGTGTCCCTCAAATTATATATTTTTTTCTGGGGTGAAATTCAATTGCCAAAATAGCAATACCGTAAATCTGGTGTCCCAGCAGTGGCTGGCTGGGTTTCATAGTGTCCGTCAAAGGATTTATTATTTTCTGAGGTGAAATTCAGTTGCCAAAATAGAAATACAGTAAATCTGGTGTTCCAGCTGTGACTGGACAAGTTTAATAGTGTCCGGCAAAGGATATATTATTTTCTGGGGTGAAATTCATTTGCCAAAATAGCAATACTATAAAGCAGTGGTTTCCGCTGTGGCAGGACCAATTTTGTAGTGTCCGTCAAAGGATAGCTTTTGTTCTGGGGTGAAATTCAATTACCAAAATAGCAATACCGTAAATCTGGTGTTCCAGCTATGACTGGACAAGTTTCATAGTGTCCATCAAAGGATATATTATTTTCTGGGGTGAAATTCAATTGCCAAAATAGCAATACCGTTTCAGCTGTGGCTGGCTAAGTTTAAAGGGAACCTGTCACCGGGATTTTTTGTACAGAGCTGAGGACATGGGTTGCTAGATGGCCGCTAGCCCATCCACAATATCCAGTCCCTATAGCTCTGTGTGCTTTTATTGTGAAAAAAAAAACAACGATTTGATACATATGCAAATGAATCTGAGATGAGTCCTGTCCCTGAGACGAGTCCAAAGACAAGATTCATCTCAGGTTCATTTGCATATGTATCAAATCGTTTTTTTTTACACAGTAAAAGCACTGAGAGCTATGGGGACTGGATATTGTGGATGTGCTAGCGGCCATCTAGCAACCCATGTCCTCAGCTCTGTACAAAAAATCCCGGCGACAGGTTCCCTTTAATAGTGTCCGGAAAAGGATATATTTTGTTCTGGCGTGAAATTCAATTGCCAAAATAGCAATACGTAAATCATTGGTTCCAGCTGTGGCTGGCCAAGTTTAATACTGTCCGGCAAAGGATAGATTTTAAATTGTTTGGTGAAATATTACCATTTTTGCAATGTACAAACCCCTGCACTGCATAACTGACAGGGAACTTACAATTGGCGGTTACTTTCTTGAAATAAAGCCGTTTTGGGCTGTGAAGCCAAAGGTAGTTGGCAATAACTGTTTTTTTATTTTTATTTTTTTAAATAAATTAATGTAGACCCCAAAACATTGGGAAAATATAAAAACAAAACAAAGTGTAAGTGCACGGTAGTATAACAGTCGTTGGGTGAGGCCGGTATACTTGTCTATTCTGCATAAGTTACAAACAAGTCCACATTTTGCCCATGCTAAAACTGCCTTCTGAGGTGTTGCTTGTGACCCAGCTGCATTGGAAAATTCTTCCTCCTCCTCCTCTGCCTTCACCTTGTGCTTCTGCTGAGACCCCGGTGTCAGGTGTGAATGCCATAGGCAGCGTGTCTACTAGCGGGCTCATCTTCCTATTACACTCCAGTGAGGGAATTAAGGACGGCACGTTGTCCTTGTAACGGGGATGCAGCAGGTTGGCCACCCAGTAATCAGCAAAAGTTGTGGCAATAACTGGGGGGTCGTTGCGCAGGCACTGCAGCATGTAGTCGCTCATGTCTGCCAGGCTGCCCAGAGGCAAGGACAAGCTATCCTCTTTGAGGGGGGTATATCGTCTGTGTCCTCTGTATCCCCAGCATTCCTCCTACTCCTGTTCCTCATCCTCCAGAACTGTTCCCTGGCTGGACAATTGTGTTCCAGGCCAGGGCCTATGTTGGTACAGATACCCACACTCCAAGCCACTTGTATTTGGTTGGCCTTAACCTCTTGCCGCCACGCTAACGCCGATGGGCGTCAGCGCGGCGGCTCTCTCAGGTCTCAGTCACGCCTATCGGCGTCATCTCGTGAGACCTGAGATTTCACATGAACGCGCGCGCGTCGTGCGCGCGCGTTCATGTGATCGGAGCCGGGACAACTGAAACTACAGCCTGCCAGCGCTGATCATGCGCTGGCAGGCTGTAGATGCGGAAAAACGCATTTAAATCGCATATCAGACGCTGTTTTTAAACAGCGTCTGATATGCCTAATGTCTGCTCGTCTGGTGGTCCCTTTGTTTGGGACCACCAGAGGAAAATAGGAAAAGTGCACCAATCACTACACACACACCCCCACCCCCATCACTGATTAACCCCTGATCACCCATGTCACCCCCTGATCACCCCCTGTCACCCCCTGTCACTAATCACCCCCTACAGGCTCATTCAGACGTCCGTATGTGTTTTATGGATCCATGGATCTGCGGATCCATGGATCGGCGGATCCGCAAAATACGGACACCGGCAATGCGCTTTCCGCATTTTGCAGATCCGCACAGAACTATATAGAAAATGCTTTTTCTTGTCCGCAATTGCGGACAAGAATAGGACATGTTCTATATTTTTGCGGAACGGAAGTGCAGACTCGGAAGCGCGGATCCGTAATTCCGATCCGAGCGGGACAAAGTCTGTCCCCATAGAAATGAATGGGTCCGCAATTCCGCTCCGCAAACAGAATTTCGGACGTGTGAATGGGGCATAAGGGTCCCCTATCACCGCCAGTTAGCTAGCTACTTGTTAGGTAGCTAGCGCCCACCGCACCGCAGTCACTGATTTTGGCAGAGATTTTTTCATCCACATTGACCGATGCGAATGAAGAAATCTGTGCCGTTCATTTTTTTTTTTTTCAGCGCAGAGGCTGAACGGAAAAAAATCTCATTACCCGTATGCTCAATATACGGAGAATCGCAGAAACTCCTAATGCTGGCCATACGTGTAATGATTGTGGAGACCCTCAAATGCCAGAGCAGTACAAACACCTCACATGTGACCCCATTTTAGAAAGAAGACACCCCAAGGTATTCCGTGAGGGGTATGGCGAGTTCATGTAAAATTTTATTTTTGTCACAAGTTAGTGGAATATGAGACTTTGTAAAAAAAAAAATATATATATATATATATCAATTTCCGCTAACTTGTGTCAAAAATTTTTTTATGTGAACTCGCCATGCCCCTCACGGATTACCTTGGGGTGTCTTCTTTCACAATGGGGTCACATGTGGGTATTTATACTGCCCTGGCATTTTAGGGCCCCTAAAGCGTGAGAATCCAAATACGTAAAAATGGCCTGTAGAAATCCTAAAGGTACTCATTGGATTTAGGGCCCTTTGCGATCTTGGCTGCAAAAAGTGTCACACATGGGTATCGCTGAACTCAGGAGAAGTAGGGCAATGTGTTTGGGGTGTATTTTTACATATACCCATGCTGGGTGAGAGAAATATCTCTGTAAACGACAACTTTTTAAATTTTTTTATTCAAAGTTGGCATTTTACAGAGATATTTCTCTCACCCAGCATGGGTATATGTAAAAATACACCCCAAAACACATCGCCCTACTTTTCCTGAGTACGGCGATACCACATGAGTGACACTTTTTTGCAGCCAAGATGCGCAAAGGGGCCCAAATTCCAATGAGTACCTTTTAGGAGGGCATTTTTACGCATTTTTCTTCTCACGCTTAGGCCCCTAAATGCCAGGGCAGTATAAATACCCCACATGTGACCCCATTTTGGAAGAAGACACCCCAAGGTATTCGCTGAGGGGCATAGTGAGTCCATGAAAAATTAAACTTTTGTCAAAAGTTAGCGGAAAGGGAGACTTTGTGAGAAAAACAATAAAAATCAATTTCCACTAACTTGTGCCCAAAATTTTTTTCTATGAACTCGCCATGCCCCTCATGAAATACCTTGGGGTGTCTTCTTTCCAAAATGGGGTCACATGTGGGGTATTTATACTGCCCTGGCATTTTAGGGGCCCTAAAGCATGAGAAGAAAATGCGTAAAATGCCCTCCTAAAAGGTACTCATGGAATTTGGGCCCTTTAGCATCTTGGCTGCAAAAAGTGGCACACATGTGGTATCGCCGTACTCAGGAGAAGTAGGGCAATGTGTTTTGGGTGTATTTTACATATACCCATGTTGGGTGAGAGAAATATCTCTGTAAACTGACAACTTTGTATAAAAAAATTAAAAAGTTGTCGTTTACAGCGATATTTCTCACACGCAGCATGGGTATATGTAAAAATACACCCCAAAACACATTGCCCTACTTCTCCTGAGTACGGCGATACCACATGAGTGACACTTTTTGCAGCCAAGATGCGCAAAGGCCCTAAAACCAATGAGTACCTTTAGGATTTCACAGGCCATTTTTACGCATTTGGATTCTCACGCTTTAGGTTCCCTAAAATGCCAGGTGAGTATAAATACCCCACATGTGACCCCATTTTGGAAAGAAGACACCCCAAGGTATTCGCTGAGGGGCATGGCGAGTTCACAGAATTTTTATTTTTGGCACAAGTTAGCGGAAATTGATATATATTTTTTTTATTTTGTTTTTACAAAGTCTCATATTCCACTAACTTGTGACAAAAATAAAATTTTACATGAACTCACCATACCCATCACGGAATACCTTGGGGTGTCTTCTTTCTAAAATGGGGTCACTTGTGGGTATTTATACTGCCCTGGCATTTTAGGGGCCCCTAAAGCGTGAGAAGAAGTCTGGAATCCAAATGCGTAAAAATGCCCTGTGAAATCTAAAGGTACTCATTGGTTTAGGGCCTTTGCGCATCCAGGCTGCAAAAGTGTCACTCATGTGGTATCGCCGTACTCAGGAGAGTGGCAATGTGTTTGGGGTGTATTTTTATATATACCCCTGCTGGGTGTGAGAAATATCTCTGTAAACGACAATTTTTAAATTTTTTTATACAAAGTTGTCAGTTTACAGAGATATTTCTCTCACCCAACATGGGTATATGTAAAAATACACCCCAAAACACATTGCCCTACTTCTCCTGAGTACGGCGATACCACATGAGTGACACTTTTTGCAGCCTGGGTCCGCAAAGGGCCCTAAAACCAATGAGTACCTTTAGCTTTACATGGCTGCTCACAATTTAGCCCCGCCCAAAATGCCAGAACAGTACAAACACCCCACAAATGACCCCATTTCGAAAGTAGACACCCTAAGGTATTCACTGAGGGGCATAATGAGCCCGTATGAGATTTTTATTTTTTTGCCAGAAGTTAGCAGAAATGGAAACTTTATTATTATTTTTTTCCTCATAAAGTGTCATTTTCCGCTAACTTGTGAAAAAAAATGAAATGATACATGAACTCACCAAGCCCCCTGCGAATACTTTGGGGTGTCTTCTTTCTAAAATGGTGTCATTTGGGGGGTATTTATACTTTCCTGACATTCTAGCACCTGAAGAAACATGACAGGCGCTCAGAAAGTCAGAGCTGCTTCAAAATGCCGAAATTCACTTTTTTGCACCATAGTTTGTAAACGCTATAACTTTTACCCAAACCAATAAATATACACTTATTGGACTTTTTTTTTATCAAAGACATGTAGAACAATACATTTATAGAAAAATTTATATAGAAATGTAGTTTTTTAAAAAAAAAATTACAACAGAAAGTGAAAAATGTCATTTTTTTGCAAAAATGTCGTTAAATTTTTATTAATAGCAAAAAAAGTAAAAATGTCAGCAACAATGAAATACCACCAAATGAAAGCTCTATTAGTGAGAAGAAAAGGAGGTAAAATTCATTTGGGTGGTAAGTTGCATGACGGAGCAATAAACGGTGAAAGTAGTGTAGTGCAGATTTGTAAAAAAGGGCCTGGTCACTAGGGGGGTGTAAACCTGTGGTCTTCAAGTGGTTAAGTTAAGGATAAGGCGTGTATATAGTTTTGTTTCTTTATATGGTTAGTTTAGCTACCTTATAGTTATTTTAATGTTTTTAAGTAAATTTGTAAATAGTTTGTTAATGGTTTGAGAGAAAGGGGGGGTATTGAGTGTGTAGGGTGTGAGGCTGTATGGGTTTATTTTCCATCCGCTTTCTACACTGTCTATACTGCCACTGTATCTAATTTCCTTGTATAATACTGTTGAGGGGGCCCTGACAAAGTCTTTTAGTCCTCCTCCTCCTGGATGGGTCCCTTCTAGGTCAGGGACTCAAAACAGTGTGCTTCCATGCTTCCCTGTATCTAAGCCCCTGGGCAAACCCATCAGTCAGTACGTGTACTCTTCCACCATGTTGCTGAAATGCTGCCTCCTCCTCATCCTCCAGAACTGTGCCCTGGCTGGACAATTGTGTTCCAGACCGGGGACTATGTTGGTGCAGGAACCCACCCTTCGAGCCACTTAGATGTCACTGGCCTTAAGATAAGGCGTGTATATAGTTTTGTTTGTTTATATAGTAAGTTTAGCTGCATTATATTTATAATTTCTATATATATAGTTATAAGTTATATATATATATTGTTATAAGCACCCCAAATTCATCACATGTGGCAGGCAGGGGATGTGTGTCAAACGGCTAGGCCCAGACCTGCTAGTATATTTCGCCCATTAGCGCACGACACCAGGCCGGACTGGAGGCTCAGTGGCACCAACCAATGGTCGGTCTGTTCTTCCATGCCTGTCCACAGCTCCTGTGCGGTGCGGGGTTTGTCCCACAAACACACAAGTTTTAAAACAACCTGCTGTTGTTTCCTCCTGGCTGTGCTGCTGTTGGTGGTGAAGGTGTTACGCTGAGTGGATAAGGAGGAGGTAGAGGAGGAGGAGTGCGAGTAGGAGGAGGAGGAGGAGGTAACAGGATACAAAGAGAAATGCCCAGCAATCCTCGGGGGTGGAAGGAGATTCGCAAAAATGCTATCCGCCTTTGGGCCAGCCCCTACATTTGCCCGCTGTGTTGTTGGTTATGTGGACGTTGCTACAGATAGCGTTGCGCAGTGCACACTTGATTTTGTCTGCCACTTGGTTGTGCAGGGAAGGCTCGTCTGCAAAAGTAGCGGCGGCTGGGATACACATACTGTGGGATAGCCACCGCCATAAGGTTTTTAAAACTGTCCACCAGACAGAATGACAGCATTTCAAAGGACCAGGAAGTTTAAAATAAGGCATTCAGAGCCATGGGTAGGGGGGTACTTCCTCTTTCTATTTCTTTTTCTCTCCAGTGTTTGGGAGATGGACAGCTGATAGCTGAACACTTCCATGGGATTTGGTGGAGATGCTTGGTGACAATGACAGATGTGGTGGCGTTGCTGCCACATCCTCTGTTTGCTGGGTGACAGGTGCCACTGTCACTCACTTGGGCTCAAGTTTAGAATGTTTATTTATTATTTTTCTGTATTTTATTTTAAGTCATTTCCCTATTCACATATGTTTGCATGGCATTTACCTACATTTCGCTGACTTTTGAAGCCCTCTAGCCCTTTCCTGGGCTATTTTACAGCCATTTTAGTGCCTAAAAATTTGGGTCCCCATTGACTATTGACAATGGGGTTCGGTTTCGGGGTGAAGTTCGGGTCGAGTTCGGATCCCGAACCCGAACATTTTCGGGAAGTTCGGCCGAACTTCTCGAACCCGAACATCCAGGTGTTCGCTCAACTCTACATGCAAATAAATAACAGAACAAATCCTCCAATACCCCAATCCCATGTAATTCTTGTTGTACTAAAGTAGAAATAATTATAACCTCAGTATGAGAGGGGAATATATGCCCAAATGGAGGGGTATCACATAAGCTAACATAAGTTTAAAAACTAGCACCATTCCTATACATACTAATTGGAATCCCCATGCTATCCTTGGATGCTCTTTACACTTACACTGGTTAGATGTCAGTAATTGCAGCATGCTCCATACATGCTTACAGCAAATGCTCCACAATTATCTTTGGGTGTTGTTCACATTAGCAATGGTTGTATGTCAGTAATTACAACAAACCACCATGCATTTTTGCAACAGATACTCGACAGTTATCCTTGGGTGTTGTTCACATTAGAAATTGTTAGATGTCAGCCATTGCACCACGCTCCACACATATTTGCAGTAAATACTCCACAATTATCATTGCATGTTGTCCACACCAGCAATGGCTAGATGTCAATAGCTACCCATTGAAACTGGATTATCAAAATTGACCCCTCAGGGTTGAACCGCTACCGCAGCACAGACCAAAGTTGCACATGCCACAAAAGATGAGATATATAAAAATATATATCAAGAGAAAATAGCAGGCACACTCTAATCTGGGATGAGAAATTATTAGTTTTTATGATAAGAAAGAAAAAGATTGTAGAAAAGGTGGAGGTTTTGGGAGAGGTGAACCTCCTAGTGAAAACGGTATACAAAAGTGTGTCGAAATACTAAAAATAAGTCCAAGTAGATGTCCATAAAAAATTATGGTAAAAAATGTAAATAAAAATTGTAAAATATACCGGTATAAAAATAATAAGTGGTTAGCTTATTTGAGCTATACTAGAAGATGTTAAAAATGATAAGGTCTCAATGGAGAATTTGTAGTTGGTTTAATGCCGTATTGTGATTAATATAGCATTCCTGTATCCCAAAATAGTGTGGGATTTGTGTTGCAATTGTTATTGGTATATCCACATGACACACTGTAATTTTTGGGATCAATGGGGAAGAGATCTCACAGTGTAGCACTAATCCCAAAATAGTGTGGGATTTGTGTTGGAATTGTTATTGGCATATCCACATGAAACACTGTAATTTTTGGGATCAATGGGGAAGAGATCTCACGGTGTAGCAGTGTTTATATCCTGTGGGGAATCAATAACAAGGGGACCTTACTGTATAGTAATCTTTTGTAATCCTGTGGGGAATTACATATAAAATATAACAGATAAAAATATGACAGACTGCGACAATTTCATATTTATAAAATATTAATCAGATTAATAATGATACATTATCTATACTAATTACCTTCAGCCCCATTAATGAATCTTTATGTATTTGTAAAAAATGTTTAGATAAATTTGATATATTCATTTTGAGATTGGTGACATCATTAAGGTGTTCTAAAATGTGAGTTTTTATTTTGCGTGATGTCAATGACTATGTATTTTTTAAATATTTTGTAAATAACATATAACGAATTGCAGTTTATATAATTCATGATTGTGTAGGACACAATATTGTCTGCATTTGAGAATTGTTTGCTTGGTGTTACATGGCCGCACGTACGGCATGAATGTGAGCCACATTTATAAAACCCAATGTTTTGCAACCAAGTTGCTTTATTTGTTTTGGTAGATTGAAACAAACTTGGTGATAAAATCCATCCTATTGATGGGGGTCTACTAGAGTTGAGCGAACACCTAGAAGTTCGGGTTTGCCAGGTTTGGCCGAACTTCACCGCAAAGTTTAAGTTCAGGAACCGAACTTGACCCTGAACCCGAACCCCATTGAAATCAATGGGGACCCGAACTTTGGGGCACTAAAATGGCTCTAAAGTGCTGCAAAGGGCTTGAGGGCTGGAAACTGAAGCAAAATGGGGAGTAGGCAAGTGCCCTGCAAACAAATTTGGATAGGGAAATAACTTAAAATAACATAAAATACATAAAAATTAAAAATAAATGGTTATAAACCTGAGCACAAGTGAGTGACAGTGGCACCTGCCACACCTCAAACAGAGGATGTGGCAGCAACGCCACCACATCTTTCACCGTCACCAAGCATCTCCACACTATCCCATGGAAGCGTTCAGCTGTCCATATCCCAATTAGAAAAAGAAATAGAAAGAGGAAGTACCCCCCTACCTACCCACGATCCCTGGCCCTGAATGCCAGGATTTCAAAATTCCTGGTCTTTTGAAATGCTGTCATTCTGTCTGGTGGAGATGGATGGAGACTTTTAAAAGACTTATGGCGTTGGCTGTCCCACAGTACGTGGTTCCCAGCCGCCACAACTTTTCCAGGCGAGCCGTCCCTTCTCTGCACAACCAAATGGAGGATAAAATCAAGTGTGCGCTGCGCAACACCATCTGTGGCAAGGTCCACATAACCACAGATACATGGACCAGTAAGCACGGCCAGGGTCACTATATCTCCCTAACTGCACACTGGGTAAACGTAGTGGCGGCTGGGACCGAGGCAGGTAGCGGTTTGGCGCATGTCCTTCCACCACCGAGGATCGCAGGGCATTATTCTTTGCCTTCTGTTGCTTCCTCCTCCTACTCCGCATCATCCTTTTCCTCCTCCTACTCCTCTTCTACCACCCCCACATCCGGTCATCGAAAGAACCTCACCCCCAATCTTAGCACAGCCCAGGGTAAACGTCAGCAGGCAATTTTAAAACTCATGTGTTTTGGTGACAAACTCCACACCGCACAGGAGATTTGGAGGGGCATAGAACAGCAGACTGATGAGTGATTGCTGCCGGTGAGCCTCAAGCCCAGCCTGGTGGTGTGCGATAATGGGCGAAATCTCGTTGCAGCTCTGGGACATGCCTGGCGCAAGTGCTGAATCTGGTGGTGCAGAAGTTTCTTAAAAACTAACCAGACATGTCAGAGCTGCTGCTAAAAGTGCGGTCCTTATGTGCGCGCTTTCGGTGTTCTCACCCTGCTGCTGCTCGCCTGTCTGCGCTGCAGCGTAACTTCGCCTTCCTGCTCACCGCCTCATATGCGGCATGCCCACCAGGTGGAACTCTACCTTACATATGCTGGAGAGACTGTACGAGCAGCAGCGGGTGATAGTGGAGTTTCAGATGCAGTATGCACGGGTCAGTCGCTCTACGGATCCGCACCACTTCACCAGCAGTGACTGGGCCTGCATGCGAGACCTGTGTACCTTGTTACGGAATTTTCAGTACTCAACCAACATGGCCAGTGCTGATGACGCCATTGTTAGCATTACAATACCCCTTCTATGTCTCCTTAAAAAAAATATCACGGCGATGATGGAAGAGGATGTGACACAGGAGGAGGAGGAAGAGGGGGCATTTCACAGGGTTTAAGGCTGGTCATACAGAAGTGGCTCAGAGGGTGGGTTCCTGCACCAGCAGAGGCCAGGTACACATGTGAAAAGCCAGGGCACACTTCTAGAGGACGAGGAGGATGAGGTAGAGGAGGAGGAACTGGTTTCACTGCAGGGTGGCACCCTACGCAGCTCAGGGCCATCACTGGAGTGTGGCTGGGGGGACACGGAGGACACAAATGATACACCACAGCTTGTCCTTACCTCTGCGCAGCCTAGCACATGCTGCAGTGCCTGCGCAATGACAGCAAAGTTGCCCACATTTTAACTTGTGCTGACTACTGGGTTGCCACCCTGCTGAATCCCCGGTACAAGGACAATGTGGCCACCTTAATTCCCACACTGGAGCGTGATAGGAAGATGCGTGACGATAATCGCACGCTGGTAGACGCGCTCCTGAGGGCATTCCCAACTGACACGGGGGGACAAGTGGAAGCACAAGGCAAAGGCAGAGGAGGAGGAGGAAGAGGTCGCCAACGCAGCTGTGTCACGGCCAGCTCCTAAGACAGCATGGCCGGACTGTGGAAAAGTTTTGTCACCGTGCCACAACAAACGCACCACCAGCTGATAGGGAACGTGTTAGCAGGAGGCAGCATTTCAAGGCAGTATTGTCTGAACGTGTATTTAGCACTGCAGGGGAAGTCATTACAGACAAACGCAGCCGCCTGTCCATAGCCAACGAAAATTAATCAGGCATGGATCCCACGGGACTTGTCTGTACCTTGTGCAGAGTAGACATTTATAACTGCCTCGCCCTCAACGATACATTCTTGTACTCCAGGGTACTTCTTTATTGAATCCTCTTTTTTTAATCGTACCATAATTTTGGGGGCAACCCCAAGTTGAATGAACCTCTCCTCTGTCTCGGTGTCAGGGGCCTAAAATTCTGTTAATTGCCTGCGGGTGACATCAAGTGACCTTTCTCCTCTGTCTGGCTGCTGGGGCCTAAATAACTGAAAGTGGCCTTTTCCATTGCTGGGTGACATGAAGACTGATTTTCTGCTCTCTCCTCTGTGTGGGTGCCAGGGGTGTACATTTCAGATAATCACCTGTTGCTTTGGTGGGTAACATTATCCTCTTTATACTGTCAAATGACTTCTACATTGTCTGGTTGTCAGGGGCCTACATTTCGTTTCATCGCTTGTTGCTTTGGTGGGAGATATTAAATTCTTTATACTGTCAAATGACCACCCCATTGTCTGGTTGTGAGGGGCCTATATTTCGTTTCATCACTTGCTGCATTGGTGGGAGACATTATCCTCTTTTTACTTTCAAATGACCGCCCCATTGTCTGGTTGTCAGGGGCCTATATTTTGTTTCATCGCTTGCTGCATTGGTAGAAGACATTATCCTATTTATGCTGTCAAATGACCTCTACAATGTCTGGTTGTCAGGGACCTATATATTGATTCATCGCTTGCTGCATTGGTGGGAGACATTATCCTCTTTTTACTGTCAAATGACCTCCCCATTGTCTGGTTGTCAGGGGCCTATATTTCATTTTATCGTTTGCCGCATTGGTGGGAGACATTATCCTCTTTTTACTGTCAAATGACAGCCCCATTGTCTGGCTGTCAGGGGCCTATATTTCGTTTCATCGTTTGCTGCATTGGTGGGAGACATTATCCTCTTTTTATTGTCAAATGACTGCCCCATTGTCTGGTTGTCAGGGGCTGATATTTCGTTTCATCGCCTGCTGCATTGGTGGGAGACATTATCCTCTTTATGCTGTCAAAAGACCTCTACATTTTCTGGTTGTCAGGGGCCTATATTTCGTTTTATCGCTTGCTGCATTGGTGGGAGACATTATCCTCTTTTTACTGTCAAATGAGCTCTCCTTTGTCTGGGTGTCAGGGGCCTACATAAATGTTAATGACCTGTTCCATTGCAGGTTGACCTGAGGCCTGTGTTGCTGTTACGGGACCGCTCCCCTCTTTGCGGGTGCCATGGTCCTGAATTAGTGAATGAGGCCTTTGGCACTACTGCGTGAAATCAATACTGTTTTGGCATTATTTTAACTCTCCTCTTAATGGGTGACATGGGTCTGAATCTGTGAATGAGGCCTGTGGCATTTCTGGGTGAAATCAATACTGTCTTGGCGTGATTTTAACTCTCCTCTTTGTGGGTCCTGTGGGTCTGAATGTTTGAATGAGGCCTGTGGCCCTGCAGGCAGACATGATTCCTTCTTGGCTGTGATGTGAACTTCAACTCCCATGTATGGCTGCCATGGCCCTGAGTGGGTGCCATTGCCCTGAGTCTGTGAATGAGGCCTGTGGCACTGCAGGCAGACATGAATCCTTTTAGGATGTGATGAGAACTTCAACTCCTATAGCATTCCCAACTGACGCCACCCCAACCTCCTATTCCTCATCCTCCTCCAAGTTGCCAATTGATATTGGTTAATTTTTATTTATTTTATTTTATATTAATTCATTTCCCGATCCACATTTGTTTGCAGGGGATTTACCTACATTTTGATGCCTTTTGCAGCCCTCTAGCCCTTTCCTGGCCTATTTTACAGCCTTTCTAGTGCCCAAAAGTTCGGGTTCCCATCGGCCGAACTTTTCGAACCCGAACAGCCAGGTGTTCACTCAACTCTACTAGCAAAATGTCACGCACCAATGTAACAGATGATTTTTAGCAATTTACCTCTCTGTCACTTATGCAGAGCAGTGTTTTGAATACGGCAAAACTGGCAAAATGTCACCCACCAATGTAACCAATGATTTTCTAAAAATTTACCTCCCTGTCACTTATGCAGAGCAGGGTTTTGTATATGGCAAAACTGGCAAAATGTCACCCACCAATGTAACAGATGATTTTTAGAGATTTACCTCCCTGTAACTTTTGCAGAGCAGGGGTTTGTATATGGCAAAAATTGGCAAAATGTCACCCAAGAATGTAACAGACAATTTGTTTTTAATTTACCTCCCTGTCACCTATGCAGAGAAGGGGTTTGAAGCACAACAGTACAGGTTTATTAACCCAACTACAGAAATGCAGTATGTGACCCCAAAAATAGTGATGAGCGTGAGGTGCCATATTCGATTTCGCGATATTTTGCGAATATTCGATTGAATATTCGTCATATGTTCGTCAACATCGAATATTCGTCATTATTCTATATATTGCGAATGTTACATGAATTTATATTCGCATTGTGAATTAAACTTAGAGCTGAGTTCCTAATGGTTGTAACTTGTATTGCTAGAATTGATGAAGATAACACATATCCCGAATATAGCGCTATATTCTCAATCTTCGTTATATTCTAGCAATACAACCATTAGGAACTCAGCTCTAAGTTTAAATCACAAAGCGAACATATACTCGCATTGCGCATTCAACTGCTACTTTCACACTGGCGTTAGATGCTGATCCGTCTGCTATTTGCACAGACAGATCCGCACCTATAATGCAAACGTTTGTATCCGTTCAGAACGGATCTGTTTGCATTAGCTTTAAAAAAAATTGTCAAAGTCAAAACGGATCCGTTTTGAATTATATTGAAAGTCAATGGGGGACGGATCCGCTTTCAAATGCACTATATTGTGTCATTGAAAACGGATCCGTCCCCATTGGCTTACATTGTAAGTCAAAACGGATCCGTTCAGCTCCGCTTCGTCAGACGGACACCAAAACGCTGCAAGGTGCGTTTTGGTGTCCGCCTCCAGAACGGAATGGAGGCGGAACGGAGCCGAACTGATGCATTCTGAACGGATCCTCATCCATTCAGAATGCATTGGGGCTGAACTGATCAGTTTTGGACCGTTTGTGAGATCCCTGAAATGGATCTTACAAACGGAATCCAAAACGCCAGTGTGAAAGTAGCCTTAGAGCTGAGTTCCTAATGGTTGTATTGCCAGAATATAACGAAGATGACGAATAACACAAATTCACGAATATAGCACTATATTCTCTATCTTCGTTATATTCTAGCAATACAACCATTAGGAACTCAGCTCTAAGTTTAATTTGCGAAGCGAACATATACTCGCATTGCGCATTCAACTTAGAGCTAATTTCCTAATGGTTGTTGCTAGAATATAACGAATATTGAGAATATAGTGCTATATTCGTGAACTCGTGATATTCGTCATCTTCGTTATATTCTAGCAATACAACCATTAGGAACCCAGCTCTAAGTTTAATTCGCGAAGCGAACATATACTCGCATTGCGCATTCAACTTAGAGCTAATTTCCTAATGGTTGTTGCTAGAATATAACGAATATTGAGAATATAGTGCTATATTCGTGAACTCGTGATATTCGTCATCTTCGTTATATTCTAGCAATACAACCATTAGGAACCCAGCTCTAAGTTTAATTTGCAATGCGAGAAATTCATGTTATATTAACCGCATTGCTATTACAACTTAGTCAAATTAGTGAGATAGTGATTCTCACATCCGACAATACATTTTAGCATGGAGGCGTTCCCATGCACACAGGAAGTCGGCAGAAGCGGCAACGGGCATTGACTGGAGCGGACAGAGAGACAAGAATCCTCTGGACAAGTAATGACAGCTTTTGGGAAGTGGGAAGACAACCAGAGAGCAACAAGGATTTAAAACTTTAAAAATAAAAAAACGAATATTCGAATTAGCGACTATATAGCGCTATATTCGCAATATTCACGAATTAGCGAAGTGCCGATATTCACAAAAAAAGTCTCTATTCGAATATTCTCGCTCAACACTACCCAAAAATTTTAAAAGATTTTTTTCTGCGTTGTATGCAAACGTGCTTTGTGGCACAACAGTACAGATTTATTAACCCAACTACAGGAATGCAGTATATGAACCCAAAAATTATAAAACAGGATTTTCAGCGTTGTAGTCAAACGTGCTCTGTGGCACAACAGTATGGGTTTATTAACCCAACTACAGAAATGCAGTATGTGACCCAAACAGTTATAAAACAGGTTTTTCAGCGTTGTATGCAAACGTTCTCTGTGTCACAACAGTACAGGAATATTAACTCAACTACAGAAATGCAGTTTTTCACCGCAAAATTTAAAAACTGTTTTTCAGAGTTGTATGCAAACTTGCTCTCTGGTACGACAGTACAGGTTTATTACAGCAAATACAGAAATGCACTATGTCACCGCAAAATTTTAAAATAGGTTTTTCAGCGGTATATGCAAACGTGCTCTGTGGCACAACAGTACAGGTTTATTAACCAAACTACAGAAATGCAGTATGTGACCCCAAAAATTATAAAACAGGTTTTTCAGTGTTGTATGCAAACGTGCTCTGTGGCTCAACAGTACGGGTTTATTAACCTAGCTACAGAAATGCCGTTTTTCACCGTAAAATTTTAAAACAGTTTTTTATGCGTTGTATGCAAACATACTCTGTTGCACAACAGTACAGGTTTATTAACCCAGCTACAGAAAAGCAATTTTTCACAATAACATTTTAAAACAGTTTTTTTCTGCGTTGTATGCAAACGTGCTCTGTGGCACAACAGTACAGGTTTATTAACCCAACTACAGAAATGCAGTATGTGACCCCAAAAGTTATAAAACAGGTTTTTCAGCATTGTATTCAAACGTGCTCTGTGGAACAACAGTACAGGTTTATTAACCCAACTACAGAAATGCAGTTTTTCACTGCAAAATTTTAAAATAGTTTTTTCAGCGTTGTATGCAAACGTGATCTGTGGTACGACAGTAGGGGTTTATTCCACCAACTACAGAAATGCACTCCAAATGTCACCCCAAAATTATAAAATAGGTAATGTAGGGGGACTTTACCTGCCAGAAAAAAGGAAGTTTTCCTCCACAGAGCCACCAAAAATAATTAGACTGATGTCCCTTGCTGGCTGTCACACATGCAGGTTCCACAAGGACACTGCAGTTGCTAACTAGCGACCCCCACCTCAGTAACAGATGGATTAAAAATTATTTTGCAGAATCACTGGGCTCAGGGCTGGGTACAAATATGTAGCATAGCACCCTCAATATTTGCTGTAGTTTGAAGAGTTAACACCACCAACTTCAACAGATTTCTTCCCTAATCTCTCCCTCACAGAAGCGGCAGCATCCTATCCCTGCGCTGAGAAGAGCAGAGTGACGTGTGGCACTACTTTACTCCAGCTTAAATAGAGGCTGGGTCACATGCTGCACTTAGCCAATCACAGCCATGCCAATAGTGGCATGGCTGTGATGGCTTCTTAGGGCAAAGCAGTGAAACACTTGTTGATTGGCTGCCCTGCAGCATTTCAAAAAGCGGGAAGAAATTGCCGAACAACGAACCTGAACTTTTACGGAAATGTTCTGGTTCGGGTGCAAAAACTTTACAGTTTGGTTTTGCTCAACCCTAATCTCTACTATCTTGTAGGAAACCAGGCAGTCCCCATACCAATAGTTGAAGCAGGGAATCTACCCAACCCTCCAATCTTTCACACACTGCCCCTGTACCAGAGACTATTGGTCTCATTTGAGAATTTTTTATACATTTATGAACCTTGGGCAGTGCGTGAAGTATCGGGATGGTGGGGCATTCCACACAACTGAATGCTGCCTGTTTATCACGGATTACCCTTAAGGCTACCCCCTCCAACACAAAGTAATGAACCTTCTGCTGAATCTCGGTTGTTGGATTATAATCAATTTTGCGATATGTAAGAGTGTCATTTAACATTAAATTAACACTGGATTTGTAATGTTCCGAGTACATCACCACCACTGTACCTCCCATTTTAATAGTAATACCAGATAGTTCTTTGAGTTGCTAGAGTGCAACTCGTTGTTTGTACTTTAAATTGGGGACAGAGGGGTTTGATTGTACCTCATTTGCCAAAACCTTCACATTTCGGATTACCAGATCCTGAAATTTCTCCATAGAGTTCGTTCTGAACTCTATGGGATAAAAAGATGGATTTGATAACCTAAAGGTTAGCGATTGATTGACAGCCCGGGATTGGCTGTAGGACTGTAAACTCTGTAACTGTAATATTGCTTTTTGTTCAGAAAAAGTTAAATCCACAAACTCACTATTACGTATGACATGATAACTGATACCCATATCCTCGACATTAGAAAATTTCTTTTTTTACAGAACAATCACTATTGAATTTGTTTTTAGACTTAGCAGTATTAAACAGATTGATGTTAGTGGAAGGCAGAAACGAAAATCCCAGTGAGAGAACATTCAACTGATCCTTAGTTAAAGAAATTTCTGATAAATTCAAAACGTCCAACCCCATGGTTTAAATTAATTAGAGTTGAGAGAACACCTGGAAGTTCGGGTTCCCCTGGTTCGGACGAATTTCATCTCAAAGTTCAAGTTCGGGACCCGAACTTTGTCTGAACTTGACCCCGAACCCCCTTGAAGTCAATGGGGACCCGAAATTTGGGGCAATAAAATAGCTCTAAAAAAGTGTGCAACGCCATCTGTGGCAAGGTCCACATAACCACCAATATGTGGACTGGTAATCATGGGCAGGGAAGTTATATCTTCCTAACAGCACACTGGGTAAATGTAGTGGCGTCTGGGCCCGAGGCGGATAGCAGTTTGGCGCATGTCCTTCCGCCGCCGAGGATTGCAGGGCTTTTCTCTCTGCCTTCTGTGGCCTCCTCCTCCACTTCCTCCTCCTCTACCAGCTCCTCATCTGCTCAGCGTAACACCTTCACCACCAACATCAGCACAGCCAGGGGGAAACGACAGTAGGCTGTTCTGAAACTGTTTGGGGGACAAATCCCACACCGCGTAGGAGCTGTGGACGGGCATGGAACAACAGACCGATGAGTGGTTGGTGTCCCTGAGCCTCAAGCCTGGCCTCGTGGTGTGTGATAATGGGTAAAATCTTGTAGCAGCTCTGGGCCTAGACGGTTTGACACACATCCCTTGCCTGGCGCATGTGCTGAATTTGGTGGTGCAAAAATTCCTGAGCACCTGACAGTGAAAATTAATTCAGTTAATCCAGCTCTTCAATTCTAGTGGGAATTCACTTTTATTGTTGCTCATGGAGCCCTGCGGCCTGAGCTGCTGTCAGTTAGATTGTTGGGTTACATTTCCACGGTTATCAGGACTTTTTATTATAAATCGTAACAAAAACAATACAAGGAACATTTTAAAAAGAGAAAATAAACCCGACCAGACTCCTACCCTACACCCCCCCCCCCCTTTCACTCAAACCACTCATTAATGCCATTCCCAAACTATTTACAAATTTACTTATAAACATATTTAAATAACTATAGTCAAAAAAACGAAATAAACAAACAAAACTATATACATGCCCTACCCTTAACTTATAAGGCCAGTCATATACAAGTGACTCGGAGGGTGGGTTACTGCACCAACATAGGCCAGGTACACAAT
The DNA here is from genome assembly GCA_033119425.1 of Bufotes viridis. Taxonomy (NCBI): domain Eukaryota; kingdom Metazoa; phylum Chordata; class Amphibia; order Anura; family Bufonidae; genus Bufotes; species Bufotes viridis. Next base: position 42,676,136 of record CM065591.1, on the reverse strand, counting down.
TGTCCAGCAAGGGCACAGTTCTGGAAGAGGAGGAGAAGAAACACCACGTTCCCAGCAGGGTGGCACCCAAAGCGGCTCACGGCCATCACTTGAGGGTGGCTAGGGGATACGGAGGACACAGATGATACGCCTCCCACAGAGGACCCTCTAGGCAGACTGGCAAACATGAGCGACTACATGCTGCAGTGCCTGCACAATGACTGCCGAGTTGCCCACATTCTAACTTGTGCAGATTACTGAGTCGCCAACGTACTGTCCTTAATTCCGTCACTGAAGCGTGATCAGAAGAAGCCAATGCTGGTAGACGCGCTGCTGATGGCATTCACATCTGACACTGGGGGCTCAGTGGAAGCACATGGCTAAAGCAGAGGAGGAGGAAGAAGTCACCAATGCAGCTGGGTCACCGCCCGCACCTCAGAAGGCAGGGTTAGCATGGCCGAAACGTGGAAAAGCTTTGTCACCACGCCACAACAACCAACACCACCAGCAGATATGGGACATCTTAGCAAGAGGCAGCATTTCAGCAAAATGGTGGAATAGAATCTGTGCACACGCCCACACTAGCTGACTAATGGGTCTGCCAAGGGTCGTAGCTACAGGGGAAGCAGGGAAAGTGGCTGCTTTGGGGCCCTGATCAAGATCAGGCCCATCCAGGAGGAGGAGGACTAAAAGACTTTGTAAGTGCCCCCTCAACAGTATTATACAATGAAGTTATATACAGCGGCAGGATAGACAGTGTAGAAAACAGATGGAACAGCTGCCGGGCCTAATCTAAAAGAGGGATCTTTAGTAGCCACAGGAATGGGGGCGGGATGAAAGGAAGGGGTTGTTAAAAGTTTACTGGGGGAGGGCGGGCCCATTCAAAACTTTGCTGTTGGGCCCAGTCATTTCTAGCGACGCCACTGGGTCTGCCGCATTCAACTTCTGGGTCTTGAAATTGAGGACATGGCCTCAGCTTGACCTTTACGCCTTGAAGGTGCTGGCCAACGTGGACGATCTCACGAGTTGCGTTCATTAAAAAGAACCAGGCATGGGTCCCACATGACTTGTTCGTACCTTATGCAGAATAGACATGTATACCGGCCTCACCAAACCATTGTTATACTACAGCACACTTACTCTTTGTTTTCTTTTTTATATTTCCCAATGTTTTAGGGTCTACCCCAATTTAAAAAATAAAAATAAAAAATGAGAACAAAACACATTTTTGTTAGCGACTACATTTGCTTCACAGACAAAAAAGGCTTTATGTCAGGGAACAATGTATCTGCCAATTGTAATCAATTAAGTTCCCTGTCTGTTATGCAGTGCAGGGGTACTTTGACAGAAAGAAGGGGTACAGATCCCCAACCATCTCAACGCCACCTAATTTACAGAATATATTTCCCAGTTAGGTATGCAGTGCAGGGGTAAGAATGGGTACAGATCACCTAACAATCTGAAGGCCAGCTAATTTACTGAATATATTTCCAAGTCAGGTATGCAGTGCAGGGGTACTTTATGGCCCAAGAATGTAACAGACGATTTTTAGAACTTTACCTCCCTGTCACCTAGGCAGAGCAGGGATTTGTATTCGGCAAAACTGGCAAGATGTCATCCACCAATATAACAGACGATTAGTAGAAATTTACCTCCCGGTCACCTATGCAGAGCAAGGGTTTGTAGATGGCAAAAATGGTAACATGTCACCCACCAATGGAACAGACGATTTTTACAAATTTACCTCCCTGTCACCTATGCAGAGCAGGGGTTTGTATATGGCAAAACTGGGTTAATGTCACCCAATAATGTAACAGACGATTTTTACAAATTTACCTCCCTGTCATCTATGCAGAGCAGCGGTTTATATATGGCAAAAATGGTAAAATGTCACCCACCGATGTCAGCAATGCACAGCAGTGGTTTTTTACTGGCAAAACTGGGTTAATGTCACTCACCAATGGAACAGATGATTTTTAAAAATGTAGGCCCCTGGCATCCAGGCAGAGCAGGGGTTTATTCAGGGCAAAACTGGGTTAATGTCACCCAATAATGTAACAGACGATTTTTACAAATTTAACTCCCTGTCAACTATGTAGAGCAGCGGTTTGTATATGGCAAAAATAATAAAATGAAACCCACCATTGTCAGCAATGCACAGCAGTGGATTTTCACAGACAAAACTGGGTTAATGTCACTCACCAATGGAACAGACGATTTTTAAAAATGTAGGCCCCTGGCACCCAGGCAGAGCAGGGGTTTATGCACGGCAAAAATGATAATATTGCACCCAGCAATTTAAAAGCCAATTTTCCGCATTTTCGCTCCGTGTCACCTATGCAGAGCAGGGGTTTGTACCCGGCAAAATTGATAATATTGCACCCAACATTTTAAAAGAAGATTTTTCAAATTTTCGGTCCCTGTCACTTATGAAGAGCAGGGGTTTGTACCCGGCCAAAGTGTTAATATTGCACCTAACAATTTAAAAGAAGATTTTTAAAATTTTCGGTCCCTTTCACCTATGCAGTGCAGGGTTGCTGGACAGCAAAAATATAGGAATATGTTATCCCTTGAACTCACAGACGGATTAATTATATTATGGTCCCCGGCACATATGCAGCGCAGGCCGCAAAGGTAATTCCTGGCCTAAAAAAATATGATTTTTTCACCACCCATGAAAAACATGGATTTAAGTGGTATATTTTGGGGTGTAGGACCTCATCATTCTCAACATAATCTACCATCAAGTTTTCACCCCTCTTTGTCGGTCTGCACACTGCAGAAAGCCTTTTGCACCTGTGTTTCGTCCTCATCAGAGATGTGCTGCGGTGTTCTCCCCATGTCCTCATCCTCAAACCTAAGTGGTTGGGCATCCGTGCACTCAATCTCTTCCACTTCTGGGGCAAGGCTATGGATATTGCCCTGGGAAACCCTGCCAGCAGATTCGTCAAAAAGCATAAGAGACTGATGCATGACTTTGGGCACAGATTGCTTGGCTGATTTGCAAGGAGGTGAGGTGCAAGATAGATGACCATGGACTGCAGGTGCCAACTCTGTGCTTTCAGCAGGTGACGGGGTGGGAGACAATGTGAAGGAACAGGAGGCACTGTCAGCCACCCAATCTACTATCGCCTGTACTTGTTCCTGCCTCACCATCCGTAGAGCGACATTCAGGCCTATCAAATTTATCTCAGGTGTCAATTTAACTGTCAATAGTCAACAATATTATATCACGTCCAATTAGGATTCCCCCTATATGGACTGTAAGCCTGCGGCAGCCTCCCACCTCCCCAAGTAATCAAGTCCACACTGATTTTTGTTCTACCTATAGAACAGTTATTTTACCCATCGTCCTTCCTTTGGCGCCCTGCCTGGTTATCCCAGACCCCTTTTTTTTCACAAAGAGTCTGCGACTAACTTCCTCTCCTTTTTACTTCCTCTTGTCCTTACCTCTAGACTCTGTCATTGGGCCACTCTGTGGTCTCCTCATGCTGCTTCCACCTCACCTCTTTGTCATAGGGCCATTCAGTGATATTAACACAATCTTACTGCTGACACCAACTCCACTCTGTTGGGGGGGGGGGGCTCTACTTGTATAATCATTTAATAGAACAAGTTCTGTAAAAATCTATGTGGAATTAGTGTAAATGGTGTGCGCTCTTTCACACTATAGTAGGATATTGGGCCTCTGCACGGTTCTATATTCTTGGCGCTAACATTGACCTGTAAGGAGTTCACACGAGTTCTTTGGTCAGTTTTGGCCCCGTAACTGCCCAAATAAGTCAAGTGTGCAGTGATTCTAAGAGTGACGCCTGTCACCTACATGTCATACCGACTCACAGTATTGTTTCACTACAACAGCAGACTCCCTATGCGTATTACTGCACGGCACATTTTTAACGCAATTCACCACAAATAAATTCACATCAAAACACATTTTTGGGAAAATTTGGCGAACCGGCCGAATCGAATTGTTGAGAACTTTGCTTATCTCTAATCACCATCTTCACCATATTAATTTGCCCTGCTACCTATGGTAGAAGTTTGTTCTATGTTGCTACTTTACGTTTAAGTAATAGGTTAATATTCTACTTCATGTCATCATATATATTAGAGAATATTGCAATATATAATATATAAAGGATGTTACTATTTGTAGTCCAATAATGGCCAAATTGATGTTATCTAGATTTTTCACTAAGGACACAATGTTAGTTTCTAACAGAAATACATCTATATGAAGCATATTTCTGGCGTAGATTGCCTTTGTACCGCAATCTGCGACTTTTCCCCACTCACACCAAGTCTAAAAAAGTGGGTGTGGCGTGAGTGGGGAAAGGGGAAGTGCTGGCAGGCCCATCTCATCCATCATTTTATATGCTGGCCTAGATTTAGAAGCGGCAGTGGATCTGCCAAAGTTATGCAAACACTGATCTTAATAAGTGACCCCCGATGAGTTGTCCAAGTTTGTCGTTAGCAGAACCAATAAAGCTGTATGGGTCATACCATAACAATAACTCCAGACAAGGGTTATATATAATAGTATCACAATATTTTATTATACAAAATGACATGGAGTACATGATTGACATTGCACAGGACTCACATGATTAAAAGCATTTAAAATTAATACTGAACTGGTGATATAGGGTAGGCGCACAAATTCATATTAATAAATAAAGTGCAAAATGCAAAAAGATGACAGTAATATTCTGTAATATAGGGGTTAGCAAGTCTAATATCCAAATTTTTTAAAGACTATTGAGTAGAAAACCATGTGCGTGTATAGCACGGTATCTATTGTTTCTAAGTCACAAAAATAAATTATAATATTAGATAATCAAAAAACGCATACTAACCACACCAAAGAAGGCACCAACCGTTAGTCCCGATAAGGTATCAAAATGGTTGGTGATTAACATATTTAAGTCTAGCAATTTAGGCCAGTCACAGCAAATTGTGCTGGTTACCTTTGTTGGGGTCTTGGGGATGCTCTTTCTCATAAGGGAGACCACCTTGTATGCAAGAGGAATATTTTAACCCATCCTACTCTGCATTACTGGGAATAAATATGTCCCAATTAACTTATCTTACTTATGCTGATTAGTGTTGAGCGAAGCAAAACATTTGCAACTAATCCAAATTTCCACAAATCAGTTTATCCTAAAATAACAACTGCACATATTGAAAACTAAAAGTAAGAAGCCCAGGAATGCGAGATCACCCATAATGCTGTACGCCAGACAATTCTCAGATAACCATCCCCATACAAGCCTAAACAGCCCTATACAAGCCTCATCCCTGGTGCTCTCCATTGTCCTGTAGGCTGAACATAGGGAGAGATTTGGCAAGTGCTCATTCGTTAAGGACAGTGTAGCTGAAAATGATTAATAGAAGAATATTGGAGAGGGAGATTGCCAGGAGACTTATTTTCACGTGGTGAGCGGGGTGACGTCATCACAGGTCCTGCTGAATGAAGATATAAAATCCTTCTATCTTCATTTAGTAGGACCTGCGATAACATCACCACGCTCACCACAGGGTGAGCACGATGACGTCATTGCAGGTAATTTTGCAGGTCCTGAAGAAAGAAGAGGATACCGGCTGCAGGATCAAGTGGATGAGGTGAGTTATTTTTTATTATTTTTACCCCCTGAATGGCCATTTTATTTAGCATTCTATCTTAAGAATGCTATTATTTTCTGTTATAACCATGTTATAATGGAAAATAAATAAAGTGAAGTTTGGGTCCCCATTGACTTTAATGGGGTCCGGTTTCGGGTTCGGTACTCGGGTCAAGTTCGGGGTCCAGTACTCGAACTTTGACCTGAAGTAAAAAGTTCGGCATAACCCGGCGAACCCGAATTTCACCGGGTTCGCTCATTCCTAGTGTTGGCAGGAATGGTTGTAAGACTAATCTCCAGGATGTAGCAAAATAAGGGATGAGACATATTCAGAAGATAGCTTAGAGTCAGGACTAGGAGTAGGACTACAAGTAACAATTGTAGTATTCAGAATGCAAGCCAGGAGCATAGTTAGGAAAAATGCTAAGGTCAAGATCAAGATCAATAGCCAAAAAGCAATAGTGATACAAAGTGGTGAGTAACAACAAGTCTATAATAAGAAAACTGTCCATCAATTAAAAAATATTAAGCTAATGGTAAATGTTTTGGTAAAGCTCTACCAGCCAATATTCTACTAAGTAAACGTACAAGCTAATAGGTGCAAAATGATAATGTTTTTCTACTACTATTCTCACTAGCATTGACCAAATCAAAGTCAAACATCCAAATTTCAGAAAGAATTTCCTTTTGCTTTGTGGTAACGAAATAATTTCCCCTGAAATGGCAGTAAAAAAAAAAAAAAACATACTCACTCATCCATTTGCGCGCTAAGAGGCCGTCACAGCCATCTTGAAAATACCAAGCAAAATCTCTCACTTGGTAACGTATGACATCACCACTCCACCCAGATTTTGCCCAGTGTCTTCAATCAAGATGGCCGCAAATGCCATGATCAGCAATTAAAGCAGCGTCTGAGGGGATCAATGACAGAGATCACCAATCCCTGTTATTGCGCCTTTTTCACAAAGAGAATTTCAACTTCTCAACTTTTTTATAGATAGTAATACCTCCTAAAATAGTTATTACTTTACACTCCCCATATGTATACTTCATGTTTGGATCATTTTGTGAATGCCATTTTATTTTTTGGGGACGTTAGAAGGCTTAGAAGTTTAGAAGCAAATCTTGAAATTTTTCAGAAAATTTCCCCAAAAACTTTTTAAGGACCAGTTCAGGTCTGAAGTTACTTTGTGAGGCCTACATAATAGAAAACACCCACAAATTGCCCCTTTTTAGAAACTACACCCCTCAAGATATTTAAAACTGATTTTTTAAACTTTGTTAACGCTTTAGGTGTTACACAAGAATTAATGGAAAATGGGGATGAAATTTGAGAATTTCACTTTTTTGGCAGATTTTTCATTTTAATAATTTTTTTCCAGTAACAAAGCAAGGGTTAACAGCCAATCAAAACTCAATATTTATTGTACTGTTTCTTTAGTTTACAAAAACACCCCATATGTGGTTGTAAACTGCTGGACGGACACACAGCAGGGCGCAGAAGGAAAGGAACACCATATGGTTTTTGGAAGGCAGATTTTGATGGACTGGTTTTTTGACACCATGTCCTATTTGAATCCCCCCTGATGTAGCCCTATAGTAGAAACTCCAAAAAAGTCACCCATGTGCTATTTTTATAGAGTAGGTTTTTTACGGAAGCGACAATACTTTTTTGTTTGTTTCAGTTTTACATAATAAAGCATTTTTGTCCATATTCTGAAAGCCATAGTTGTTTTTTTATTTTTTTGGAGACTGTCTTATGTAGGGGCTATTTTTTTTCGGTATCAGATGACGGTTTGATTAGTACAATTTTAGGATGCATAGGACTTTTTGATCCCTTGGTATAAAACATTTTGTGATGTAAGGTGAAAAAAAATGGCTTTTTTTTTTTACACATTTTTTTTTTTTTTACGGTGTTCATCTGAGGTGATATTTTTATAAAGCAAGTTCTTACAGACGCAACAATACCTAATATGTATTCTTTTATATTTACTTACGTTTTACACAATAAATAATGTTTTAGTGTCTCCATATTCTGAGAGCCATAGTTTTTTTTTATTTTTTGGGCGATTGTCTTAGCTAGGGGCTCATTTTTGGCCGTTAGATTGATGAAGGTTAGATTGGAACTATTTTTGGGGGAATACGCCTTTTTGATCACTTGGTGTTGCACTTTTAGTGATTGTTTTTAGCACAGTTTTTATTTTTATTTTTTGACAGTGTTCACCTGAAGGGTTAGGTCATGTGATATTTTTATAGAGCAGTTCACTATGGACATGGCACTACCTAATATGTATACTTTATTATTTATTTAAGTTTTACAGAATGATTTCATTTTTTAAACAAAAAAAAATCATATTTTAGTGTCTTCCTATTCTGAGAGCCATAGTTTTTTTTATTTTTGGGCGGTTGTATTAGGTAGGGTCTCATATAAGGTGATATAAGGTGACAAAAAATGGCTTTTTTTACACCATTTTTTATCTTTTACCTAAGGGATTAGGTCATGTGGTGTCTTTATAGAGCAGGTTATTACAGATGCGACAAAACCAAATATGTTTAACCATGTTTTAGTGTCTCAATAGTCTTAGAGCCATAGTTTTTTTTTATTTTTTGGGAGATTGTCTTAGGTAGGGGCTTATTTTTTTGCGGAATGAGGTGACGGTTAGAATGGTATGGTTTTGGGTGGGATACGCCTTTTTTATCGCTTGGTGTGGCACTTTAAATGATGTAAGGTGACAAAAAATGTTTTTTTTAGCACGGTTTTTATTTTATTTTTTTGACGGTGTTAACCTGAGGGGTTAGATCATGTGATATTTTTATAGAGCCAGTCAATACGGACACGGCAATACCTAATATGTCTGCTTTTCTTTTTTTCCCTATTTAAAAAAAAATAAAAATCTTTATTTTGGGAAAATTATGCTTTTCTTAATTGCAACTTTTAATTTTTTTCTGCAAAACTTAACTTTTTTAACATTTTCACCAATGCCGGTGCATACCGCAGGGGTCCAGCTATCCTGCACCCGCCCGATCACAGCACCTTACATGTACGGCGCTGGTCCTTAAGTCATGGACATCTGCGCCTTACATGTACGGAGCAGGTCCTTTACAAGTTAATATGTTTGTGTTGATATTTTATATCAGTAAGATATTTGGTATAGTCAGGACTGGGTGAAAATAAGATCACACCAAATTACTAAAAAGTTTTGCATTTTAAGTTGCCAAATGTAGCCTTAAAGGGAACCTGTCACCTCCAAAACACATATTAAACGGCCATCATTACCTTACAGTGATTTCCTAATGTGTTCCTAATCGTGTTTTTCTTTCCTCCATCGGTGGTTCCTCCATCAGTGATTTACATCCTGCTGTGAGGCCGGGATCGCGCAAGTCTCACGCATGCGCAGTGCACTCCTTTTCACAGCGCAATCCCGTCTCTGTCTCTCATACTCACTGGCCGTTTTCCTCTCTGTGCGCATGCGCCAGGATTTTTAAACGTGCGCGCCCAGCAATTCTTCTCCTTAGCGTGAGCACAGAGAGGAAAGCGGCCGGTGAGTGCGGTAGCCAGGATGTCAATCACAGTGAATGGAGGACCGGTAAGGGGCGTGCTTAGCTAGACCTGAAGCAAGTAGGCCGCTGCCTCCTTGACTTCAAGCTGACTCTGACGGTAGGGAAAATCAAGATTAAAACTGCGTTTTTTAAACTTTACAGCCACCGATGGAGGAAAGAAAAAGACGATTAGAAACACACTGGGGGCCACTGTAAGGTAATGATGGCCGTTTAATATGTGTTTTGGAGGTGACAGGTTCCCTTTAATGGCTGCCCCCAACTTGACCCTTTTTTCCTTTTGCAGAACTATATATTTTTTCTCCTTCTGCATATTTTAATAGACACATAAAATAAATGATAATAAGGCATGAAAGGTCATATAATAGAAAAATGCCAAAAGAATACTGTGAGAAAATGAAAAATTTATTATAAATCTATAAAGCGAGAAGCTTACGAAAATTGCCAACAAAGAAGCCCAATGAGAATTTAATAACCTGTCCTTGCAGAGAAAAATATAAACATATTGTCAATAAGATATAAGAGAAGAACTTCTATTTATAAAGCATTGCTGAATTTCAGGATCAATGGAAAAATGAAATAAAATTCTGGCATTCTGGAAAAAAAAGATAAAGGAATAGAATGCAATCACTGTCAAAGCAACAGAAGAACACAGTCAGTACATTGTAGAAATACAATGCTTCATCATACCTACTAGCTTTGTCCTCTCCTTTTCTTTATATTTGAGATATAAATTGATCTGGATAAAGCCTAAAATTTGATTTTAAGGTGGTTTTAAGAAAATTTGTCAATATATTTGATAAAATGAATGTTGTGTTTTTCTCATTATAACTAGAGATAAGCGAATCGAAGCTGACAGAGTGGAATTCGTTTAGAATATCAAGAAAAATTTGATTTGCAACAAATGCGAATTTCCTCATGCTTCATAACAAATCGTCATTTTTTCTAACATGGTGGCTACAATGGCAGCTACACGTGTGAGGACATGGGGCAAGGAACTCTGGGAAGGCGAGATGACCGATAATTCCATGCATGCAGCCAATCAGCAGCCAGCCAGACCAGTGATGTCACAGCCCTAAAAATATGGCGGCCATCTTAGATTCAGACATTCACAATCGTACTTTGTTCAGGGACAGACGTGTATGCTAGGGAGAGTGACTTGTGCAGATGCGATGGAGAGGCAAAGAAAAATCCTCATTGTGAAACAAATGTGATTTATAAGTGCAGGGAAACATTACTTGGGTCTCATAATACAGCTCTGTCATTCCAGCAATTAGTTACTGGAATGCAAGTGTCTTTAGTGGCTTTTATCTATGGAAAATGATAAATATATAAACAAGTCACTTTTGTTGTTATTTACGCTAAAATCATTTGCATTTGTCATTTGTCATTTCTGGTGAAAGAGTATAGCGCAGTATTTTAGTAATACAAGAAACATTTAAACGCACTGCACTGTTGCAGTGATTTCTGTTGAAAGTGTATAGGGGCCTATTTCAGTCAAAAAAGCAAAATATATACGCATTTCACTGTTGCAGTTATTTCTGTTGAAAGCATATAGGCTCCTATTTCAGTACTAAAAGAAAAATATATACGCACTTAACTCCTTAATTGTTTTCTGGTAAAAGCGTATAGTGGCCTTTTTCCTTCCAACAAGAAATACATATCCTCGGGTAACTTCTGCAGTTATTTCTGGTGAGAGGGGATAGGGGCATATTACATAAAAAAAGAAAAATATATACGCATTTCACTGTTGCAGTTATTTCTGTTGAAAGCGTATAGGGTGCTATTTCAGTAAAAAAAATAATATATATATATGGATTTCACTGTTGCAGTTATTTCTGTTGAAAGCGTATAGGATCGTATTTCAGTACTACAGTACTACAAGAAAAATATATACGCACTCCACACTTTAATTGTGTTCTTAAAGTTTATAGTGGCCTTTATCCATCCAACAAGAAATATATATTCTCGGGTCACTTCTGCAGTTATTTCTGGTGAAAGGGTATAGAGCCGTATTACAGTAAAACAAGAAAAATATATACACATTTCACTGTTGCAGTTATTTCTGTTGAAAGCATATAGGGGCCTATTTCAGTCAAAAAAGAAAAATACATACGCATTTTACTGTTGCAGTGATTTCTGTTGAAACCATATAGGGACGTATTTCATTCATAAAAGAAAAATGTATGCACACTTTACTCTTTAATTGTTTTCTGGTTAAAGCGTATAGTTGCCTTTTTCCGTCCAACTAAAAATATATATTCTCGTTTCACTTGTGCAGTTATTTCTGGTGAAAGGGTATAGGGGCTAGTGATGAGCCGCAGGGGCAATATTCGAATTTGCGACATTTTGAGAAAATTTGTTAGAATATTTATCATATATTCGCGAATATTCATAATAGAAATGATTCTATTAATTGGGAAAAATTGGCAATGTAATATTCACATAATGTGAATATTCTAAAACACGAATATATAGCACTAAAGGATATAGTGCTATATTTTCGTTTTTTAGAACATTCGTCATTTTTTCCAATTTAATCTGAACAGTAATTGGCTCAAAAGCAACTTAAGCAGGGAGGAATCATGACTTCAGATGGAAAAAAAATGATGAATATTCTAAAAAACGAATACATAGCACTATATTGTGCTATATATTCTTTCTGTAGGATATTCGCATTACACGAATATTACATTGCCGATTTTTTGCATAGGAGAAAATAAATTAAATAATGAAGAATATTCTAATTCACTACAGACTACAATATTGCAGCCTTCTCACATTGGCCACAAGCAAGAAGCAGGTATAGGTATACTAGGTAATGGGTTCAGATGAAGAAAAAAAAAACAAAACAAAAAAAAAACGAATATTTTTTTTTACGAATATATATCACTATATTCAAAATATTCACGAATTCTCGAAGTGCCGATATTCGAGATACAAATTTGCAATTCGAATATTCACGCTCAACAATAATAGGGGCCTATTACTGTGAAAAAAGGAAAAAAATATATATACGCACTGCACTGTTGCTGTGATTTCTGTTGAAAGCGCATCGGGGAATATTTCAGTCAAAACAGAAAAATATATACGTACTGCACTGTTGCAGTTATGGCCTCATGCACACGACAGGATTTTTTTGCGGTCCGCAAAACAGAGTTCCATGATCCGTGTCCGTTTTTGCTTCCGTTGTGTTTCCATTTTTTTTTAGCATTTTTTTTTAATTCGAATCAATGTCATTTTAATATCCACACCCAGCAATATAGGTATATATGCTTGGCATCTGAGAGTTTGTTTGGTGGCCATTTTCTGTAGTCTCCAGAGGGTACAGAGGGTGTTTTGGCTTCTTGGTTTTGCTGTTGTTGTATTCTCCCTTTTTTCGTCTTGGGTCTCACCATGGCGGATGATTCTGAGGAAGAATTTGTACTGCACTGGCTTGTCTCTAGTCGCTGGGGCCAGCGTTTCCTTTCGGATGAGGAACCGACTAGAAGGCGGCGTTTTTGGGTCCATCCTATTGTGTCTCAATGCTACCAGAAAGGACACTTTCATAGCCTTTACAAAGATCTTCGTCTGCATCCTGAGAAATTCTTTGCGTTCTGTCGGATGTCAGCGGGTACCTTTGATTGCTTGCTCTACGTACTGTCCTTACCTTCATGGACACCAATATGAGGCGCAGCATTACTCCAGAGGAAAGGCTCATCATCACGTTGAGGTAAGCAAGATTTTAATGATGGTGATCACATTTTAATGTGCAGGACTTTGTTGCTTAGTAATTTTGTTCCAAAATGTATGTTATAAGATATGTGGGTGTGTTATTGGAAGGTACCTTTTTTTTGGCTTTAATATCTTAGTACCATTTTAAAATCAGTTGGTTACTTGGTATCCAGGGCATATAACATGTGAAGGTTTTTAGCTGTTTTTGTGTCTTTGAATCCGCTTTCCCTGCAAATTTTGCCTAATGTCAGCATCATGCTGAGTGTACCCCAACAGCCTCCCTTTAATATACATAGTGCATGTAAATGGTGTCCACACAGGAGGTGTATCAATTCTTATTGGAGTCGTGGCTACACCGCCATTGGTGGCAGTGGTTATAGTATCCACGCTAATGCAATCTTTGAATGGATATTCATTCACAATTGCCATAGACAGTTTGAACACGTGGCATATCAAGCATTAGAGGAGTGTTAAGAAACCTCTGGCTCTCTGGCTGTTTTTACCCTATCCCATAGATAGTTTATGATGCTGGTACCCAAAAAAAGCACTTTCACTGCAGCTTGAGAGACGGAGGTTCCCGACCCTTGCATTATAGGAAATATAATTGTATGCTGTCCCCTTTCCTGGGCTACTTTATTGATATATTTTTTTTCATTTCCTCACAGATTCCTTGCTACAGGGAACTTGTTTGCATCACTGCATTTTGAGTTTCTTTTGGGAACCTCGACGATTTCTCGGATTGTGCGTCACACTTGCCAGGTCATTTGGGAACAACTCCGAGAGACGGTGATGCCACAGCCCAAGGTGGATGATTGGTTTCGGATCGTTAAGGGCTTTAATGTTTCCAAACTGCCTGGGGGCAATGGATGGCAAGCACATTCGTGTGAAGAAGCCTCCTCACTCAGGGTCCCGATTCTTCAATTATAAGCATTATTTTTTTATAGCGCTGATGGCTGTTGCTGACAGTAACTATAAGTTTATAATGGTTGATATCGGGGCCTATGTAAGCGCAGCAGATGCTCGCATCTTTAGTGCTTCTAGAATGAGTGAGCGGCTTCGTGCCACCCAGCTTGCCCTTCCCGAGTCCAGAAGACTGCCCAGATCAGCATGTCCGCCGGCTCCATTTGTCTTCGTGGTGGATGAAGGGTTTGCATTGACTCACCATGTTATGCGGCCCTTCCCAAAGCGTGATTTGAAAGTCAGGAGTAGTATTTTCAACTACCGATTGACTCGTGCCCGTCGGTATGTTGAGTGCGCTTTCGGAATACTCTCTAGCAAGTGGAGGGTGTTTCTGTCATCCATACAAATAGATCCGGAGAAAGCTACCCAACTCTACACAACTCTACACAACTTCACCCGGATTCATGAGGCTTCCTCTTCTGTTGACTTGGATGAATTTCCAACATCAACAGTTTTGGACTCGGATTGGACCCTGCATAGATGACCTGGTACTGCAGGTACTGCAGGTATTGCAGTTCGGGAACTATTTGCAGACTACTTTTTGAACCCAGAGGGGTCCTTGCCATGGCAGAGGGACGCTTTTTGTGGCAGTGTTTGATATCTTCTGCTCGCGTTCTCTTTTTTTTAAGGTAGATTATCTAACTTTATTGGCTTTAGTTGAGTGTAGGGACTCGTAAGAGAATGAGGACCCTTGACGTGGGCTTGTGGGCTGAGGTTTTTAGGACAGAATACCGTTCTAAGTAAATCCAAAGAGCATAAAGATTGATTCACCAACATTGTGTGGTGACTACAATCTCTGTTTTGTGAAGGGTATGGTCCCCAAAATCTTCTAATACCTCATGTTGACCGTTTTTCGCGGACAAGAATAAGACAGGTTATATTTTTTTGACGGACTGGAATCACGGACCACGGACGTGGAGGACAAATGGTGCAATTGCCGAGTTTTCCAGGGACCCATTGAAAACCAATGGGTCCGCAGAAAATCACGAAAAACGGCGCAACGGACACGGAATCAAACAACGGTCGTGTGCATGAGGCCTATTTCTGGCAAAAGCGTATAGGCTCGTATTTTTGTACAACAAGCAAACTATATTCTCTATGCATTTCCACTTGTCACCAGGGCCGCGGCAGGCCAGTCCGGCCCAGGCTGTAGCATCTGTTAGCTGTGTCGGCGGCCGGGCCGAGCGCCCCTGTTGCCATGGTGCCCTGTCCGGCCGCACAGCTCGCACACCCCAAAGACCGGCCCTGCCTCCACGTTGTCACTCCGTTGGTCCTACGACAATGTCCACCTCTGCCTCCTCATCCTCCAACATGTCCTCAGCCTCCACTGCAGGGACAAGTCACAGTGCCCCTCCAGCATACCACATGTGCAGGGCTCGGTGGTGTCACACTGTTCTGCACCTGGTTTGCCTTGGTGAACGGAGTCACACAGGGAAGGAACTGCTCCGTGTAATTCATCAAGAAATCAAATCCTGGCTTTCACCGCGACAATTGAAAATCGGAACCATGCTGACAGACAACAGGAAAAACATGGTGTCGGTGCTGTGTCAAGGAAGGCTGAGCCATGCGCCTTGCAGGGCAAACGTGTTCAATCTGGTTGTCAAGTGGTTCCTGAAGTCTTCCACCCATCTGCAATACATCCTTAAAATAGCCAGGAGGAGGACATTGGAACACAGGCAATGTGAAGCCAAATGGGTGGTTTTTCTACTCAGCTGAATAGACAGGAGGACCAGGAGCAGCCAGAGATGCTACAGGGCGATGAGTAAGACGAGACAGAGGACCCCGACACACCGTGGCAGTATGCAGTGGAGATGGAGGCAGGTAGTCCCTACGAGTCACTTGCACAAATGGCCCGATGCATGCTTACTTGCTTGCGTAGTGACAGCCGAATTGTCATCATTCTGCAGAGGGATGACTTCTGGCTCTCCACCTTGTTGGACCCTCACTACTGATCCAGAATGGGGGCCTTTTTTACACCCACCGAGAGGGGGGACAAACTGAATTACTATAGAGACATCCTATGTAGTCAGTAGGCCGCTGCCTATCTGCGCCATCGTCCATTCTCTCGCAGGTCTGACTGGGGGGGCCCTCCGCGCTCATGTTTCACTGCCATGGCTGCTGGGGAGAGGTGGGGTGGCAGAAGCAGTACCAGCTCCATCAGCAGCAGCCTGAGTCTACAGTCGCTGATGAGTAGCTTTCTTCACCCCCATTGTGAAGAAACTACTCACCAGAAGCAGCAGCAGGTAGACCTGGAGCAGGACCTAAACCAGCAGGTGAAGGCATACTTGGACTGCACCCTGCCACCCCACATTGAAGATCCGCTGGAATACTGGGTAGCCAAACTGGTTTTGAGTTTGTCCTGGAAAAGCTGTCCTGTCCGGCCAGTAGTGTGGCATCAGAGAGGGTGTTTAGTGCAGCTGGGGCCATAGTTACCCCAAGAAGAACTTGCCTGTCCACCCAAAATGCTCTGATGCCAAGTGCTCCTTACTTCGCCCATATTCGTCAGCAGGTACTGGTATTGCCACCGAACGCCTCACTCTGTTACCGGGTCACTTTGTGGTCTCCTAATGCAGCTGCTGTTGCCAGCTCCAACCTATGTCACTTTGCCACTCTGTCTGTGGTATCCTACTGATGCTGCTGCTGCCGCCATCTTCACATTATGTCACATAGCCACTCTGTGGCTCATCATGCTGCTTCCACCTATAGACTCGGTCATTGTGCCACTCTCTGGCCTACTCATGCTGCTGCTAACTCCAGACTCTGTCATTGTGCCACTCTGTGGGCTACTCGTGCTGCTACCACCTCCGCATTCTGTCATTATGCCACTGTCTGATAATTCTGTCATTATGCCACTGTTGCCTCGACCTTCACACTCTGTCATTGTGCCACTGTCTGGTCTACTCATGCTGCTACCACCTCCGCATTCTGTCATTATGCCACTGTCTGGCCTTCTCATGCTGCTGCCACCTCCACACTCTGTCATTGTGCCACTCTGTGGCCAACTCATGTTGCCTCTACCTTCACACTCTGTCATTGTTCCTCTCTGTGGCCTGCTTATGCTGCTGCCACCTCCAGATTATGTCATTGTGCCACAGTCTCCCGCCTACTCATGCTGCTATCACCTCCACATTCTGTCATTGTGCCACTGTCTGTCCTACTCATGCTGCTGCCACCTCCAGACTCTGTCATTATTCCACTCTGTGGCCTAATCATGCTGCTGCCACCTCAAGATTATGTTGAGCCACTCTGTGTTCTCCTCATGCTGCCGTGCCACCTACAGACTCGGTCATTGTGCCACTCGGTGGTCTCCTCATACTGCTTCCACCTCCCCACTATGTCAGTGGTCCACTCTGTAGACTTCTCATGCTGTTCGCGCCCTCCCCACTTCATGACTGGTCCACTATTGTAGCTGTCATCATCATTTATTCTTCTTAGGATCTGTCAGAAGGAAGGGAAGCAAGACACACAATGGATCCTATCTGTGTAACAGCTTTATGGCCTGTATAGTCCCATCAGAAATGATTTGGTAGCCAAAAGCAGGAGTGGGTACAATACACAGAAGACATGCAAATATTCCATTCATGTGTCATCTCTATTTTAGATCCACTAAGTTTTTTTTTTGCCTTTAGCAATATTGATGGATTATTGAGCAAATACTGACAAAGTGAATGCGTATGCTCCACAGACAGGATCCATTTTTTTGTAGATTATTTTTCTGGCAGTTAAAAGGAAGGCCAAAATAATCCGTGAAGTCAACACAAATTTACTGCTTATACCCCCTCCACTCTGTCAGGGGGGCTCAAATTGTATGAGCATTTAATAGAACAAGTTCTGTAGACATCTATGTGGAATTAGCTGACGATGGTAACATCTACCTGTAAGGTTGAGTTGATACTTGAGTTATTTGGTCAGTTTTGGCCTCGTGACAGCCCAAATAAGTGAAGTATGCAGTGATTCTAAGAGCAACGCCTGTCATCTGCATGTCATACGGACTCACAGTATTATTTCACTACCAAAGCAGACTCCCTATGAGTGTTACTGTAAGACACAATGTGCTACACCACTATAAAGGCTCTTAGCAGCCAGGAAATAGCCATTTTTTAACGTAATTCAAATATATTCGTATCAAATCAAAATATCGGCGAATCGAATTTAAAAATTTTTTTTGCTCATCTCTAAATATAACCAACTGTTATTAAAATTTTTTAAATCATAATATTATTGTTGAGTGAATTTCAGGGAAAATTTGCTGTGAAGCTGAATTTTTTCATACTTCATGGTAAATAATCGATTTTCCGTGAATGGCCGTAAAAAACAAAAAAAAATCATAATTAACTCATCTGTTTTAACATGAAAAGCCAACCACTTACTGCCATTTTAAATGAAGATCCCAGGTGAAATTCCGTGCACAGTGATGTATGACGTCACCACGTACTGGTCTGCAATCAAGATATAGGCGACCGACTCTTCGCAAATCGCAATCAAATGGATGAGGAGTAGGACAAGTATGGTTTTATTCACTTTTATACCATTTTACACTGTAGTGTAAAATGTGGCAGTGTAGGTGGAAGCGGCGGTGGAAGAGCAGGAGGTAGCCTACACTGCTTTTTGGTTTTAAATTTTATTTTTAAAATTAGGGTACACCCCAAAACATTGGGAAATTTAACCTGTGATAACCACCTCCAGTCATGCTAAACACACGCCAAGTGCCGTATTTGGAGACCCAGTAGTTGCATGTTCCCAAGTAGTTAATGTATTTTTAATAGAGTAATTAATATAGATTACATTTTACCTATTTACTAGTTAGAGAGGTTGCAAAGGATATGCTAGGTCCAAGTGACCACCTAACCCCTCTTCCAGAAGTTGCAGGGGCTGACCCCTGTCAGTCAGTTCGTGTAGGCCTGTGCACACTTACCGCCCCACTATGTCGCACGTCCCTTTGATGTTCACGATCCAATTTGATATCAACTTTCGATGTTCTTTTATGCGCCTACCATGGTGATCACGGGTGGCGAGGAATCAGGGTTCCAGGCCAGAGAGGGAGCATTAGAAAAAGAGACCAAATTTAAGGGAGATAAATGTATAAAAAAATCGAGATCGAGCATAAATGGGTGAAAAGATATTGATGTGCAAATGTGGGACAAATTACAGAAGCTCAAATGTTGGCCGAAAGAGTATAGTGGAAATGTGGGACAAAGTATTGAAGCTTAAATGTAGTACAACTTGTTTAAGTTTAGGCATTGAATCAAAGGAGGTGGCGCGCATCAATTAAAGAAGCATTTCCGAAATTTTATTCCCTGTCACCTATGCAGAGCACGGGTTTTTTCACGTCTAAAATTGTATAATGTCAACCCAAGAATGTAACATAAAAAATACTGAAATTAATTAATCTGCCTACTTGGTAGAGCAGGGGTCTATGACAGAAAACATTTATTGTCACCTGAAAATGTATAAGAAAAATTATTGAAATTTATTAAGCTGTCAACTAGGTAGAGGAGGGGTATATTACACCCAAAAATTGGTGAAAAAATAATATGTAACTGACAAATGTTATATTTTTTTTTTTACCGATCTACTAGGTATGGCAGTGGTACTATACAGCCAAAAAGTGGTTAATTTCACCCGAAAATGTAACAGATAATTTTTTTAATTTATTTTACCAGTCTAATAGGTATAGCAGTGGCACTATACACCCAAAATTGGTGAATTTCACCCGAAAATGTAAATTACATTTTTTTTTTTTTAACCGGCCTACTAGGTATAGCAGTGCTACTATACACCCAAAAATTAGTGAATTTCACCATAAAATGTTAATGACAATTTATATATATTTTTTAAAACGGCCTACTAGGTATAGCAGTGGTACTATACACCCAAAAAGTGGTTAATTTCGCCAGAAAATGTAACAGATAATTTTTTTAATTTATTTTACCGGTCTAATAGGTATAGTGGTACTATACACACACAAAAGTTTGGAGTTCCATATGGAGTAGGAGTTTGAGGAGGCGGTTGACGCAGCGGAGTAGGTGAAAGTGGCGGTGGAGGAGGACGAGATAGCCAACACGGGTTTTAATTTAATTTTGTAAAATTAAGGTACACTTCAAAAGAGTGTGAAATATCCAAAATACAAACATGAGCAATTGCGCTGCAGTATAACAATGGCTGGTTAGTGCCGGTATACATGTCTATTCTACACAAGGTACGGACAAGTCCTGAGGGATCCATGCCTGGTTCATTTTAATGAACGTGAGCTTGTCCACATTGGCTGTGGACAGGTGGCTGCGCTTGTCTGTGATGACGCCCCCTGCTGTGCTAAATACACGTTCAGATAATACACTGGCTGCATGGGCAGGCCAGCACCTCCAAGGCGTAAAGGGCAAGCTCAGGCCATGTGCCCAATTTGGAGACCCAGAAATTGAAGGGGGCAGACCCGTCGTTCAGTACGTGTAGGCTTGTGCACACATACTGCTCCACCATGTTGGTGAAATGCTGCCTCCTGCTAAGACGTTCCATATCAGCTGGTGGTGCTGGTTGTTGTGGCGTGCTGACAAAGCTTTTCCACACATCGGCCATGCTAACCCTGCATTCTGAGGTGCTGGCGGTACCCCAGCTGCATTGGCGACCTCTTCCTTGTCCTCTGCCTTCGCCTTTTGCTTCCATTGTGCCCCCGCTGTCAGGTGGGAATGCCACCAGCAGCGCGTCTACCAGCGTGCGCTTGTACTCTTACGATCACGCTCCAGTGATGGAATTAAGGACAGTACATTGTCCTTGTGGCCACCCAGTAATCAGCACAAGTTAGAATGTGGGTAACTCTGTGGTCGTTGAGGAGACACTGCAGCATGTAATCGCTCATGTGTGTAAGGCTGCCCAGAGGCAACGAAAAGCTGTCCTCTGTGGGAGATGTATCGTCTGTGTTCTCTGTATCCCCCCCATCCACGCACCAGTGATGGCCATGAGCTGGTCTAGGTGCCACCCTGCTGTGAACATGGTTCCTCCTCCTCCATCTTCTCCTCCTCATCCTCCACTTCGTCATCCTCCAGAACTGTGCCCTGGCTGGAAAAGTGTGTACCTTGGGTTTGTGTGTACAGGAATCCACCCTCAGAGCCACTTGGGAATGACTGGACGGAAACCCTACGAAATGATCCCTCTTCCTCCTCCTTCTGTGCCACATCCTCTTCCATCATCGCCATGAGCGTTTTTTCAAGGAGGCATAGAAGTCGGATGGTAATGCTGAGAATAGCGTTATCAGCACTGGCCATGTTGGTGGAGAACTCGAAACAGCGCAACAAGGAACACAGGTCTCGCATGGAGGCCTAGTCATTGGTGGTGAAGTGGTGCTGTTCCGCCAAGCGACTCACCCGTGCGTGCTGCAGCTGAAACTCCACTATCGCCTGCTGCTACTCGCACAGTCTGGCTAGTATGTGCAAAGTGGAGTTCCACCTTGTGGGCACGTTGCAGATAAAGGCTGAAGTTACGCAGCAGCGCTGACAGGCAAGCAGAAGCAGGATGAGAACGTCAAAAGCGCGCACAGATGGCCTGCACTTTATGCAGCAGCTCTTTTATGTCGGGGTAATTTTTAAGGAATTTTTGCACCACCAAATTCAGCACATGCGCCAGGCAAGGGATGTGCGTCAAACCGGCTAGTCCCAGAGCTGCTACTAGATTTTGCCCATTTTTGCACACCACCAGGCCGGGCTTGAGGTTGACTGGCACAAACCACTCATTGGTCTGTTGTTCAAGGCCCGTTCACAGATCCTGCGCGGTTTGTCCCCCAAACAGATAAGTTTTAATACTGCCTGCTGTCGTTTACCCCTGGCTGTGCTGAATTTGGTGGTGAAGGTGTTACGCTGACCGGATGAGGAGCTAGTAGAGGATGAGGTAGCAGAGTAGGAGGAGGAAGCAACAGGAGGCAAACTGAAGTGCCCTGCAATCCTCAGTGGTGGAAGGACATGTGCCAAACTGCTATCCGTCTCAGGCCCAGCCGCCACTGCATTTACCCATTGTGCTGTTATGGAGATATAACGGCCCTGACCGTGCTTACTGGTCCACGTATCTGTAGTCAGGTGCACCTTGCCACAGATGGCGTTGCGCAGTGCACACCTGATCTTGTCCCCTACTTGGTTGTGAAGGGAAGGGATGGCTCGCCTTGAAAAGTAGTTGCGGCTGGGCAGGACGTACTGTGGGACAGCCACTGCGATAAGTAGAGTTGAGCGAACACCTGGATGTTCGGGTTCGAGAAGTTCGGCCGAACTTCACGAAAATGTTCGGGTCCTGGATCCTAACTCGACCCGAACTTGACCCGAACTTTACTCCGAACTCGAACCCCATTGAAGTCAATAGAGACCCGAACTTTTGGGCACTTAAATGGCTGTAAAATAGCCCTGGAAAAGGCTAGAGGGCTGCAAAAAGCAGCAAAATGTAGGCAAATGCCCTGCAAACATATGTGGATAGGGAAATGACTTAAAATAAAATAAAATACAAAACAATAATAAATAAACATACTAAACTTGAGCCCAAGTGAGTGACAGTGGCACCTGTCACCCAGCAAACAGAGGATGTGGCAGCCACCACATCTGTCATTGTCACCAAGCATCTCCACCAAATCCCATGGAAGTGTTCAGCTATCAGCTGTCCATCTCCCAAACACTGGAGAGAAAAATAAATAGAAAGAGGAAGTACCCCCTACCCATGGCTCTGAACGCCTTACTTCAAACTTCCTGGTCCTTTGAAATGCTGCATTCTGTCTGGTGGACAGTTTTAAAAACCTTATGGTGGTGGCTGTCCCACAGTACGTGTATCCCAGCCTACTTTTGCAGGCGAGCCATCCCATCCCTGCACAGCAAAGTGGCGGACAAAATCAAGTGTGCACTGCGCAAAGCTATCTGTGGCAACGTCCACATAACCACCATTACATGGACCGGTAAGCACGGGCAGGGAAGTTATATCTCTCTAACAGCACACTGGGTAAATGTACTGGCGGCGGGGCGAGACTGAGAGCAGGATAGCAGTTTGGCTCATGTCCTTCCGCCCCCGAGGATTGCAGGGCATTTCTATTTGCCTCAAGCCTGACCTGGTGGTGTGCGATAATGGGTGAAATCTCGTAGCAGCTCTGGGCCTAGCCGGTTTGACACACATCCCTTGCCTGGCGCATGTGCTGAATTTGGTGGTGCAGAAATTCCTGAACACCTGACCGTGAAAATCAATTCAGTTAATCCAGCTCTTAGATTCTGGTGGGACAAATTCACTTTTATTGGACCTCAAGGACCTCTGCAGCCACAGTGGGTAAATGTAACGGCTGGCCCAGAGGCGGATAGCATTTTTGCGAATGTCCTTCCGCCCCCGAGGATTGCTGGGCATTTCTCTTTGTATCCTGTTACCTCCTCCTCCTCCTCCTCCTCCTTGGCTTCCTCCTCCTCTACCACTTCCTCATCCGCTCAGCATAACACCTTCACCACCCACAGCAGCACAGCCAGGGGGAAACGAAAGCAGGTTGTTTTAAAACTTGTGTGTTTGTGGGACAAACCCCACACCGCGCAGGAGCTGTGGACAGGCATGAAACAACAGACCGATTATTGGTTGGTGCCACTGAACCTCC
This sequence comes from Bufotes viridis, assembly GCA_033119425.1. Lineage (NCBI taxonomy): Eukaryota > Metazoa > Chordata > Amphibia > Anura > Bufonidae > Bufotes > Bufotes viridis. The sequence continues at coordinate 42,652,706 of CM065591.1, read as the reverse complement.
AGCCCGGCCTGGTGTTGTGCGCTAATGGGCGAAAAATACTAGCAGGTCTGGGCCTAGCCGGTTTGACATACATCCTCTGCCTGCCACATGTGCTGAACTTGGAGTGCAGAAATTCCTAAACACCAGACAGTGAAAATCAATTCAGTTAATCGAACACACACAACACCCCCACCCCCCCTTTCACTCAAACTATTAACAAACTATTTACAAATTTTCTTAAAAACATACTAAAATAATTATAATGCAGCTAAACTTACTATATAAACAAACAAAACTATATACATGCCTTATCCTTAGCTTAAGGCCAGTGACACCCAAGTGGCTCGAAGGGTGGGTTCCTGCACCAACATAGTCCCTGGCCTGGAACACAATTGTACAGCCAGGGCACAGTTCTGGAGATAAGGAGGATAAGTAGGATGAGGAGGAGTAGTAGGAACCATGTTCTTAGCAGGGTGGCACCCAAGCCAGCTCACGGGTAGAGATGTCCCGAACTATTCACCCGCGAACAGTTCCCAGCGAACATCTCATGTTCGCATTCGCCGCGGCGGGTGAATATATGCGATGTTCTGTCCGCCCCCTATACGTCATCGTTGAGAAAACTTTGACCCTGTACCTCACAGTCAGCAGACACATTCCAGCCAATCAGCATACCCTCCCTCCCAGACCCTTCCACCTCCTATCAAAAAGCAAGGACAGTATCCATCTTAGATTCATTCTAAAGCTGCAGTGTTAGGCCCCATCCGTAATTTTGTCCGCATCCATTTCGCATTTCTGCGGAATAGATGCGGAACCATTCATTATGAATGGGGCCGGACGTAATAAGGAGAGCACACTATGTGCTTTCCTCTTCCGCATTTGCGAAGCCGCGGCCCTGAACTTCTGGGTTTCAGCCCCGAAATATCCGGCCGTGGCTCCGTAAAAGAAAGAGCATGTCCTATTCTTGTCTGCAACTTGCGGACAAGAATAGGCATCTCTATACGGATCCGCAACACACTACGGATGTCTGAATGGGGCCTAAGTTAGAGCAGGGAGAGTGCTGCTGCTGCTGAATTAATAGGAAAAGCGTTAGCTAGGCCAGTGTTCTGTGTTCACTCCAGTCCTCAAAGACTCATCTGCTGTAAGGACAGCGTCCTGACAGCACCCCAAAAAGCCCTTTGTAGGGCTGGTACATCAGTCTGCTTTTATTTTTTTTTATATATATATATATATATATATTGCAGTTGCCTGCCCGTGTGTGAATGGCCGCAGGCCCACAGACTGTACTGTGTGCCCACCACTCATATCGGGTGGTACATTACCATGCAGATAAAAAAAGTCATTTAATTTTTCCCCTTTAATATAATTGCAGTTGCCTACCAGTGTGTGTCAGGCCCACTGACTGTACTGTGCCCACTGCCAGTGCCCACCACTCATATAGGGTGGCACAGTACCTTGCAGATAAAAAAGTCATTTAACTTTTACCCTTTAATATAATTGCATTTCCCTGCCAGTGTGTGTCAGGCCTACAGACTGTACTGTACCCACTGCCCACCAATCATATAGGGTGTCACAGTAAAATGCACGGCGCACGCTCAGTGCCCCAAATTGGAAGGAAGAGGACCGACCACCCATCTTTTTCCATCTCCTGGTTCCTAAAATCTATTCCATACACAGGCCCCTGATAGGGGACAAAACAGAGATTAAACTGGTAAGAACAGATTTTTTAAATTTAAAAAAAGAGGACAGCCTCTGCAGAGCTGGGTATTTTTTGGCTGCGTTACTGAACACTCATGCACAATGCCTGTAGGCTCATGCGTTCTTTTGAAGGTGACAAACCTGGTCATTCAAACCCAAGGCAATATCATCGACCTCATCACATATGCGTTTTTTCTGGAGCGTGCCCTGCGGAGAGTGCAGGATCAGGCTGTAGATGAACATGAAGAGGAAGAGTTTTTGTCACCATCACCACCAGAAGCAGCCTTGTCGTCGTCGATTGCTGGACCTGCGGGAATGCAGAGAGAGAAGTCTGAATAAGAGGAATCAGAGGAGGAAGGTTGCTTTGAGGAGGTGGAAGACCAACCACAGCAGGCATCCCAGGGGGCTTGTTGTCACCTTTCGGGGACCCTTAGTGTTGTACGTGGCTGGGTGGAGGAAGAGACCTTCAATGACGTCAGTGAGGACAAGGAACGGGACATGGCTAGCTTGGTATCCAACCTTGTGCAAATGGGGAGTTTGCGGTTGTGCAAATGGACTGTTTGCGGTTGTTTGCGATGCATTAAACAGGGAGTTTGGTCTGTCACTGTCACTGTGAAGCGGGCGTAACCTTTACACTACCTGATCGATACAACATCATACCGGATTGTATACACACACTGGATGTTTTAAAGCACGTTATTCCAAACAATTTAGGAATGTTAGGTGATTTATGCCCTTTTTGGATTAAAACCCGACTCTGCGTCAACTACGTAAATTTCCATGGGAGTTTTGCCATGGATCCCCCTCTAGCATGCCACAGTCCAGGTGTTAGTCCCCTTGAAACAACTTTTCCATCACTATTGTGGACAGATAGAGTCCCTGTGGGTTTTAAAATTCGCCTGCCGATTGAAGTCTATGGTGGTTCGCCTGATTCGCCCGTTCGCAAACATTTGCGGAAGCTCGCGTTCGCCATTCGTGAACTGAAAATTTTATGTTTGCGACATCTCTTCTCACAGGCAGCTGGGTCACCATCAGCACCTCAGAAGGCTTGGTTAGCATTGGCGAAATGTGGGAAAGCTTTGTCATCACGCCACAACAACCTGCACTACCAGCAGATCTGGAACGTCTTAGCAGGAGGCAGCATTTCAGCAACATGGTGGAAGAGTACACGTACTGACTGATGGGTTTGCCCAGGGGCGTAGCTACAGGTAAGCATGGGAAGCTACTGTTTTGGGTTCCTGACCTAGAAGGGGCCCATCCAGGAGGAGGAGGACTAAAAGACTTTGTCAGGGCCCCCTCAACAGTATTATACAATGAAATTATATACAGTGGCAGTATAGACAGTGTAGAAAGCGGATGGAAGATAAACCTAAACAGCCTCACACCTTACAGACTCAACACCCCTTCCCCCCTGCCCTTTCACTCAAACCATTAACAAAATATTTACAAATTTACTTAAAAACATATTAAATAACTGTAAGGCAGATAAACTAACCATATAAAGAAACAAAACTATATACATGCCTTATCCTTAACTTAAGGCCAACCAAATACAAGTGCCTTGGAGGGTGGGTATCTGCACCAACATAGGCCCTGGCCTGGAACACAATTGTCCAGCCAGGGCACACTTCTGGAGGATTAGGAAGAGGAGTAGGAGGAACTCTGGGGGATACAGAGGACTCAGATGATATACCTCCCTCAAAGAATATAGCTTGTCCTTGCCTCTGGGCAGCATGGTAGACATGAGGGACTACATGCTGCAGTGCCTGCGCAACGACCGCCCAGTTACTGCCACATTCTAACTTGTGCTGATTACTGGGTGGCCACCCTGCTGCATCCCAGTTACAAGGACAACGTGCCGTCCTTAATTCCCTCACTGGAGTGTGATAGGAAGATTAGCCCGCTAGTAGACACGCAGCTGATGGCATTCACACCTGACACCAGGGACTCAGTGGAAGCACAAGGTGAAGGCAGAGGAGGAGGACGAAGAATTTGCCAATGCAGCTGGGTCACCACCAACACCTTAAAAGGCAGAGTTATCAAGGGCAAACTGTGGAAAAGCTTTGTCATCACGCCACCACAACCTGCACCACCAGCAGATCTGGAACATCTTAGCAGGAGGCAGCATTTCAGCAACATGGTGGAACAGTACACGTACTGACTGATGGGTCTGCCTAGGGGAATAGCTACAGGGGAAGCAGGGGAAGCAACTGCTTTGGGGCCGTGACTTAGAAAGGGCACATCCAGGCAGGGCTGGGACAAGGCCCACCACCAACAGAGGCTGAGCTGCCCATGTCGCCCCGGGCGTTCCTTGTAATTTTACCCCATCCAGAACCCCATCAGACGGAAAAGAATATTCTTTATTTAAAAACTATATTACTTCACTTTAGGGCAGACTCTCACGCTCTATCCCTGCTGGGGTCTGGGCTGGGTCGTGACACAGTGCTGTGCTGCTGCCTGCTGCTGCCCGTGCTGCTCCTGGTCTCCAGAGGGCGCACATGTGACCTGACTGTGTACAGCGCGTCAGGTCAAAGTGCGCGCTGTACGCAGCCAGTCAGGCAAGCGACTGAGCAGAGACCAGAGCAGCGGAGCGGCCGAGCGGGGAGGGAGCACGTAAGTCAGTGCCAAGTGCTCACTACTCCCACCGTCCTCCATAGGGGGGGCACAGAAGATACACAGTCAAAAATGGGGGGGCACTAATAATTTTCACCAGTTAATAATACTAATTGAATCAATAGCCAGGGCAGTTGTAGACCTGTGCTCCAGATTACCAAAAAAAAAAAAAAAAACTTCTACTCAAGGGTAACCTTAAAACATAACATTTATTGGTCATTTAAAATCAATATGGTCCAATAATAAAGTGCATGAACATACAAACTGATGGGGCATCAAATTATCATACCCTCATAGCATTTGATTAATGGATAACGGGTATCCCATACAGCAAGAAAAGATAATGAATATGTGCACGGCGGCACAGATAAAGCCAGTTTTTCCTACCGGTACCCAGGGACTAGACGTTAGGGAAGATCCGGATCACATGTGGAATATCCAGGTTGATGCCACGGTTGCAGGACATACTCATAACATGGAACACACGTGTAGGGTCCCTAAATGCGCCCTGTGGTAAGCTGTACACTGTCCCTGATACTAATTGATAGTAGCAGCCTCACCACAGGGCACTCGTCCTGAAAAGGGACAGTATCAGGGACAGTGTACAGCTTACCACAGGGCGGATTTAGGGACCCTACACGTGTGTTCCATATTATGAGTATGTCCTGCAACCGTGGCATCAACCTGGATATTCCACATGTGATCCGGATCTGCCTATGCTGGGAACAGTGAAGCTGCCGTCGCTCCGCAGACGTGGTCAGTGTAGTGTTGCCACCTTTTCTTTGAGCCAAACCCGAACAGGCCAGCCACGCCCATCGGCGCGCAGCGCTGGTCCACACAAGTTTTTCCTACAGAGCCGCACTTTAAGGGGCTGTCCACTCTGGACAAGTGTGGAGTAGATCTCCTGACAACAAGCAGATCTCCTAGATTCCAGCTCATGAAATGATTGGCTGCAACTGGTGAACTACTCAGCATGTGAAACACCTTAAAAAACCAATATATAGACACCAAGGAGCCTCCACAAAGACAACTGTAAAGTCTGTATAAGAAGGGGTGGTCCTCATCAGGGGGCTCTTTATTACTTGCATCATCCGACGATTAGCTTTTTCTGAATGGTCACCATGGCAGCCAGGATGCTAAAGTCCTGGTTGCCATGGTAAAGTGTAGTGGGGAGCGGGGGAGAATTATACTTACCGCCCGTGCGCTCCTGGAGCGCTCCAGAATGACGTCAGAGCGTCATGGGGTGCTCTGACATCATTCTGGAGCGCCCCGGGAGCCGCACGGACTGTAAGTATAATTCTCCCCCGCTCCTCACTACACTTTACCATGGCAACCAGTCCTGGCTGCCATGGTAACACTGAAAGCATTTTGAAGACTGATCCATCTTCAAATGCTTTCAGTTCTCTTGCGTTGTGACGGATCCGGCGGGTACTTCCGGCGACGGAAGTGCATGCTGGATCCTAACAACGCAAGTGTGAAAGGGGCCTAAGCAGAATATAAAAGTATGAATTTTATTAAATAGAACAGGTATGGGGCATATGGATAAATTCAGCTGACATTAGCAAATAGCTAATGTCAGCTGACAGCTAGTGAAAAAAATGATCAAATGGGGGGTGAGTGAACTACTAGTTTTGAAGCCCTGTCAGTGCAGTGTGTCACAGACAGTAACAGTACATCAGTGCTTGCCTTAAGACAAGCTGAGGCTGAGCCTCTGACTGAGAGAGTGACAGTCAGTCACACATACCTCCAGTCCTCTCCTCTCTCTTCTTGGCGCTGAGGCTGAGCCACTGAGTGATTTATCACCTTCATGTTATCAGACCTGCTGACTGAGTCCTGTCGGCTAGTGTGAGAGCAGCAGGAAGTGATGTCACCACTGCTCTGCTACACTAGTAGACTACACAGAGATTGATTGAGAGAGGGAGGGGAGGAGTCTGGGGGAGCAGCAGCGCACGGCCATCCATCAAGGAAACATCGATGGCAGAGCAGACACACTCAGACAGAGAGAGAGAGAGTAAGTTCTTTCACAGGGCAGGCTCACACAGCAGCTGATCGCAGCAGCCGGGTCCCGATGTGTCCCTGCGCCTGTGGCCACCAGCTCTCTCTGTGCCACTGCCATCTGCATTAATAATCATCTGCCCGGGTCTGAGAAAGCCTTGTACCCGGGCAGAGGATTAAAAACCCGGACTGTCCGGGTGAATCCCGTACGGGTGGCAACCCTAGGTCAGTGGTCTGCCTGCCGCCCAGAGGCTGGGGAGCTGGCCTGCGCCCTGACGCTGGAGCGCCCTGAGGCTGGAGCCTTCCCAGCCTCTGTGTCGGCCCGGCCCTGCATCCAGGATTAGGAGAAGGACTAACAGTATTATACAATGAAATTATATGCAGTGGCAGTATAGACAGTGTAGAAAGCAAATGGAACAGCTGCTGGGGATGGTCTGAGAGAGCGATCTTTAGTAGCCACAGGCATGGCGGCATAAAAGGAAGGGGTTTGCGTCAAAATTACTGAGGGAGGGGGGCCCCATTCAAAAAATTTCTGTGGTGCCCAATCATTTCTAGCTACGCCACTGGGTCTGCCCCATTCAACTGCTGGGTCATCAAATTGGGCACATGTCCTGAGGTTGCCCTTTATGCCTTGTAGGTGCTGGCCTACCCTGCAGCCACTGTATTGTCTGAGCGTGTTTTTAGCACAGCAGGGGGTGTTATCACAGACAAGCGCAGCCGCCTGTCCGCAGACAATGTGGGCAAGCTTTCGTTTATTAGACTTGTTTGTACCTTCTGCAGAATAGACATGTATACCGGCCTCACACAACCATTGTTATACTACCGTGCACTTACACTTTGCTTTATTTTTGATATTTTCCCAATGTTTTGGGGTCTACACTAATTTATTTTAAAAAAATACAAAAAAAAAAACTGTTATTGGCGACTACCTTTGGCTTCACAGCCCAAACAGGCTTTATTTCATGCAAGAATGTAACCAATTGTAAGTTCCCTGTCAGTTATGCAGTGCAGGGGTTTGTACCTGGCAAAAATGGTAATATTTTACCCATCAATTTAAAATCTATCCTTTGCCGGACAGTATTAAACTTGGCCAGCCACAGATGAAACCACTGATTTACGGTATTGCTATTTAGTGATGTCCCGAACTATTCGCCGGCGAACAGTTCCCGGCAAACATAGCTTGTTCGTGTTCGCCACGGCGGGCGAACATATGCAATGTTCGGTCCGCCCCCTATACATCATCATTGAGCAAATTTTAACCCTGTACCTCATAGTCAGCAGACACATTTCAGCCAATCGGCTCCCTCCCTCCCACACCCTCCCACCTCCTATAAAAACGGCAGCCATTTTAGATTCAGTCTGAAGCTGCAGTGTATTAGTGAGAGCATGGAGAGAGAAGCTGCTGCTGCTGTGCTGATGAATTCATAGGGAAAGCGTTAGCTAGGCCAGTGTTCTGAGTCCATAGACTCATCTGCTGTAAGGACAGCGTCACAGTACCCCAAAAAGCTCTTTTTAGGGCTGCTAAATTAGTCTGCTTTTATATATTTTTTCTCCATATATATATATTGCAGTTGCCTGGCCTGCCCGTGTGTAAGAGGCTGCAGGCCCACAGACTGTAGTATGCTCACTGCCAGTGCCCACCACTCATACCGTGTGGCACAGAACTTTGCATAAAAAAGGCATTTAATCTTTAGACTTTAATCTAATTTCAGTTGCCTGCCTGCTGCCAGTGTGTGTCAGGCCCACTTCCACTGACTGTAGTGTTCCCACTGCCAGTGCCCACCACTCATACTGGGTGGCACAGTACCTTGCACGCAAAGTACTACTACTCAAAAAAAAAAATGACAGGCAGAGGCAGGCCACCCCGCAGGGGCCGTCTTGTTGCTGTGATTTCCATTGGCCCTAGAATAATGCCCAGTGTGCAGAGGCCACATATCCTGAACTCGAAAAATTCTGAGGACATAGTTGACTGGCTTACACAGGACACCCAATCTTCTACAGCTTCTGCTCGGAACCTTGACACACCATCCTCCTCCAGCTCAGCTTCGGGCACCTCTCAAGTTACCACTAGCCCGCCCGCCGCCACCACCAACACTAGCACCACAGCCGCTTCATTTGATCTGTCAGAGGATTTATTTACACATCAGTTGGAAGAAATAAGTGATGCGCAACTATTATTGCCAGAAGATGTAGATAACAGGGATATGTCTCAGTCAGGGGCGGACTGACCATTAGGGCACTCGGGCATGGACCGAGGGCCCGTGGCCAGTAGGGGGCCCGTCCCCATGGCAGACGTGGCGGCAGGGGACATCAGGAGATGAGCGCTTCCATTGCGCTCATCTCCGTGCAGCGGCAGAGGAGGGAGAGGCGTGTCCTCTCTCTGTTCCTCTGATAGGCTGCCAGCACTAAGCCGGCAGCCTATCAGAGGCCGGTGCAGGCGGCGCGATGACGTCATCGCGCCGCTGGAGCGGTACAGCTTGAGACACAGGCCGGAAGAGGCCTGCATCGCATCGCTGGAGGTAAGTATAAGTGTTCTTTTTTTTTTTTTTTCTTGGGGCTACTGGCACTTAAGGGGGGACTAATGGCACGTGAGGGGGGACTAATGGCACATGAGGGGGGACTAATGGCACGTGAGCGAGGCTACTGGCACGTGAGGGGGGCTACTGGCACATAAGGGGGGCTACTGGCACATAAGGGGGGGACGGCTAGTGGCACAAAAGCGGGGACTACTGGCACATAAGGGGGAGGCTACTGGCACATAAGGGGGAAGGCTACTGGCACATAAGGAGGGACGGCTACTGGCACAAAAGGAGGGACGGCTACTGGCACATAAGGGGGGACAGCTACTGGCATATAAGGGGGGCGGCTACTGGCACATAAGGGGGGACGGCTACTGGCACATAAGAGGGACGGCTACTGGCACATAAGGGGGGACGGCTACTGGCACATAAGGGGGGACGGCTACTGGCACATAAGTGAGGACGGCTACTGGCACATAAGGGGGGACGGCTACTGGCACATAAGGAGGGACGGCTACTGGCACATGAGGAGGGACGGCTACTGGCACATATGGGGGGGGGCTACTGGCACATAAGGGGGGACGGCTACTGGCACATAAGTAGGGACGGCTACTGGCACATAAGGAGGGACGGCTACTGGCACATAAGGGGGCTCTGTGTGGTACTAGTATTACCAGGGGTATTATCTGTTTCTGCAGTGTAGTATTGGGGAGCACAGCGGGCACAGTATTGGGGGTAGTAGGATGATTTGTCCAGAAGATGGGAGGATGATGGAAAAGTAGTAAACTAAGATTTTTTTTTTGTTAAACTGCAGAGATGGAAAATGGCGACAACATGGCGGTCTGGTCTGAAGGTCTGAAAGGAGAAGACGAGGACAGAAAACATCTACATCAAAGAAGACGTCACTGGACGTAATAGGTAAGTGCCCTGTATTTCTGTAGTGATGGGATTAGAGGCAAAATGATGGCGGTGTGACCAGGTAGTGGAGGCGGGATATAGGTGTGGCTGGAGGTGTAACATGGGCGTGGCTGGAGGTAGGGCATGGGTGGGGCCTGGAAGGGGGCCCTTGATTTATTTTTCCCGGGGGCCCTGAGGGTTCTCAGTCCGCCCCTGGTCTCAGTCAGGCAGCATTACACACATGGACATACAGTGTGATGATGATGATGTTGTACCCGCTGCTGCTTCCTTTGCTCAGTTGTCAGATACAAGTGAAGAGGTTGATGATGACGATGTGTCCGTGGATGTCACGTGGGTGCCCAATCGAAGAGAAGAGGAACAGGGGGAAAGTTCAGATGGGGAGACAGAGAGGAGGAGGAGACGAGTTGGAAGCAGGGAGAGGTCGTCGCAAGGAGCTAGTGGCACAGTCAGACAGCATGTATCGGCACCCGGGGTCAGCCAGACAGCTGTTGCCACCACCAGAATGCCGTCATTGCAAAGCTCAGCAGTGTGGCATTTTTTTTGTGTGTCTGCCTCTGATAACAGCGATGCCATTTGCAACCTGTGCCAAAAGAAACTGAGTCGTGGGAAGTCCAACACCCACCTAGGTACAACTGCTTTGCAAAGGCACATGATCTCACATCACAAACGCCTATAGGATCAACACATGAATACAAGCAGCACACAAACTCAAAACCACCATCCTCCTCCTGGTCCAGCATCTTCAGCCACGTCAACCACTGCTGTCCTCCTTGCCCCCTCTCAACCACCCGTCACTCCACCTCTCACCTTCAGTAGTTCCTGCTCATCTGCCCACAGTCAGATGTCTGTCAAGGAAATGTTTGAGCGTAAGAAGCCAATGTCACAGAGTCACCCTCTTGCCCGGCGACTGACAGCTGGCTTGTCGGAACTCTTAGCCCGCCAGCTTTTACCATACAAGCTGGTGGAGTCTGAGGCCTTCAAAAAATTTGTAGCTATTGGGACACCGCAGTGGAAGGTACCTGGCCAAATTTAACACACCACTCATATAGGGTTGCGCAGTACATTGCACGGCGCACGTGCAGTGCCCCAAATTGGAAGTAAGAGGAACGACCAAGCTTCTTTTTTCATCTCCCGGTTCCTAAAATCTTTTCCATACACGTCCCCTGATAGGGGACGTAACAGGGATTAAACTGATAAAAATGTAACTACTGATTACTGAACACAAGCTTGGTATCCAAGCTTGTGCAAATGGGGAGTTTGCGGTTGTGCAAATGGACTGTTTGCAGTTGTTTGCGGTGCGTTAAATGGGGAGTTTGGTCTGTCACAGTTAGGTCTGTCATTGTGAAGCGGGCGTAACCCTTACACTACCTGATCGATACAACATCATATCTGATCGTATACACACACTGGATTTTTTAAAGCACGTTATTCCAAACAATTTAGGAATGTTAGGTGATTTATGCCCTTTATGGATTAAAACCCGACTCTGCGTCAACTACGTAATTTTCCATGGGAGTTTTGCCATGGATCCCCCTCCGGCATACCACAGTCCAGGTGCTAGTCCCCTTGAAGCAACTTTTCCATCACTACTGTGGCCAGAAAGAGTCCCTGTGGGTTTTAAAATTTGCCTGCCTATTAAAGTCTATGGCGGTTTGCCCGTTCGCTAACATTTGCGGAAGTTCGCGTTCGCCAACGAAAAATTTTATGTTCGCGACATCTATTGCTCTATTGCTTTTTTGGCAATTAAATTTCACCCCAGAAAAATATCTATCCTTTGCTGGACAGTATTAAACTTAGCCAGCCACAGCTGGAACACCAGATTTAAGGAATTGCTATTTTGGCAATTGAATTTTACCCCAGAACAAAATCTATCCTTTGCCGGACACTATTAAACTTGGCCGGCCACAGCTGATACCACTGATTTACGGTATTGCTATTTTGGCAATATAATTTCACCGCAGAAAAAAATCGATCCTTTGCCAGACAGAAGACCGTATTACACTTGGCTAGCCACAGCTGGAACACCAGATTTAGGGGATTGCTATTTCGGCAACAGAAAAACGCTCTGGGCAGCCTAAAAACCATTGAGCAATAAACTAGCAGAAGTTGAATGATTCACAGCTGTAAATCGATCACTTCATTAGGTGTTTTTGCTAAGTTTTCCCTGCCTAATCTCGCCCTCACAGCAGCTGCCTCCTATCCCTACACTAATCAGAGCAGAGTGACGTGCGGCGCTACGTGACTCCAGCTTAAATAGAGGCTGGGTCACATGCTGCACTTGGCCAATCACAGCCATGCCATTAGTAGGCATGGCTGTGATGGCTTCTTATGGCAAGAAGTAAAACGTTAGCTGGCTGCTGTGCAGCCCTTCAGAAAGCGGGAAGAAATCGCCGAACAATGAACTCGAAGCCAAACTTTTTTGAAAATGTTCGGGTCCAGGTCCCGAACACCCTACAATTTGGTAATATACAGTTCGGGTTCGCTCAACTCTAGCCATAAGGCCTTTAAAACTATCCGTCTCCACCAGACGGAATGACAGCATTTCAAAGGCAAGTAATTTAGAAATGCTGGTTTCAGGGCTAGGGATCGCGTGTGGATAGGGGGTACCTCCCCTTCCTCTCCAGCATTTTGGATATGGAGAGCTGAACGCTTCCGTGGGACATTGTGGAGATGCTTGGTGACCCAGGTGTTGGTGTTGCTGGCAGATCCTCTGTTTGTGGGTTGCCAGGTGGCATTGTCACTCCAGAGGGGGATGAAGAGGCCACAACTGCAGCAGAAGAGGAAGCAGCCGGAGCCAGAGACCTTTCTTAGTTTTTGAGGTGTCTACTCCACTGCAGCTCGTGCTTTGCACTTAAATGCCTGGTCATGCAGGTTGTGCTCAGGTTGAGAACGTTTATGCCTCGCTTCAGGCTCTGATTGCACAGCGTGCAAACCACTCGTGTCTTGTCGTCAGCACATTGTCTGAAGAACTGCCATGCCAGGGAACTCCTTGGAGCTGGCTTTGGTGTGCTCGGTCCCTTGCTGCAGTGCGCAGTAGAAGGCGTACTGTCTAGAGGATGGCCGCTCCACTTTTGCACCCTGCTCCCTCTTTTGCTGTGCTGGTGGCTCTATGCGACCACCGTCTCTTCCTCCGAACTACATCGGTCACTCGCATGACCTTGATTCCATGTGGGGTTGAGTACCTCATCGTCCTCCACATCATCTTCCACCCAGTCTTCACCCCTGACTTACTTGTCGGTCTGCACACTTTCGAAAGCCCCAGCAGTTGGCAACTGTGTTTCGTCATCATCCGAGACGTGCTGCGATGGTCCTCCCATGTAGTCATCTTGAAAAATAAGTGGTTGGTCATCGGTGCACTAAATCTCTTCCACTTCTGGGGCAGGGCTAGGTGGATGCCCTGGGAAACTCTGCTAACAAAGTCATCAAAAAGCAGAAGAGACTGCTGCATGACTTGGGGCTTAGACTGCTTTGCTGATTTGCAAGGGGGTGAGGTGAAAGACTGATGGACATCGGCTGCAGGTGCCAACTGTGGTTTTCAGCAGGAGACAATGTGAAGGAACTGGATCCACTGTCAGCAACCCAATCTACTATCGCCTGTACTTGTTCAGGCCTCACCATTCGTAGAGCAGCATTAGGCCCTACCAAATACCGCTGCAGGTTTTGTCGCCTAATCACACCTAAGGAAGGGGTTTCACTTGTGCATCTAGCTGGAACAGATCAACCACATCCTCTCCCTGCAACGGGAGCTCAACCAGCAGCATCACGACCTGGGCCACATCCCTTATTTGACTCTCTTCTCATATTTTTTAATTTAGGATCTTGCCCTAAATGGGTTTTTAATTAATAGTAGAAAAGAAGGACAGTATGTAAAGGGTGCATCTCACACAGCCTATACCAGACTAGGCCTCAATTAAAGATTTCTTAACACAAAATGGCTGTATTTCAAATGGCTATATTTCAAATGGCTATATTTCAAATGGCTGAATCAAACCCATGTATGTATAGGGGGTATCTCACATGGACTGAACCACTGAAAGCCTGAAGTAAATATATCTTTGCAAAAAATGGCTGTATTTCAAATGGCTGTATTTCAAATGCTTGATTCAAACTCCTGTATGTAGAGGGAGTATCTCAAATGGTCTGAACCACTGTAGGACTGAAGTAAATATATCTTTACACAAAAAGGCTGTAGTTCAAATGGCTGCATTTCGAATGCCTAATTCAAACCCCTGTATGTATAGGGGGATTACACACGCCCTGTATCAGTGTAGGCCTGAAGTAAATATATCTTTGCACTAAATAGCTGTATTTCAAATGGCTGTATTTCAAATGCCTAATTCAAACCCCTGTATTTATAGGGGGATTTCGCATGCCCTGAATCAGTGTAGGCCTGAAGTAAATATATCTTTGAACAAAAAAGCGGCATTTCAAATGGCTGTATTTCAAATGCCTAATTTAAACCCCTGTATGTATAGAGGAGGATCACACATGCCCTGAATCAGAGTAGGCCTAAAGTAAATATATCTTTGCACAAAATGGCTGAATTGCAAATGGCTATATTTCAAATGCTTGATTCAAACTCCTGTATGTAGAGGGATTATCTCACACAGTCTGGACCACTGTAGGCCTGAAGTAAACATATCTTTGCACAAAAATGCTGTATTTCAAATGGCTGTATTTCAAATGCCTAATTCAAACCCCTGTATGTATAGGGGATCACACACGCCCTGTATCAGTGTTGGCCTGAAGTAAAAATATATTTGCACAAAATGGCTGTATTTCAAAAAGCTGTATTTCAAATGTCTAATTCAAACCCCTGTATTTCTAAGGGGGATCACACATGCCCTGAATCAGTGTTGGCCTGTAGTAAAAATATCTTTGAAAAAAAAGGCGGTATTTCAAATGGCTGTATTTCAAATGCATAATTCAAACCCTTGTATGTATAGGGAGGATCACACATGCCCTGAATCAGTGTAAGTCTGAAGTAAATATATCTTTGCACAAAATGGCTGTATGGCAAATGGCTGTATTTCAAATGCTTGATTCAAACTCCTGTATGTAGAGGGAGTATCTCAAACGGTCTGAACCACTGTAGGACTGAAGTAAATATATCTTTACACAAAATGGCTGTATTTCAAGTAGCTGTATTTTAAATGCATAATTCAAAACCCAGTATGGTCACACAAGCCCTGAATCAGTGTAGACCTGAAGTAAATATATCTTTGCACAAAATGGCTGTTTTTAAAATGGCTGTGTGTTAAATGGCTGAATCAAACCCCTGTATGTATAGGGGGGATTACACACACCCTGAATCAGTGTAGTTCTGAAGTAAATATATCTTTGCACTAAATAGCTGTATTTAAAATGGCTGTATTTTAAATGGCTGAATCAAACCCCTGTATGTATAGGGGTGATCTCACACGCCCTAAATGAGTGTAAGCCTGAAGTAAATATATCTTTGCACAAAATGGCTGTATTTCTAATGGCTGTATTTCAAATACCTAATTCAAACCCCTGTGTGTATATGAGGGATTATACACACCCTGTATCAGTGTAGGCCTGAAGTAAATTTATCTTTGCATAAAATTGCAGTATTTCAAATGGATGTATTTTGAATGCCTAATTTAAAACCCTGTATTTCTAGGGGGTATCAAACATGCCCAAAATCAGTCTAGGCCTGTAGTAAATATATCTTTGCACAAAAAGGCGGTATTTCAAATTGCTGTATTTCAAATGCCTACTTCAAAATCCTGTATGTATAGGGGGGGGGGGGATCTCACACTCCCTGAATTAGTATAGGCCTGAAGTAAATATATCTTTGCACAAAATGGATGTATTTAAAATGGCTGTGTTTCAAATGCCTAATTCAAACCCCTGTGTGTATAGGGGGAATCGCACACGCCTTGAATCAGTGTAGGCCAGAAGTTAATATATCTTTGTAATAAATGGCTATATTTAAAATGTCTGTATTTTAAATGGCTGAATCAAACCCCTGTATGTATAGGGGGATCACACATGCCCTGTAACAGTGTAGGCCTGAAGTAAATATATCTATGCACAAAATGGCAGTATTTCAAATGGCTGTGTTTCAAATAGCTAATTTAAACCCCTGTATGTATAGGGGGATCACACACGCCCTGAATCAGTGTAGGCCTGAAATAAATATATCTTTGCACTAATTGGCTGTTTTTAAAATGGCGTTGTGTTAAATGGCTGAACCAAACCCCTGTATTTATAGGGGGATCAAACACACCCTGAATCAGTGTAGGCCTGAAGTAAATATATTTTTGCACTAGATGGCTGTATTTAAAATGGCTGTATTTCAAATGGCTGAATCAAACCCCTGTATGTATAGGGGGGCTCTCACACGCCCTGAATGAGTGTAGGCCTGAAGTAAATATATCTTTGCACAAAATGGCTGTATTTCTAATGGCTGTATTTCAAATATCTAATTCAAACCCCTGTATGTATATGGGGGATTACACACGCCCTGTATCAGTGTAGGCCTGAAGTAAATATATCTTTGCACAAAATTGCTGTATTTCAAATGGCTGTATTTTAAATGCCTAATTCAAACCCCTGTATTTCTAGGGGGGATCACACATGACCTGAATCAATGTAGGCCTGTAGTAAATATATCTTTGCACAAAAAGGCGGTATTTCAAATAGCTGTATTTCAAATACCTAATTCAGACCCCTGCATGTAAAGGGGGGGATCTCACACGCCCTGAATTAGTGTAGGCCTGAAGTAAATATATCTTTGCACAAAATGGATGTATTTCAAATGGCTGTATTTCAAATGCCTATTTCAAACCCCTGTATTTCTAGGCGGGATTAGACATGCCCTGAATCAGTGTAGGCCTGTAGTAAATATATCTTTGCAGAAAATGGCTATATTTCAAATGGCTGTATTTCAAATGCCTAATTCAAACCCCTGTATGTATAGGGGATCACACACGCCCTGTATCAGTGTAGGCTTGAAGTTAATATATCTTTGCACTAAATGGCTGTATTTAAAATAGCTGTATTTTAAATGGCTGAATCAAACCCCTGTATGTATAGGGGAATCACACACGCCCTGGATCAGTGTAGGCCTAAAGCAAATATACCTATGCACAAAATTGCTGTATTTCAAATGGCTGGATTTCAAATGCCTAATTCAAACCCCTGTATTTCTAGGCGGGATCACACATGCCCTGAATCAGTGTAGGCCTGAAGTAAATATATCTTTGCACAAAAATGCTGTATTTCAAATGCCTATGTCAAACCCCTGTATGTATAAGGGGATCACATACGCCCTGTATCAATGTAGGCCTGAAGTAAATATATCTTTGCACTAAATGGCTGTATTTCAAATGGCTGTATTTCAAATGCCCAATTCAAACCCCTGTATTTATAGGGGGGGTTAATACACCCCCTGAATCAGTGTAGGACTGAAGTAAATATATCTTTGCACAAAATGGCTGTTTTTCAAATGGCTGTATTTCAAATGTCTAATTAAAACCCCTGTATGTATAGGGGGATCACACAAGCCTCGAATCAGTGTAGGCCTGAAGTAAATATATCTTTGCACTAAATGGCTGTAGTTAAAATTGTTGTAATTTAAATGGCTGAATAAAACCCCTGCATATATAGGGGGGATCACACACGCCCTGTATCAGTGTAGACCTGAAGAAAATATATCTTTGCACAAAATTGCTGTATTTCAAATGGCTGTATTTCAAATGCCTATTTCAAACCCCTGTATTTCTAGGCGGGATTAGACATGCCCTGAATCAGTGTAGGCCTGTAGTAAATATATCTTTGCAGAAAATGGCTATATTTCAAATGGCTGTATTTCAAATGCCTAATTCAAACCCCTGTATGTATAGGGGATCACACACGCCCTGTATCAGTGTAGGCCTGAAGTAAATATATCTTTGCACAAAATGGCTGTATTTAAAATGGCTGCATTTCAAATGGCTGAATCTAACCCCTGTATGTAGAGGGAGTATCTCAAACGGTCTGAACCACTGTTGGCCCTAAGTAATATATCTTTGCAAAAAAAGGCTGTATTTCAATTGGCTTTATTTCAAATGCATAATTTAAACCGCTTAATGTATAGGGTAGATCACACACACCCTGAATGAGTGTAGGCCTGAAGTAAATATATCTTTGCACAAAAAGGCGGTATTTCAAATGGCTGTATTTCAAATGCCAAATTTAAACCCCTGTATGTATAAAGGGGAATCACACATGCCCTGAATCATTGTAGGCCTGAAGTAAATATATCTTTGCACAAAAAGGCGGTATTTCAAATGGCTGTATTTCAAATGCCTAATTCAAACCCCTGTATGTATAGTGTGATCACACAAACCCTGAATCAGTGTCGGCCTGAAGTAAATATATCTTTGAACAAAATGGCTCTATTTCAAAAAGCTAATTAAAACCACTGTATGTATAGGGGGATCACACACACCTTGAATCAGCGTAGGCCTAAAATAAATACATCTTTGCACTAAATGTCTGTTTTTAAAATGGCTGTGTGTTAAATGGCTGAATCAAACCCCTGTATGTATAGGGGGGGATCACACACACCCTGAATCAGTGTAGGCCTGAAGTAAATATATCTTTGCACAAAATGGCTGTATTTAAAATGGCTGTATTTCAAATGGCTGAATCAAACCCCTGTATGTATAGGGGGGATCTCACACGCCCTGAATGAGTGTTGGCCTGAAGTAAATACGTATATCTGTGCACAAAATAGCTCTATTTCAAATGGCTGTATTTCAAATACTTGATTCAAACCCCTGTATATAGAGGGGGTATCTCACACGGTCTCAACCACTGTTGGCCTGAAGTAAATATATCTTTGCACAAAAAGGCTGTATTTCAAATGGCTGTATTTTAAATGCATAATTCAAACCGCTTTATGTATAGGGGGATCACACAAGCCCTGAATGAGTGTAGGCCTGAAGTAAATATATCTTTGCACAAAAAGGCGGTATTTCAAATGGCTGTATTTCAAATGCCAAATTCAAACCCCTGTATGTATAGAGGGGAATCACACATGCCCTGAATAATTGTAGGCCTGAAGTAAATATATCTTTGCACAAAATGGCTGTATTTCAAATGGCTGTGTTTCAAATGCCTAATTCAAACCCCTGTGTGTATAAGGGGGATCGCACACGCCCTTAATCATTGTAGGCCTTAAGTTAATATATCTTTGCACCAAATGGCTGTATTTTAAATGGCTGAATCAAACCCCTGTATGTATAGGGGGGATCACACACGCCACGAATCAGTGTAGGCCTGAAGTAAATATATCTTTGCACTAAATGGCTTGATTTAAAATGGCTGTATTTCAAATGGCTGAATCAAACCTCTGTATGCAAAGGGGGAATCTCGCACGCCCTGAATCAGGGTAGGCCTGAAGTAAATATATCTTAGCACAAAATGGCTGTATTTCAAATACCAAATTCAAACCCCTGTATGTTTCGGGGGGATCACACACACCCTGATTCAGTGTAGGCCTGAAGTAAATATATCTTTGCACTAAATGGCTGTATTTCAAATGGTTGTATCAAACCCCTGTATGTATAGGTCGGATCACACACGCCCTGAATCATTGTAGGCCTGAAGTAAATATATCTTTGCACAAAAAGGCTGTATTTCAAATGGCTTTATTTCAAATGCCTAATTCAAATACATAATTCAAATACATAATGTATGTATAGGGGGATCTCACAGGGCCTGAACATCTCTAGGCCTGAATTTAATATTGGTGCACCAAGCACCAAATTGTGGTATTTAAAATCTCTGAATGTAACCCAAATGTATTAAGGGTATATCTCACAATGACATCTGCATCAAAGGCTGCCAACTAAATTTTTTGTGCCCAAACGACTGTTTGTTTGACAACTTAATTTGACAGCAGCATATAAGCCTGTAATTTCACACGTGCCGATGTTGCAAGGTCTGAAAATAGTGTTTTTTGTCAAAAAAGTGTGTTTTTCAAACCCCAGAAAATGATGGGTGTATTTCTAGCTCAAATTGCACACTGACTAATACAGATGTTGTAGTTTGCCCCAAAAATATGGTGATTTGCAATGTCCCAAAAGCTCAGATGCAGTGTTGGTGCACCGAGCATGCATAAAATGGCCACCACCTCCACCTACCTAGCTAACAGAATTCTAAAAGTTAGTTTTTTTTGCTCAATGAGCTCAGGGCAGGGTAAAAGGATAGTGCCCTGCACCCACACATCTATTTCTAGGTAGATCGCTGAGTTAGATTTTCTCCTATTTTCTCCCTGAAATGACAAGTCCTGCAGCATCCTCTCCTTACACTTGTAACAGTGAAGTGACGTACAGCGTTATGTGACTCAAGCTTATATAGAGTCTGGGTCACATGCTGCTCTGGCCAATCACAGCAATGCCATTAGTAGGCATGGCTGTGATGGCCTCTTTGGGCAAGTAGTATGACGCTTGTTGATTGGCTGCTGTGCAGCCTTTCAAAAAGCGCCAAGAAACACCGAACCCAAACTTTTACGTAAATGTTAGGGTTCGGGTTCGTGTCCCGAACACCCCAAAATTCGGTACAAACCCAAACTATACAGTTTGAGTTCGCTCAACCCTAGTCAAGACTAAACCAAGCCCCAACCACAATTGGCCGGAAAACAGCATAAAGGACCACTGCTCCACTGTTTCAGTATCTTCTGTAGCTTTGCAGTTTCCGAGTTAGGAATATAGCATAATTTGCTGTGCTACGCTGCTTTTGCAGCTCCCATATAGTGCAAGGGAAGCTACTGAAAAAGAAGAGCTGCTCTACTGTTTCCTGGCCACTTGGTGGTTGTATCTTACTACTAAGGATGAGTAGACCAGTTTAGAGCTTTGCAGTGTACAAACCCAAACCTTTTCAGATTAGTTTCGGATGAATCAACTCAAACAGCGTATAGAGCTATTTCAGTGCACATGTTGGCAGGAAAAAAACACTAAAAAGGAAGAAGAAAGGTTCTCACATGACCCTGAGAGGAAGCCCAGACAGCCTGGATGAGCCAATCAGTGCTGCAGCATGCAGGGAGGTTCCTTATTTCATGGGACATTGGGACATTGAAGAAATGACACTTTCATACAATGTAAATTCGTAAGTGTACGGCTTGTATAACAATGTAAAGTTTGTGTGACCTCAAAATAATACTCAACACTATATGATCCTATTTTTCCCAGCGTACTTGTCAAATCAATTCAAAGAAACACTAAAGCACCACTGTCCCAATAAAATACATTATTTATTAATATCTTTTAAAATCTCTTACAAACATAATTAATTCAGATATAAAATTGAGGTGAAAAACCAATACAAAAGCGCTCCGTCCAACTTAATCCAATACCAATTGCATCGCCCGTACTATTGCACCTAGCCCCATAGAAACATCATATTTTCCTATTGGAGTCTATCCAATACAAATCACAAATGGAAAAGTGCCAGTGCATACCTTTCAAAATCCGGGCGGTAAATCACAGTGGACCCGCGCACCCCTCTACGCGCGTTTCGCGTAAGCTTCGTCAGGAGGAGATCAAAATAACTCAACACACAGCCATTAATGTCGAAACTGCTGACAACAAAAGTGAGTACACCCCCAGTGAAAATGGCCAAATTGTGCCCAATTAGCCATTTTCCCTCCCTGGTGTCATGCGACTTGTTAGTGTTACAAGGTCTCAGGTTTGAATGGGGAGCAGGTGTGTTAGATTTGCAGTGTCATATCCAGAGGTTGTCTTTTCAAAATAGAGGCATAAGTGCTGCCAGAATTGCTGCAAAGGTTAAAGGGGTGGGAAGGGGGGGGGGCAGCCTGTTAGTGCTCAGACCATACGCAGGGACATGGGATAACACTTAAGATATGATACTTTGATACAATGTAAAGTAGGCAGTGTACAGCTTGTATAACTGCCTACTAACTGAGATTCTGTATATCACTGTTACTCTGACATAACTAATGATGTCTTTACGTTAAACATTTTGAAAGGAGAAAGAGAGAGATAAAAAGAATATATATATATATATATATATATATATATATATATATATAAAGAGAAAGATGAGAGAACAATATGAGCCCTAGGAGACCTCAAAATGTCATACACAAATGTTCCAGCCAATTGGAGCACTCTCAATTTGGGTCAAATTTATATGTACTTTCTTTCAACCAATTTGTTAGAATTGGAACCGAAATTAATTTAAAGTAATTTGCTCACCTCTACTCATAACACTTATTAATGTAGTGAAATTTCCCAATTTTTGGTGAATTTCTTTTTCAATTAAAATTATTAGCAGCTATATTTCCTTAAAATAATTTCATTATTAATAAATATATGAAATGGACAAGACACAGGTGGAGAAAATTTCCAGCAGAGTGAATGAAAAGTGTCCATTACAAGGCAGGTGTGAAAAATTGGAGAATCTTTCATGAGATAAAATGACAGGTGTGAATGTTTAATCTTACATACTGATGATACACTGCTGTCATATAATAGCAAAAAGAAAAGATCCCAGACTTCCTTTGTTTTCACTGACAGATTTAGTCATATTTTAAGATGAGCTTTTTTCCATATAGTGATGTACAGTCATGCAATGAACTAGCAAGAAAACACAAATGAAAAATATAACAAAACTTTATGATTTTTTTCTTCTCTAGTTTTGCCTTTGGAAGCTGACTAGAGATGAGTGAAGTATTCATAAATTTGATTTGGCTGTTTAGCCAAATTTTTCAAACAAATTTGCTTGGTGACAAATTACTTCATCGCAAAGTGTTCTCCCCCCATTGTACCCCTCAGATGCCTCTTTTGTAGCTGATCACGGCATCTGAAAGTAATAATACAGGGTAACATTTAAAACAAAAATAAATTACATCATACTTATGTACCTCATCTATTTGCTCTTGACAGGCCAGCTGCTGCCATCTTGATGGAAAATATGTGCGAAATCTCACACAGCCAGTGATGACGTCATCATGTCCACCGGCATGGTAACGTCAACCTTCACTGTGTAGGGGATTTTGTACGGGATCTTCAATCAAGAACCGGGTTTGGTCCATACTGTGCTATTTTTTGGGTGACAGACGAACCTGAATATTTTCAGGTTCCACTAAAACAGAGTGTAGCAATATTTTAGTGAACATTATGGGAAAAGGCACTAGGGAGGAAGAAGAAGGGTTTTCACATGACCCTGAGAGGAAAATGGGGGATGAGCTTACCCCGATTGGCTCCCAGACTAACGGACAGACAGGATGAGCCAATCAATACTGCAGCATCTAGGGAGATGCCCTAGCAGAAAGAGCAGAATGCCATTCTGTGCTGGGCTGTGAATGAGGGTGGTTAAGTCTTACAGTGTCTGCCATAAGAATAATCTTAGAGAGACAGGCTGAGTGACAAGACAATGAGGGAAAGTCAGAAATCAAGCAAGCTTGTATTCTATTGCCAGGGAGAGTGTAGGGAAATGTAGTGTACGGGAGTTGTACTACCCGTCACTACAGAAGGGTCACTTGGATGCTGTCATTCCTCTCATTTATGGGGAGGCTGGTAAAAGTCCTATTTGTAAAATGTAATGCAATTTATGGTATTTAATTCCCTGTTACTGTGAAATGTGCCATGTGCAGGCCGGCTAGGGATGTAATTCCAGCTCTAGTCACTAGAGGGAGCTAGGTAGCCCTAGTCTATATAAGGCCCAGTCAGGGAAGGAAGTCAGCTCAGCTCAGTTCAGTCTACTCCAGGCCATGAGCCTGTGAAGTCTACACCAGGCCCTGGGCCTGGGAAGGAGTGCAGACCCTGGAGTCTGTGAAGGCCACATGTCACAGGCCTAAGCAAGTCAGCAGAAGTCAAGCAGAGGCAATCCCTAGAGCAAGAGGTACTGAAATGTCAAGAGGAGGTACACTGTCTACTGGAGATTCAAGGATATAAGCCAGAAGTAGGGCATTGGGGCCTTGAAGATTAATTGCCAGTCAGGACAAGTCAGGAAGAAAGTAAGGTTCACCTGCATTTCAAAGTCCTGTTATTTTACCCTCTACTTTACCTTGCTGGATGTAAGCCTGCTGTAACTGCGACTGTATAAAAATCTATTGTCTGCAACAAGAACTGTTGTAAGAGGTTGCCTGCTGTATTTCCACTGTTTTCAGTAAAGTTGGAATTCTGTTTTCAAGCTACAAGTTTGCACCTTTATTATTCCTACTATAAATACGGTGTGCCACCGTTTATTGGCACTGGCGTCACGAAACATCAGGGACTTAGCCATAGGCACGTTAAACTACAACACCAAGGGCACCTCACATTGCACCTGGCTGTGTCCCTTCAAGAACCCAGAGAGTGCCCCAGAGGAACAGCGTGCCGGCCTCTCCATCACTGGCATTCCCCAGGTTAGTCCCACACATTGCTCTGACTTGGGGATGCTACAGAAAGGCTAGGATTACAAAGAAGAAGAAGAATTGTAGGTGCAGAATAGGGACAAGCAGGGAAGCTGTTAGAAAGGGGGGGGGGGAGGAATGAGGAACTGTGTATGCTGTGCCTCCTGGCAGAACTACAGGTGTGTGTGTGTGTGTGTGTGTGTTTTTGCTGATAAGGGAGGTGGAATAAGCTAAAACCTTACTAACATGTGTTCTACCATTAATCTACCATAGCATATAGAATACTAGTGACAGCTGTCTGTCAGGTAATCTCACATATTGAATTTAACTTCTATTTTTTGGGGTTTTAGTTTAAATTTTTTTGCTAGGATAATAAAGAAGAAGAAGAATTGTATGTGTAGAATAGGGACAAGCAGGGAATTTGTCAGAAAGGGGGAAGGAATGGGAAGCTGTGTATGCTATGCCTCCTGGCAGAACTACAGGTGTGTGTGTTTCTGTTGGGGGGTGCTGATAAGGGAGGTGGAATAGGAGAAAAGTTTACCAACATGTGTTCTACTGTTAATCTACCATAGCATATAGAATACTAGTGACAGCTGTCTGTCAGGTCAGTTCACATATTTAATTTAACTTCTATTTTTTTTTTTTTTGTTTTAGTTTAAAAAAGTTATATTCATCAGTGATTGAGAACAAAATATTAAGGCTAGATTCTTCATTATCTCAACACACAGTTCAGTTCCAATTTTTTTTTGGGGGGGAAGAGTTATTAATTTTAAAAGGGTTATCCAACCCCTATAATGCCCCCCAAAATGCCCGGGCACCTCATAGAGTTTATACTTACCCAGCTGCTAGGGAGGCTCGTTCCGGTTGTGGCCTACCTGTGAGTGTTAATGGGATATTAAGGGTCAGGCCTCAATTGTGTATATTCAGTTTCCCCAATGTTGAAATTATATATATTTTGGGACTTGTTCAATTTAATTAAACCAGCATATACATGTGATTACTACAGTAATATATACAGGGTAGGACAGAAATCTACCTGTAAATGTTAACTTGAGGCTTGGCCCTTAATCGTCTGTTAATGGTAGAAACTGTATTTTTTTAGGACTTCGATTTAATTAAACCAACATATAGATGATCAATAGTACATCAAACTACTTTCCTGTGAGTGATAACGACAAATTTACCATAAAGCTTCAATTTTCTGCTTCTGTGAATCCCATTTCCATGCAGTTGTAATTTCATTTTTTGGGGGGGATTATTCAATTTAATTAATAAACATACATATATGTGATTACTTCATAAATACACAGGGTAGGGTAGCAATCTACCTGTGATTGTTAACCCCTTCACGTCCACCATACCGCTATATACGTCCTATCTGCACATACCCCGTGCAGCTAGCACCTGTATAGATGTCATGGCGGAGCTTTAATCCAAGCACTGCAAAGCGCTTGGATTAAAGCTTCTCTTCCTGCTCTGCAGCTGTCACGGACAGCTCAGAGCTCGGGCATGCTGGCAAGTGACCAATAAGAGTGGTCCCTTGCCGAGGATCACTCCGATTGGTTAGTCTGTGCAGACTAACCAATTGGAGCTCTCTAGTGTAAAATGCCTGTTTTAGGCTGCGATCTCCACTCTGGAGATCGCAGGTTGAAATCTTGTATGTGCCCACAGTGCCACATTTTAAAAATATGCCCCTCCTGTGTGTCCCCATTATGTGGCTAGTGCCCCCGATTGCCCCCCCTCTGCTCGTGGTTGTGCAGGCTTCCCCTCTGCTCCGCTCCTCCGTGCTGCCAGCTGCAGCAGCAGGGAGGGAGGGATCTCTCTGTGCCATCGCTCTGCTGCTGCAATCGCTGCGGCGCGATGGTTGCCATGGCAAACCGGACACCTTACTAAGGCATCCTGGTTGCCAAGTAACCTAAGGCTGATGAGACCCCTGTGTAAATGTAGCACTGACTATACAGTGTATTGCAATAGATGACTATTGCAATGCACTGTACTGCGATCAGGCCCACTGGATCTTCAGGATCCAGATGGGTCTTGATAAGTAAAAAAAAAAAAGTGTAAATAAAATTAATAAATGAAAATGAAAATAAAATAAAAATGGTATTTTCTCAAATCCATTTGTCACATAATTGGTATCACCGTGTCCGTAAAATCAGCTCTATAAAAATATCACATGACCCAACCTCTTAGGTGAACACCGTAGGAAAAATAAACAATTAAAACCATGTTAAAAAAAGCAATTTTTTTGTCACCTTACATCACAAAAATTTCAACAAAAAGTGATCAAAAAGGTGTACGTCCCCAAAAAATACCAATAAAACCGTCACCTCATCCTGCAAAAAAATAAGCCCCTACCTAAAACAATCGCCCAAAAAAAAAAAAAAAAACTATGTCTCTCAGACATATGGGGTGTTCCTGTAAACCGCAGAATAAGGACAATAAATATTGAGTTTTGTTTGGCTGTTAACCCTCGATGTGTTAAAAAAAATGGATTCAAATGGAAAATCTGTGAAAAAAGTGAAATTTAGAAATGTTATCTCCATTTTCCTTTATTTCTTGTGGAACACCTAAAGGGTTAACAAAGTTTGTAAAATCAGTTTTATGTAACCTGAGGGGTGTAGTTTCTACAATGGGGTAATTTATAGGGGGTTTCCACTATATAAGCCCCACAAAGTGACTTCAGAACTGAACTGGTCCTTAAAAAGTGGGTTTTGGAAATTTTCTTAAATATTCAAAGAATTGCTTCTAAACTTCTAAGCCTTCTAAAGTCCTAAGAAAATAAAATGACATTTACAAAATGATGCCGACATAAAGTAGACATACGGGGAATGTTAAGTAATGAATATTTTATGAGGTATCACTTTCTGTTTTAAAAGCAGAGAAATTGAAATTTTGAAACTTTGCTAATTTTTGCACATGGTTGGAATTTATTTTTATTTTTTTGTGTGGGTTCAATTACAGGATATTAAGGTTCAGCCCTCAATAGTCCATGAAGCTTGGCTCTTAATCATCCGTTACCATTAATTTATTTCTCCACATGGTTGAAATATAATTTTTTTGTAACCTGTTCATTTTAATTAAGCCGACATATAGGTAATCAGTAGTACATTAAACTACTAGCCTGTGAGTGATAACGACAAATTGAATGTCATACCTCAATCATCCGTTTCCGTGAATTCCCGTTCCAACATAGTTGTAATTTAATTTGTTTTTTTGGGGGGTTGAGTTTCAATTTAGGTGATCTGTACACCAGTACACAGGCTAGGTTAACAATTTACCTGTGAGTGTTAACGCGATATGAAGGGTCAGTCCTCGATCATCAGAACGTTCAGCTTCTGTGCCGTTGGATGCATGCACGCATACTATTGTCTCTTGGCAATCGATTCGGTGATCGATTGCTGACAGAATGACGGACGAAGAGTAGAAGAAAGAGCATCTTTCGGTTGAGGTGGTGGAGCCTTGACTGGCTCAAACTGGGTGCGTGCCACTGTGTGATGTAGCGGTAGCTGGGGCAGGATGGACCACCACATCAGAGCCATGGTTCTTCCAGGCCACTTGATGGTGACACTGCATATGTTGACGCAGGGCCGTGGTGCAAATATTGGCACCTTGGCCACGTTTCACTTTCTGCCCATATATTCTACATATGGCCATGTTGACCTCCTCTGGCAGTTTCACAAAAAACTGCCACATCACCGAGTACCTTATTTTCTCCCCAACACTACTCACTGGCTGACTGCTAACACCACTGCTTCCGTGAACCCTTGCTCCACTCCTTTGCGGGTAGGTAGGCTGCTGCAAAGCGGGTGGTCTACCCCATGCCCATTTGTCTCCCGACCTCTCATTGCTGCCACTCTGCTGACTCCCGGCCACGCTAGTGACTTGCTGGCCCAGCCGCTGCCTGATGGGCAAGCTGCCACCCTCTTCTCCTGATGATGATGAAGCTCCTTTTTCACCCGGCTTCCAAGTGCGATCGACTTCATCCTCATCGAGTAGTGTCTGCACATCACTGATGTCCTCCTCAACGGCTTTTGGGTCAGGAGCCTGAACACTTGCAACACAAGCTCCCAATGCCACTCTCCTCATAACTACTTGCTTGCCTAGTGGAGGAAACGTCGTATGTCTCCTCCACATTTTGGCTGGGCAGTAGCTGATGACTGTCCTCTAGTAGCTCTTCCTCGCTGAAAAGTGAAACTGAGCCCACTGCATGTAGTACTTCTCGCGGAGAGAGAACAGAAAAGGCCAGATGCAAGTTGAGGTCAGGTGAGGGCACAGGGCCTGCTCCAGGGCCATGCCAACTAAGAATTGTGTCTGACGAACCCACCGACGGTTGGCTGATGTCACTTGGGATGACATGGATGACTGAGTTAACCAATCTAGAACCGTTGGGTTGCTGGTCAAGACACCGGGAGCTCAGTCCTCTCGCTGCGACTATTGCTGCCACGACCGCCTACTCTGCTGCGACCTCTGCTTGCACCAGAAACATTCAGGCCTCTACTACTCCTCTGTGCATGGCCTGGCACTTCTCTGCCTGTCATACTTGTAGCTGAACTAAACAAATTAAACGGAAATTAAAACACCCCTAAAAGCGACAAATATATTTTTATTTTTGTACTGAAATAGGCTACTAAACGCTTTCACCACAATTAACTGTGGAAATGCACTGAGAATATAGTTTTCTTGTTGTACTAAAATACAACCTTTGACCAGAAAAAAATTAAACTGAACTGCGTATATATATTTATTGAAGTACTGAAATACGCCCCTATACACTTTCAATAAAAATAACTGCAACAGTGCAATGCGTATATATTTTTATTTTTTGAATGAAATACGCCCCTATATGCTTTCAACAGAAATCACTGCAACAGTGCAGTGCATATATATATTTTTCATTTTTTACTGTAATACGCCCCTATAACCTTTCACCAGAAATTACTGCAGAAGTGACCCGAAAATATATATTTCTAGTTGGATGGAAAAATGCCACTATACGCTTTAACCAGAAAACAATTAAAGAGTGAAGTGCGTATATATTTTTCTTCTTTTACTGAAATGCGCCTCCCCCCCCACACACCTTTTTGGCAATCTCCTCCTCCTCGGACTAGGGCCGGAAGCCGCTTAGTCCATTTCCAACATGTATATACTGTATGCCATTGTATCTACTATCGTATAATACTGTTGAGGGGGCCCTGACAATAAAATCTTTTAGTCCTCCTCCTGGGTGGGTCCCTTCTGAGTTCGGGCCCCATAGCAGTGGCTTCCCCTGCTTCCTCTATAGCTACGCCTCTTCTACTACTACCTACAGACAGCCTTGTATGTTCCATGCTATGCTGTGACTGCTGATACTATTGTGGCCACATTTCACTATATCTGTACCTTATCTTTTCCACATCCACACTACACTCCTGCAATTAAATAATTTTTTTTAGGCTCAATCACAACAATACACTTTTTCTTCTGTCAATCAACACTTGTGCATGTCATACGGGCAAGCATTCCAAACCTGTCAAAGAATAATTTTTGGTTGCTGGGTCTCCCAACCCCAAGCCACTTTTTTTTTAATTTTTTTATTCTGCAACACGGTGTGTGTTTAAACATCATCTGTCCTAGGAGGCTAGAGAGGGTTTTTTACTGTACCAACTTAAAGTGTAATTGGGGCATCTTCGGTTCGGCCCAAACCAATTTGAGTTTGAACCAAATTTTTTCAAAAATTTGGCAAATCGGCAAGCGACATAGAAAATCGGGAGCGACATAGAAAATTGGCGAGGTGAATTAACATCATCATCACGACTGGTCCGGGCAAGGACGGACGGCCATTCTCCCTGATTGCTGCAGGTGTGCGGTGCGAGGCGAGTACGTTGCGGTTAACGGCCCCTGGATTCACTTGGAGGTGTCAGGAGTCGAGCTGGTGTGCCACCGGAGATAACACACGCTGAAGCAGAGGTTGGCGGAGACGTCCCAGTTTTGAATTAGACTCAACCGGGTGGTGAGATCCATGCTGTTTATTATATGAGCGTTCCGAGAAACCCCCTGGACCTTTAAAAGAGCTGTGAATGGGGCAAAGCTACATATTACATACTTCAGGGGGTTTATTTGTTCTCCGTAAGCGCTTAAGAAAGCGGGGTACAAGATATAGTTTCCTCGGAAACTTACATAAGGGACCCCCGGATTAAGACTGTAGCTGGTCTACAAGTTAAAGTGGCTGTGTAGATTGACTCGGATTACTAGAACTTTCGCCTGTGGAAGGTTGAAGATAGTAAAAAGTCTGTCTTTTAGGAGCTGTGATATCTGCTGGTGCCTGAGGGGACATTGCTCTGTAAGACGCCTAGTTGGCACGGGTTCTGAAATACGTACATTGGGGACGTTTCTTTGTGCCTGAAGCTGCGACACAACAAGGAAAGACTCAGCTAAAATTGCTGTTTAAGACACCGTGATATATTGTTGAATGCTGACTATGCTCCTAGAAAAATTTATAGGTTCATTTGGACCGCTCTATTGGGCCTAAAACTTGTGCCTATGGACAGTGGGTGCGATAGGTGCTTGGAGTGTTTTTTTTTTTTTTTTGTTTTTTTTTTCTTCTCTTTTTTCTGTTCTTTCTAGCAACCGTTAAAGGATAACTGTCACATTTAGACCCTAATTTCAGTTTTCATATATGTAGTTACTAATATGATAATATACCTGAATCAATAACTATTAGACTTACTTACCCCTTATTTAATAAGATTCAGCCCTTAGCAACCAGTCTGCATAAAACTGAAATTTCACTATTCTGTTAAGATGGCCGCCCTCAGCCCTGAGGCTAATCCATAGGACGCCTGCAGTGAAGTTAGTGAAGACCAGCTCTGTATATGGGGATTTGCAGTAAAGTTCCCAGGTCTGGCTGAAGCCTATAGTCCTCCTACAAGCTCTCCTCTTATCAGATAAGGCTGTCATTTATACACTGGGCTCTACATCGTCCTTCACTGCTAAGGGAGTGTCTGCCAAGCACAGGCATGTGGAGAAGTTCACACACACAGCCCAGCACTGTTATCTCCTGTCAGGAAGAACCTGGCTTTTTATACATTCCCTTACAATGCTGACTCACTATCAGTTCCCAGTGCACGCAGCGTGCTCCGTCCTCTATCTGGTAGACGGAAGGAACATAGCAACCTGATTTTATCTCAGGCAACAATAGCCAATACTGGGGACTTCTAGGTGGCTTTTAGGGGTTATTTATTTAAGAATCAGAAATTAAAACAGGGCCAACAAGGTAATATTAATCACCAGAATCCAATAGTAAAAAAAAAAAAAATTTGACAGTTATACTTTAATCATGTACTAGCAATTATTCACTAATAATCATGTATTAATTATTTCCTATAAGGAAGCCAACTCTATGAATAATAACTACGGATCATGATATTTGATAGGATTAACTTTGGATTAATTTTGGAGATGATTGTTATGTATTGACGATCAGTGTTTAATAATTTGATAATTGAGGGGAGGTAATATATAAAGGGTTTAAATTGGTACATGATACTGAGCTATTGCTGTACGGTGTAGATAATAAGGTAATGGTAATCACTGTTTAGCTATTTGAGTGACAGTTGCTGGAGAGGGGAAAGTGAGAGGTCTGGGGGTGGAGTATAAAGTAAGGGATGCCACCAAAAAACCAGCCACGTAAATCGACAGGCCCGGCCTCACCGAAGGGGCGGGGCTGGAAGCCCAGTCACAAAAATGGACAGGTTCCTGAAATCACCGCAGGCAAAAACAAGAAAGGGTGCGGACCTCAAGGGACTGGGAAAAGAAAAGGAGGTGGAAACAGTGGCTCAATATGAAAGTTCAGTAGATCTAGGCGGTGGCAATAGGATGGAGGCAATTGATGTAAAACTTGCGGAGATTTTGGGTGCCATACAACAATCTAACAAAGCGATGGCAGATCTGTCAGGAAAGGTGTCGGCAGTACAAGTGGAGACAACCCTGATCAGGCAGGACATCAACAATGTTAGAGAGAAGGTTAAAGAACTGCAGGAGTCAACAGTAAGGTTAAACAAGGAAGTAGATAGTGTGGTAAGCAAAATGCAGAAAGTAGAGCTGGAGGTAGCGCACTTAAAGGAAAAGGTGATAACACTTGAGGACAGGTCAAGGAGATCTAATTTGAGGTTTATTGGGTTCCCAGAGGGATCCGAGGCTGGCAACGCCACTAACTTTATTCGGGAATGGATCACATCGGTCACAGAGATAGGTGTTCTATCAGCGGTTTTTGATATAGAACGGGCGCACAGAGTTCCGGGGGGTAAGAGCATACCGGGTGCCACTCCTAGGGCAATTCTGGCGAAGTTTCTATCCCAACGCGATAGAGATTCGCTCTTGCGTTGGAAGAGAAATGAGCAGGAGTTAACATATAATGGTAACTCGATTCAGATTTACCCGGACTTCTCCGGAGATACACAAATGAAAAGGAGAGAGTATAGTGAAGTGAAAAAGAGGTTGATATCCGCAAATATTAAATACTCTATGATGTTCCCTTCTAAACTACGGGTCATCTATGGAGGAAAGGTGCAATTTTTTAATAATCCTACCGAAGTTCTGAGTTGGTTGGAAAGAGAGGGTCTAGGATGATGCGGGAGTGGGGATGAGGGGGGGGGAGGAAGTAGCAATTAGGAAGAGGTACGCAAACACTTAGTGGTTCGTACTCAAATGGGGGACGGGTGGGTGAGGGTCTTTGGGAGTGGGGGTGGGGAGGGCTGTGTGCCACGGTGACTAGATGGAGGAGGAAAGCTAAGCAGAGGGAGCTACTGTTTATACGATGCCGCTAACACATCATAGAATTTTCATTTGGAATGTAAGAGGATTGGGGGATCGAAAGAAAAGAGTTATTGTTAATGATATAGTTAATCGGCATTTACCAGCCATAATATGCTTAGTGGAAACACACTTTACGGAAGACTCAAGTATATGTTTTTGAAAGGCTGGATGAAGATAGAACTACACTCGTGCTTTTCATCATATGCAAGGGGTGTGAGTGTGTTTGTACACAGAAACATGAATTTCACACTCATCGGAAGAAAGATAGATAAGGAGGGACGATATATTTTTATGCATGGAAGATTGGGCGATATGATATGTATCCTGGCCTTTGTTTATATCCCCCTTCCATTCACTGTTAAGGTATTTGTTGAGCTAATGGAATATATAAATAATAAGGATAACTGACCAATATTCTTGATAGGTGACGTGAATGAGGTGATGGATGTGATAAGAGATAGAAGCTCAGCTAATAGTATAGGTAGGCAGGAAACAAAGCAAGGAACTCTATTGAATAGGGTATGCAAAGAATTAGGATTATTGGATGCCTGGAGATATCTATACGGGGACAAAGTGGCTTTTTCCTGTTATTCGAGGTCATATGCCAGTAGATCCAGAATAGATTTGGTATTGATAAATGAGGAGATGCTGGATAAAGTTGTGGCCATGAAATATGAAACCGTCACGATATCAGATCATACCCCGGTTTTGGTACACATACGGGACAATCGGAGTTCAAGTGGGGGTAGATTGATGAGGATAAATGCACATTGGTTTAATGTAATTCAAGACATGCAGAAAATCGAGGCGGCTATAGTAGAGTTCTGGGAATTGAATATAGGTACGGCCCATGTGAACATGGTGTGGGATTCTCTCAAGGCGTTTATTCGTGGCTTACTATTTAAGCATATAGCTGAGGCAAAGAAGGAGTTTGGGAGAAAGGAAAGGGTACTTGAGCAAGAGGTGAGAAGGTGGCAAAATTGTGACAAGGAAATGGGAGATAAGAGTGAAAATTTATTAGAAAAAGCGGTAAATAGGTATAAGTTGTTTCTACAGGAGAAAGCTCAACAAAAAATCTTTTTCCAAGGTCAGAATAGGTTCTTGGAGGGAGGAAGATCGGGGCGTTTTTTAGCCAAGATTGTTGAAAATCAGAAGGGATGTACAAGAATCTCAACTATAAGATCTCCAGGAGGGGTACTCCTATCGGATAAAAACGAGATAGCTCAAGAATTTGTCACTCATTATACACAACTATATAGTTCCGAAGGAGAAGGAAAGGAGCTGGCTATTAATTCTTTTTTGGAGAAAATTGAAATCCCCATCCTTAATGAGGAAGATAGAGAGAAATTAAACCAACCGATACAGTTAGCGGAGCTGGAATTGGCCCTCAAATCAACACAGGGAAACACTGCTGCTGGTTCGGATGGATTGCCATTTGAACTTTACAGAAGGTTTGGTGGAATTTTGCTGCCACTATTGATGCAGGTTCTTAACTCAGCTTGGGGTGGAGGGGTTCTCCCCCCCTCAATGTCTGAAGCAATTATTACTCTAATTTTGAAAAAAGATAAGGAAGAAACGGACATTCGGGCATACCGACCAATATCTCTGCTAAATGCAGATTACAAAATATACGCTAAGGTATTGGCCAATCGGCTTAAACCTTTAATTAACAAATTAATACATATAGATCAAACTGGTTTTATACCAGGGAGATCATCTCAGATGAGCATTCGGAGAACATTGGTGGGCGTGCGGGCGGGAGAGGGGGAAGACCGCTCCATTCTGTCACTAGACGCATTGCAGGCGTTTGACAGAGTGGAGCGGGAGTTTTTGTGGCAGACGATGCGTAAGATGAACCTGGGGGATAACTTTATTAGTTGGACGAGGTTATTATACTGCGCCCTGATCGCCAGGATCTCCATTAATGGAAATAAAGCTCAGCCAGTACCACTATTAAGGGGGACTAGGCAGGGATGCCCTCTTTCCCCCCTGCTGTTTGCTATTTTCTTGGAGCCACTAGCCTGTATTATAAGGGAAGATGTAGCTATAGCAGGTTTTGGACGGAGAGGGGTTCTCGATAAAATAAATCTGTATGCGGACGACGTATTGCTGTTCCTGAGGGATGGATATAAGATCTTGCAGCATGTGATTACATCTATTGATGAATATGGATATCATTCGGGATATAAAATAAATTGGGAGAAAACAGTTCTGCTTCCTCTTAGGAGACCCCCTAAAAGTAATCCCACGCAAGTTAAAATATTGTCATGCACAGATAAAATAGACTATCTTGGTGTCAAGATTGGAGCAGCGGAAGGAGATTACATCGTACACAATGTTACCCCACTACTTGAAATAGTGAAAAATAAGGTCCGGATATGGCAAAAATTACCAATCTCACGAGCAGATAGAGTGGCGTTGTTAAAGATGATATTACTACCGCAAATTTTATATAAGATCACACCGTGTGTAAATTGGATAGGAGATATGTTCTTTAAGAGATTAGAAAGTATTTTTAATGATCTGATCTGGGGAAGGAAAAAAGTCCGGCTAAAACAAAAATGGCTATGGTTCAGAATGGAGGAAGGTGGATTCTCACTGCCTTTTGTTCAGGGGTATTTCTTGGCAGCACAGCTGGCTTGGTGGATGGGTATGGAGGAGGAGGAAATAGATCATTACTTAGGCTCAGTTAATAGGAACTACACAAAGATTTTCTCTAGACTTGAGATGGGGGATGTAGGTAGAATTAGGGATAAAAATTCGATTGGCTATACTATGCTGAAGGGATGGGGAAAAATTAAAGAAATACTGGGGATCACATATATATTAAATTGCACACCACTATGGCACAATCTTAATTTAATGGAATTTGTTAAGATGGAGAATGTAGAATTCTGGATAAATCAAAATATATGTT
Source organism: Bufotes viridis (assembly GCA_033119425.1). NCBI lineage: Eukaryota > Metazoa > Chordata > Amphibia > Anura > Bufonidae > Bufotes > Bufotes viridis. The sequence goes on along the minus strand of CM065591.1, from coordinate 42,616,903 downwards.
GGGTTTCTCAAATAGTGCAGGGAGGTGAGATAAGAGGAATCGAATATATAATGGGATTAAATACGGGGTATATAGAGAGTTTCAAATATGCACAACTAAGACACACTGTTAGTAAAATAAAGAGAGATCACTGTTTAGAGGTGAGACCACACGAGTTTATAGAATATTGTATGCAATTAAAGGGAACCTGTCACCAGGAAATTAACTGATAAACCAGGCATGCTGCCTTGTAGGCCTCACTCTGCTGAAAATAATGATACCTTTCACTTGGTGATCTGTTGCTTTATTGTGGAGAAAAAGTACTTTTAATCCATATGCTAATGAGCTGATTTGAGTCCAGCAGTTGATATGAGTCCAGTGTTTTTTCTATTCAGAGCTGTAGCCACTCCCCTATTCACTGCTTCAGATGTAAAAGGGCGTGGTTTATTACATCATTTATTCATTTTAATAATTGGCGGGAAAATGACTAAAAGGGAATGCTAAGGTATTATATTACTGAGTTTAAAAAAGGGGGAGGAATATACTATTGAAGTTAGTAATTATAATAAGGGCTAGTTTGTTCAATCATGTTTGATAAACAATTATTAAAATGAATGAATGATGTAATAAACCACGCCCCTTTTACATCTGAAGCAGTGAATAGGGGAGTGGCTACAGCTCTGAATAGAAAAAACACTGGACTCAAATCAGCTCATTAGCATATGGATTAAAAGTACTTTTTCTCCACAATAAAGCAACAGATCACCAAGTGAAAGGTATCATTATATTCAGCAGAGTGAGGCCTACAAGGCAGCATGCCTGCATTATCAGTGAATTTCCTGGTGACAGGTTCCCTTTAAGCATGAAAGCTATTAGTATGTCTTTGATATATAAAAGGTTAGTGAGCAATCTCGAACACAAGATGAAATCTACAAAGGTGCGGGAGTGGGAGCGAGATCTTGGCCTAAGTAGTGGATTCAATTGGCATGAAATTTTTAAGAATGTAAAAATGTCTACCTCTTCTAATAATTTTAGGATGATTCATATCTTTTGGATATACCGTTTGTATTATACACCTAAAGATTTGGCAAGATTTTATCGCAGGGATGATCTGGCTTGCAAAAGATGTGGGCAAAAGAAAGCACACTTCCTCCACGTAGTCTGGGAATGCCCAGTGGTGAGAAACTTTTGGTTTAAGGTAACAGAGGAGTTGAACTGTAGAACCCGATATAGGTTAGAATGGGATCAGTCATTAATATTGTTAGGGGTAGCATCACAATTTAAGAATGTAAAACGTGAGGTGGTAAGGTTATGGTTAAAAGCTCTGGTAGTAGCAAGGGTAATAATTGTTAGAAAATGGGGATCACAGATTAGTCCGGAAATAAATGAATGGATAGCGTTAATGGATAAGGTGGCAATATATGAACAAAAAAGTGCTGGGAGCGCCAAACAGCGTGGCAGTGTAACTAAAACCTGGGCCAGCTGGCACGTGTAAAAATAATTGCGTAACAGACAGTATGATTAACCTCTGATATGAGTTAGGGGGATCTAAGGTTCACCGTGGCACACAGTCCTAATGGGGTGGGGGATAAGGGTCTGGGGGGGAGAATATAAGGATTAATTGGATTATATATGATCAGTGGTTTAAAGGGTATATGTTATGTAAATGGATATTATGTTATGCTGATTTTGTATTTGGAAATAATATGGATTGGAATTATGAACCGAACTGTGTATTTATATAAGTATGGAAAAAATAAAGTATAAAAAAAAAAAAAAAATCGGACCTGAACCAAATTAAGTTACCTGCCTTATCTAGTTTTTTGTTTGTAATTGTGATATATGTATTTATGCTATCACATTTTTATGGTATTTATGCTGGCACAGATTCACATTTACATCTGGTTACTGTTATAAATAGGATAAACCATAAATGGGTTATTTTTGTAATCCAGTCAATGTGGGGATTATTGACGTGATTTGAAGTCAGGATCAGTATGTATTTTTTGCAAGTTTTGCTGTGTTTTATTTTACCTTTTTGATGTTTTTTGTGTGTTGTTTGTGTATCCTTACTACTGATTCAATAAATGTATTGAATGTTAATGTTCTTAAGACATGGTGTTGCCACCAGTAGTATTAGTGCAGTGTGTTTTTAATTTGTTCAAAACAGGGTCCTTTATAAATAATGAGTTTCTAATATTTTGATACTTCTTTGATCTTTGATAAGCCTCTGTAATAATGGCATAATGATTAATGAAATTAATATCACCACAAGAGGGTTCAAATTTCACATAGTGATATTTCTTATCTGAGCTCTGCCGTATGCCCAGGCAGCAGTTTATAGACCCTTGAGAGGTACTGCTATATCCAGGAGAAATAGTGAATAAATTGTGTGATAGTGGTCTCAAGCTTCACATATCATATTGGAATTTTTTGCATTTTTCTTTTTTACCCCCAATCTATGTTTATTAAGGTTTTTGTCTTTTTGTTTGTTTCCAAAAAACAGACCGAGAAACAGCAACATGGAGAAAAAAAAATCTTAAGTAAACAGAGATGTCATTCAGGCCATAATTAGCTAATATGCACGCTAATCCAAGTGGAAATACAAATATCATCTCAAGAAGTCCAATAATAAAACTGTATAGAACACAGTTATCGAACAAAATACAAAGGAAAATAAAATATATAAAAGAAAAATAAGTTCCACTGCTAAATGCAAGTGAAAAATTTGAAAGGGAGTTAATGGACATTGTTACTAATTTATCTTAAAGGGGAAGATATGATGTATGGGGGGGGGGGGAAGAGAATGAATAGAAACTGTTGAGAGCCTCCAGGCGCAAGTCAGCTAAGTGAGGGCATGCAACAGCCAAGGTGACCAGACTGAAAGAAATCTTGACCGAGTACAATCATCCCAACTGCAGAGCTCCTCAAATATACAAAGAATTTCTGTCACTAGAAGTTTCACTATTAAACTGGCTGATAGTGAATGTCAGCTGCACCTAGCTATGCTATTCTTGTGATTATTCATGCCCCCATTACTGCAGAATTCTTACTTTTATAATATGCAAATTAGCCTCTAGGAGTAGGGAGGACGTTGCTGCTGCTTTTAGAGACTCCATTCTTCCACCTCATTACACGCCCTCCAAGTCTTGATTGACAGGCTGCGTTCACATCCTCCTGTCAGCCCTGTGCGCTGGGCAAATCTTGTGCCATTCAGTATTTGGCGCAGGCATGGTGAGGGAAGGACACTCACCAGCTACCAGCTTCCTCACCGCGCCTGCGCCGAATACTGAATGGCAAGAGATTTCCCTAGCGTACAGGGCCAGCAGGAGGATTTGAACACTAACTGGCCCTGTCAATCAAGACTTGGAGGGCGTGTAATGAGTGGGAGGACAGAGCCTCTAGGAGCGGGAGCAATGCCCCCCCCCCCCTTCTGCTCCTAGAGGCTAATTTCCTATTCTAAAAATAAGAATTCTGCAGTAACAGGGGCATGAATAATCACAAGAATAGCATAGTTAAGTGCAGCTGACATTAGCACATGGCTAATGTCAGCCAGTTTAATAATGATAATTCTAGTGACAGAAACCCTTTAAACTTTGTCTCCCCAAATACTGAAGGGTTTGAGGGTTGGGCTCTCTCCATTTTAAAGGGATAAGTAGTTTAACGACCTGGAGAGGCCAAGCTGCCAGACATCCTTTTGAAGGGTAGAGTTCGGCTGTGGGTAGCCATAATAGAAATGTTTCTGGTTGAAGAGTTATGGTAGTATTACATATCATATTTAATTCTTTAACTACTGCCCCCCAGGACTTAGACATCCAAGAATCTGTAAACCAAATATGGAGATACGGACCGACTGAACCTCCACTTAACTATCAGAGTCACACAGATTTCCATTTTCTTTAAAGAAAAACAAGTGTGTGGTACGATCTGGTTAAGAGTAGAGTTGAGTGAACACATGGAAGTTCCCCGCAAAGTTTGAGTTTGGGACCCGAACTTGACCCCGAACCGAACCCTATTGAAGTCAATGGGGACCAGAACTTTGGGGCACTAAAATGGCTCTAAAAGTCCTGGAAAGGGCTAGAGGGCTGGAAATTTAAGCAAAATTGGGGTAAGAGTAGGACAAGTGCCCTGCAAACAAATTTGGATAGGAAAATAACTTAAAATAACATAAAATACATAAAAAATAAAAATAAACATTCTAAACCTGAGCACAAGTGAGTGACAGTGGCACCTGCCACCCAGCAAACAGAGGATGTGGCAGCAAAGCCACCACATATTTCACCATCACCAAGCATCTCCACATTATCCCATGGAAGCTTTCAGCTGTCCATCTCCCAATTAGAAAAAGAAATAGAAAGAGAAAGTACCCCCCTACCCACCCAAGATTCCTGGCCCTGAATGCCAGGATATCAAAATCCCTGGTCCATTGAAATGCTCTCATTCTGTTTGGTGGAGATGTATGGAGACTTTCAAAAAATGTATGGCGGTGGCTGTCCCACAGTACGTGGTTCCCAGCCGCCACTACTTTTCCAGGCGAGCCATCCCTTCCCTGCACAACCAAGACAAAATCAAGTGTGCACTGTGCAACGCCATCTGTGGCAAGGTCCACATAACCACCAATACATGGAACAGTAAGCACGGGCAGGGAAGTTATATCTTACTAAAACCACACGGTAAACATAGTGGCGGCTGGGACAGAGGCAGATAGCAGTTTGACGCATGTCCTTCTGCCCCAGAGGATTGCAGGGCATTTCTATTTGCCTCATGTTGCCTCCTCCTTCTACTCAGCTTCCTCCTCCTCTACCACCTCCTCATCCGCTCAGCGTAACACCTTCACCAACAACATCAGCACAGTAAGGGGGAAACGACAGCAGGCTGTTCTGAAACTCATCTGTTTGGGGGACAAACCCCACACCACACAGGAGCTGTGGACGGGCATGAAACAACAGACCGATGAGTGGTTGGTGTCACTGAGCCTCAATCCCGGCCTGGTGGTGAGCGATAATGGGTGAAATCTTGTAGCAGCTCTGGGACTAGCCGGTTTGACACACATCCCTTGCCTGGCGCATGTGCTGAATTTGGTAGTGCAGAAATTCCTTAACACCTGACAGTGAAAATCAATTCAGTTAATCAAGCTCTTTTGAGATTCTGGTGGGACAAATTCACTTTTATTGGTGCTCAAGGACCCCTGCTGCCTGAGCTGCAGATGTGACAATCACATAATTTTATTAAATTTGTTGATTAGATTGTTGGGTAACATCAGGACTTTTTATTATAAATCGTAACAAAAACTAGACAAGGAGCATATGAAAAAGAGAAAATTAACCCGACCAGACTCCCACCCTAACTCCCCCCCCCCCTTTCACTCAAACCACTCATTAATGCCTATTTACAAACTATTTACAAATTTACTAATAAACATTGGTAAATAACTATAAGTCAGATAAACTAAATAAACAAACAAAACTACAGTTGTGTTCAAAATTATTCAACCCCCACTGAAATTGAGTGTTTTGGCCAGTTTGACATTGATTTTGATCATTTCAGTCATCTTGTATACAATTAAATCAAAGAGGCACTTGTAAGTCAGACAAATATAACATAACATTTATAATGAAATAACCACAAATGTCTTTTCTGTGCTCACATCATTATCAGTTTTATTCAACCCCCAAGTGACATTCAATCTTAGTACTTAGTACAACATCCTTTTCCAGTTATAATAGCTTTTAAACGTGAAGCATAGCTTGACACAAGTGTCTTGCAGCGATCTACGGGTATCTTCGCTCATTCTTCATGTGCAAAAGCCTCCAGTTCAGTCACATTCTTAGGCTTGCGCGCTGCAACTGCTTTCTTTAAGTCCCACCAGAGGTTCTCAATCGGATTTAAGTCTGGTGACTGCGATGGCCACTTCAAAATGTTCCAGCCTTTAATCTGCAACCATGCTCTAGTGGACTTGGAGGTATGCTTGGGATCATTGTCCTGTTGAAAGGTCCAACGTCTCCCAAGCCTCAGGTTTGTGACGGACTGCATCACATTTTCATCCAATATCTCCTGGTACTGAAGAGAATTCATGGTACCTTGCACACACTGAAGCTTCCCTGTACCTGTAGAAGCAAAACAGCCCCAAAGCATGATTGATTAATTCACAGTAGGCAAGGTGTTCTTTTCTTCATAGGCCTTGTTCTTCCTCCTCCAAACATAGCGTTGATCCATAGGCCCAAAAAGTTCTAATTTTGTTTCAACAGTCCACAGAACACTATCCCAAAACTTTTGTGGTTTGTCCACATGACTTTTGGCATACTGCAGTCGACTCTTCTTATTCTTTGGAGACAGCAAGGGGGTGCTCCTGGGAGTTCTGGCATGGAGGCCTTCATTACGCAGTGTGCGCCTTATTGTCTGAGCTGAAACTTCAGTACCCGCATCTGACAAATCTTTTTTCAGTTCCTCAGCAGTCACACGGCGACTTTTCTCCACTTTGCGCTTCAGGTAGCGCACAGCAGTCGAAGTCAGCATCTTCTTTCTGCCATGACCAGGTAGCGTTTCAACAGTGCCCTTTGCCTTGAATTTGTGAATGATGCTTCCTATGGTGTCTCTTGGTATGTTTAACATCTTTGCAATCTTCTTATAGCCATTGCCCTTACTGTGAAGAGAAATCACCTCTTCTCTTGTCTTCCTGGACCATGTTTGTAAACACACCAGTATATGTCTAGAAGGAGCTGAGTATCACAGTCATTTTAAATCTGCCTCATTGGTGCTTATTATGCTTGATTGCTGCTCCTTGACATCCAATAGGTGTTTTCATTACCTGATCGAAAACACTTAAATGAACCCCTGTTCTTAAGAGTGGTAGTCTTTAAGGGGTTGAATAATTGTGTCAATGAAGAAATCACAAAAAAAAAATTTAATACTGTATTACAAAAACAATTGATGTCATTTTAGTTGCATTTGGTTCTTTAAAAAGTCCTGGTAAGATTTCATTCTGAACACAATTACAAATGTACACTAAATTCCCTAAAACCCTTTACAGCATTGGGGGTTGAATAATTTTGAACACAACTGTATATACATGCCTTACTCTTAACTTATAAGGCCAGTGATATACAAGTGGCTCGGATGGTGGGTTCCTGCACCAACATAGGCCAGGTACACAATTGTCCAGCCAGGGCACAGTTCTGGAGGAGGAGGAGGAGATGAAACCGTGTTCACAGCAGTGTGGCACCCAAAGCAGCTCATGGCCATCACTTGAGCGTGGCTGGGTTGATACGGAGTACACAGATGATACACCTCCCACAGAAGACAGCTTATCGTTGCCTCTGGGCAGCCTGGCAAACATGAGCGCCTACATGCTGCAGTGCCAGTGACTGCCGAGTTGCCCACATTCTAAATCGTGCAGATTACTGGGTGGCCACCCTGCTGGATCCTCATTACAAGGACAACGTGCCGTCCTTAATTCCGTCACTGAAGCGTGATAGGAAAATGCCAATGCTGGTAGACACGCTGCTGATGGTATTCACACCTGACATCGGGGGCTCAGTGGAAGCACAAGGCTAAAGCAGAGGAGGAGGAGGAAGAAGTCGCCAATGCAGTTGGGTCACCGCCCACACCTCAGAAGGCAGGGTTATCATGACTGAAATGTGGAAAAGCTTTGTCACCACGCCACAACAACTAGCACCACCAGAAGATATGGAATGTCTTAGCAGAAGGCAGCATTTCAGCAAAATGGTGGAATAGTATCTGCGCACAAGCCTACACGTACTATCTGATGGGTCTTCCTAGGGTCATAGCTACATGGGAAGCAGGGAAAGAGGCTACTTTGGGGCCCTGACGCAGAAGGGGCCAATCCAGGAGAAGGAGGACTAAAAGACTTTGTCAGGGACCCCTCAACAGTATTATACAATGAAATTATATACAGTGGCAGTATAGACAGTGTTAAAAACGGATGGAACAGCTGTCGGGCCTGGTCTGGGAGAGTGATCTTTAGTAGCCACAGGAATGGGGGAGGCATGAAAGAAAGGGGTTGCAAAAAATTACTGGGGGAGTGGGGCTCCATTCAAATATTTGTTGTTTGGCCCAGTCATTTCTAGCTTCGCCACTGGGTCTGCCGCATTTAACTTTTGGGTCTCCAAATTGGGGACATGGCCTCAGCTTCACCTTTACGCCTTGGTGGTGCTGGCCTGCCCTGCAGCCAGTGTATTTTCTGAGCGTGTGTTTAGCACGTCTGGGGGTGTTATCACAGACAAGCACAGCCACCTGTCCACAGCCAACGTGGACAATCTCATGTTCATTAAAAAGAACCAGGCATGGATTCCAAAAAAGGCTTTATGTCAGGCAACATTGTAACCGCCACTTGTAATGAACTAATTTCCCTGTCTGTTATACAATGCAGGGGTACTTTGAAAGAAAGAAGGGGTACAGATCACCTAACAATCTGAAGGCCACCTAATTTAATGAATATATTTCCCAGTTAGGTATGCAGTGCAGGGGTATTTTGAAAGAAAGAAGGGGTACAGATCACCCAACAATCTGAAGGCCACCTAATTTACTAAATATATTTCCAAGTCAGGTATGCAGTGCAGGGGTACTTTATGGCCCATGAATGTAACAGATGATTTTTAGAAATTGACCTCCCTTTCACCTATGCAGAGCAGGAGTTTGTATTCGGCAAAACTGGCAAAATGTCACCCACCAATGTAACAGATGACTTTTAGAAATTTACCTCCCTGTCACCTATGCAGAGCAAGGGTTTGTATACGGCAAAACTGTCAAAATGTCACCCACCAATGTAACAGATGACTTTTACTAATTTACCTCCCTGTCACCTATCTAGCACAAAAAGTGTGTTTTTTTATAGCACCAATGTAAATGCAGTATGTTACAGTTTTATTGGACTGTCAGAAATTAAGCGTAGCATGCAAATTTGCTATCTAGTACAAAAAATGTGCTTTTTTATAGCAGCAATGTAACTGCAGTATGTAATGTTTTAATTGGACTGTCAGAAATGCAGCATAGCCCGTAAATTTACTATCTTGCAAAAAAAGTGTGCTTTTTTATATCAGCAGGGTAACTGCAGTATTTAGCGGTTTTATTGGACTGTCAGATATGCAGTGCCTGTTGCAGCCAGATAAACAATCGCTCTAGGTCACAAAAAATGTGACAGACTAATGTAATTGAATACATTTTACTGCCAGCTATGCACTGCAGGCTGCAGGGGTACTTGAATGGCCAAAAAAGGGAATTTGTCCTCCACTGTGCTACCAGAACAGAATTGAAGTAATGTCCCTCGCATACATGCAGTTCACATGCAGTTGCAAGGGCACTGCACTTGAAAAAATGGTCGCCGACGCCCACTGAACTAGCAGATGATAAAAACTGATTTTTCAGTGTCACTGGGCATAGGTCTGGGTACAAAAATGTCTGTAGTTTGAAGAGTGAACACCACCAAGATCAACAGAATTGTTCCCTAATCTCTCACAGCAGCATCCTATCCCTACACTGAGAAGAGCAGAGTGACGTGCGGCGCTACGTGACTCCAGCCTATATAGATGCTGGGTCACATGCTGCTCTTGGCCAATCACAGCCATGGCATTAGTAGGCATGGCTGTGATGCCTTCTAGGGGCAGAGTAGTGAGTAGTGATTAGGCTTGGCCAGCAATTCTCTATGTGTTCTTAGCATATGTATCTACTAGTAGTTGGATGAAGATCTGCTTCACTGTGGTAAACAGGGTTTCAGAAGGGAAGGATTAGGGTAAGCATTTAAAGGAACGTGATATAGTCAGGTCACTGTGAGAAGCAATATCCACATTATCACTAGAGTCCATCTGCGAGGTAGTGGGTGGTTCTTTAGGAGGTGCCATTTGTTCTTCTCGAGAAACACTGGAAGGCAATTGTGGCAAGGTAGAATGGGAAGATTTTTTTAATAAACAAGTCTAGATTTCCACTCCTCTGAGATAGCAAAGTGCCTCTAGATTATTCTTCTCAAATTTTGATGATCTTACCAGGTTATTGAGAAGAGTGGCATCAGACCACCAGTTGTGTGAAGTAGCTCAATGAGTGGGGGAGGTGTAAATCACAAGATTACAGTAATGTTCTGGGCTCCAGTTAAAAAATAGTTTCAGTCTAGTTATCAGGACAGTCCAGGAGACATGTATACGAGCTATAGCAAAAGGCCCAATAAGGGTCAATGAATCTACAGCTAAAAGAAACAAAAAGGTTGCTAATCTGAGTCATTGTTAATGATGGCAACAGTATGTTGAAAACAGCAATGCAGACCTCAGTCTAAGAGCAACTTCTTGAATTGAGTAGATAATGTAACCAAAGTCAGGATTTACTCTCAGTTCAGGTAGTACAAGTTCTGCGCTGGATATGCAGCACAAACAAGATGGCTAATCTTCCCGCCTCAGGCCCAGCAAAGCTAGCAAAATCTGGGGTAGATGTATCAGTTGGTTGTGAGCAGGGCAGGTGGATGAAGGTAGGTAAGTTCGTTCATCTCTTCAGTGGGGATCAGGCACTAGTGTTGAGCGTGAATATAGTGCTGTATCTTTGTAATCATGAATATTCTAGATTTTTTTTCATCACTATATCAACCTATATTCTTTTCTCACTTATTGTATGTAGCTTTTCTTTATCCTTATTATACTATCTATCATCCATACCCCTTTTTTACTTACTATTTTACCTATCATTATTAAACATTTAATATAAGTATTTTTCTACCTATTATTTCTGATTTCTTTTTACAGATGCTATATTATTTTATTTTCAAATAAATCATTACCTATAGCAGACAATCACACAAAGGTTGTATGCCAACAACCTATCCATGAGACAGGTACAGTCAGCAAACCTTACAACAGCAGCCTTGTGCACTATGAGACATTCAAAACCAGCTCTCATCAGACTAAGAGCCAGTAAGCTTCAAAGTTGCTTGATTTAAGTTAGATGGCTTGGGGGGACCAGCGCACCTAGATAATTATCATTAGGGTAACAAAATGCAAATAGTGTTTCAGCTGAAAAACAAGGCAGATTCTGCTCATTTGCATGTCTTTCCCATATTAAAGTTTATGCAAATGAGTTTACATGACGAAACAGTATAGAAAGGTTATTAAATATAATATTCAGACAATTAGAAAACTGAAAATTTGTATGCAGCCCTCCTAAGCAGTTTGGAAAGAGTTAGCTGGCATCCCCAAAAAATTATTTACAATTTACGTCACCCTAATAATAATCTAGGAGCACAGGTCCACCCAAGCCATCCAACTTAACTCAATCAACTTTGAGGCTTACCGGCTCTCTTAGTGATCAGCCTGCCAGCCAATGATCATCGCTGGCAGGCTGATGACTTAAAAAAAAATGAATGGCAAGCCATATAACACATCATATTTGTAAATATGATGTGTTAAATGGCTTCTGTGCCCTCTCCTGGGTCCTTTTCGTTGGTTGGACCCAGGAGAGAACACACCTACAGTGAGTACACCAAGCACCACACTTCCAGGCCCTGATCACCCCCCCCATCACCCCAATTAACGCCTTGATCACCCCTCTCAGTCACCTGTCAATCATCTAGTGAAAGGGAAAAAAGTGATCAGTGTAAACTGTCACTTTTTTTTTTTCACCAGGATTGACTTTTAGGTTTAGTTTAGTTTAGGCCCCCTTTGGTAGGTAGTTAGCGTTAGCGCCCAGCCCACTGCACCGCAGTCACTAATTCGCTGATTAGCGTAGCGCTAATCAGCGTTGGTACTTTTATAGTACCTGTAAGTGATCAGAACTGATCACGGTCAGATCTATAATAGTATTAGTGTCACTTTAGTTCGCCCCCCCACCCAAAACACAGTGTTTGCTCGATCAGGCCTGATCGGTCGCCCACACGTGCGTTCACCCACGCCTGCCCCGCCGCAGTGACAAAAAAAAATAAAAATTTTTATCACTGCACAATCACTTCACAAGCGCTGCGGTGATAAAAAAAAATCAGTTTTGATATTTTTATCAATCGCAGCGGCTTCTGTACTTCGCTACCCTCCCATTTGTAAGACAGGCTTGCTTTTTTTCTTGGGTAGTCTCAGGGAATACCCCCTAAATTTAGTCGTCCAAATGTCAAATAAGGGGTATTCTCCTGAAGAGGCCTACAGGATTCTGACCCAGTCGGATGAGGAATGGGAACCCTCATCTGACGAATCTAGCGGGTCAGATTACGAACCTGTAGAAAGCAGTGGCAGTCTGAGCCAAAGTTCGGACAAGGAGGTTAAGGTCCCTGATACCACCAGGCGTACCCGGCCCCGTGTCGCTAAACCACAGGTAGCGCAGGATCCGTTTAAAGGGCAGCAGAGTGGGGCTGGCGCTGCCGGATTAGGTGGTGAGGCATACACCAGCAGTGCAGCCCTTCCTGGACCTAGTACCAGCACTGCCGTAGAACATGGTGAAGTGGCGAGCACCAGAAGGGTAGTTGAAGCTGGTACGGTGGCACGTGCAGTAGTTCCCCTGTCGCAGCCACCACGCAGACAGGCCCGTAGAGCCCTTAGAGTCCCTGAGGTGCTGGCAAACCCTGATTGGCAGCCACCATCTTCAGCCGCACCAGTAGTTCCCCCTTTCACCGACCAGTCAGGAGTTCGGGTGGAGACAGCTCAGATCGGATCGGCACTGGGGTTTTTTGAGCTGTTCTTCACTGCGGAGCTCTATGACTTAGTCGTGGCAGAAACAAATCGATATGCCACTCAATTTATAACCGCCAACTGGGGAAGCTTCTATGCCCATTCTTTCCGGTGGAAGCCATTCCAAGTTTCCCGAAATTAAATTTTTTCTGGGCCTTCTCCTCAACATGGGCCTGACAAAAAAACATGAATTGCGGTCATATTGGTCCACAAACCCAATTCATCACATGCCCATGTACTCTGCTGCCATGTCCAGGACACGTTTTGAGACCATCCTGCGTTTCCTGCACTTTTGCGACAACAGCACCTCCCGTCCCAGAGGCCACCCAGATTTTGACCGGCTCCATAAAATTCAGCCCCTCATAGACCACTTCAACCAGAAATCTGCAGATTTGTATACCCCCGCACAAAACATCTGCGTAGACGAGTCCGTAATACATTTTACCGGGCGCCTTGGCTTCAAACAGTACATCCCAAGCAAGCGCGCCCGGTATGGGGTCAAATTGTATAATCTCTGTGAAAGGGCCACAGGCTATACACACAAATTTCGGATCTATGAGGGAAAAGATCAGACCCTGGAGCCAGTCGGTTGCCCTGACTACCTAGGGAGCAGTGGGAAGATAGTCTGGGACTTGATGTCACCCTTATTCGGCAAGAGGTACCATCTTTATGTGGACAATTTTTACACAAGTGTGCCCCTCTTCAGGCATTTGTTCCTAGAACAAATTGGCTGCTGTGGCACAGCGCGATTTATGTGTATATTTAGGTGTATATTTAATTCAATTGGCTATATATAATAGTTTTGTTCTCTACAGTAAGGCTGGGAGAACAGGATCCTTCCTCAAATTTCAGGAAGAGATCATCGAGAACCTCCTGTATCCAGGAGGTTCCGTGGCCCCAACCACCAGTGTAGTTAGCCGTCTACACGAGCGGCACTTCCCTAGCGTTGTGCCTGGTACCTCAACCCAACCGCCACCCCGAAAAAGATGTTGTGTCTGTAGCAGGAGTGGAATAAGGCGTGACACCCGTTATTTCTGTTCTGACTGTCCTGACCACCCTGCCCTATGCCTAGGGGAGTGCTTCCGGAAGTACCACGCTCAGGTACACTTAGGGACGTAGGGACAGCACAACACAGGTAGTTTTTCCACTCAGGCTCAAGGGTCTCTCAGGATACTAGGTTTTGAGAGACCCTAACACATAGGGGTGCTGGTGTGCTACAGCAGAAATGTAAAACGGTAGAAACGTCTCCTTTCACTTGGGATGAAGTGTATAATGTACTTCGCACCATCTCTGTGTGATTTACACTTTACACATTGTCCCATGGGAAAGGAGAGGTTTCTGCTAGGAAAATAAAGAGTGAAAAAAAAATATTTAAACAGGTAGCAAGAAAAAGAAATCTTGAGTTAGTTCAGGTTTTAAAAGTTTTGATGTTCAGGTTTTATAAAGCTTGTAACGTTCAAGTTTATGAGCCTGCTGCCTGTTTTTTCTTTTTTTTTCCCCTAACCACCCTTTATTTTCCAGGTAGACCAACGGACCAACCGACGAAAACGCTGCAGCACTGATGTGCATTCTGAGAGAAGTATCGCGCTGCTGTCAGAAGACACGTGAAGTCGGTGTATGCGGCGCTGCAAGACGAGATTTCTCCTCTGCAGTACAGGTACGTTTGCCCAGGCATATGAGCTGAGGAGAGGTGTTGGAGTTCATATGCTTTGGCAAACACTTTTTATCAAAAATCTGGCAAAGATGTCTTCCTCCACAACGATCGATTGATCGATGTGAATGGAGAAATCACGTTTGCCATGACATAGGAGCTGAAGTGGGTATGGATGTTTGGGCGGAGCCCCTATGTTCTGGCAATCGCCAGGCCCCTCTTTTTTTTCTTGTATATTTTTTGGCAGAGATTTTTTCATCCACATCGATCGATGCGAATGAGGAAATCTGTGTCGTTCATTTTTTCTTTCAGCCAAGAGGCTGAACCGAAAAAAAATCTCATTACCTGTATGGAGATATACAGTATAACAATATAAGGAGAATAGCAGAAACTCCAAATGCTGGCCATACAGGTAATCATTGCGGAGACCCTCAAATGCCAGAGCAGTACAAAAACCTCACATGTGACCCCATTTTGGAAAGAAGACACCCCAAGGTATTCGCTGAGGGGCATATTGAGTCCATGAAAGATTGAGTTAGCGGAAATGGAGACTTTGTGAGAAAAAATAAATAAAATCAAATTCCGCTAACTTGTGCCAAAAAAAAAAAATCTTCTATGAACTCGCCATGCCCCTCACTGAATACCTTGGGGTGTCTCCTTTCTAAAATGGGGTCACATTTGGGGTATTTTTACTGCCCTGGCATTTTAGGGGCCCTAAAGCGTGAGAAGAAAAATGCGTAAAAATGCCATCCTAAAAGGTACTCATTAGATTTAGGGCCCCTTTGCGCATCTTGGCTGCAAAAAAGTGGCACACATGTGGTATTGCCGTATTCGGGAGAAGTAGGGAAATGTGTTTTGGGGTGTATTTTTACATATACCCATGCTGGGTGTGAAAAATATCTCTGTAAATTGACAACTTTGTATAAAAAAATTGAAAAAGTTGTCATTTACAGAGATATTTTTCACACACAGTATAGGTATATGTAAAAATACACCCCAAAACACATTGCCCTACTTCTCCTTAGTACGGCAATACAACATGTGTGCCACTTTTTTGCAGCCAAGATGCGCAAAGGGGCCCTAAATCCAATGAGTACCTTTAGGATTTCACAGGACATTTTTACGCATTTGGATTCCTAACTCCTTCTCACGCTTTAGGGGCCCCTAAAATGCTAGGGCAGTAAAAATACCACACAAGTGACCCTATTTTAGAAAGCAGACACCTCAAGGTATTCTGTGAGGGGTATGGTGAGTTCATGTAAAATTTTATTTTTTGTCACAAGTTAGTGTAATATGAGACCTTTTCCGCTAACTTGTGACAAAAAATAAAAACTTCCATGAACTAACTATGCCCATCAGCGAATACCTTAGGGTGTCTACTTTCCGAAATGGGGTCACTTGTGTGGTATTTATACTGTCTGGCATTTTAGGGGCCCCTAAAGTGTGAGAAGGAGTTTGGAATCCAAATGCATAAAAATGCCCTGTGAAATCCTAAAGGTACTCATTGGATTTAGGGCCCCTTTGCGCATCTTGGCTGCAAAAAACTGTCACTCATGAGGTATCTCCGTACTCAGGAGAAGTAGGGCAATGTGATTTGGGGTGTATTTTTACATATACCCATGCTGGGTGAGAGAAATAGCTCTGTAAATTGACAACTTTGTATAAAAAAATTGAAAAAGTTGTCATTTCCAGAGATATTTTTTTTTAGGATTTCACAGGACATTTTTACACATTTGGATTTCAAACCACTTCTCACGTTTAGGGGCCCCTAAAATGCCAGGGCAGTAAAAATACCACACAAGTGACACCATTTTAGAAAGTAGACACCCCAAGCTCTTCAGTGAGGGGTATGGTGAGTTCATGTACAATTTTATTTTTTGTCACAAGTTAGTGGAATATGAGACTTTGTAAGAAAAAAAAAATCCATTTCCGCTAACTTGTGACAAAAAATAAAATTTTACATGAACTCACCATACCCCTCACTGAATAGCTTGGGTGTCTACTTTCTAAAATGGTGTCACTTGTGTGGTATTTTTACTGTCTGGGCATTGTAGTACATCAGGAAACAGGTGCTCAGAAAGTCAAAGTGAGGAAATTCATTTTTTTGCACCATAGTTTGTAAACGCTATAACTTTTACCCAATCAATATACACTTATTGCATTTTTTTTATCAAAGACATGTAGAACAATAAATTTTGAAAATTCATTTGGGTAGTAAGTTGTATGGCCGAGCAATAAACGGTGAAACTAGTGTAGTGCAGAATTGTAAAAAGTGGTCAGGTCATTAAGGGTGTTTAAGCTAGGGGGGCTGAGGTGGTTAATTATGAGACACAATGCATGAGACACAATGAGACAGAATATTAGGAACAATGGGGACTAAGGGAGGAATAGCTGGGAGTTTTGTTATGTATTGTTTTGTAAATTTTCTGTGTTTTTTCCTTTAAAATGCCTACAGTTTATGGCTGCATTTATTTTAAGGCAAGACCAAACCCTCCTCCCCCTTCCCTCCGTTGCTCTACAGAACTGAACTTAGATCATAAAACTTTGTGGTCTAAGTTCAGTTTCATAAAACCACTGTGTTATGTCCATAATGCGGTTTTGCTCTTTATCATTACAGTATTGGAATGGTAGGATAATTCAAAATGTTACATTTTAACTTCTTTGCTCCACACATGTGAGAAATTCAATATTGGGCTCTAGTAGTTTTATATACCACATCAAATCTTTTGTATCCTACAGGGGGCTATGGAAGAAAACCAGAAGCATTCTATTACATAACTAAACTCCATATAAACATCAAATCTCAAGTTCTCCCATTACCGGAAACTCACAAAATATTTATCTGTGAGCAACTTAGCATTTTATATCAGACGTAGCATTTTTTTTTCTATTATTTTTGACTAGTGTCTTACTATATTTAACATGATGATTTTAAACAAATACATTTTAAGGCTACTTTCACACTAGCGTTTTTGCTGGATCTGGCAGGGTTCAGCAAAAACGCTTCCGTTACTGATAATACAACCATCTGCATCTGTTATGAACAGATCGGGTTGTATTATCTTTAACATTGCCAAGAAGGATCCATCATGAGCTCTATTGAAAGTCAATGGGTACGGATCTGTTTTTTTATTGTGGCAGATCCCATGATGGAAAGCAAACTACAACATGCTGCGGTTTGCCCTCCGGTATGAGAACGGAACAGGACGGGACGGGACGCCTTTTGGAGCATTCCGTTCTGTTCAGTTATGTTTTTTCTCCATTGAAAATAAATGAGGACAAAATGGAAGCTTTTTTTTCTGGTATTGAGACCCTATGACGGATCTCAATACCAGAAAATATTAACGCTATTGTGAAAGTAGTCTTAGCCAGAAACTAATACAAATGAATTATAATTCCATATTTTTTTTCCACACTGAAATAAATATTCATCATTTTGAACTTAAAATGCTTCTGATTTCTATAGACTCCTAAGTGCTAAGAGAATAATAGAAATCGAGACTCCCTACTGTCAGAAACTCTAAAATGGCAGTAAACACTTCACAAAACAACAGGTTGTGCTTTGTGGGTATTGATCCCAAGTAAAACACATTTGAAAGAAATTTGAAAGGCTTTAAGTTAATTTTGTGTATAGCATTAGATTTACTTCTTTGATCTGAGGCAGCATTGCATAACTTGAATTGGCTCATTTATTATTGAATACTTTCTAATTGGTTTTTCTACATCATCAAAGCCCTTAAACAATGCATTGGGCCACCCGCAAAGTTTCATTGTCGGTGGGGGGGAAAGGGGGGGAGGGGCACTCGTTTTTGTACCAAATTGCATAATCGTGTCTTTGTTTTCTGTGAATGGACATATAGGGGGTAGGCAAAAATTGTTTGCTTTTAAAAATGGCAAATCATTGCAATTAAAAACTATTTTCTGCTGAACCATAGAAATATTAATGAACTGAAAACAAAGATGGCATCATTTTCTTAGAAAATATCTGCTTTACATTGCTATCTATAATCAACTGATAAAATGAAGAGTAGTAATATTTAAGTAAGGGGGTCATGCAAACAAAATGTATTAAGGACTGGTTCCAGGTCACCACATGACAGCATACATGCTGGATTTTCTGAATTTCACCGCTGTTCTGAAGCTATATTTTGTGCTCCTTGAGCAACTAATATGTGAAATAAAATCAGTGTGTGCACTTTTTTCCTCCTTTTTAATCTGGTTGTATCTATACTTTAGACATTTATCATTTGTGACTGTTTTTGTCTGTCTTTGCCTTGTTTGTCTGCTCCAAATTTAGGAAATGGTGCACCTTAATATTATATTTGGGTGATTGCAATGTGGTTTACACAGTTTAAAGTGTAACCGCCATGTTTTCATCAAAAGATCAATTTTAGCATATGTTACTGCTGCTGCTGCATTATGCATAAAGCAATCTTTAATTTCTTTACATACCACTGTTTTCTTTGAGTTTTTCTCTTAGCTATGGAGGTTTTAACCTCTACAATATGAGGACCTTCTCAAGATGGCTCCTCTGCCAGTTCTCTGAGGCCAAAACCGCCTTGCCTCACTTCACATACATACTAGCTATAGCCAGCAGCTCCCTCCCAGCCAATCAGATTGGATTACTGAGAGACACGCCTCCACACTCTGAAGCCTAATGCAACCATGCAGCGTGGAGGACCGCCCCTCTGTCTCTGCCATATGCCAGACAGCCATAGCAACAGTCTTTTAAGGGACCAGTGGAAAGGGGCAGGGGACATTAAGGAAAGCTGTTATTATAAGTTAATTACAGATCTTTTGATAATCATTGACAGACTAACTTAGGTATACATGCCTAGCTCTTATGAACTAGCGAATAAATAAAAAATACTACAGTTACACTTTAACTAATCTCAAATATAGCAAAACAGTCACTGTCGTATGGTACCCAAATCCTTTACCAATATGGACGTTTTATTTACAATGAAGGACCACATATTTGTACATTTGGTGAGTTCCGCTGATTTTTTCAACTTATATGGACTGTATAGATTATCATAACTGAGCATTACCTGTTAGCACACATCTTGGGAGCTTCTTCAATGGATTGTTTGGAGTACACGTGGCAGGTGCCAGCACCTTGTTTTCCATTGTGTTGTGGTGTACACGGTATGTATAAAAGTACACCAGGAGGTTGCCTGGCGAGAAGTTGCAAATTTTTGGACGCTTTTGCAAAAGTTACACATAGCAAATATGCCATAATCCAGGTCTAATCTCCTTAATATCCCTTAAACATAGAACACTTCAAAAAGAGGTAAGTGTCACCAAAAAAAATAAATATGACCAAATGTCGCAGAAAATGACCCAAATCGACATGACTTACATCATTTTTAAGCAACAAATATGACATATCTGATTTGATCCATGTCCCCCTGAGTGTTTTTCTTTGCATAATGAATGAAATAAAAAGTTGTCCATAGATCAAGGGAAGCAAATCTATAGTTGTATGGAAAAATAAATGAACCCTATGGACTAATCTGCATTTAATAAAAGCAACCATCTAATTTTTTTCCCTTTGACCACAGTGTGGAGCTAGCATGCTCATTGAAGTATCTGGGTCCATGAAAACCATAGACAGGCATTTTTTTTTATTAAACAATGACAGATTTTTTCATGACAGCTTATGTCATAATGACTTACAGGGTTCTGGAAAGAGTCTATATTGATGCCATCTTCAGGATAGGTCAATATCATATCAATGTGGGCTCAACTTCTGGCATCCCGTCAAGGACTCAGGTGCCACCTCCTCTTCAAACAGCTGATTGGTGGGGTTATTGGGAGTCAGACCCCTGGTGATTAGATATTGATGACATATCCTGAGGATAGCTCATCAATATGAACTCTCTGCACAACCCCTTAAAAGAGCTAATTCAGTTTCATGATCTTGATGAGCTACCTTCACTCCCATAGATCAGCTGTTCAAAGGGTTGTGTTTTCTTCATTGTGAACCTGCACACTGTCTACATTGGAGAGGTGCACAGAGTAATTATTATGGAAAACCATTTAAATTTAGATGTAGCAAGCATCAAAATTAGTGGCTTAGCGTGCCATCCCAACAGTGTTACTCAAACATTATACTTTAGAAGCTTTGCACATAGTTAAGCCAGCTCAATAAGCTAGTGTAATAACTAGTGTTGAGCGAATCAAAGCATCCAAAGTTGAATTTAATCAGAAGTTTAGGAAAAAATTTGATTCTCCAAGAAGCCAAAGTTTTTTTCTAAAATGGCTGCTGCATGGGTAAAATAGTGAAAGTAAGATATGACCCATAATGCCGTGCAGCTAGCCAATCTGCAGATAGCCATCCCCTGTGATGTCGCAGCCCTATAAAAGTCTCATCCCACATTGTCCCCGCCATTTCATTGGGAGCTGAGCTTAGAGAGAGACATTACAAGGTCTCATGCACTAGGGACAGTGCTGCTACTAACAGTTAAAAAAAAAATATTGGAGAGGGGGAGTGCAGGGAGAGTGCAGGGAGATCATAGGGAGAGTTTTTGAGACTGTAGGAAGATTGCAGGGACAGTGCAGACTGTAATCGCCCTGTGCATCTTGTTCACCTGCTGTGCCATTCATCCTTAATATTTTCTGTTATACATAGACTTAATGTGTGTTTGACTTTCATTTCCACAGCTATTTGTTTCCAAATTCCTTAAAATGCCTAGGGGGTCAAAGAGCTCATTGCATCTCTTAATATATTCTTTGAGGGGTGTAGTTTCCAAAATGTGGTCACTTTTTGAGGGTTTCCACTGTAGGGGTAGGTCAGGGTCTCTTCAAATACAAAATTGTGCCTAAAACTATTCTAGCAAAACCTGTCTCCAAAAACCTTATGGCGCTCCTTTCCTTCTGACCACTGTCACGTGCACATAGAGCAGTTTACTACCACATGTGGGGTATTTCTGTAAACTAAGGATTCAGAATAATGCATATTGAGGTTTATTTTGCTCTTAAACATTGCTGTATTGCAAGAAAAAATTGATTAACATAAAAAATCTACAAAAAAAATTAATTATGAAATGTCACCTCCATTTTCTCTTAATTCTTGTGGAATACCTCAAGGGTTAACAAAGTTTGTAACATCAGTTTTGAATAATTTAAGGGGTGTATTTTCTAAAATTGGGTCGTTTATGGGTGTTTTCCATTATGTAAGCCCCTCAAGATCACTTTATAACTGAATTGGTGCTTTAAAAAATTGTCATTTAAAAAAAAAAATTGTTAAAAAATTGCTTCTAAAATTCTAAGCCTTCCAATGTCCTAAAAAAATAAAATGACATTTGCAAAATGATGTCAACACAAAGCAGACATATGGGGAATGTTGATTAATAACTATTTTCTGAGGTATATCTATCTGTCTTAAAAGTCGAGAAATTGAAATTTAGAAAATTGTGAATTTTTCCACATTTTTGCTAAATTTTGGATTATTTTATAAATAAAGGTAAAAAATATCAACTCAAATTTACCACTGTCATGAAATACAATGTGTCACGAGAAAACATTCTCATAATGGCTTGAGTAAGTAAAAGCATTCCAAAGTTATTACCACATAAAGTAACACGTCACAATTGCAAAAATCGGCCTGAAAATTAAAGGGGGTTTTGCCACTTCAGCAAATAGCATTTATTATACAGTAAAAATTTACATGGTTACGACCACCCTGCAGTCCAGCAGATTTGCTGTGCTTGCACACTATAGAAAAAAGTATCAGCCTGCGTGAGCTCCCATGGTCCTGGCCACCAGAGAGGCTGGCATTTTTTCTTATACTGTGCAAGCACGACCACTGCTGATGGATTGTAGGGTGGTTGTAACCATGGAAACGAGCAGTGTATAATGTGATGGAAAAATGAACCAAGCCGGGAAAGGAGACAATATGGACAATCACAATACATTGGTAAGTGCCTTGTATTAACTTTCTCTACATGATAAATGGATGCGGACAGCATACATATCACATCCTTGTGCTGTTCAAATTTTTTGCGGCCCCATAGAAATGAATGGATCTGCATTACAAAATGCAGACTGTGTGCATGAGGCCTAAGTGTGTATACATATGTACATAGCTCTCAGTGACGGATAGTTGACCGGGGGCGGTCTTAAAGGGCTGTATCACTTCAGCAAGTGGCAGTTATCATGTTGATAATGTTAATACAAGCCACTTACTAATGTAATGTGATTGTCTATATTGTCTCCTTTGCTGACTTGGTTTATTTTTCTATCATATTATACACTGCTTTTTCCATGGTTACAACCACCCTGCAATCCATCAGCGGTAGCCATGCTTGCACACTATAGGAAAAAGTGCTGGCCTCTTTGGTGTATGGGACCGTGGGAGCTCATGTAAGCTGGTGCTTTTTTCCATAGTGTGCAAGCACAGCCATGCTGCTTGACTGCAGGGTGGTTGTAACCATGAAAACTTTCTCTACCTAATAAATGCTATTTGCTGAACCCCTTTAAGTTGAAAAGTGGCTCAGTACTGAAGGGGTTAGTCAGAAATAAAATTCTGCTGTCCTATTAGTGCACACAAAACTTGTCCTAATCACACAGAAGGACAAGTTACTTTACAGCACTGAGCTAAAGAGCTGCCTCATCTTCCTCTCTGCTCTGCTTGTCAGGGATTATGATCCCGACTACAGTTGATAAGATCTTCCGCTGAATCTCAGTAGGAATGGAGTTCATGAGGAGACATGAAATACAGAGAGTAGGATCTGGATAATGAGCAGCAGCTCATATGCAATCTCTTCCCCCATTGTCCGTCATCTCTGTACTTCATGTCTTTCAGATGGTCAGTACTTGATCAGTGTTTTGCATTAGTATGTGATCAGAATTGATCCAAAAGAAGGAGTCTGTCCAAAACACAGATGAGATGCAAATGATTCCAATACATTTTATTTCTGTTTTGGACCTACTCCTGTTTTTGGCTAACATATACTAATCAAATACTGATGCAAAACACTGACCAAAGACTGACCATCTGAAAGAGGCCAATAAAGTCTTACATGCAGGACCTTTTTTTCTTGTTAAATTTTTTTTTTTATATTATTGTTGAATGTGGCAAAAACAGATGTAAATTGAGCATAAGGCCTCTTTCAGATGTCAGTATTTTGCGTCAGTATTTGATCAGAATTGGTAATCCAAAAGCAGGAGGGAGTTCAAAACACAGATAAGATGCAGAAAATTCCATTTCATTGTATATCTCTTTTGGACCCACTCCTGTTTTTGGCTTACAAATACTGATGAAATACTGATACAAAACAATGACCAAAGACTTACCGTCTAAAAGAGGCTTTATGGATGCCTAAAATACTGGATTTTTTTTGTTTTCTGTTCTTGTGATGGATTAGAAGAATGGAAAAATAAACAGTAATGTTGACACACAATTACTGCCACTGCTGCTGACCATCCTCGCCACTATGTTCAATGTCTTTGTGACCTTCCCCGCTATGCCATGGAGCCACTACTGCCACTGCTGCTGCTGGCATGGGGCCACTATATTCAATGTTTCTGCCACCTTCCCCACTATACCATGAAGCCACTACTGTCACTCCTGCTACCACCACTTACCCGACTCTGTCATGGGGCGACTACTGCTGCTGCCCTCGTCCCCATTCAATCATGGTACATGTGGCGAAACCAACCTCGCCACTGGGTTTTGGAGGGGACAGATTGCCAGCCTCTTGCCCCAGGATTATGGCCCCTCTCATCAGCCCATGCTAAACTTAAACCCCATGGCGATTTGACTGTGTTTGTGGCATCTGAGCGCTGTTTGGATATATTGAGCGCTCAGATCCAAGCCATCTGGGGATATGTTAAATGTCTGTGTGTACTGTAAAGGGTGGGACATTGTATATTGAATAGTGATGTCTGTCCTATTGTCCCCACGTGTATTGACGATTTCCCTTTGTCCTGAGAGATAATGAAATGACTCCTCGGTTGTCTCCAGGACAGAAGACATTGTGTATTCTCCTGCCTGTGATGATTACATTAACCTATGTAGGGTAATTGTATCACAGGCAGAGGGGAGGAATATGCTGGGTGTGGTTGTCCCTATTGTCCCATTGTGTGTGATTGGCTGCTGTATCCCCTGTGTCTCAGTCTTCCTTCTGGTCCCCTAGGGGAGTGTCAACCAGGTGGGAGACCTGGATAAATACCGGGCAGGTAGCCCTCAATAAAGTTGGCATTCCTGTTTAACCATCAATACGGAGCCTCGTCTCGTATTTGGGGGGAATTGCTACTTCAGAACGTTCTCTTGCCTGTTCCAGGAAAGGAGGATTTCGTATGGTTCCATTTCGGTGGATTCGAGTGGTTGTGGGTTGCTGTGCACTTTGCCAAGGGAATCGCCCGAACGGTATTAACCCTCACTATACCGGGTTATACCGTAACAGTACACTATTGCTTCGGCCGCCATCCCCACTCTGTCATGGGGCCACTATTCTCATGGTTACTGACACTGCTGCTGGCCCTGTCCACACATCTCCTATGTAAAGTGTGCGCATCCCAAAAATATCTGTGACATCCAGTGTACTTTTTCCATAGACGGAACATCTCCAGTTTAAAGTGTGCGGTTAAGAAATGTATCTGTGACATACAGTGTACTTTTTCAATAGAAGGTGTCTGGTTCTGACAGTGACATTACCAGTGCCATATCTAAAGTGTAACGAGTGCGCTTAAAAATGTTATCTGTGACATACAGTGTACTTTGTCAATAGACGGTGTCCGCTTCTGACAGTGAAATTACTAGGGGTACATCTCCAGTGTAACGTGTGGGCATAAAATTTTTATCTGTGACATACAGCATACTTTTTCCATAGACGTTGCGGGCAGTGACATTACCTCTCCTGTATAACGTTTCCTCATCCCAAATACCTGTAACATTCCCTATAATTTTTTATGAGCCGCTGGTGACAGCATTGACATTATCTGCTGGATATCTCTTGTGTGACGCTTTCACGTCCCTAATACCTTCTTAAAAAATTTGGTGCATACATTTCAAAATCCTACGCTACTGTACGTGTGACATACTTTCAAGGATATATAACATTTCAATTGTTAGAGACGGGGAAGTGGCTGTGATGCTGATGGTGCATGCAGAGGCCGTGGCCCTGGGCGCATTGAAACTGTGCATGCTGCCAGAGCACAAGAAAAACAATCATCCACGATACCTAGCTTCATGCACAAGTTTGAAGGGCGCCGCAGGACACCACTCTTGAAGTCAGACCAGTGCGACCAGGTGTTCGGTTGGATTGCAGCAGATAATGCTTTCAGTCAGTTAAGCACCACCCTGTCTTCCACCCAGTACAGTCTCAGTAGCCAAGGCCCTCGCATATAATGTTTTACAGGGTCAGCTCGAAAAAATGTCCCGAACCTTTCGCCGGCGAACAGTTCCCGGCGAACATCGCTTGTTCGCGTTCGCCGCTGCGAACGGTCTGCCCCCTATACGTCATCATTGAGCAAATTTTGACTCTGTACCTCACAGTCAGCAGACACATTCCAGCCAATCAGCATATCCTCCCTCCCAGACCCTCTCACCTCCTATAAAAAAGCAAGGATGGCAGCCATCTTAGATTTATTCTGAAGCTGCAGTGTTAGTTAGAGTAGGGAGAGTGCTGCTGCTGAATTAATAGGGAAAGTGTTAGCTAGGCCAGTGTTCTGTGTCCACTCCAGTCCTCAAAGACTCATCTGCTGTAAAGACAGCATCCTGACAGCACCCCAAAAAGCCCATTTTAGGGCTGGTACATCAGTCTGCTTTTTTTTTTTTTTTCTATATACAGTATATATTGCAGTTGCCTGCCCGTGTGTGAGAGGCCACAGGCCCACAGACTGTACTGTGTGCACACTACTCATATAGGGTGGCACAGTACCTTGCAGATAAAAAAAGTCAATAAATTTTTCCTCTGTAATATAATTGCAGTTGTCTAAGTCTTCCAGTAAGTGTCAGGCCCACTTACTGTACTGTGCCCACTACCAGTGCCCACCACTCATATCGGATGGCACAGTACTTTGCAGATAAAAAATTTTAATTTTTCCTCTGTGATATAATTGCAGTTGCCTGCCAGTGAGTGTCAGGCCCACTGGCTGTACTGTGCCCACAGCACACTACTCATATAGGGTGGCACAGTACCCTGCAGGTAATAAAGTCATTTAATTTTTCCTCTGTAACATAATTGCAGTTGCCTGCCAGTGAGTGTCAAGAAAAAGCCGTCAAGAAGTATTTGTATGAACGGGGTGCTAGGACAGCCTCTGCGGAGCTGGGTATTTTTTTGCCACATTACTGGATGCTCATGCGCAATGCCTGTAGGCTCATGCGTCCTTTTGAGGAGGTGACAAACCTAGTCAGTCGCACCGAAGGCACTATCAGTGACCTCATCCCATTTGTTTTCTTCCTGGAGCGTGCCCTGCGAAGAGTGCTGGATCAGGCCGTAGATGAGCGTCAAGAGGAAGAGGAAGAGTTGTGGTCACCATCACCACCAAAAACAGCCTTATCATCATCTCTTGCTGGACCTGCGGCAATGCTGGAAGAGGAGTCTGAGGAAAAGGAGTCAGAGGAGGAATGTAGCTTTGAGGAGGAGGAATACCAACCACAGCTGGCATCCCAGGGTGCTCTTTGTCACTTATCTGGGACCCGTGGTGTACGTGGCTGGGGGGAAGAACAGACCTTCAATGAGATCAGTGAGGACGAGGAACGGGACATGAGTTGCTCGGCATCCAACCTTGTGCAAATGGGGTCTTTCATGCTGTCATGCCTGTTGAGGCACCCTCGTATAAAAAGGCTTAAGGAGAACGACCTGTACTGGGTGGCCATGCTACTAGACCCCCGGTATAAGCAGAATGTGGCTGAAATGTTACCGAATTACCGGAAGTCGGAAAGGATGCAGCAGTTCCAAAACAAGTTAAAAAGTATGCTTTACACAGCATATAAGGGTGATGTCACAGCACAACAGGAATCTAACAAGGGAAGAGGTGAAAATTAATCCTCCTCCTACCACTTTACAGACCTGTTGTTGATGGAGGACATGCGGAGCTTTTTAAGTCCTACACATCGCCACAGCCCTTTGGGGTCCACCCTCAGAGAACGACTCGACCGACAAGTAGCAGACTACCTCGCCTTAACTGCAGATATCGACACTCTGAGGAGCGATGAACCCCTTGATTACTGGGTGTGCAGGCTTGACCTGTGGCCTGAGCAATCCCAATTTGCAATAGAACTTCTGGCCTGCCCTGCTTCAAGTGTCCTGTCAGAAAGGACCTTCAGCGCAGCAGGAGTTATTGTCACTGACAAGAGAAGTCTCCTAGGTCAAAAAAGTCTATACTACCTCACCTTTTTTAAGATGAATGGGGCATGGATCTCGAAGGGACTGACAGTGGGGGATGCATTTGACTAAAAAAGTCCTGATGAGATGCCTTGGGCTAAAAATGATCCCCACGCTGCTGTATTTAATCTCTGCATGCCGGATGACTTGCATGACTTCTCCGCAACCAACTAGGGTTCAAGCCGCAATGTGTTAGTATACTTTCTGCCTGGAAAACATCAGTACCTAATTTTTCAGGCATGTGTACATGCCTATTTTTTCTGGCCTC
Source organism: Bufotes viridis (assembly GCA_033119425.1). Taxonomy (NCBI): domain Eukaryota; kingdom Metazoa; phylum Chordata; class Amphibia; order Anura; family Bufonidae; genus Bufotes; species Bufotes viridis. The sequence goes on along the minus strand of CM065591.1, from coordinate 42,589,021 downwards.
TGGTGCTGCACTGTGGCTGTAAAAACAAAACAAAAAAAAGGCACATACATGTGTCAATTCCCCTTCGTGATTGTTATCTTGTTATGGTGAAGGGGCTTGCGTATCACAATGAAGCAATGACCTCTACGAGTGTGTTGGCAATGTTGGCACACCCCAGATGATAAGGTCGTTGCTTCATTGTGAGCAGACCAAAAGCGATCGGCTAGATAATTTTTCATAGAAAAAACATTAATTTTCTTTGCGATCATCTACGGCAGTGATGGCGAACCTATGGCATGGGTTCCAGAGGTGGCACTTAGAGCCCTCTCTGTGGGCTAAAAAAGTCTATGGTGTACCAATCTGTCTTAGACTTTTCCTACCATTCATCAGTGCAGAGCACACTATGAACAGCACAGGAAGCACACTGAATGTAGGCACTATATTATAGCTCAATGATGAATTACATTGAAGATATACTATATTGGACTGTAGTATTCAGGTTGAATTGCTGTGCTGGCACTATGCGATAAATAAGTGGGTTTTGGGTTGTAGTTTTGGCACTTGGTCTCTAAAAGGTTCGCCATCACTGATCTAAGGTGATCATTAAAGCCTACAAGGCCAACAATGAGCCCACACTGCAGAATCATTGTTTTCTGGGTCACTTAACTGTCACTGAACTACCTAAGCGCGACCATAGGCTTTGAAAAACTGCCATTGCCTGCAATCTCCCGAACGTGCGCACGAGCAAAGTCATCACTACACCAAGATTGACGCATAGAGGAATAAAATTTATGTCATGAGTGTGTCAGTTATTTGCGGTTGTTTGCGGTGCGTTAAACGGGGAGTTTGGTTTGTCCGAGTTTGGTCTGTCACTGTGAAGCGGGCGTAACCCTTCCTCTACCTGATTGTATACACACACTGGATATTTTAAAGCACGTTATTCCAAACAATTTAGGAATGTTAGGTGATTTATGCCCTTTATGGATTAAAACCCGACTGTGCGTCAACTACGTAATTTTCCATGGTAGTTTTGTCATGGATCCCCCTCCAGCATGCCACAGTCCAGGTGTTAATCCCCTTGAAACAACTTTTTCATCACTATTGTGGCCAGAAAGAGTCCCTGTGGGTTTTAAAATTCGCCTGCCTACTGAAGTCTATGGCCGTTCGACCAGGTCGCCCGTTCGCGAACAAATTTTATGTTCGTGACATCTCTACAGCTCGACTGCCCACACTGCAGAATCATTGTTTTCTGGGTCACTTAACTGTCACTGAACTACCTCAGCGTGACCATAGGCTTTGAAAAACTGCCATCGCCTGCAATCTCCCGAACGTGCGCACGAGCAAAGTCATCACTACACCAAGTTTGCTCGCAACATCTCTACAGCTCGACTGCAGGCCCTTGCATATAATTTTTCATACGGTCAGCTCACCTGCAAGCCCTTGCATATAATGTTTTACAGGGTCAGCTCACCTGCAGGCCTTGCATATAATGTTTTACAGGGTCAGCTCACCTGCAGGCCCTTGCATATAATGTTGTACAGGGTCAGCTCAACTTCAAGCCCTTGAATATAAGTTTTACAGCATCAACTCACCTGCAGGCCCTCACCTACAAACTTTTAGAGGGTCAGCCCACCTGCATGCCCTCACCTACAACCTTTTAGAGGGTTAGCTCACCTGCAGGCCCTCACCTACAACCTTTCAGAGGGTAGGCTCACCAGCAGGCCCTTACCTACAATATTTTACAGGGTCAGCTCACCTGCAGGCCCTTGCATATAATGTTTTACAGGGTCAGCTTACCTGCAGGCCCTCACCTACAACCTTTTAGAGGTTCAGCTCACCATCAGGCACTGATGGGCAGCCCTTTCACTTATTGCATAGGCTTTATGAGTGTAGGAGTCCCACTACATGAACAATTGTACCACAATTTGAATGAGGCCCTCCTTTATGTGATATACAGGTTGTATCGGAGTGCCTGTTGTTTGTAATTTTTGGCAGCACTTGCACTTTATATACAAGTAAGTATACAGGAAAGAATGTTTCCTAACAATTTTCCCTCTTAAATCGATTTTATCTTTGGTTTTGTGAGTATTATTGTCAGTCTGTAAAAGTGGCATTCTACTCGGACAACAATGTTCCCAGCGACCTGGGAGTCCAAGATCCATCCAGACATCCTCCCCATGCTGTTCCCGAACCATTTCGGTGGTGTTTCCCTCAATTTCTGAACTTTTCCTATAAACCAACCCCCCTCCTCTTTTCAGAGCAGGGGGTGCCTGGTTTAATCATTGAGTTCTCCCATGGACTTCTATTATACTCGGGTGCTCTGTAGAGCACTCGAGCATCCCGATGTGTTCAGCCTGAGCACACGAGCACTTGGGTGCTCAATCAACTAGTTCTGACATCCACAATAATTTAACTATTCATACATTACTCAACATTGAAATGACACCACTAAGAAAGAGAAGCTATGAGGTTATGAAAATCAAGGAAGTAGTGAATGTTGCTAAAATCTGCAAATGATCAAATTTTCAAGCACTTAGCTCCAATCTGTGGCATGTGGAAGGAGCATATCAGCCAAATTAAAAGCAAAGTTTTTTAGCCACATGAAACCTCAAAAACCAGATCAAGTCTTGTGGGATGATTATGCAATGCCTCCTGTTTGTTGACATGCCAGTTATAACCACTCATTACAAACTGAGAAGGATCAAAAATATGAACTTAGACTCATTGGTTCATCACTCTGGCAGATACAGGGAGTGCAGAATTATTAGGCAAGTTGTATTTTTGAGGATTAATTTTATTATTGAACAACAACCATGTTCTCAATGAACCCAAAAACTCATTAATATCAAAGCTGAATATTATTGGAAGTAGTTTTTAGTTTGTTTTTAGTTTTAGCTATTTTAGGGGGATATCTGTGTGTGCAGGTGACTATTACTGTGCATAATTATTAGGCAACTTAACAAAAAACAAATATATACCCATTTCAATTATTTATTTTTACCAGTGAAGCCAATATAACATCTCAACATTCATAAATATACAGTTCTGACATTCAAAAACAAAACAAAAACAAATCAGTGACCAATATAGCCACCTTTCTTTGCAAGGACACTCAAAAGCCTGCCATCCATGGATTCTGTCAGTGTTTTGATCTGTTCACCATCAACATTGCGTGCAGCAGCAACCACAGCCTCCCAGACACTGTTAAGAGAGGTGTACTGTTTTCCCTCCTTGTAAATCTCACATTTGATGATGGACCACAGGTTCTCAATGGGGTTCAGATCAGGTGAACAAGGAGGCCATGTCATTAGATTTTCTTCTTTTATACCCTTTCTTGCCAGCCACGCTGTGGAGTACTTGGACGCGTGTGATGGAGCATTGTCCTGCATGAAAATCATGTTTTTCTTGAAGGATGCAGACTTCTTCCTGTACCACTGCTTGAAGAAGGTGTCTTCGAGAAACTGGCAGTAGGACTGGGAGTTGAGCTTGACTCCATCCTCAACCCAAAAAGGCCCCACAAGCTCATCTTTGATGATACCAGCCCAAACCAGTACTCCACCTCCACCTTGCTGGCGTCTGAGTCGGACTGGAGCTCTCTGCCCTTTACCAATCCAGCCACGGGCCCATCCATCTGGCCCATCAAGACTCACTCTCATTTCATCAGTCCATAAAACCTTAGAAAAATCAGTCTTGAGATATTTCTTGGCCCAGTCTTGACGTTTCAGCTTGTGTGTCTTGTTCAGTGGTGGTCGTCTTTCAGCCTTTCTTACCTTGGCCATGTCGCTGAGTATTGCACACCTTGTGCTTTTGGGCACTCCAGTGATGTTGCAGCTCTGAAATATGGCCAAACTGGTGGCAAGTGGCATCTTGGCAGCTGCACGCTTGACTTTTCTCAGTTCATGGGCAGTTATTTTGCGCCTTGGTTTTTCCACACGCTTCTTGCGACCCTGTTGACTATTTTGAATGAAACGCTTGATTGTTCGATGATCACGCTTCAGAAGCTTTGCAATTTTAAGAGTGCTGCATCCCTCTGCAAGATATCTCACTATTTTTGACTTTTCTGAGCCTGTCAAGTCCTTCTTTTGACCCATTTTGCCAAAGGAAAGGAAGTTGCCTAATAATTATGCACACCTGATATAGGGTGTTGATGTCATTAGACCACACCCCTTCTCATTACAGAGATGCACATCACCTAATATTCTTAATTGGTAGTAGGCTTTCGAGCCTATACAGCTTGGAGTAAGACAACATGCATAACGAGGATGATGTGGTCAAAATACTCATTTGCCTAATAATTCTGCACTCCCTGTATTTACACCCCTAGGCTGAGATGTCATCACTGATTAATGTTGCATGTCCCAGTGGTTGGGGGAAAAAAGACGAACTGAACATTAAAAGGTACAGAAAGGTAAACCTCTGTGCAGATAGATCGTCTCATTAGAGGAATATCGCTTATTAATTAATTCCACACAAAACTTCAAAATATGTTTGCACAACTTTGAGCTATGAGCCAGAAGTCCAGCTACAGGTGTTCTACTGACCTCACACTCTCAAAGGCTATCATGGTGCACAGCAAGATAGCAATGGAGGTTGGAATGGATTACTATTCTCTTCAGAGTTGAGTCCTGTTTTTGTCTCAGATGTAATGATAGTCAGTGATTGTGGCTGATGCAAGAGAAGGTCACACCAGTCCTACTCTCATGATTATAGCGTGGGATGCAAAATGTATGCTAGTCGGACCCTTCTAGTCTTCATTTCAGGAACACTGACTGCTTGACCTTACACTGATTTAGTTGTGGAGCCACTAGTGAGTAGGGATGAGCGGACCCATGGATGTGAGGGTTCACCGGGTTCGGACGAACTTCTGGTGAAAGTTCGGGTTCTGGACCCGAACTTGAACCCGAACCCCATTGAATTCAATGGGGATCTGAACTTTGGTGCACTCATATGGCTGTAAAATTGTCATAGTAAGGGCTAGAGGGATGCAAAAGGAAGCAAAATGGGAGTGAGAGCATGACAGTTGCCCTACAAAAAAAATGTGGATAGGGTAATGACTTAAAATAACATAGGATTGAAAAAAAATAAAAATTAATAATCTTGAACTAGGAGGCGGAGGTCAAAGTGGAGTAGTAGGTTGAGGAGGCGGTAGATGTGCGGTGTAGGTGAAAGCAGCAGTGGAGGAGGAGGAGGCATCCATTGTTGTTTCTTTATTTTATTTTATTTTTCTTTATTTTTTTATTTTTTCTATTTTTTCTCTTTTCTATTTCCCAAAACAAGAGAATGCAAAGAGAAAGTGCGTTGGAGTATAACAATGGCTGGTATACTTGTCTACTTAGCACAAGGCATGGACAAGTCCTGTGGCATGCATGCCTGGTTCATTTTAATTAGCATGAGCTTGTCCACGTTGGCTGTGGACAGGTGGCTGCGCTTGTCTGTGATTACACTTGCTGCAGGGCAGGCCAGCACCTCCAAGGCGTAAAGGGCAAGCTCAGGCCATGTGCCCAATTTGGAGACCCAGAAGTTGAATGGGGCAGACAAATCAGTTAGTATGTGTAGGCATGTGCACATGTACTGTTCAACCATGTTGCTGTAATGCTGCGTTGGCGACTTCTTCCTCCTCCTCCTCCTCTGCCCTCACCTTGTGCTTCCACTGAGCCCCCGCTGTCAAGTGGAAATGCTATAAGCAGCATGTCTACCAGCATGCTCTTGTACTCACGCATCTTCTGATCACACTCCAGTGATGGAATTAAGAACAGCACATTGTCCTTGTAGTGGAGATCAAGCAGGGTGGCCACCAAGTAATCAGCACTGGTTAGAATGTGGGCAACTAGGCGGATGTTGTGCATCATCTGTGTCCTCTGTATCCCCCCAGCCACGCTCCATTGATGCCCATAAGCTGCTTTGGGAGCCACCCTGCTGGGAACATGGTTTCTCCTCATCATTATCCTCCTCATCCTGCAGAACTCTGCCCTGGCTGAACAGTTGTGTACCTGGCCTCTGTTGGTGCAGGAACCCACTCTCCAAACCACTTGTGAATGACTGGCCTGATAACTGTGGAAATGATCCCTCTTCCTCCTGTGCCACATCCTCTTCCATCATCGCCTGAAGTGTTTTTTCAAGTATACATAGAAAAGGGACAGTAATGCTGAGGACTGCGTCATCGGCACTGGCCATGTTGGTGGAGTACTCTAAACAGCACAACACAGCACACGGCCCACATGGAGGCCAACTGAGAGCGAACACAGATGGCCCACACTTTCTGCAGAAGCTCTGACATATCGTGGAAATTTTTCAGGAACCTCTGAACCACCAAATTCAGCTCATGTGCCAGGCAAGGGATGTGCATCAAACCGACTAGCCCTAGAGCTGCTACGAGATTTCACCCATAATCGCACACCACCAGGCCAGACTTGAGGTTCAGCCACACCAACCTCTCATCGGTCTGTTGTTCCATGCTCATCCACAGCTCCTGCGCAGTGTGGGTTTTTCCCCTCAAACAGATACGTTTCAAAAAAGTTTCCTCTCGTTTTCCCATGGCGGTGTTGAAGTATCAGTAGTTATGTGGACCTTGCTACAGATGGTGTTTTGTAGTGCACACCTCATTTTGTCCGCCACTTGGTTGTGTTGGGCAGGGATGGCTCGCCTGGAAAAGTAGTGGTGGTTGGGAACCACGTACTGTGGTACAGACACCTCCATAAGGTTTCTTTCTCCGCCAGAGAGAATGACAGCATTTCAAAGGCCAGGAATTTTGAAATGCTGGCATTCAAGGCCAGGGATCGCGGGTGGTTATGGAGGGTACTTCCTCTTTCTCTTCAATGTTTGGGGGGCGGAAGGCTGAACGCTTCCATGGGACAGTGTGGACATGCTGGGTGGAGGTGGTGGTGTTGCTGCCACATCCTCTGTTTGTGGGGTGGCAGGTGCCACTTTCACTCCAGAGGGGGAGGAAGAGCAGCCTGAGATATTTTGTGTTTTTTCAGGTGTGTACTCCAAATGCTTTGCATTTAGATGCCTGGTCATGCAGGTGGTGCTAAGGTTTAGAGCATTTATGTCTCGCTTCAGGCTCTGATTGCAGAGAGTGCAAACCACTTGCGTATTATCGTCAGCACATTAGAACCTACATGTTCCCTCAATGTAAGCAACCTATGTCCACTACAACTGATATGATAATACTGACACCAAAAAGAATAAACCAGTGCAAGCTAAGAAGTACTGCAAAATTTTGTAAAATACCAAAATCAAATTTATTAAATATACAGAAAATTCATACAGAATGAAAGCAGAATAACCACTGAAAAGCCTGGTTCATATCAGACTACCACCCAGACACTGATATCGGAGGTGACACCACATAGTCGACATAGGCAAATAAATATGTAAATATCAGAAAATACCTGACTCTAAATAGTGGGAACATTATATATAGAAACAGACCCACAACATGGCAGTTATGGTCGATTGGCCTATAAATTTAGAAACACCAACACTATTGAGAATCAAGAATGAAAAAGGATAAATAGAGTAACAACATTACCCATGTTTCGACTGGTGTGTCACCCGATAATGCAGCACCTCGACGCACCTTTCATTGTGTATGTATTTTGTGTATATTTAATAAATTTGCAAAATCGTCAGCACAATGTCTGAAGAACTGCCATGCCAGGGAACTCCTTGGCTTTCGTGTGCTCAGTCTCTGCGTGCGGTGGGCAGTAGCTGCTCCCTCTTTTCCTGTGTGGCTAATGCTGTGTAACCACCACCTCTTCCTCCGAAATGTACACATCACTCGCACGACCTTGATTCCTTTTGGGGTCTAGGACTTCATCATCTTCCACCCACTCTTCACCCCTGCCCTCCTTGCCGGTCTGCACACGACAGAAAGCCGCAGCGGTTGGCATCTGTGTTTCATCATCATCAGAGACGTGCTGTGGTGGTTCTCTCCCATGTCCACATAATGAATCATAAGTGGTTGGGGATCAGTGCACTCAATCTCTTCCACTTCTGGGGCAGGGCTAGGTGGATGACCCACAGAAACCCCGCCAGCATAGTCAACAAAAATCATGAGACTACTGCATGACTTGGGGCTCAGACTGCTTGGCTAATTTGCAAGGGAGTGAAGTGAAAGACAGATGCCCATGGGCTGCAAGTGCCAACTCTGTGGTTTCAGCAGGGGAATGGGTAGGAGACATGTGAGGCACTGTCACCCTTCCTATCTACTACCGCCTCTACTTATTCTGGCCTCACCATTCGTACACCGGTATTCAGGCCTACAAAATGACACTGAACGTCCTGTCGCTACGTGCACCTTAGGAAGGTGTTTCATTTGGGCGTCTACTGTAGCTGGCACAGATCATCCAAGTCCTCTCCTTGCAACAGGAGTCACCCGCGAACTAACAGATGGATTAACTATATTAATTTCCTTTCATGTATGCAGTGCAGGTGTACCTCACACCAAAAATGAGAATATGTCACCCACTGAACTAACAGATTGATTAAATATATTAATTTCCCTGTCATATATGCAGTGGAGGTGTATCTCACACCAAAAATGGGTATATGTCACTGGCCGAACTAAGAGTCAGATTAACTATATTAAGTTCCCTGTCACATATAAAGTGCATGTGTATCTCACACCAAAAATGGGTATTTATCACCCACTGAACTAACAGACGGATTAACTCTATTAATTTCCATGTCAGGTATGCAGTGCAGGTGTACCTCTCACCAAAAATGGGAATATGTCACCCACCGAACTAACAGACGGATTAACTATATTAATTTCCCTGTTGCATATAAAGTGCACATGTATCTCACACCAAAAATGGTTATATGTCACCCATCAAACTAACAGAAGGATTAACTATTATTTTTTTGTTTCAGGGGTACAAAAATGGTGCATTGTACCCACAAAAATAGCTATATGTCACCAACAGAATTAACAGCCAGATTCCTAACACTCTCCCTTGCTTCAACTGCCTGCTTCCTGTCCCTGCACTACTCAGAGCTGATGGGCAATGCTACACGTGATCCAGTTTGTATAAAGGCTGGGTCACATGATGTACCAGCCAATTAGCTTGTTGGTTGGCTGCCCTGCAGCCTTTCAAAAGCTTTATTAAATGCCCGAACACCGAACTTGAACCCATACTTTTCGGGCAAAGTGCCGGTTCGCTCAACACTAGTGGTGAGGCCATTTCTCCAAAGTATCTCAGAATCCTTCCTTAGTACAACACCGGATGGCATGTTGTTAGTGCTACTGTGAGCAGTCTGCATGGCCTAAATGACCTGCAGCATCTCTGGACTTATCTCCAATCAAACACATCTGGGACATCATTGGTTGGTCAATTACAAAGGGTGCTGCCAGCAGCGTATCTGGATGATTTGTGTGCTCAAAGTGTATTCACTGTGTCAGAACATTTCTCAGACGACCATTAGAAACCTCACTGATAACATCATGTAAGTGCTTGTATTCCATTGTCTAGCAATCATACTCAATACTGAATAAATCAAGATGTATTGAATATTTTGTTTCCATTTTTTAGCATTTGGATATTATTAACATGCCCATGAATCCCGTGGTTCCCATAATTTCATGACTTCATGTCTTTATCATATATTGCATGCTGAAGTTATTAAAATTGGCTGAAGGAGAGTGCACCGAAAGGGATAATTTTTGGATGATGTTTTATTCCCGAATATCAGAAACAAAAAGCACAACTTTGTTATCTCAGAGAGGACTTTTTATTATTTTTGTATGAAGGTTAGCATATAAAACCATAACCTTTGAAGATTCACAAATAATTAAATAATTTACCATTTGTAAATCTCACTATGTGGTATATGTGATTGTCTATACTTCATATAATTTATGGTACATTGGATGCAAAATCAGGAAATTAGTAACATAGTAACATAGTTTATAAGGCCGAAAAAAGACATCTCTCCATCCAGTTTGGCCTGTTATCTTGCAAATAAAAAAAAACACACACACAGAGCAGAACATTTATCCAGTATAACTAATATTTTAAGTAAAAAATCTAGGACTGTGAAACATTTTTTGGATCTAATAGATTCGTAGATGGCTTTAAGTTTTTTTGGATTAGTAAGGGTTAATTGAGTAAGGAGATTTTAAATGAAAACAGCTAATAAGCAAAGCATTTTGGATACTAAATTTAAACATCAAATATCCTAATGAATTAAACCAATTAAATGATTTCATGTTTATCTATTAGATATATTTTTTGCGATTATGGATCTTTTAATATTTTTGCAGTTGTATGTTTTTTTTTTTCAAACTATATGGAATAATAGGTAGTTATTTTTGTTTTGTTCCAAATTAAGGCTACATGCACACGACCGTTGGTGTTTTGCGGTCCGCAAATCGCGGATCCGCAAAACACGGAAGCTGTTCCGCGTTCCGTTCCGCATTTTGCGTAACGGAACGCAGCCCATTATAGAAATGCCTATTCTTGTCCGCAAAACGGGACATGCTAGATTTTTTTTGCGGGGGCATGGAACGGAGCAACGGATGCGGACAGCACACGGAGTGCTGTCCGCATCTTTTACGGCCCCATTGAAATGAATGGGTCCGCGGCCGAGCCGCGAAATATGCGGCTCGGACGTAGACCCGAACAACGGTCGTGTGCATGGGGCCTAAGCCGTGGTCTTGAATATGACGTATTGTGTGATGCGGTATCAAGTCATCGGTTATAACGAGTTTTGAACAGGTGCACGAACAATATACTGTTTTATTTATGCTATGAATAAGAACATCTTGGTTCAAAATCTGTAAGCCGATCATCATTTTGCTTTTTATATGAATTTTCTTGTATAAGTGGACAAGTTTGTCCAGCACTGAATTTTTTATTTATTTTTTGTTGTTTTTATATTGGTGCAACACAATTTTACAGTTATTGTTTGCAGGGCAATTTCATTGTGTGAAGCGGAAAAATAACCAGTATTTCATAATGATCAGACATGTAAAGATTGGACATGTAATATAAAATGCCTGACAAGAAAGATAAGATATTCTGTGTCACAACTGAATTGTTCATATATTGAAACCCCAGTGTCAAAGTTATGTCTACTGAATTGGTCAGGGGAATGGTAATGAATAACAGATCATATTCCTTCCATCTTAGATGAGAATCTTTTTAATACATCTGTCATGGAAATATACTGGTTATATGTCATGAAGTTAAAGAAAAAAAAAAAGAACCCAGAGCTTCCTATAAAATTGGCTTATGGCTGATGATAGCTATTTCCTACAGTCCCATAGAGAATGAATGGAGCAGCAGCGTGCATTCTCAAACTGTGTTCCATTCAAACCTGCACATGGACCACCATTCTCATTATTATTGGTGGTCTCAGCAGCCAGACTCTCACTGATCTCCTCCTGGCTTAACAGACATCCTATGGTAAATCGCTACATTCAAGCTTAGATGTGGTCTGTGCATGCAACAGGTGACATTGAAGATGGCTTGCAATAATGTATCCTTGCCTATGTAATGTCACTCATGCTAGGGATGTGGGTGGTCCAGAACCCCCATATCACTATTCACAGGTAGTATGTGCTACCTTCATGCTGCAGGGGAAATTTCAGAAAAAGTAACCTTTAATATAATATTATGGTTTCAATTTACTGAATAAATGTGGTAACATATTCTTTTCAAAATAATTAATCAAAATGCCATTTTAAATCCTCTATTCTGTGCTGATTAATATCTTAATTTATCTTTATTTTGGTCAGATCTCTGTTATCTCATACAGAGATCCACTAGAGGGAGCTGTGCATACTGTACTATGATTAAAGAGTTTATCGAACCCCTATAATGACCCCCCCGCCTAATGCACGAACACTTCATATAGGTTATACTTATCCCGGCACCTGCGTCGCTCCTGCTTACAGCACGGCCACTGCTGCATCTACCTGTAGCACGGATCATAGCATCCGGCAATAGGAGTGGCAGTCAATAGCAGACCGCAATGGGGATGAGCCTCCTTAGCGTCTCCTGAGATGCTAGGGAGGCTCGTCCTGTTGCAGATTGCAATAGGTCGCACAACCCCCCACCCCCATTTACTGGAAGTTTTTATCCGCACTACAGGGATAGCAGCAGTGGCTATGCGGGAGCATGAGCGATGCAGGTGCTGGGGAGCGAGGTAAGTATAAACTTAATGAGGTCCCGGGCATCAGGGGGGGCATTAAGCATCGGGGGGGGGGGGCATTGTTTAATCAGTACACAGTAAGAAGAGAGAGAGAGAACCAAATTGAATTTATAGAACTTCGCTAATCTTTATTACCAAATAAATTAGCACATCATTTTAGATATAACATTCAAATCTGAAGGGAAAAAATTCACCTAAAGGCATTTATATATATAAATAAAATAAAAAAAATAGGCACATGAGGAAAAGTAAATGTTAGGGCTTGTTGATGTACTTTTATCTGCATTTTATGCCCTATCCATATGAGTTTTTTTTTTTTTTTTTTTGCCAAAATGGGAAGAGGTCCTATCAGTTGAAAGCTGAAAAAAACTTTCCTTTGGGAATGGTTTTCCTTTTTTTCTCTGCCGGGATTCAATATAATGCCTATTTAATTAAATCTCTCTTGTCATTCTAAACTCATGTCTAATTAGCATAGTCATATTGTGCTTTAGTTAATTAAGTCAGTCTTCTTTATTTACTAGACATTTTTACTGTTCATTGTTTTGTTTTCACTATCAACATTCTATTCAATTGCCATTTAATAAGAGTGATTTAATCAGACTGAATCGGCTGTCGACTCAGATTCCTTAGAGCCACCAATGTTTTCAATAGAAAAATTATACCATTTCGGAGAAAAATTCAAAATGTGTATCAGAATGATAAGAAATTTGCTAGAACTTATTTTTAGCACAAGCATTTGCTTGTATGCAAGCCATATTAACAGCTTCATTAAAGCAATAAACCGTCTTTCCCTACACCCGGTACTATGACTAACACAACTAAAGAAGTGTACTTCTTACAGGTGAGCAAATTGATTCTACACAAATAAAATTCATTATAAATTTCTCAAAAGATTCTAATTTCAACAAAGTTTAAACTTTTGTGATTCTTCACACACAAATGGCTCAAAATAGCCAGCAACATTTTGCTATATCAGAAGACGGAGAAGAAGGCATCTGACATCTAAAAGGGATACATTTTAGAATAAAAAAAAAAACTCTTACAATGCAGTTATCAAACAGGCCGTTTGTTACCACCAGCTACTCCTACTGGGATTATCTCTAGAGCAAGTAGTTGAGGAGCCAACCCGGAAGCAGACCATTTTAGATTTAGTATTCACAAATGGCAATTTGGTATCTGATATTACTGTAGGGGAAAGCTTAGGATCTAGTGATCACCAGTCAGTGTGGTTTACTATAAGTACAGTGACTGAGTCACTCCACACAAAAACAAAAAAGTTTTAGATTTTCGAAAAACAGACTTTTCTAAAATTTGATCAGTGGTATACGAGTCCCTATCAGACTGGAATAATTTCAATGGAGTCCAAGAGAAATGGGACTACTTAAAAGTGGCACTATTGAATGCAACAGAAAAGTGCATTAGGCTTGTCAGTAAAAGCAAAAAAAGGAAGAGACCACTGTGGTACTCAGCAGAAGTGGCCAAAATCATTAAAAACAAAAAGATGGCATTTAGTAAGTATAAAAACACCCAAAACGAGGATGACAGGGAAATCTATAAGATTAGGCAGAAAAAGGCCATGCAGGTTATAAGAGCTTCTAAAGCTCAGGCAGAAGAGAAATTAGCTCAGTCAGTGAAAAAAGGTGATAAGACATTCTTCAGATACATAAATGAAAAAGGGAAATTAAAACAAGAAATTACCAAATTATAAACAAAAGAAAGGAAAATGAAGGGGAAGGACCTCAGTTAGGGAGGGAGACTAATGAATTGTTTGATACATGTGTCTTTACAGAGGAAGAGGTTCTAAGTCAGCTGTCTAAAATTAATACAAATAAATCACAGGGGCCTGATGGGATACACCCAAAGCTATTAAAAGAGCTCAGAGGTGTACTAGCAAAACCATTGACAGATTTATTTAACCAATCACTGGTAACAGGAGTCATCCCAGAAGATTGTAAATTAGCAAACGTTGTGCCAATTCACAAGAAAGGTAGTAGAGAGGAATCAGGCAACTATAGGCCAGTAAGCCTGACATCAATAGTGGGGAAATTAATGGGAACCATACTCAAGGAGAGGATTGCGGAACATCTAAAATATGGGTTGATTAATAAAAAACAGCATGGGTTTACTTCAGGGAGATCATGTCAAACTAATCTTATTGACTTTTTTGATTGGGTAACTAAAATAATAGATGGCGGAGCTGCAGGAGACATCACTTATCTGGACTTTAGTAAGGCTTTTAATACTGTCCCACATAGAAGGCTTATCAATAAACTGCAGTCTTTGAGTTTGGGCTCACATATTGTTGAAGGGATTAGGCAGTGGCTGAAGGACAGAAAACAGAGGGTTGAAGTCAATGGAGTATATTTAGACCATGGTATTGTTACCAGTGGGGTGCCTCAGGGATCTGTTCTGGGACCCATATTGTTTAATATCTTTATCAGCGAAATTGCAGAAGGCCTTAATGGTATGGTGAGTCTTTTTGCTGATGACAAAAAGATTTGTAACAGGGTTGATGTTCCTGGAGGGATACACCAAATGGAAAAGGATTTAGGAAAACTAGAGGAATGGTCAAAAATCTGGCAACTAAAATTTAATGTCGATATGTGCAAGATAATGCACCTGGGGCGTAAAAACTCAAGAGCAGAATATAAAATCAGTGATACAGTACTAACCTCAGTATCTGAGGAAAGGGATTTAGGGGTCATTATATCAGACGACCTAAAGGTGGGCAGACAATGTCATAGAGCAGCAGGAAATGCCAGCAGAATGCTTGGGTGTGTAGGGAGAGGAGGTGCTCGTGCCGCTCTACAGAGCACTAGTGAGACCTTATTTGGAGTATTGTGTGCAGTACTGGAGACCATATCTGCAGAAGGATATTGAAACTTTGGAGAGAGTTCAGAGAAGAGCTACTAAACTAGTCCATGGATTGCAGGAACAAACTTACCAGCAAAGGTTAAAGGACCTTAACATGTATAGCTTGGAAGTAAGAAGAGACAGAGGGGATATGATAGAAACTTTTAGATACATAAAGGGAATCAACACGGTAAAAGAGGAGAGAATATTTAAAAGAAGAAAAACTGCTACAAGAGGACATTGTTTTAAATTAGAGGGGCAAAGGTTTAAAAGTAATATCAGAAATTATTACTTTACTGAGAGAGTAGTGGACGCATTGAATTAGCCTTCCTGCAGAAGTGGTAGCTGCAAGTACAGTGAAGGAGTTTAAGCATGGATGGGATAGGCATAAGGCCATCCTTCATATAAGATAGGGCCAGGGGCTATTCATAGTATTCAGTATATTGGGCAGACTAGATGGGCCAAATGGTTCTTATCTGACGACACATTCTATGTTTCTATGTTCTATGTTTCTATGTTTCTACAATTTTATCCATAGCCATAGATGTCACTGTCTGACATTACTAATGCTGTCTTAGCATTAAAGAGCTTTAAAGGGGTTGGGTTCAGTCCTAGGAGACCTTAGAGTGTCATGCATGATTTTTTAGAGAAACATGAACATTTTTGATTTGAGTCTAATAGATTTTTAACGCTTTGAATCTGATGGCCAAAATGATAGAATTGGAATAGCAATGAATTTTGGGACATTTGCTCATCTCTTCAATCTTTCATTAACTTGACTTTAAACCAAACAAATCACAAGATAAATGCTGTCAGATGTTAAGCTAACATGGAAATAAGAATACAGGCAAATGATGCCTCCAGAATACTGTATTTTGGATATCTGTTGGATAATGTCTGAATGTGTGTTTCTCAACTTGAATCATTGTGGAGGGGTGTGATTATGTGGACCACTTTAGACAATTTTCTTAGAGTTCAAGGCACACTTAGCCTTCATGGCTACCATGCCATTCTGCAGTAGTGATGTCGCGAACATAAATTTTTCCGTTCGCGAACGGCGAACTTCCACAAATGTTCGCGAACAGGCGAACAGGGCGAATCACCATAGACTTCAATAGACAGGCGAATTTTTAAATCCACAGGGACTCTTTCTGGCCACAATAGTGATGGAAAAGTTGTTTCAAGGGGACTAACACCTGGACTGTGGCATGTAGGAGGGGGATCCATGGCAAAACTCCCATGGAAAATTAAGTAGTTGACGCAGAGTGTGGTAAGTTGAATTCACAATGCGATTAATATAACCTGCATTAATTGCATTGGAAATTCAACTTAGAGCTGGGTTCCTAATGGTTGTATTGCTAGAATATAACGAACATTGAGAATATAGCTATATTCTCAAAATTTGTTATATTATAGCAATGCAACCATTAGGAACCCAGCTGTAAGTTGAATTCGCAATGCGATTAATACAGGTTATATTAATCGCATTGCGATTACAACTACTAACTAGAGATTGCCCGAAATATCGGCCGGCGAACAGTTCCCGGCGAACATAGCTTGTTCGCGTTCGCCGCAGCGGGCGAACACATGCGATGTTCGGTCCGCCCCCTATGCATCATCATTGAGCAAACTTTGACCCTGTACCTCACAGTCAGCAGACACATTCCAGCCAATCAGCAGCATACCCTCCCTCCCAGACCCTCCCATCTCCTGAACAGCATCCATTTTAGATTCATTCGGAATTTGCAGTCTTATTGAGAGGAGGGAGAGTGTAGTTGCTGCTGATTTAATAGGGAAATCGATAGCTAGGCTAGTGAATTCAGTGTCCACTCCAGTCCTGAAAGACTCATCTGATCTCTGCTGTAAGGACAGCGTCCTGACAGCACCCCAAAAAGCCCTTTTTAGGGCTGCAACATTAGTCTGCTTTTTTTTTTCTCCATATACATATTGCAGTTGCCTGGCCTGCCTGTGTGTGAGGAACTGCAGGCCCACAGACTGTAGTGTGCCCACTGCCAGTGCCCACCCCTGTAATCCCATGTGGCACACGACTTTGCATCAAAAAAAGGCATTTAATTTTTACACTTTAATCTAAGGTTAGTTGCCTGCCAGTGTGTGTCAGGCTGACTTCCACTGACTGTAGTGTGCCCACTGCCAGTGCCCACCCCTGTCATCCCGTGTGGCACAGGACTTTGCATAAAAAAGGCATTTAATTTTTACACTTTAGTGTAATTTCACTTGTTTGCCTGCTGCTAGTGTGTGTCAGGCCGACTTCCACTGACTGTAGTGTGCCCACTGCCAGTGCCCACCCCTGTTACCCCGTGTGGCACAGGACTTTGCATTAAAAAAAGGCATTTAATTTTTACACTTTAGTGTAATTTCAGCTGCTTGCCTGCTGCTAGTGTATGTCAGGCCGACTTCCACTGACTGTAGTGTGCCCACTGCCAGTGTCCACCCCTGTTATCCCGTGTGGCACAGGATTTTGCATCAAAAACAGGCATTTGATTTTTACACTTTAGTGTAATTTCAGTTGCTTGCCTGCTGCCAGTGTGTGTCAGGCCGACTTCCACTGACTGTAGGGTGCCCACTGCCAGTGCCAACCACTGATACCGGGTGGCACAGTAGCTTGCTGATAAATAAGGCATTTAATTTCTAGACAGTTGTCTAAATTCAGTTGCTTGCCTGCTGCCAGTGTGTGTCAGGCTGACTTCCACTGACTGTAGTGTGCCCACTGCCAGTGCCAACCACTGATACCGGGTGGCACAGTAGCTTGCCGATAAATAAGACATTTAATTTTTAGACAGTAGTCTAAATTCAGTTGCTTGCCTGCTGCCAATGCGTGTCAGGCCCACTTCTACTGACTGTAGTGTGCCCACTGCCAGTGCCAACCACTGATACCGGGTGGCACAGTACCTAGCACGCGTAGTACCACTTATCACCACGTGGTCGTGGTGCTGTGATTTCCACTGTCCCTGGAATAATGCCTAGTGTTCAGAGGCCACGTACCCTGAACCCGAAAAATTCTGAGGACATAGTTGACTGGCTTAGACAGGACACCCAATCTTCAACAGCTTCCGCTAAGAACCTTGACGCACCATCCTCCTCCAGCTCAGCTTCGTTCACCTGCTCTCAAGTTACCACGCACCCGCCCGCCGCTGATAGGAATAGTACTAGTTAAGACACCACTCATATAGGGTGTCACAGCACATTGCTCTGTGCACGCGCAGTGCCCCAATTTGGGAGTATGAGGACCGACCAAGCTGCTTTTTCCATCTCCCGGTTCCTGAAATCAATTCAGTTTGGTGTATGAGAGTTTGGTCTGTCACTGTGAAGGCAGTTTAAGGTACCCGGCCTAAATTTTTTTTCACAAAAGGCAATCCCTGATATGGGATGTAACAGGGATTAAACTGATGAGAATAGTACTACAGAAAATACCACTCATATCGGGTGTAACAGTGAATTGCACGGCGCAGACGCAGTGACCGTGTATTAAAATAGAGTGGAGGGAGCCAGCGTTTTTTTAACCATCTCCCCGTTCGAAAAATCTATTCAATAAATGGCCCCCAGATTGGGGACATTAGAGGGATTAAACTGATGAGAATAGTACTACAGAAAATACCACTCATATCGGGTGTGACAGTAAATTGCACAGCGCAGACGCAGTGACCGTGGATAAAAACAAAGGGGAGGGAGCCAGCGTTTTTTTAACCATCTCCCCGTTCGAAAAATCTATTCAATAAATGGCCCCCAGATTGGGGACGTTAGAGGGATTAAACTGATGAGAATAGTACTACAGAAAATACCACTCATATCGGGTGTGACAGTAAATTGCACAGCGCAGACGCAGTGACCGTGGATAAAAATAAAGGGGAGGGAGCCAGCGTTTTTTTAACCATCTCCCCGTTCAAAAAATCAATTTAATTCAACTTTCGGGGACCCTTGGTGTTGTACGTGGCTGGGTGGAGGAAGAAACCTTCAATGACATCACCGGGACGTGGCTAGCTTGGTATCCAACCTTGTGCAAATGGGGAGTTTGCGGTTGTGCAAATGAACTGTCTGCGGTTGTTTTCGGTGCATTAAAAGGGGAGTTTGGTCTGTCAATGTCTGTAAAGTGGGCGTAACCCTTACACTACCTGATCCATACAACATCATACCTGATCGTATACACACACTGGATGTTTTAAAGCATGTTATTCCAAACAATTTAGGAATGTTAGTTGATTTATGCCCTTTATGGATTAAAACCCGACTCTGCGTCCACTACGTAACTTTCCATGGGAGTTTTGCCATAGATCCCCCTCCGGCATGCCACTGTCCAGGTGTTAGACCCCTTAAAAACAACTTTCCCATCACTATTGTGGCCAGTAAGAGTCCCTGTGGGTTTTAAAATTCGCCTGCCAATTAAAGTCTATGGCGGTTCGCCCGGTTCGTCCGTTCGCGAACATTTGCGGAAGTTCGCGTTCTCTGTTCGCGAACGGAAAATTTTATGTTTGCGACATCACTACTACTAACACTGCAGCTTCAGAATAATTCTAAGATGGATGCTGTCCTTTGATAGGAGGTGGGAGGGTCTGGGAGGGAGACTGATGTACTAGCCCTAAAAAGGGCTTTGGGGTAGTGTCAGGACGCTGTCCTTACAGCAGAGATCTGATGAGTCTTTCAGGACTGGAGTGGACACTGAATACACTAGCCTAGCTATTTCCCTATTAAATCAGCAGCAGCTACACTGTCCCTCCTCTCACTAAGACTGCAGCTTCCGAATGAATCTAACGCTGATTGGCTGGAATGTGTCTGCTGACTGTGAGGTACAGGGTCAAAGTTTACTCAATGATAGGGGGTGGACCGAACATCGCATATGATCGCCCGCCGCGACGAACGCGCACAAGCTATGTTCGCCGGGAACTGTCCACCGGCGAATAGTTTGGGACATCTTATTTGCGAATTCAACTTAGAGCTGAGTTCCTAATGGTTGTTGTATTGCTAGAATATACGTTATACTCAGCTCTAAGTTGTAATCACAATGCGAATAATACTTACAATTATTAATCGCTTTGCGAATCCATTTGATGGCTCTATTTGATTGTATATGATGGTTAACTATGACTACTACCACCGTTCTGCTGCCTCAGAGGCAAGATATCTGAACCCCCGAGGGGCCATTTGGGCCTTTTTTAAAGAAAACGCATCAAAAACGCATCTGCGTTTTTATCATTTTTTTATTTTTTATTATTTTTTTTGTGTATTTTGCCACATTTGGTTGCATATTTACATTTGGTATAGGCAAATATGGTAGTCTTGAATTCAGTGTTTCCCAACCAGTGTGCCTCCAGAGTTGTAGTTTCGCAACGGCTGGAGGCACACTGGTTGGGAAACACAGGTCTAGATCATTACTCTGCCCAAATCTATATTTAGCTATATGGCTTAGAAAATATGCTGTCAAACAATGATCCTAGGTTTTGGTATAGACACATGATCTAGACTACCATATTTGCCTATACTAAATGTAAATATGCAACCAAATGTGGCAAAATACACAAAAAAATGAAAAAAATGAAAAAATATAAAAACTCAGATGCATTTTTGATGCGTTTTTGATGCGTTTTCTATCCAAAACGCCCAAATGTCCCCTCGGGGGTTCAGATATCTTGCTTTCGAGGCAGCAGAATGTTGGTGGTAGTCATAGTCAACCGTCATATACAATCAAATAGAGGCATCAAATGGATTCGCAAAGCGATTAATAATTGTAAGTATTATTCGCATTGCGATTACAACTTAGAGCTGAGTTCCTAATGGTTGTATTGCTAGAATATAACGTATATTCTAGCAATACAACAACCATTAGGAACTCAGCTCTAAGTTGAATTCGCAATGTGATTAATGCAGGTTATATTAATCCCATTAATCACATTACAAATTAAACTTAGATCTGAGTTCCTAATGGTTGTTGTATTGCTAGAATATAACGATGATTGAGAATATAGTGCTATATTTGTTATCTTCGTTATATTCTAGCAATACAACCATTAGGAACTCAGATCTAAGTTGTAATCGCAATGCGAATAATACAGGTTATATTAATCCCATTGAGATTTACAATTACTAACACTGCAGCTTCAGAATGAATCTAAGATGGATGCTGTCCTTGCATTTAGATAGGAGGCGGGAGGGTCTGGGAGGGAGGGTATGCTGATTGGCTGGAATGTGTCTGCTGACTGTGAGGTACAGGGTCAAAGTTTACTCAATGATAAAGTAAAGGGGCGAAAGTGAACATCGAATATGTTCGCCCGCCGCGGCGGACGCGAACAAGCTATGTTCGCCGGGAACTGTTCGCCGGTGAATAGTTCGGGCCATCTCTATTCTGCAGTAACACCCCATTCCATCTGGCTTATGTTTAGTTTCGGCCACCATCCTTTTCAACAGTGAACCAAAACCCACCTCCAGGCTATGTATAAGCTGTTTGAAAAAAAAATGGAGTGCTGGACTGCTGTGTTGAAAACCCTGGCCTATATAGTTCCCTGGCCTAAACCCAATAGAGATGGTATGTGATCAGTTAGACTGTCGAATCAAAGGAAAAAAAGTCAACAAGAATTACATGGGAATGTTGGATACACATTCCTCCTGGCTACCTCATGATATTGGTTGAGAGAATGCCGATTGCCAAGCTGATACAGTGAATATAAAATGTCAGTTTTCTGTGCTGTGAAAAAATGAGACAAAGATAAATAATTTCAGAACTTTTTCCACCATTTTGACCTATAATCTATACAACTGAATTGAAAAACAAACTAAAATCTTTTAGGTAGAGGGAAGAAAAAATATAAAAATAAAATAATATGTTTGTATAAGTGTGAACACCCTTAAACTAATACTTTGTTGAAGCACCTTTTGATTTTATTACAGCACTCAGTCTTTTTGGGTATGAGTCTATCAGCAAGGCACATTTTGACTTGGCAAGATTTGCCCACTCTTCTTTGCAAAAACACTCCAAATCTGTCAGATTGCTAGGGCATCTCATGTGCACAGCCCTCTTCAGATCACCCTACAAATTTTCAATCGGATTCAGGTCTGGGCTCTGGCTGGGCCATTCCAAAACTTTAAACTTCATGTTCAGCTTTGTAGCAGAAGCCTGAAGGTTTTGTGCCAATATTGACTGGAATTTAGAACTGTTCATTATTTCCTCTATCTTAACTAAGGCCCCAGTTCCAGCTGAAGAAAAACAGCCCCAAAGCATGATGCTGCCACCACCATGCTTCACTGTGGGTATGGTGTTCTTTTGGTGATGTGCAGTGTTATTTTTGCGCCAAGCATATATTTTGGAATTATGGCCAAAAAGTTTAACCTTGGTTTCATCAGACCATAACACCTTTTCCCACATGCTGTTGGGAGACTTCAGATGTGTTTTTGCAAAATGTAGCCTGGCTTGGATGTTTTTCTTGCTAAGAAAACGCTTTTGTCTTGCTACTCTACCCCATAGCCCAGACATATGAAGAATACAGGAGATTGTTGTCACATGTACCACACAGCCAGTTCTTGCCAGATATTCCTGCAGCTCCTTTAATGTTGCTGTAGGCCTCTTGGTAGCCTCCCAGACAAGTTTTCTTCTCGTTGTTTTCATAAATTTTGGAGGGACATCCAGTTCTTGGTAATGTCACTGTTGTGCCATATTTTCTCCACTTAATGATGACTGTCTTCACTGTGTTCCATGGTATATCTAATGCCTTGGAAATTCTTTTGTACCCTTCTCCTGACTGAGACCTTTTAACAATGAGATCCCTCTGATGCTTTAGAAGCTCTCTGTGGACCATGGCTTTTGCTGTAGGATGCGACTAAGAAAATTTAAGGAAAGACCAATTAGAGCAGCTGAACTTTATTTGGGGTTAATCAGAGGCACTGAAAATGATGGCATGTGTATGCTGACTCCTATTTAACATGATTTTGAATGTGATTGCTAAATTCTGAACACAGCTGCATCCCCAGTTATAAGAGGGTGTGCGCACTTATGCAACCACATTATTATATTTTTTATCTTTTTTTGTTTTCCTCCCTCCACCTAAAAGATTTCAGTTTGCTTTTCAATTGAGTGGTACAGTTTATAGGTCACATTAAAGGTGGAAAAAGTTCTGAAATTATTTATCTTTGTCTCATTTTTTTACAGCACAGAAACCTGACATTTTAACAGGGGTGTTTAGGCTATTTATATCCACTGTATTCAGACAATGGGTACCTACTTTAAAGAATCTAAAATATAAGATAGCTTTACCTCTTTATGGTTCCATTTATATTGTTCACACACAACACTACTCAATGTAAAGTTTTACTTTAAAATAAAGAAAAATTTGCATGTAACTATATTGATAATTTCCTAAATCTTGTTTATTAACTGAGATTTGCAATTTTTTTTCATCTTACAAAAGAAAATTAACATAAATATATTATTTAAAAAGAAAAAAAGTTAAATGCAGCTCTTACTGTACATAAACTGCTGTAGAAATCAGTTGATTAAAAATTGGACAGGAGTGTTGACAGCTGTATCAGAACAGATGGTAGAAATTAGTTGTTCAAAGAGAAACAAAGTGCAAGCCAAATTTTATTTGTGCAGTAAAGAATATGCAGCAAATATGTTATGCATTTATTGTAGAAATAATTCTAGTCTTTACTGACTGCCGGGCTTTTTCAAGTATTTTGTTTTTTATCTTTTGTGTTTCACAAATACATTTGCAATTGCATATTTATATTTATAAATATGTTCATTGCATATTTGCATTGTATAAAAAAAAAAAGAAAGAAGGAAAAAATATTCATTAATCATCTAAAGCTTGGTTCCATTTGTCCTGTTTATTATTCTTTTAAGCATCCTCTCAAAAATGTTTTTTTTTTGTCAGTCATGTTGAAGATTTCACAAACTACAGATATATATATATATATATATATATATATTTTGTATCAGAAGTTCTAGAATGTCTCCAAAAAATTATTCTTTACTCAGCCCTCTGCAACTGTGGTCTCTTCACTTTCAGTGGAAGGGGAATAGCTTGTAACATGTTACCAGTAAGCATCAGCATTTCCCAGTTTCCCAGTCAGATCTTGCTAACCATGATCTCATCAATTTCCAAAGCTCTGTTCTCCCATCTTCCACCATTGAGTAGGAACTAGTTTCTCACACACAGCTCCAGCCATTCCAATAATAAATAGCAGTACAGTGTGTAATGCCCCTCAAAAAATTGTGCTCCCTGTGTAGAGCAGGATATTGCTATATATTTTTATATGAATTTAGAAGTAGTGATGAATGAATGACAGGTAGCTGGGCCGCGTCACGTGTTTTAACATGAGATCACCACACCATTGTAGATAAACTTTTTGGAGGATAACACGTTTAAAGGCTAAGTTCAGCAGATACTGCAGATTTGCAGTGCAATAAACATATGTACTGGAAAAAAAATCAATTTGTGAAAATGAGAACTGTGCTGATTTTCAAATCCACAGCATGCCGTTGTGGATTTGTCATAGATTGTCAACATTGATTTCACCACTCCTCCATGACTCTCTACAGCCACTTTCACACAGTCAGCATTTGGTCAGTGGTTTCTATTAGCGATAGTGAGCCAAAACCAGGTGTGTGTCAAAAACAAAGAACGAGTGCCAATCTGTACATTGGAGCTTATCTGTACATAATGAACGGACGTATCAGGGGTGACTCGTTAGGACGGTTCACACTAAACCCCCATGTGGGCACCAGTGTTAGGGAACTATGCCATCACAGACACAGACCCAGCAGACATAAATGCCTTCATAGACACACCTATCAGACCACAAACAGATTCTGCTGCACATGAGATCCACCAACAAGCCAGCCACACAGCTGCCCTATCAGTCTGATCTCTACAATCTGCCACCATCCTTTAAATGGGTCAGCCAGTCTGCCACCGAATACACCAACGCGACCAACCGACCTGAAATCAAAGAACTGCTCACAAACTTTTACACAAGCTTTTATGAGTCAGACCAACAAGAGGTTACTCAGGTAGTGAAGGACTTTAATAACATCCTGTACACCATGGTAAAACTGCCAGGTCTGAAACAGACCAACCTCAAACGACCTAATAACAAACAGGGAATAAATGGTTTGATTAGTGACTGCAAGGCTCTGCGACGTTTCCTAAGTGTAGCCTCCAACCTAAAACCCAGAGACCCCAACAACAGGGATGCGAGGGAGGCCTACGATACTCTACGCAGGCTACATAAACGCACTCTTAGAAAGAAAAAACAGAGGCACCTCTCCCACAAACTCCAGCGGCTCGATGACTCCCTCCAGTACAACTCATTCTGGGAGACCTGGCACCATGTGGGCACAAAACCCAAGAAAAACTCCCTCCACATTCAAAATGGCTCAGCTATTTCAGGAACCCCTACAAAAACACTTCTGATGAAGACCAAACCCTAGAAAAGCAACATATAACCATAAAACTGAGGGACATAGAAGAGGCCATCAAGAACTTCCAGAACCCTCTGGACACACCAATCACCATGCAAGAGATACAGGAAATAATCGCACTGCTGAAAGCCAAAAAGGCCAGCGGTACTGACGGCATCCTGCCAGAGATGAATAAATACAGCCCTCCAGAAATACACACAGCAGTGGCAAAATTATTCACCCTCGCCGGGTTCATGCCAAACCACCGCACCACTAACCATATCTACAACCTGCTCAGCCTCATCAAGATACACATCCACAATACCAAATGTGGCAAAATATTTGCCTGTTTTGTGGACTTTAAGAAGGTGTTTGACTCGGTTTGGCACCCAGGCCTGTTCCTGAAACTTCTGGAGAGCGGAATAGAAGGGAGAAAGTATGATGTCATCAAGAGCTCATACGCCAGGAACCAATGCAGCATGAAGGTGAACGGAAAGAGGACGGCTTATTTCCAGCAGGCCCGAGGGTTCAGACAGGGCTGAAGCCTGACCCCAACAATCTTTAATATCTATATCAATAAACTGGCTGCAGCACTGGAGGCCTCCCCAGCACCAGGCCTCCCCCTGCATTACTGCAAGGTGAAGATCCTGCTGTACGCTGATGACCTCCTGCTTCTGTCCCCAACAGAGAGAGGCCTGAAAGACAGCCTGGCAGTACTGGAGAAATTAAGCACCACATGGGCACTGCCCTTTAATCCTAATAAGACAAAAGTCATGGTGTTCCAGAGGAAGGGCCAGAATAAATCCCCCTTTACTTCGTTCACATTAAATGACTCCACACTGGAGAAAATCAACAGCTACACCTATCTGGGGCTGGAGCTTAAAGTGGTTCTGCAGTAATTTTAAACTGATCGGCAGGAGTCCGACACCCATGAACTTCTCGCTGTTTAACTCAGGTCCAGTGACGTCACGACTAGTATCACTGGCCCGCCGGCCAGTTATACTAGTCGTGACATCACTGGGCCTGTGGTAAACAGCGAGAAGGCCACTGCACTACTGCCAGTGTCACTGCCTTCTCAAACAGCTGATCGGCGGGGGTCCCGGGTGTCAAACCCCTGCCGATCAGATGCTGATGATCTATCCAGAGGATAGATCATCAGTTTAAAATTACTGAAGAACCCCTTTAACCAATCAGGGAGCTTCAAAACAGCAATAGAAACACTGAAAGGAAAAGCCTGCAGAACCTTCTATGCTATCAGAAGGCAACTGTACCAACTCAAACCACCAGTGAGGGTCTAGCTAAAAATATTTGATGGTGTCATAGCCCCGATCCTTCTCTATAGCAGTGAGGTGTGGGGCCCGGCCACCTACCCAGACCAGTCAAAGTGGGATTCCAGCCCAACAGAGACCTTCCATCTAGAGTTCTGCAAATACCTCCTCCAAGTCCATCGCAGCACCTCCAATATGGCGTGCCGGGTAGAGCTGGGCAGGTTTACACTATGGCTCACCATGCAGAAGAGGGCAATTTCATTCTGGGCGCACCTACCGAGCAGCAGCCCCGGCTCTAACCACCACCAAGCCTGGCTGAGACACAGGGCCCAGAGCAAACCCTGCGACCTCCAAGATAAATAGATAGATAGATAGATAGATAGATAGATAGATAGATAGATAGAAATTGTCTTTGAAATTGTCAAGTACATAGTTGCTTTGTTTTTATCACGGTAGTTAAAGTTGCCAAGGGTAAAACACTTGTTAATGAGAAATTAAAAAAAGGTTAGAAAGGTCCTATTTAATTCTGACATTCATCAGATGACAAGGTTGTGACACGTGTTATTATATTGTCATTACAGGAAGATGCTGATTATTACAAATATTTAATTAGAATAATTAAGCAGGAGTTTTTATTTTTTATGCCCACATAAGATATATCTACATTTAGCTTTAAGAAATAGGCATATATCATTACAACTCCTAATAGACTGTTTATATAGGTTAATGGCATTTTACGGTTCATTATTGCACATATGTAAGATTTTACAAGGATGCAGTTAAATAACATCTAGGCCTCATATATGATCAAGAAACCTTAACTCTGACCTATCCTCTATTCTCCATTTGGTACCCCACGGTATGCATTAGGTAGTTTTTCAAGGAAGAGTGTTGGGGTAGAGATAACAGTAGCATGATGCAGCATTGCGATTATAGGGCAGATTTATAAATCTTGTTAAATATTATCACAGCATAGATTTAGACCAAGTAGTCTAAAGATGAGTCAAATTTATCACGCTGTATCATCGATTTTGTGTGTCTCGTTATGTTTTTTATGGTGCAGTTTCAACTCATGTTTTTACAACTTAAGCCACACCCCTTCCTATAAAAGATGGTCACCATTTCCTCTAAGCCACACCCATTCATTTAAAAGCCAATCACCATTTCCTCTAAGCCACACCCTTTCATATAAAAAACAATCAGAATTTTCTCTAAGCCACACCCCTTGTCTTGTCAGCTACAAACAGCTTGTAAACCGTATAATAAATAATAATCTTAAAAGTATTTTTATTCACATTAAACTTGAATTCTATCGCATTTACCTTAATAAATCGCCACCTATGTTATTTCCATTTCCATTGCTGAAAAATTGTTGATACCCGTCTGTTAAAGAAAGAAAAACCCACAACGGTCACTGAAATAAACTGACAAAAGTAATAATAAATAAAAATGAAATGAAAATTAAATATTGCTTTTGAATTGTGGTGCAACAAAATCATTTATAAAACAAACTAATGAAACAGACCTGTACAAAAATGATGGTGCCCTTAACTAAATAAAATGCCACTTCAGAGTAGTCCACTGCTTTGCTCTTAGCCCTTTTTGGATGTTTTTAGCTGCATGTTTTGGGTTATTATCCTGTTGGAGAACCCATGAGCTGTGACTGAGATCAAGCCTTCTGACACTGGGCAGAACATTTCACTTCAGAATGCCTTGATGCCAGATTCAAGACACCCTGTGCCAGGTGCAGCAAAGCAGCCCCAAAACATAACTGACCCTTCTCCATGTTTCACAGTAGGTACAATGTTCTTTTCTTTGTATTCTTCATTTTTGTGTCTGTGAACATAGTGCTTATGTGACTTGCCAAAAATCTCCGGTTTTGTCTCATCTAAAGAACATTCTCCTTGAATGTTGCTTGTCAATGTTCATTTTGGCAAATTCCAGTCTAGCTTTTATATGATTGGCTTTCAGCAGTGGTTTCCTCCTTAGTCATCTACCAGTAAGTCCACTTTGTCTACGACAGTGATGGATGGTGCAATCTGGGACTGATGTACCTTGATCTAGAAGCTTACCTCTAATCTTGTTGGCTCTTTGGTTACCATTCCTATTATCTGTCTCTTCAATTTGTCAGCAATTTTCCTCTTGCGGTCTTGTCCAAGGACGTTGACTACAGTCCCATTGACCTTAAACTTCTGAATAATATGTTCAACTGTAGCTTTTTAGAGATAGTCTTGTAGCCTTTACCTTTAATCCCTACATGTACGGAGGTGGCCTGGACTTTAAAGATGGCACCAGCCTACGAGCGTGGCGTGCGGAATAGGTGTTGGTGCCTGCTAAAAAAAAAGCAACTATAGCAAACACCCACAGCTAATGTCCACCACTGGCAGTAATGCCAGTAGTAAATATTTAACCCTTCACATACCAAGGTCAAACGTCACCATGACATCTGTATGCGCTAAAACCCAGAAGTACAGGCTTCCCACCGGCAGGGATTGGGAGAGCCAGAGTGTGTGTTTAGCAGCCTCTGTTTCCTGTGTTACAGGAGACTGTTGCACATTAGTACCTATGGAGTCCCTGCCTGTAGCAGTGCTCCATAAAAAACACTATATAATTCATATAGGCTCCAATGCTAATGCATTAGAGTCTATGAAAGAAGCAATGTAATGATGCTTGTTATAGTGTTCAATAGGAACTACAGACAAGTACTAAATAGTGTTTAAAAAATATATAAAACTTCAAATCACCCCCTTCCCCCCCAAAAAAAATAAACATTGAAAAATGCATATCATGGGCATCACCATGTGCAAAAAAAGCCCAAAATATTAAAAATATAAAAATATCCCATAAAGAAAATGGTGAAACAAAGTTAAAATTTCACATTTGCTGTTTTTTGGTCACTTCTCCATACAAAAAAAAATTAAAAAGTGATCAAAAATCATAATGGTATCAACGAAAAGTACAGATCACATCACAGAAAATGAGCCTCACATAGCTCCATACATATAAATACAAGAAGTTATAGGGGCCAGAATATGGCGATGAAGAGAAAAAAAAACACATTTTTTTCAAGTCCCCCCCTCCATATACATGGAATGTAATGGGTCAGTTTTAAAGTATAGTGAACACCATAAAAATAAAACTTATTAAACTGTTGCATAATTGTGTTTTTTTCAATTTTCACACCATTTGGATTTTTTTTATCCAGTATGTATGCAATATTAAACTTGTCTTAAAAAATTAAGCCCTCATGTGGCTATATGAATAGAAAAATAAAAAAGTTATGCCTCCAGAAAGGAAGGGAGTGAAAAATATAAACGCAAAAATGAAAAAAACCTCTGGGGCTGAAAGGGTTAACATGTTTGTCTATAATTTTCTACCTAATCTCCTGAGACTACTCTCTTCTGAGCTGTCTTTGGTTCATGTTCAGTGTGGCACACACCATAATACCAAACAGCACAGTGACTACTTTTAACCCTTTAAATAGGCAGACTGATTGATTTCAAGTTTAAAAACACCTGTGATGCTCCTTAAAGGACACACCTTGGTTTATAGAGGACCTTTCACCAGTCCAAAGTTTGTTAGTGAGAGGTATGTACATGCAAAGCGGCACCCAGGGATGTCCCTGAACTTACTTGTATCCCTGGGCGCTGCTCAGTTCGCCCGCTGTAGCCCTCGGTACCGGGGCACATGCTGCTGACAATTTTGCCTGGGGCGGAGACATCCTCTTTTGCCCTGGGCGCCTCCTTCTCCCAGGCTGGAGCGCTGGCCAATTGCAGCGCTCAGCTCATATCCTGAAACCTCCCAGGATATGAGCTGAGCGCTGCGATTGGCCAGCGCTCCAGCCTGGGAGAAGGAGATGCCCAGGGCAAAAGAAGATGTCTCCGCCCTAGGCAAAATTATCAACAGCATGTGCCCCGGTACCGAGGGCTACAGCGGGCGAACGGAGCGGCGCCCAGGGATACAAGTAAGTGCAGGGACATCCCTGGGTGCCGCTCTGCATGTACATACCATTGACTAACAAACTTTGGACCGGTGAAAGGTCCTCTTTAATATCTTCCTAGGGTCAAATTATTTTCAATATTTTCTAGGTGTACCATCATTTTTGTCAAGGCCAGTTTATTTTTTTTTGGAAAGAGGCAAGATCTCTCCGGCTCTCAAAAGAGACGGCAAATCCCCATGGCACAGAATGAAGGGCTGCTTTCTCCCAGAAGGGTGCCCCAGGATTCTCCATCATTAGATTCTTCTGCAATGTGCATTAGAGAACGGGTTTTTGGATGAGAAGCATAGGGGTTCTGTATTAAAGGGGGCATTGACTGTTAAAATGAGAACACCGTTACCTCCTACATGGGAGAGTTTTCTGTACATGCTCTGTGATCTGCACAGGGTTCATTGTACAAGTTAAGAATTAGAGATGAGCACAGTTTTGAAAAATTCAATTTGGCTGCTTTCCCAAATAAAAATAAAAAATATCACTTCATAATGAATAAAGCACATTTTTTGTAGGTAGCGGGTGCAATGACAGGGAGTGGCGATAGCACCACTCCCCATCATTGTACCCCTCAGATGCTGAGTTAATACATGATCGTGGCATCTGAGAGTAATACAGTATAAAATTAACATAAGAAAAATTAAATCATACTTACCGCCTCCATTTGCTCGAGATTGAAGGTCTTGCGTGAAATCTCTTTCAACCCGAGATGATGTCATATGTCACCACGTACAGGATTTTGTCCGAGAGCCTCAATCAAGATGCCGATCAAATGGAGGAGGTAAGTATTCTTGTTTTTTACACTATTTCAGGTTACAACGAATCACTATTATGAAGCACAAGGAAATTCGGCTTTGCTGCAAATCAAATTTATCCTGAAATTTGGATCGAATTCCACATTGTTGAATTTGATTCGCTCATCTCTATTAAGAATAGATAAACTTTGACAATCACCTAATGTGAATGGTGAAACCTGCCTCCTCTTTACACAGAGGTCATATCATTACAGGCAGGTCTATAATGACAGATAAGCAGAAAGTTGCGGTAAAGTGATCTGTACAGACTAGGAAGAGGCACCTATTATTAGGCTTAGTGAAAACTGTAGGATTTTATGTTTTCTGTTTGAATATATATATATATATATATATATATATATATATTGATATGGAAAATTAAATTTCTTTTGCCCCGTTTTAAGTAACAAATAAAAGTGAAGTTTTGCAATTATGAAATAAGAATGACAAATGTCAAGCGAGGTAAATAGTACCCTATGGCTAATAGTGAATAACTGTACAGTAGCTATGATATTGTTTCTCAATGACATCTGCAGCGGTGAGATACAGCAGCTCGTACTAGCACAGACCATCTAAACATTCACATTCACTCTTATAAGTCGATTCTGAGACCAAATGGAAACTCTAAAGAGCTGTCTAGAGCCACAAGTAAAATGTGAATGAGCTACAGATGACAACAAGTGGGCACATAAACTCAATAGCATCACTTCTGAGATGTATCCTCTCGTATATAGCGCGTGTAGTGCAGAATATGAGAAGAAGAAGAAGCATACTCAAGATATCTTATTATGATACTCAAGACTCTAGCTTCTACAGTATCTCAATAGTTGGCAGAATATCATACAGATTCCACATAGCTTATTGCCTTAAATGTAGGACATATCAACGTTTCATTTTGTATCACTCTTTATAATATACATACATAATATACCAATAGCTCTCATGAATATGGAAAAGCTGTGTGCACTGGCTTGCACAGTGATACATGGTGTCCCTAAGGGTTCACAGAAACCTGCAGACATCCATATGTGTAACCATTTACTCCTTCAGAAACATTGCTCCATTAAGTATGTCCACATTGCCAAGAATGAAAAAAAAAAAAATCAATCTGGCTGCATATTCTGTCGTTAATCCATATGCAGATTTTTTCAAGGATATTGTTGCAGATTCACTATATAATTCACCATGCTACACTGAAAAAGGAGAAATTCATGGTAAAAATAAACAGAAAGACGACAGATTCCATATGTCAATTGTCAAATTCGTTTTATACAACATGCAACAGGTGCCTCACCCTAGCGCCCTTAATAGATGTAATGACACGCGTCTCAGGTGTAGGAATGCGATGCTCCTACATGGATATGGCTGGACCAGGCTTTGGCTCCAAAGCAATAATTAGGGGGAATAATTGAGGGATTTAAAGACATAACTTGAGTCCAGACTAGTGTTGATCACGAATATCAGCAGTTTGAGAATTCGCAAAGATCTAGAATATAGTTCTTCGTAATCGCAAATATTCTAGATTTTATTTTTTTAGAAGTACCCTTACTGCTTCTTGCTTGTGGGTAAATGAGAAGGCTGCAATATATTTGCATAACCCTAGCAACATCCCTAGTAACCAATATATATACCCCTTACTATATAGGAAAATTCCCAGCAGCCATGTTCTGCTGTTTTATGCAGTTCTGAGAGACAGCAGTGTCATTGCTGTGCTCTGTGCTTTTCAGACTCACCTGGATCCTTATTTATCTACATTAGATAGTTATTTAGCTCATATATATGATACATATACAGTTGCAATAAAAAGTATGTGAACCCTTTGGAATTATATGGATTTATGCACAAATTGGTCATAAAATGTGATCATATCTTCATCTAAGTCACAACAATAGACCATCACAGTCTGATTAAACTAATAACACACAGAGAATTAAATGTTACCATGTTTTTTTTTTTTTTTTTAACACACCATGTAAACATTCACAGTGCAGGGGGGAAAAGTATGTAAACCCCTAGACTCATGACATCTCCAAGAGCCAACTGGAGTCCAGTCAGTGAGATGAGCTTGGAGGGGTTGGTTACAGCTGCCCTGCCCTATAAAAAACACACACACCAGTTCTGGGTATGCACCTATGCTTAGGAATTGTTGACTTGCATAAAGCTGCAAAGAGTTATAAAATTATCTCCAAAAGCCTTGCTGTTCACCAGTCTAAGGTAAGACAAATTGTCTATAAATGGAGAAAGTTCAGCACCGTTGCTACGCTCCCTAGGAGTGGCCGTCCTGTAAAGATGACTGCAAGAGCACAGCGCAGACTGCTCAATGAGGTGAAGAAGAGTGCTAGAGTGTCAGCTAAAGACTTACAAAAGTCTCTGGCATATGCTAACATCCCTGTTAGCGAATCTACGATACGTAAAACACTAAACAAGAATTGATTTCATGGGAAGATACCACAAAGGAAGCCACGGCTGTCCGAAAAATAATTGCTGCACGCTTATAGTTTGCACAAGAGCACCTGGATGGTGGTGGGGGCATCATACTTTGGGGCTGCTATGCTGCGTCAGGGCCTGGACGGATTGCTATCATCAAAGGAAAAATTGAATCCCAAGTTTATCAAGACATTTTGCAGGAGAACTTAAGGCCATCTGTCCACAAGCTCAAGCTCAACAGAAGATGGGTGCAACAGGACAACGACCCAAAGCATAGAAATAAATTAACAACAGAATGGCTTAAAACAGAAGAAAATACGCCTTCTGGGGTGGCCCATTAAGAGTCCTGACCTCAACCCGATTGAGATGCTGTGGCATGACCTCAAGAAAGGGATTTGAACCAGATATCCCAAGAACATTGCTGAACTGAAACAGTTCTGTAAAGAGGAATGGTAAAGAATTACTCCTGACCGTTGTGCACGTCTGATCTGCAACTACAGGAAATAATTGGTTGAAGTTATTTCTGCAAAAGGAGGTTAAACCAGTTATTAAATCCAAGGGTTCACATACTTTTTCCACCTGCACTGTGAATGTTTACATGGTGTGTTCAATAAAAACATGGAAACATTTAAATATTTGTGTGTTATTAGTTTAAGCAGACTGTGATTGTCTATTGTTATGACTTAGATGAAGATCAGATCACATTTTATGTCCAATTTGTGCAGAAATCCATATCATTCCAAAGGGTTCACATACTTTTTATTGCAACTGTAGTTAGCAGGAGATAGTCAGTGTAGGTTAGATAGTGATATAGTCTAGCTGATAGGTTCCAGTGTAGGGTGTTAGGTAGTGTCATAGGCAGGGCCGGGCCGACACAGAGGCTGAGGAGGCTCCAGCCTCAGGGCGGCTCAAGCCTCAGGGCGCAGGCCACTCTCACCAAGTCCCTGCTGCTGCCGTGTAGCTGTATTAGCAGCAGAGCATCCATTTCTGCGCTCTGCTGCTGTAACAGCCGGTCCTGCGCCCCCTAGTGGTGTTCTTCCTCCCTCCCTCAGTCTAGTGCAGTGTGCTGCAGCTCCGTACCTTCCCCAGCCCCTGACTTCCTGCCTGTGTGTGCACCAGAGATTCACAACCCCCTCCCCCAGCACAGAGAGAAGAGCAGCGTCGGGACAGAGACGGAGGAGGAGGAGGAATACTCTGCATCCTGCCTCTCCCTCCAAGTCACCAGAGACTGTATGTGCAGAAAATGTAAGGGGTTAAAGGGAATGGAATGGCAGTAATGTAATGTGCATATTGTGTGTTTTTATGTATGTGTGTCATATGTATGTCTGTATGTATGTATGTATGTGTGTCATATGTATGTCAGTATGTATGTGTGTGTCATATGTATGTCAGTATATATGTGTGTGTCATATGTATGTCAGTATGTATATGTGTGTCATATGTATGTCAGTATATATGTGTGTGTCATATGTATGTCAGTATGTGTGTGTCATATGTATGTCTGTATATATGTGTCTGTGTCATATGTATGTCAGTATATATGTGTCTGTGTCATATGTATGTCTGTATATATGTGTCTGTGTCATATGTATGTCTGTATATATGTGTGTGTCATATGTATGTCAGTATATATGTGTGTGTCATATGTATGTCAGTATATATGTGTGTGTCATATGTATGTCAGTATATATGTGTGTGTCATATGTATGTCAGTATATATGTGTGTGTCATATGTATGTCAGTATATATGTGTGTGTCATATGTATGTCAGTATATATGTGTGTGTCATATGTATGTCTGTATATATGTGTGTGTCATATGTATGTCAGTATATATGTGTGTGTCATATGTATGTCTGTATATATGTGTGTGTCATATGTATGTCTGTATATATGTGTGTGTCATATGTATGTCAGTATGTATGTGTGTCATATGTATGTCAGTATGTGTGTGTCATATGTATGTCAGTATGTATGTGTGTGTCATATGTATGTCTGTATATATGTGTGCGTCATATGTATGTCAGTATATATGTGTCTGTGTCATATGTATGTCAGTATATATGTGTCTGTGTCATATGTATGTCAGTATATATGTGTCTGTGTCATATGTATGTCAGTATGTGTGTGTGTCATATGTATGTCAGTGTGTATGTGTGTGTCATATGTATGTCTGTATATATGTGTGCGTCATATGTATGTCAGTATGTATGTGTGTGTCATATGTATGTCTGTATATATGTGTGCGTCATATGTATGTCAGTATGTGTGTGTGTGTCATATGTATGTCAGTATATATGTGTGTGTCATATGTATGTCAGTATAGATTATCTAACCCAGTCCCCTTCCCCCATCAGCCCTTGTCCTACCCCCATCTACCCCACCAGACATTTAGATGTTATTTATTCCTGCTATTCTAATGCTCTGATCAGTAGATGCTCAAGTCAAGCCCTCACCCCCCCAGCCATTTAGATATGTATGTTATCAATCATCCCCCACCCCCGCCTTCCTTGTAATTTGCTGGCCCCCAATATCCATTGTGAGTCACAATCCATAACAGTGACATCCACAGATCCCCCATAAGTGTCACCCACAGATCCCCCATAACAGTGTGTCATCCAGAGTTCCCCCATAACAGTGTGTCATCCACAGATCCCCCATAACAGTGTGTACTCCACAGATCCCCCATAACAGTGTGTCCTCCACAGATCCCCCATAACAGTGTGTCCTCCACAGATCCCCCATAACAGTGCGTCATCCAGAGTTCCCCCATAACAGTGTGTCATCCACAGATCCCCCATAACAGTGTGTCATCCACAGATCCCCCATAGCACTGTCATCCACAGATCCCCCAAAACATTGTCATCCACAGATCCCCCATAACAATGCGTCATCCACAGATCCCCCATAACAGTGTCATCCACAGATCCCCCATAACAATGCGTCATCCACAGATCCCCCATAACAGTGTGTCATCCACAGATCCCCCATAACAGTGTCATCCACAGATCCCCCCCATAACAGTGCCATCCACAGATCCCCCATAACAGTGCCATCCACAGATCTCCCATAACAGTGTCATCCACAGATCTCCCATAACAGTGTCATCCACAGATCTCCCATAACAGTGTCAGCCACAGATCCCCCATAACAGTGACATCCACAGACCCCCCATAACAGTCATCCATAGATCTCCCATAACAGTGTCGTCCACAGATCCTTCATAACAATGTCATCCACAGATCCTCCATAACAATGTCATCCACAGATCCTCCATAACAGTGCGTCATTAATTGATACATTAAACTGCGCATATTTATGTGTGATTACAACAGTATTTAGTAAAGACTCCACAAGTTGGGGGGGGGGGGGCGCACTTGGGCAGCTCAGCCTCTGTTGGTGGTGGACCTTGTCCCAGCCCTGGTCATAGGAATTACTGTGCTGTGATAGCGAATACATTGGAGCACTGTATCTGCATATAAAGCTATTGTTCTGCCATGCATGAAAAATGTAATAAAAAACAGCGCTGTAATGTAAAATTACTTACAGTGATTAGGAATTCTTACTCACAGTAACAAAAGTTGCTGCCAACCATTTTCTCCAGTCTCAGGAAACTTCTAGCAGCTTGAAAAATGTAGCAAAAGTGAGCCATGCCTATATTGCGTGCGCAATACAAAGAAATTATATTGCCGATTTTCGCAATCAAGAAAATATTGACTGGGGATCACGAATTCTAGAATTTGTGAATTTATGGCGAATATTAAGCCAAAAATTCACGAAATATCGCAAAAACTAATATTGCCTATGCTGCTTATCACAAGTCCAAACCTCGAGATGAAGTTCAATGGCAGCTTTACTTGATTAAATGGTCATCAGTCTTCAAACTATGTCTTCATCCCAGCAGGCTTTAGCATTAAACTCTGGCAGGCAAACTCAACTCTACATCTGTTGCTCTCTGACTCTGCTGTACTGACAGGCTTGCTGTATGACTTAGCTTCTTCTTTATGTTGCAACTTCTCTCTTTGTCGTCTGTCTTCTAATTTGGCCAGCGAAATCTTCTCCTGGCTCCTGAGGCTCTAAACTGTGGCCTCCATATCCAACAGAGCTGAAGGTGCTCTGGCTGGCTTGGCTTTGCTTGGCCTGGGCAGGTCCAGCAGAGTCGTACCCCACACTTGCTTCCTTCCCCAAGCTCGGGGTAAGCTAGACTGCAACTAAATTTGGACCCACCCTTCCTGCAGGAAGTGGTACTCGTCAACTCCTCCATAGAGATGGCCCGAACTATTCGCCGGCGAACAGTTCCCGGCGAACATAGCTTGTTCGCGTTCGCCTCAGCGGGCGAACATATGTGATGTTCGGTCCGCCCCCTATACATCATCATTGAGCAAACTTTGACCCTGTACCTCACAGTCAGCAGACACATTCCAGCCAATCAGCAGCATACCCTCCCTCCCAGACCCTCACATCTCCTGAACAGCATCCATTTTAGATTCATTTGGAATTTGCAGTCTTAGTGAGAGGAGGGAGAGTGTAATTGCTGCTGATTTAATAGGGAAATCGATAGCTAGGCTAGTGAATTCAGTGTCCACTCCAGTCCTGAAAGACTCATCTGATCTCTGCTGTAAGGAAAGCGTCCTGACAGCACCCCAAAAAGCCCTTTTTAGGGCTGCAACATTAGTCAGCTTTTTTTTCCTTTATATGCATATTGCAATTGCATGGCCTGCCTGTGTGTGAGGAGCTGCAGGCCCACAGACTGTAGTGTGTGCCCACTGCCAGTGCCCACCCCTGTCATTCCGTGTGGCACAGGACTTTGCATAAAAAAAAGGCATTTAATTTTTACACTTTAATCTAAGGTTAGTTGCCTGCCAGTGTGTGTCAGGCTGACTTCCACTGACTGTAGTGTGCCCACTGCCAGTGCCCACCCCTGTCATCCCGTGTGGCACAGGACTTTTCATCAAAAAAAGGCATTTAATTTTTACACTTTAATCTAAGGTTACTTGCCTGCCAGTGTGTGTCAGGCTGACTTCCAATGACTGTAGTGTGCCCACTGCCAGTGCCTACCACTCATACCGGCTGGCAGAGGACTTCCCATCAAAAAAGGCATTTAACTTTTACACTTTAGTGTAATTTCAGCTGCTTGCCTGCTGCTAGAGTGTGTCAGGCCGACTTCCACTGACTGTAGTGTGCCCACTGCCAGTGCCCACCCCTGTCATCCCATGTGGCACAGGACTTTGCATCAAAAAAAGGCATTTAATTTTTACACTTTAATCTAAGGCTAGTTGCCTGCCAGTGTGTGTCAGGCTGACTTCCAGTGACTGTAGTGTGCCCACTGCCAGTTCTCACCACTCATACCGGCTGGCACAGGACTTTGCATAAAAAAAGGCATTTAATTTTTACACTTTAGTGTAATTTCAGCTGCTTGCCTGCTGCTAGTGTGTGTCAGGCCGACTTCCACTGACTGTAGTGTGCCCACTGCCAGTGCCCACCCCTGTCATCCCATGTGGCACAGGACTTTGCATCAAAAAAAGGCATTTAATTTTTACACTTTAATCTAAGTTTAGTTGCCTGCCAGTGTGTGTCAGGCTGACTTCCAGTGACTGTAGTGTTCCCACTGCCAGTGCCCACCACTCATACCGGCTGGCACAAGACTTTGCATAAAAAAAGGCATTTAATTTTTACACATTAGTCTAATTTCAGTTGCTTGCCTGCTGCCAGTGTGTGTCAGGCCCACTTCCACTGACTGTAGTGTGCCCACTGCCAGTGCCAACCACTGATACCGGGTGGCACAGTAGCTTGCCGATAAATAAGGCATTTCATTTTTACACATTAGTCTAATTTCAGTTGCTTGCCTGCTGCCAGTGTGTGTCAGGCCCACTTCCACAGACTGTATTGTGCCCACTGCCAGTGCCCACCACTGATACCGGGTGGCACAGTACCACTTATCGAAAAAAAAATGACAGGCAGAGGCAGGCCACCCCGCAGGGGCCGTCGTGGTCGTGGTGCTGTGATTTCCACTGTCCCTGGAATAATGCCTAGTGTTCAGAGGCCATGTACCCTGAACCCGAAAAATTCTGAGGACGTAGTTGACTGGCTTAGACAGGACACCCAATCTTTAACAGCTTCCGCTAAGAACCTTGACGCACCATCCTCCTCCAGCT
Organism: Bufotes viridis; assembly: GCA_033119425.1. Lineage (NCBI taxonomy): Eukaryota > Metazoa > Chordata > Amphibia > Anura > Bufonidae > Bufotes > Bufotes viridis. Next base: position 42,548,994 of record CM065591.1, on the reverse strand, counting down.
CAGCTTTGGTCACCTGCTCTCAAGTTACCACGCACCCGCCCGCCGCTGATAGGAATAGTACTAGTTAAGACACCACTCATATAGGGTGTCCGAGCACATTGCTCTGTGCACGCGCAGTGCCCCAATTTGGGAGTATGAGGACCGACCAAGCTGCTTTTTCCATCTCCCGGTTCCTGAAATCAATTCAGTTTGGTGTATGAGAGTTTGGTCTGTCACTGTGAAGGCAGTCGAAGGTACCAGGCCTAAATTTTTTTTCACAAAAGGCAATCCCTGATATGGGATGTAACAGGGATTAAACTGATGAGAATAGTACTACAGAAAATACCACTCATATCGGGTGTGACAGTAAATTGCACGGCGCAGACGCAGTCACCGTGGATTAAAACAGAGTGGAGGGAGCCAGCGTTTTTTTAACCATCTCCCCGTTCGAAAAATCTATTCAATAAATGGCCCCCAGATTGGGGACGTTAGAGGGATTAAACTGATGAGAATAGTACTACAGAAAATACCACTCATATCGGGTGTGACAGTAAATTGCGCGGCGCAGACGCAGTCACCGTGGATAAAAACACAGGGGAAGGAGCCAGCGTTTTAACCATCTCCCCATTCGAAAAATCTATTCAATAAATGGCCCCCAGATTGGGGACGTTAGAGGGATTAAACTGATGAGAATAGTACTACAGAAAATACCACTCATATCGGGTGTGACAGTAAATTGCACGGCGCAGAAGCAGTGGCCGTGGATTAAAACAAAGGGGAGGGAGCCAGCGTTTTTTTAACCATCTCCCCATTTGAAAAATCAATTCAATTGACCTTTTCGGGGACCCTTGGTGTTGTACGTGGCTGGGTAGAGGAAGAAACCTTCAATGACATCACCGGGAAGTGGCTAGCTTGGTATCCAACCTTGTGCAAATGGGGAGTTTGCGGTTGTGCAAATGGACTCTTTGCGGTGCATTAAAAGAGGAGTTTGGTATGTCAATGTCTGTGAAGCGGGCGTAACCCTTACACTACCTGATCGATACAACATCATACAGTACCTGATCGTATACACACACTGGATGTTTTAAAGCACGTTATTCCAAACAATTTATTAATGTTACGTGATTTATGCCCTTTATGGATTAAAACCCGACTCTGCGTCCACTACGTAATTTTCCATGGGAGTTTTGCCATGGATCCCCCTCCGGCATGCCACAGTCCAGGTGTTAGTCCCCTTGAAACAACTTTTCCATCACTATTGTGGCCAGAAAGAGTCCCTTTGGTTTTTAAAATTCGCCTGTCTATTGAAGTCTATGGCGGTTCGCCCGGTTCGCCTGTTCGCGAACATTTGCGGAAGTTCGCGTTCGCTGTTCGCGAACTGAAAATTTTATGTTCGCGACATCACTACTCCTCCACAGAGGGGGGTTAGAATGGAATGAAAAACTCCATTCTATGTACCTTTAGCTCTGCCATGTTTGAACCAGGCACGTTGCACGTGAACATAAACAGTTACAAGATAGGAAATGCACAGTGTTTGGACCTAAAATAAATACACATGATGACATGAGGTTAACTAGTGAAGACGGTAGCGGGGTGCAGAAGTGGTAATGCCACTCTGGGGCGTTACACACTTACTTCTTTTGGTAGTGTATTATAGATCCATACTAGAGATGATCAAATTTCTTGAAATTTGCTCTGTGTCTAATTCCCTGTCAAAAGATTCAATTTAGGCCTGAATCGATTCTACCTGAATCAAAAGTGGTCGAATTGGCCTCAAAATTGGTTTATGACACTCTGAGGTCTTCTAGGACTTTTGCTTGCCCCCACCCCTCTTTTAAGATCTTTAATGCAAAGATAACAAGAGCAAATAATCCAAGAGTGACACTGAGAAACATATTTCACAGTGTGAACAAACAGCCTGTTTAAAAACATGAAGGTATAATAAAATCCAATAGATACCGCGCTCTAACGTATTAGCTGAGGGTATAACCCAGTGACAGAGCGGTTCCCCCAATGTGCGGCAATCCCTATGTTACTATGGTGTTACGATTATATGTGCTGCCGTAATATAAATGACATACAATCTTACCATTAGTTGCGCACGTTTCCGCGGGCTTCCTGCGACCTGTGGAGTGTACTTGCCAGGTGCAGTCTAGGGGTTTGTTTCATTCTTTTGACTTGAGGGCATGCTCTGTGGAGTCACTTCCCGGCCGGTGACGCGGCTCCAATGCGTGGTTCGCGCTTGCAAGGAGCGGGAGTGACGTCACTGCTGTGGCTACGGGTAGTCACAGCTACCACGTGCGCAACTAATGGTAAGATTGTATGTCATTTATATTACGGCAGCACATATAATCGTAACACCATAGTAACATAGGGATTGCCGCACATTGGGGGAACCGCTCTGTCACTGGGTTATACCCTCAGCTAATACGTTAGAGCGCGGTATCCATTGGATTTTATTATACCTTCACATTAGAAAATACAGCAGATACGTTGCGGTTCTGCTGTGATACCGCTGCTAACACAGTGAGGAGGATAGGCGTAGCGCTAGTGGGTTCTTGAATCTGTTTAAAAACATCACATTTGTTATGATTTTTACCCCTTAAGGACTCTGCCATATTTCGCCTTAAGGACCGGGACATGTGTCACTTTACATGATGATAACTTTAAAACACTTTTACTTGTTCATGCCATTCTGAGACTGTTTTCTCATCACATATTTTACTTCATGACAGTGGTAAAATTGAGTCAAAAATTTAATCTTTATTTATAAAAAAATACCAAATTTATCCAAAAATTTGCAAATTTGCAAATTTCAATTACTCTCCTTTTATAATAGATAGTAATACCTCCAAAAATAGTTATTACGTTACATACCCATATGTCTACTTCATGTTTTGATCATTTTGTGAATGCCATTTTATTTTTTGGGGCCGTTAGAAGGCTTAGAAGTTTAGAAGCAAATCTAAAAAATTTTCAGAAAATTTCCAAAACCCACTTTTTAAGGACCAGTTCAAGTCTGAAATCAGTTTGTGAGGCTTGCATAATAGAAACCACCCAAAAATGACCCATTTTAGAAACTACCCCCCCCCAAGTATTCAAAGCTGATTTTACAAAATTAGTTAACCATTTAGGTGTTGCACAAGAATTAATGGAAAATGGAGATTGAATTTCACTTTTTTGGCAGATTTTCCATTCTAATCCATTTTTTCCAGTAACAAAGCAAGGGTTAACAACCAAACAAAACTCAATATTTATTGCCCTGATTCTGTAGTTTACAGAAACACCCCATTTGTGATCGTAAACTGCTGTACGGGCACATGGCAAGGCGCAGAAGGATCGGAAAGCCATAAAGTTTTTGGAAGGCAGATTTCACTAGGATAATTTTAAGCTGCCATGTCACATTTGAAGACCCCCTGATGCACCCCTAGAGTAGAAACTCCAAAAAAGTAAACTCATTTTAGAAACTACACCACTCAAGGTGTTCAAAACTGATCTTACAAACTTTGTTAACCCTTTAGGTGCTCCACAAGAATTAATGGAAAATGGAGGTGAAATTTTAGAATTTGACTTTTTTGGCAGATTTTCCATTTCAATCCATTTTTTTTTCTGCTAACAAAGCAAGGGTTAACAGCCAAACAAAACTCAATATTTATTGCCCTGATTTTGTAATTTACAGAAACGCCCCATATTTGGTTATAAACTGCTGTATGGGCACCCGGCAGGGCACAGAAAGAAAGGAACGTCATATGGTTTTTGGAAGGCAGATTTTGCTGGACTGTTTTTTTGACACCACATTCCATTTAAAGCCCCCCTGATGCACCCCTAGAGGAGAGACTCCAAAAAAGTGACCCCATTTTGGAAACTAAGGGATAGGGTGGCAGTTTTGTTAATACTATTTTACGGTACCTATGATTTTTGGTTGCTCTATATTACACTTTTTGTGAGGCAAGGTTAAAATTATATATATTTTTTTGTTATTTACAACATTCGTCTAACAGGTTAGATCATGTGCTATTTTTATAGAGCAGGTTGTTACGGACGCGACAATACCAAATATGACATTGGTTGTTCATTTCAGTTTACATAATAAAGCATTTTTGAAAAAAAAATGTTTTAGTTACTCCACATTCTGAATACATATTTTTTTTTATTTTCTGGGCGACTGTCTAATGTAGCGTCTCATATTTTTCGGTATGAGATGGCGGTTCGATTGGTACTATGCTAGGGTGCATATGACTCTTTGATCACTTGCTATTACACCTTTTGTGAAGTAAGGTGATAAAAAATGGATTTTTTTTACGGTGTTAACCTGAGGGGTTAGGTCATGTGATATTTTTCTAAAGCAGGTTCTTACGGATGCAGTGACACGTAAAATATCTACCTTTTTATTTATTTAAGTTTTACACAATAATATCATTTTTGAAACAAAAAATATATATTTTTATTTAAGTGTCACAAAGATTAAATATCTAGTTTTTCAGTTTAACTCATGGATGGCATTGTGTCTCAGGGCTCTTTTGATCACTGAAAACAATCTCGGACACCTGTGATAATTAAATTGCCAGCTGAGCCCAATTTAAGGAAAAACTAATAAAGGAGGGTGTTCCACATTATTAAGCAGAGCACCATTTTCAAGCAATATGGGGAAGAGTGAAATAGTTCAATGCCTTGGACGAGGTATGAAAACATTAGATATTTCACGAAAACTTAAGCGTGATCATCACACTATTAAGAGATTTGTGGCTGATTCAGAGCACAGATGGGTTTGTGCAGATAAAAGCACATTGAGGAAGATTTCTGCCAGATCCATGCATCGTATCTACAGAGCAGATGCTAAAATACCATTACATAGCAGCAAATATATATTTGAAGCTGCTGGTGCCTCTGGAGTCCTCTGCCGCGGATCAGGTGGGCGCATCTCCTGCACCTGCCCGATCACCGCGCCGTACATTAAGTCATGGACGTCTGTGCCGTACATGTACGGTGCGGGTCAATAAGGGGTTAAAATAAGAAAAAAATGTTACACAAATTGTCCAAAAAATGATTGACTGAACGGCTTGCCCATATTTATATACAAACAAGTGTTTATTGTAATGCGTAATGTGGAAAGGATAAAGTTTGGCAGCAGTAGCATCACAGCATGGAACAGACAAGGCAATAGATGTATGTTTGCATCTGTAATAACAGCAGCAGTAGTGGCAGCTAGTTAGGGCTATTGGTAGTGGCAGTACAACTAGTAGCAGCCGCTTTACAGTATGATGGCAGGTAGGCAGAAAGCAGCAGTAGCATGATGGAGCTGGCAATAAATAGCCTCCTCAGCAATGGCAGATCTAGCTATTGGCCTCAACTGGAGGTGTGTGAAAATAAGTGATGAGCAAGGCGAGCTTCAGATACTAGAACCGAAGTCGCTTTGCTCAAAACTTTAATCTCCGTACAGCATTAAAATGAATAAATGTCCGATGAGGCGAAGTCAGTTATACCCGAAGTCTCATGGTAACATAGTAATATAGTTTATAAGACTGAAAAAAGACATCTGTCCATCCAGTTCAGCCAGTTATCCTGCAAGTTGATCCAGAGGAAGTCAAAAAAGCAGACAGTATAAAACATTAGTGGTGAGGGCCTGAAGGTGAGCGAACCCCATAAAACATTTGTAATGGATACAGAAAATTACAAATTTCCGGCGCTAAACTAGGCCACAGATAATAAAATTTTTACACTACACACTGTATTGGCTTGTTATAATGTACTGGATACAAAAAATTAATATTTTCAGCTCTACACTAGGCCACAGATAATGAAACTTTTAAACTACACACTGTATTGGCTTGCTGTAATATACTGGATACAGAGAAATAGAAATTTTCGGCACTACTTTAGGCCACAGATAATTACATTTTTACAATACACACTGTATTGGCTTGATGTAATGTACTGGAGACAGAAAAATACAAAATTTCGGCACTACACTAGGCCACAGATAATGAAATTTTTACAATACACACTGTATTGGCTTGCTGAATTGTACTGGATACAAAGAAATACAAATTCTTGGCACTACTCTAGGCCACAGGTAATTAAAGTTTTACAGTACACACTGTATTGGCTTGCTGAAATGTACTGGATACAAAGAAATAGAAATTTTCGGCACTACTTTAGGCCACAGATAATGACATTTTTACAATATACACTGCATTGGCTTGCTGTAATGTACTAAATACAGAAAAATAAATATTTTTGGCACTACACTAGGCCACATTAGGAGCAAGTGCCTGCTGCTGAGCTGGCCTTCTAAAACATTAGGGGTGAGGGTCTGCTGGTGAGCTGGCCCTCTAAAAGATTTTAGGTAAGGGCCTGCTGGTGAGCTGACCCTGTAAAAGATTGTAGGTGAGGGTCTGCAGGTGAGCTGACCTTGTAAAACATTATATGCAAGGGCCTGTAGGTGAGCTGACCCTGTAAAAGACTGTAGGTGAGGGCCTGCTGGTAAGCTGACCCTCTAAAAGGTTGTAGGTGAGAGCCCGCAGGAGAGCTGACCCTTTAAAACATTACATGTGAGGGCCTGCAGGTGAGCCGACCCTTTAAAACATTATATGTGAGGGCCTTCAGGTGAGCTGACCCTGTAAAAGATTGTAGGTGAGGGCCTGCAGATTAGCTGACCCTGTAAAACATTATATGCGAGGGCTTGCAGGTGAGCTGACCCTGTAAACAATTTTAGGTTAGTGCCTTCTGGTGAGCTGACCCTCTAAAAAATTCTATGGGAGGGCCTGCAGGTGAGCTGACCCTCTAAAAAATTATATGCGAGGGCCTGAAGGTGAGATGACCCTGTAAACATTATATACATGGGCCTGCAGGTGAGCTGACCCTGTAAAAAAATGATATGTGAGGGCCTGCAGGTCAGCTGAACCTGTGAAAGATTGTAGGTGAGGGACTGCAGGTGACCTAACCCTATAAAACATTATATACATGGGCCTGCAGGTGAGCTGACCCTGTAAAAAATTATATGCGAGGGCCTGCAGGTGAGCTGACCCTGTAAAACATTATATGGGAGGGCCTGCAGATAAGCTGACCTTGTAAAAAAATTGTAGGTGAGGGCCTGCTGGTGAGCTAACCCTCTAAAAAATTATATGCGAGGGCCTGCAGTTGAGCTGACCCTCTAAAAAATTATATGCAAGGGCCTGTAGGTGAGAGGACCCTGTAAAACAATATATGGGAGGGCATATATGCGAGGGCATTATATGCGATGAATATGCATGTTGATATGATGGAAGAGGAGGAGGAGGATGAGAAAAGGAAGATTCCACCATATAAACCCTTTTTGTGGTGGAAGGGGTGCATGGGAATACAGTTTATTCAGTACATTATAAACAACACATTTAAATTGCCTTTATGTTTATCAGCTTTCCTCTGGTGGAGTTGAGAAGTCAGAGGCAATCTATGCCTTGTTCATTTCTATGAGTCAACCTGTCAGCATTTTCACTTGACAGGCAGATACGCTTATCTGTTATAATGCCACTAGCAGCACTTAATATCCGCTTAGACAAAACTCTGGAGGCAGGGCAGGCCAGCACCTCCAAGGCGTAGAGTTTGTGCCACGTGTCCAGCTTTGACACCGAGTAGGGCACTAAGGGTTCATTGAGGATGCTGACACGGTCTGCTATGTATTCCTTCACCATCTTCCAAAATGTTTTCCTGCTTATGACAGTAGGCCTCGCATCAGGGTGAGGATACTGGCGGTGTGTCATGAAACTGTCCCAGGCTTTGGAGAGTGTTGCCCTGCCTCTTTTGGAATTGCTGTGTGTTCCTCTTGTCTTCCCTCCTCGGTTGCCCAAGGAACTACGGACTCTGCCGCTAGCGTTGTCAGATGGAAATTTTTGGAGAAATTGTTCAACTAGGACCTTCTGGTATTGCACCGTTTTGCTTGTCCTCTCCACCAGAGGAATGAGAGATGAGAAGTTGTCTTTGTAGCAGGGGTTGAGAAGGGTGTAGCAGGGGTTGAGATGGGTGAACAACCTGTTGTCTAAAATGCGTATAACGCACAGGTGGGGGAAAGGCAGCCTAACATGAAGTCAGCCATGTGTGCCTGAGTACCAACAGGCAAGAGTTTGCTATCATCATCAGGAGGATGACTCTCAATCTCTTCAATCTCCTCCTCCTCTTCCTCCTCTTCTGCCCACCTGAACAGATCAAACTTCCATGGGTACTACCCTCTGTAGTGGAGGCAACCGTCTCCTGCTCCTCCTCTTCATCGTCCAATTTGCGATGAGAAGACGAAATAAGGGTGGTCTGGCTATTACCCTGTGTAATGTCTTCCCCCATTTCCACCTCTTCCACATGCAAAGCGTCATCCTTAATTGTGAGCAGCGAGCATTTGAGTAGACACAGAAGTGGGATGGTTATGCTGATAAAAACGTTATCACAGCCACCATCTGTGTTGATTCCTCAAAGTTTCCTAAAACCTCACAGAGGTCAGACATCCATACCCACTCCTTGCTTGTGAATATCGAAAGCTGACTGGAAAGGCAACGACCATGTTGCAGCTGGTATTCCACTACTGCTCTCTGCAGCTCACAATTCTGGCCAACATGTGGAACTTCTAGAGTTGAGCGAACACCTGGAAGTTTGGGTTCGCTGGGTTTGGCCGAACTTCATTGCAAAGTTCTAGTTCGGGACCCAAACTTTACCGGAATTTGACCCCGAAACCCATTGAAGTCAATGGGGACCCGATCTTTTGATCACTAAAATGGCTCTAAAAATGTCATGGAAAGTGCTAGAGGGCTGCAAAAGGCAGAAAAATTTGCTTAAGAGCATTTCAAGTGCTCTGCAAACAAATGTGGATAGGGAAATAAATTAAAATAAAATTAAATAAATAAAAATGAAAAATAACATTCTTGAACTAGGAGCAGGAGGTGTGTGTGCAATAGGAGGTTGAGGAGGCGGTGATTGTTTGTGGTGGTGTAGGTGCAAGCGGGGGTGGAGGTGGTAGCCAACACCAGTTTTTCTCTTTCTTTTTTTTTATTGGGGTAGCCCACAAAATATTGGGACATATAAAAAAATAAAACAAAGAATAGGTGCACTTGAGTACAAGAATGGATGGTGGAGGCCGGTATACATGTCTATTCTGCAGGAGGTACAGACAAGTCTTGTGGGATCCATGCCTGGTTCATTTTAATGAACGTTAGCTTGTGCACATTAGCTGTGGACAAGCGGCTGCGCTTGTCTGTGATAAGGCCCCCTGTCATGCTAAATACACGTTCAGACAATACACTGGCTGCAGGGCAGGCCAGCACCTCCAAGGCGTAAAGGGCAAGCTCAGGCCATGTGCCCAATTTGGAGACCCAGAAGTTGAATGGAGCATATCCATCAGTCAGTACGTGAAGGCGTGTGCACACATACTGTTCCACCATGTTGCTGAAATGCTGCTTCCTGCTAAGACGTTGCATATCACCTGGTGGTGCTGGTTGTTGTGGTGCGATGACATAGCTTTTCCACATTTCGGCCATGCTAACCCTTGCTTCTGAAGTGCTGGCGGTGCCCTGGCTGCGTTGGAGACCTTTTCCTTCTCCTCTGCCTTCACCTTGTGCTTCCACTGAGGCCTCGGTGTCAGGTGGGAATGCAATAAGCAGCGCGTCTACCAGTGCACGATTGTACTTGCGCATCTTCCGATCACACTGTAGTGAGGGAATTAAGGACGGCAGGTTGTCCTTGTAACGGGGATCCAGCAGAGTGGCCACCCAGTTATCAGCACAAGTTAGAATGTGGGCAACTCGGCGGTCGTTGCGCAGGCACTGCAGCATGTAGTCGCTCATGTGTGCCAGGCTGCCCAGAGGCAACAACAAGCTGTCCTCTGTGGGAGGTGTATCGTCTGTGTCCTCGGTATCTCCCCAGCCACGCTGCAGTAATGGCCCTGAGCTGCTTTAGGTGCCACCCTGCTGTGAACACGGTTCCTCCTTATCCTCCCCCTCCTCCTCATCCTCCTCATCCTCCAGAACTGTGCCCTGACTGGACAATTGGGTACCTGGCCTATGTTGGCACAGGAACCCACCCTCTGAGCCACTTGTGAATGACTATCCTGATAACCATGGAAATGATCCCTTTTCCTTCTCCTCTTCCTTCTGTGCCACATCCTCTTCCATCATCGCCCAAAGCATTTTTTCAAGGAGACATAGAAGTGGGATATTAACGCTGAGAATGGCATCATCGGCACTGGCCATGTTGGTGGTGTAGTCAAAACAGCGCAACAAGGCACACAGGTCTCACATTGAGGCTCACTAAATGGCGGTGAAGTGGTGCTGCTCCGCAGAGCGACTCACCTGCTGCAGCTGAAACTGCACTATCGCCTGCTGCTGATCGTCTCTCCAGCATGTGCAAGGTGGAGTTCCAACTTGTGGGCACATCGCATATGAGGCGGTGAGCGGGAAGGCCAAAGTTATGCTGCAGCACAGACAGGCGAGCAGCAGCAGAGTGAGAATGCCGAAAGCGCGCACAGACGGCCCGCACTTTCTGCAGCAGCTTTGACATATCGGGGTAGTTTTTCAGGAATTCCTCTTTCACTCCATTGTTTGGAAGATGGACAGGTGAACGCTTCCATGGGACATTGTGGTGCTGCTCGCTGAAGGTGACAGACGTGGTGGCGTTACTGCCACATCCTCAGTTTGCAGAGGTGAAGGAAGAGGCCGAGACTGCAGCAGAATAGGGAGCAGGAGGAGCCTGAGACCTTTCTTGGTTTTGGAGGTGTTTACTCCACTGTAGCTCGTGCTTTGCACTTAGTTGCCAGGTCATGCAGGTTGTGCTCAGGTTTAGAACGCTTATGCCTCGCTTTAGGCTCTGATTGCACTCTGAAACCACTCGTGACTTGTCGTCTGCACAGGAAGGAAGCTCCTGGGAGCTGGCTTTGTTGTGCTCAGTCCCTGGGTGCGGTGTGCAGTAGCAGGCGTACTTTCTAGGGGGCGGCCACTCGGCTTTTGCACCCTTCTCCCTCCTTTGCTGTGCTTGTGGCTCTGTGCAACCACCGCCTCTCTCACCAAACTGCACAGGTCACTAGCATGACATTAATTTAATGTGGGGCCTAGGACCTTATCGTCCTCCACATCATCTTCCACCCAGTCTTCACACCTGCTCTACTTGTCGGTTTGCACACTGCAGAAAGCCGCAGCAGTTGGCACCTGTGTTTCGTCATCATCGGAGACATGCTGCTGTGGTCCTCCCATATCCACATCCTAAAACATAAGTGATTGGGCATCTGTGCACTCAATCTCTTCCTCTTCTGGGGCAGGGCTAGGTGGATGGCCCTGGGAAACATTGCCAGCAGAGTCATCAAAAAGAATAAGAGACTACTGCATGACTTGGGGCTCAGACTGCTTGGCTGATGAGGACTGCTTGGCTGAAAGGGGGTGATGTACTAAATAGATGCCCATGGCCTGCAGGTGCCAATGCTGAGCTTTCAGCATTGGACCGGGTAGGAGACAATGTGAAGGTACTGGAGGCACTGTCAGCCACCTACTAGCAACTGTACTTGTTCTGGCCTCAACATTCATAGAGCAGCATTCTGGCCTACTAAATAACGTTGAAGGCTCTGTTGTCTACGAGAACTTGAGGAAGCTGTTTCATTTGGGCGTGTAGCTGGCACAGAACGACCACGTCCTCTCCCTGCAACAGGAGCTCCACTAACACCAGTAGCACCACGACCAGGGCCACGTCCCTTATTTGACGCTCTCCTCATTTTGTGTGGTCACTCACCGAAGTAACAGACATTTTTACTAAATTTAGTTCCCTGTCACCTATGCAGAGCAGGGGTTTGTATATGGCAAAATGGGGTTAATGTCATCCAATAATGTAACAGACGATTTTTACTAATTTACCTCCCTGTCACCTATGCAGAGCAGGGCTTTGTAGATGACAAAAATTGTAAAATGTCACCCACCAATGGAACAGGCGATTTTTAGAAATTTACCTCCCTGTCAGCTAGGCAGAGCAGGGGTTTGTTTATGGCAAAACTGGGTTAATGTAACCCAATAATGTAACAGACGATATTTACTAATTTACCTCCCTGTCACCTACGCAGAGCAGGGGTTTGTATACGGCAAAAATGGTAAAACGTCACCCACCAATGGAACAGAGGATTTTTAGAAATTTACCTCCCTGTCACCTATGGAGAGCAGGGGTTTGTATGTGGCAAAACTAGGTAAATGTTACCCAATAATGTAACAGACGATATTTACTAATTTACCTTCCTGTCACCTATGCAGAGCAGGGGTTTGTATACGGCAAAAATGGTAAATTGTCACGCACCAATGTAACAGACGATTTTTAGAAATTTACTTCCCTGTCACATAGGCAGAGCAGGGGTTTGTATATGGCAAAACTGGGTTAATATAACCCAATAATGTAACAGACGATTTTTACAAATTTACCTCCCTGTCACCTATGCAGGGCAGGGGTTTGTTTATGGCAAAACTGGGTTAATGTCAGACTATAATGTAACAGACGATTTTTACTAAATTTCCTCCCTTTATCCTATGCAGAGCTGGGGCTTGTATACGGCAAAAATTGTAAAATGTCACCCACCAATGGACGATTTTTAGAAATGTACATCCCTGTCACCTAGATAGAGCAGGGGTTTGTATATGGCAAAACTGGGTTAATGTCACTCAAAAATGTAACAGACTATTTTTATTAATTTACCTCCCTGTCACCTATGCAGAGCAGGAGATTGTATATGGCAAAAATGGTAAAATCCCACCCACCAATGGAACATACGATTTTTACAAATTTACCTCACTGTTAATTATGCAGAGCAGGGGTTTGTATATGGCAAAATGGGTTAATGTCACACAAAAATGTAACAGATGATTTTTACTAATTTACCTCCCTGTCACCTATGCAGAGCAGGGTTTTGTATACGGCAAAAATAGTAAATGTCACCCACCAATATAACAGACGATTTTTACTAATTTACCTCCCTGTCACCTATGCAGAGCAGGGGTTTGTATACGGCAAAAATGGTAAAATGTCACCCACCAATGGAACAGACGATTTTTTCAAATTTTTCCTCCCTTTCACCTATGCAGAGCAGGGGTTTGTATAAGGCAAAATGGGTTAATGTCACCCAATAATGTAAAAGATGATTTTTACTAATTTACCTCCCTGTCACCTAAGCAGAACAGGGGTTTGTATATGGCAAAATGGGTTAATGCCACCCAATAAAGTAACAAATGATTTTTACTCATTTACCTCCCTGTCCCCTATGCAGAGCAGGGGCTTGTATATGGAAAAAATGGTAAAATGTCACCCTCCAATGTAACAGATGATTTTTACTAATTTACCTCCTTGTCACCTATGCAGAGCATGGGATTGTATATTACAAAACTGGGTTAAAGTCAAAAAAGGTAAAATATCACCGACCCATTTAACAGACGATTTTTACTCATTTACCTCCCTGTCACCTATGCAGAGCAGGGGTTTGTATATCGCAAAAATGGGTTAATGTCACTCATATATATATAATATAATATATAATATATAATAATGTAACAGACTATTTTTACTAATTTACCTTGCTGTCACCTGTGCAGAGCAGGGGTTTGTATATGGCAAAATGGGTTAATGTCACCCAATAATGTAACAGATGATTTTTTGTAATTTACCTCAGGACTGGGTACAAAAATGTAGCCTAGCACCCACAATAATCACTGTAGTTTGATGAATGAACACCACCATGTTCAACAGAATTAGTCCCTAATCTCTCCCTCACAGCCGCAGCATCCTATCCCTACACTGAATAGAGCAGAGGGACATACGGTGCTACGTGACTCCAGCCTATTTAAAGCCTGGGTCACATGCTACTCTTGGCCAAAAACTGCCCTGCCATTAATAGGCATAGCTGTGTTGGCTTCTAGGGGCAGACTAATGAAACGCTTGTTGATTTGATGCCCTGCAGCTTTTCAAAAAGCTCCAAGAAATCACTGAACACCGAACCCGAACTTTTATGGAAACGTCCGGGTTCGGGTCTCGGTACCAAAAACCCTTAAGTTCGGTACGAACCCAAACTTTACAGTTCGGGTTCGCTCAACCCTAGGAACGTCGAGTTCCAACTCATGTTCATGCAATACTTGGCGTCGGTAGCACTTGTGCCATCCCAGGGTACAACTCGCTCCCGGCCTCCACAACGTTCATCCGGTATGCCGTCAGGGAAATGTAGCGTCCCTGGCCAAATGCACTTGTCCATGTGTCCGTGGTTAAGTGGACCTTCCCAGTAACTGCGTTGGTCAGGGCACGTGTGATGTTACAGGACACATGTTGGTGTAAGGCAGGCACGGCAAACCTTGAAAAATAATGACGGCTGGGGACTGCGTAATGCGGGACTGCCGCATAAATCAGGCTGCGGAAGGCCTCAGTGTCTACAAGCCTAAATTGCAACATTTCTAGGGCCAGTAATTTGGAAAGCTGCGCATTTAGTGCTATGGCCTGTGGGTGGGTGGCTAGTTATTTGCGCTTGTGTACAAATCCTTGTGGTAAGGACATTTGGACGCTGTGCTGGGACAGGGAAGTGGATGTGGTCACTGGTGGTTGCGAAGGTCCAGGTGCAGGGCGGGAGGCATTTGGGCCTGCGCCTTCGACAGGGGATTGGACAGCAGCAAGTAACCTTTTTTTTTAAACACACACGTTACACTTTAGATGTGGCCCTGGTAATGTCACTCTCAGAAGCGGACATCGTCTATTGAAAAAGTACACTGTATGCCACAGATACATTTTTTTAGCGCACAGGTTACACTGCAGATGTTGCTCATCTAATGTCCCTGTCCGCAGCGGACACCGTCTATTGAAAAAGTACACTGTATGTCACTGATACATTTTTTAAACGCACAAGTTACACTAGAGATACACTGGAAAAATATATATTATTTGCCATTCAGCGGTGCAGTCATATGTTTTAAAGTCCTTTTTGGCGTGTATTAGTGGAAAAAAAGGGCATATTGTCCATTGTGTGGTGAAGTTAACATACTTTTTTGGGGTGTTTTAATTTCCTTTTTATTTATTTATTTTCTAACACTATGTCAGACAGAGATGTGCCAGGCCCTGCACAGGGGATTGGCAGAGGCCTAAATGTTTCTGTCATGGGCACAGGTCGCAGCAGAGTAAGGGGGCGTGGCAGCAAGAGGCCTGAGCTCGTGGTGTCATCAAGTGGTTGTATTTTGACCAGCAACCCAGCGATTCTTGAATGGTTGACTCACTCATCCACTTTGTCCGAAGTGACATCACACATCCCCAGCCAAGAGTCAGTGGGTTCGTCATACAGAACCCTTAGTTGGCATGGCCCGGAAGCAGGCCCTGTGCCCTCACCTGTCTTCAACTTGTCTCTGTCCTTTTCTGCTCCCTCAGCCAGACAAGTATTATATGCTGTGGGCTCAGCTCCACTATACAGCGAGGACGAGCTACTAGATGACAGTCAACAGCTACTGGCCAGCCAAGATGTGGAGGAGACATCCCCGGTAGGCGGGGAAGTAGTGATGAGGAGAGTGGCGTGAGAGCTGCTGTTGCCAGGGGTCAGGCTCCTGACCCAGAGACGGTGAGGAGGACATCAGTGACATGCAGACAGTACTCGTTGATAATGATGTAGCTGATTGCACTTAGGAACCGGGTGAGTTAGAGGCTTAATCATCATCATCGGGAAAAGAAGGTGGCAGCTTGCCTGTGAGGCAGCAGCAGAGCCAGCAAGTTGCTAGCATGGCCGGGAGTCAGCAGGGTGGCAGAAGTTCTCATTAGATCGCGCATGCCCAGTTCCTTCCCTGAGGCTAATGTCAGCACAGGGAAGGAACACTATGTCGGAATGGCGCATGTGCGATCTCGTGCATCGTGAGATTTACGGCAATCTCAATGAGAGCAAGGAGGAGATTGGTAGAATGAAGGCAGTGCTGGGCTCTTTCACAGGGGGCGGTGAAGGGCACAGGGAAGGTTCGTACCTCCCCTTGGGCACATTTACACCCTCATTTACATACATATGAAATAATTTTTTATACTGAATAAAAAAGCGCAGCGCTATAGGACATATATAGTGTGGACATGCTAGCGGTGATCTAGCCGTGTATGTCCGCATCTATATATGCTCAAACGTGGTGACAGACAGAATCCCGGCCCTGAAAGAGAACAGCGTTCCTGCTATGAAAAAAGTGCAGGAACGCCGTTCCCACATGTTCCTGCAGGACTCGACCTCTGGGGGCGAGATAAATCACATCTTTGATTTGGAGGAGGTATCAAGGATTAAAGGAGGGGCTGTAGTGCCACATTAAAATCTCCCGCCAAGATTATAGTACCTTAATAGTTGAATTCTACCAGATTCAAGACAGATAGTAGCCATGGAATCTGGTCAGAATTTGGTGAATAAATGTTAACAAATGTATAAATCTTGTGACCAATGAGACCTTTCAAGATAAAATATTGTCCATCTAGGTCCTGGATATGAGTGGAATAAGTAAAAGGAACATCTTTTCGAAAGCCAATACTTACTCCCCTTGAGGCTGTTCCACCTGCCCCACAATGAAACCATTTTGGGAGAAAAGGAGAGATCTGGGTATTTACCATGCTTATAATGGGTTTCCTGTAGGAAGAGCACAGAACTATTTTCTTTCAAAAGTAGAGAGGAAATTTGAGTTCTTTTGGATGGAGATCTAAACCCTTTTACATTATAGGGGGCGAATCTTAGACTAGTCATGGGTATTAATAAGATTGTGTACTAAGGAGCTCAAATTATAAATGTAGAAGACTAGTTGCAACAAAGTGGTACAGGTTCTTATGGCAGCCCCAAGAAGAGCAGGTCTCTTGGCAGTAGTCAACATCTGATTTAGTAGGATTCACCCATGCGACACACAGTTATAAGGAAGCAAAAAGAGAACAGAACTAAAACTGAAACATAAACAAATGAGTACTAAGGGAAGGCATCCTAGTAAAAACAGTATGACGCCTAAAGGCTTTTCCTGGGGAGGGAACTGGTATATGACCCATATCAGAAGGCTTTGCTAATTTTGGGACCGAAATAAGGAAATTTGGAGAGACTCAGATGAAAGGAGGAAGAGAAGAGGGAAAGGTAAGAAAGAGCTGCAGAGAAATGGTAGAAAGCACAAAGACAGTGGAGATAATCATCCATTATTTTAAAGTAAAGAACAATGAAGAATCTAAAGGTGATTCAGGTAATCCTCTTGGGCGTCAGGATACCACTACGTCTTCTCATACGCTGAAGCTTCGGTGTGGACGGTCTTTTCTAGGGCATCGGTTTAGGAAGATCTGGAAGTGAGGGGATGTCAGACACTATATCCCAGTTCGCAATGTCCAGTGAAGGAACATCCATTGTGGAGAATGCATCCTGTAGATCTTTGTATGAGGAGATTCTGTAGTTCTTTCCAGAATACCTGAAGGCTAGGCTAAAAGGAAAGGTCCATCTATAAGGGATATGCTTGTCATGAAGCAGATCTGTGAATGGCTTAATGGCCCTTCTTTTCTGTAGGGTGATAGGAGATAAATCCTGGTATATTGATACGGGGGAGTCTCCAAATAAGTTTGTGAAGCTCTGGCCGCATTTAGGATTTTCTCTTTATCCAGAAAGTTCAAAAATTGACATATTATATCTCTGGGAGGCTTAGATTCTTTTGGTTTCTGCCTGAGGGCTCTATGGGCCCTTTCTAAATGGAGGCATTTTTTACACCCACTGAGAGGGAGGACAAACTGAACTACTATAGAGACATCCTATGTATTCAGTTAGCTGATGCCTATCTGAGCCATCGTCCATACTCTCGCACTGAGGTCTGACTGGGGGGCCATCTGCGCTCACATTCCTCTGCCATGGCTGTTGTGGAGTGTGTGTGTGTGTGTGTGTGTGGGGGGGGGGGGGGGGTTAGAAGCAGATCCAGCTCCATCAGCAGCAACTTCAGTCTAGAGTCGCTGATGAGCATTTTTCTTCAACCGCCTAGTGAAGAAACTACTCAGTAGCAGCAGCAGCTAGACCTGGAGCAGGATCTGAACCAGCTGCTGGGGGCATACTTGGACAGCACTCTGCCACCCCACATTGAAGAACCACTGGACTACTGGGCAGCAAAACTTTGTCAAGATGAATCAGGCCTGGATCAGCCAGGATTTCCACCAACTAATGCCTGATGCACCAGACTAGAACATCCATGGTGCCACAACAACACTTTGACAAAAGAGACACGTTTCTTTTGGCTACCTGCCTCAGCTACTATTCTGATGCTGCCACCCGCCTGATGTCATGCATCTGATGCCAAGTGCTCCTTCTTTCACCCACCATCTTCAGCTGGTAATGCTATTGCCACCAACCTCCTTACTCCGTCACCTGGTCACTCTGTGGTCTCCTGATGCTGCTGCCACCTCCACATTATGTCACCCTGCCACTCTGTGGTCTCCTGATGCTGCTGCCACCTCCACACTATGTCATCTTGCCACTTTGTGGTCTCCTGGTGCTGCTGCTACCTCAACAGTATGTCACCTTGCCACTTTGTGGCCTCCTGATGCTGCTGCTGTCACCTCCACACTGTCATTGTGCCACCCTGTGGCCTCCTCCTGATGCTGCTGCTGCCACCTTCAAACTCTGTCATTGTGCCACTCTGTTGCCTCCTGATAATGTTGCTGCCAACTCCACACTCTCTAACTTTGCCACTCTGTGGCCTCCTGATGCTGCAGCCAAATTCACACTGTCATTATGCCACCCTGTGGCTTCCTCCAGATGCTGCTCCTGTCGCCACCTCCACACTCTGTCATTGTGCCACTCTGTGGTCTCCTCCTGCTGCTACTGCCACTTCCAGAGTCTGTCATTGGGGTACTCTCTGTTCCCCTCATGCTGCACCAATCTCACCACTATGTCATAGGGCCACTCTGTGGACTTATCATGCTGTTCCCACCCTTCCGACTTCATGTCATGGGCCACTATTTTGCCTTTTCGCCTGGCTGACATCATCATTTATTTAATGAAACAAAACTGTAACGGTGGCTCACTCAGGTGGTGGTATGGATGGTGCTGCAAGCCAAGCAGAGGAACACCAACCCTCTAGAAAATGAGCAATCAGTAAGGATTAAATAGTTGGCGAGCACTCAATCTGGTAGAGGAAAGTATTGGACTTTTAATAAAATAATCTACTGATCTGGTAAGACTTAAACAAATGACCTGGTAAAAACAATAAGAATACAATAATAAAAATACATATAAAATGCAAAACGTGTATTCAATATACTCCTAATAATAAAAGTAAGATTGTGATGGATCTGTACTCGAATAGTGGGCTCTGACTGTAGAATCTATATGGCTGGAGCCGTAGTAGTTTGAGTTATAGCCTCAAGATCAGAGTCTCTATTGTCCTGTCCATCCGAGAGTGCACTAAAGCGGTTAGTTGTTATCCACTGCACCAACATGTGACACGGGCTTAGTGGACTCAAGTTTGTGAAAGTCCATATACAGTTCTTAATGTCCAATCCTTGTTTATGGAACAAAAGTAAGTGGTTGAGAGTGCATTTCTCTTACCTCTATTCGGTGAGTCAAGAGGTGGATAAGGATGCCACACGTGTGAGCGGAGATAGCGTCTTCCGCCGTGCTTACCCGGCAGGTTCCCCTGAGGTCTCGCGATACTCGGCGTGGTTTCCCCTTGTTACCTGGGAGACGCGTTCCTCGAATGGGGATGTGGTTTACCAATATTGCAAGTAGTCTTATTTACAGCATGGCCATGCTTAAACTTTATGGAGTTCTTTCTTAGTCGGCGATCCAAACCAGATGCGTTTCAGATCCCTTCCTCAGTGGTATCTTCGATATTACTGTGTCTCCATTTTATAACTGCCAGGGTTTCATCAAACATGTGGTGCTGGATTTTTCAAACCATAATGGATTATTAGACCGATTGGAGTAGCCACACTATAATCTCCTGGTTAGTCCACAAATCAGTTACATTGCTAGCAAATTAAACATCCAATACCTTTATGCTCTTATTGCATATCCTATCATGAGAGAATGTCTAATATTAGATATCAAAAAAGGGGAGATCCCTCAAATGCACACCTGCGTCTTCGATGCGGTTTCAATGTGTTTTTGTTATATTTGTACATTTTTCACTCTGGACTCCTTATATGTATATTTACACAATCAATGAGGCTTTTGAATCTCATGTGTTATATACTAAAAATAAATCCATAAGAATATTCCGCACTAGAAAACACCCTGCAGATCCACAATTGCTAATAAACATCTAAAAAAGAGAAATCCCTCAAAAACGCACCTGCGTTTTCTATGCGATTTCAATGCGTTTTTTGTTATAATTGTGCGTTTTTTTCACTCTAAACTCCTTATGTGTTTTTATACACAGTCCATAAAGCTTTTAGATCTCATGTGTTGCATACCGAAAGTAAATCCATAAAAATATTCCACATATAAGAGCATACTGCAAATCCAAGGTTGCTCTACATGGTGGCATCTACCATACATATAGAGACTACACTATTTCGGGTTTGATAATTCCACATCTATTGTCTGTTGTAACATTCTACCTATTCCATTCATATAATATCATGAGGTTCACTCTTGATCACCATATATCAGAATAGCTTGATAGAAGTAATTAGACTTAGTGCCCAAGGTCAAGACGGTGTCACAGTGTTGGAAAACGGCCAGACTGCGACACCGAGATCGACACATGGGCACATAGTCTATAGGAAGCCAAACAATTCGGCCTCGCTATTCAGACCCACTGGTAGTAGTGACCCAAATTCATAGATCCTCCGTGACTCAATCCTCGACATCTGTGAGGCCGAATTGTTTGGCTTCCTATAGACTATGTGCCCATGTGTCGATCTCGGTGTCGCAGTCTGGCCGTTTTCCGACACTGTGACACCGTCCACTAAGCCCGTGTCACATGTTGGTGCAGTGGATAACAACTAACCGCTTTAGTGCACTCTCGGATGGACAGGACAAGAGGCTATTACTCAAACTACTACGGCTCCAGCCATATAGATTCTACAGTCAGAGCCCACTATTCGAGTACAGATCCATCACAATCTTACTTTTATTATTAGGAGTATATTGAATACACGTTTTGCATTTTATATGTATTTTTATTATTGTATTCTTATTGTTTTTACCAGGTCATTTGTTTAAGTCTTACCAGATCAGTAGATTATTTTATTAAAAGTCCAATACTTTCCTCTACCAGATAGAGTGCTCGCCAATTATTTAATCATCATTTATTTGACACTTCTTCTGATCTGTAAGAAGGAAGGAAAAATGAGATGCACAAAGGATCTTGTCTATGAAACAGTTGTATGGTCGGCTTTATATTGTCCCTGTTTTGCATCAGAATTGGCTTATGATTTGGTAGCCAAAAGCAGGAGTGGATATAAAACACAGAAGACATGCAAATATTGCATTCACGTGTCATCTCTGTTTTGGATCCACTCCTGTTTTTTATTTTTGCATTGACAAAACTGATGTATTACTGACCAAATGCTGACCGAGTGAAGGCGGATGCTCAACAGACAGGATCTGTTTTTTGGGGGTTATTGTTCTGATGAATCAGAGGAAGGGCAAAATTGTCAACACAAACTTACTGATGACACCCTCTCCACTCTGTTTGAGGGACTCTAATTGTATAAGCATTTAATAAAACAGGTTCTGTAGACATCTATGTGGAATCATCTGCAGACGGTGTAAAAGGAGTGAGCTTCTTCTTGACGCTAACATTGTGTCACCGCCAGTTCTGTGAGAAGGTCAGACAGACGTTCTTCCCTACCTTTTGTATGACGTTCTTTGTTTTGTTTCACTTTGTCAGGTCCTTTCCTTCTGCCAGGTGTCACTTATTTAGACTAATCATCTTCCTTTATTTTCCCTCCCATACTGCCTCACTTTGCGGTTTATACTACTGCCTGGATGAAGTGTTCACTGCTGGAGGCTGCTGCTGCTGTTTGCTCAGATAAGTCTTTTCCCTTTATGGTGTTTCCTTGCTGGCTTGACTCTAGGTGACCCTGACTCTGTCCGTATTTAGTGCAGGGAGTCGGTAGTCGTGTCCCCTCACTATTATAGGGCTTTCAGGTGTCACACAGTTTTAGGTACGTGGGCATGCAATCATCTACAATTGTGTGTCCTGTGACTTTGTTTTTCGCCTTGCATAACGGGAACCAGATGGATCCGTTATGCTTTCCCATAGACTTGTATTATGACGGAAAGCAAACGGAATGCCTTTTAAAGGCTTTCAATTTGCATTCCGTCATAATAGAAGTCTATGGGCAAAAGAACGGATCTGTCCTTCCGTCTTATGGATTCCGTTATAACCACGTTATAACGGAAAGCCATAACGGAAACCATAACGCTAGTGTGAACCAACCCTAAACCTTCCATTATTGCAAATAAAGAGAAAAAATAAGTAAAATGAGTAAATCCAAGGATGCTGAATATTCAGAATTTCTCTAGGTTTTTTTCAGTTGATTATGTCACGTCATGCATTTATTTGCAATCTTTTAGCACATTGTAATCCATGAGTGTACAAAAAAAAAAAGTGTTAATAACAAAATTCAAGATTCAAAGACATTTAACAGGAATTACAAAGGAGGTTGAAAGTCATACTGCTGCATTTGATCTTGTGTCAATTGATGTGCATGCAGAATGAGTTCTGACTTGGGATGGATAGGAGAGATAGCTTTACTATGACATTCACAAATCTCAACAGTACCTTTTAATTTCAACATTCCATTAATGCAGATGGAAGTGCTCATTGCTGAAGCGTTGGGAGCTGCGGTCCTGTCACTAATTGACCACTCAACTCCCCGCGCTCCATGTCTCCTGCACTGAATGTGAAGCAGGGAGACTTCTCCCTGTTCCACCATTCAGCCTGCAGACACAGATTGCGCTGCCGGCCTGTGTGGGGGGAGC
This sequence comes from Bufotes viridis, assembly GCA_033119425.1. Classification (NCBI taxonomy): domain Eukaryota; kingdom Metazoa; phylum Chordata; class Amphibia; order Anura; family Bufonidae; genus Bufotes; species Bufotes viridis. Next base: position 42,526,106 of record CM065591.1, on the reverse strand, counting down.
CTGCAGCCCAGGAATCTGCATAAAATCCTCCTACTCAGAGCTGTAGAGCTATCTGTGCCTGCGAGGGAGAGAGGTCCGTGAGCATCAGGAATGGGACAAGGTGAGTAGTTATTGTGGGCTTTTATTTTTTTGTTTTTTTAGCACAGAGGGGGCACAATGGGCATTTTTACTCTGGAGGGGGCACAATGGGCATTGCAAATGTAAATGTGGCACAATGGGCATTTCCACTCTGGAGGGGGTACAATGCACAGAGGGCATTACTACTCTGAAGGGGCACAGAGGGCATTATTACTGTGAAGGGGGCACAATGGGCATTACTAGCACAGAGGACATTACTACTATTAAGGGGGAACAATGGGCATTTCTACTAAGGAGGGGGCACAGAGGGCATTACTACTATTAAGAGGGCACGATGGGGATTATTACTGTGAAGGGGCACAATGGGCATTACTACTATAAGGAGGCACAACGGTCATCATTACTATTAAGGGGGCACAATGGGTATTATTACTGTGAAGGGGGTACAATGGGCATTATTACTGTGAAGGGGGTACAATGGGCATTACTACTATTAAGGGGCATTAATACAGTGAAGGAGGCACAATGGGGATTATTACTATGAAGGGAGCACAATAGGGACTATTACTATGAAGGGGGCACAATGGGGATTATTATTATTAAGGGGGCACAATGGGGTTTATTACAGTGAAGAGGGCACAAAGAGGGCATTACAACTGTGAAGGGGCACATATAGGGCATAACTACTGTGAGGGGGACACAATGAGGGCATAACTACTGTTAGGGGGCACACATCTGTACAAAACTACTGTGAAGGTTGTATCATGAGGACAATACTAGTATTAGGGGGTACGAGTATTGGGGTGGAGGGTGCCAGAGAATGTATGTTTTTAATGCTGACTGAGGACAATGCCATCGTCAGACAGTTCTGATGTTAGCTTATCCCCAAGGATCAAGTTAAACTATTTAGTTTGTTCGATCCTTCTCTCCCCAACCTCATTTGTTAGGGTAGAGTTGTGAAGTTGTGGCGTTCCGAAATGTCAGCTTTATACAAATCACACATCTGTGGGGTGACTTGTTGAATCATACATCCTCCACTTACAGTTTACGCATCAGATACCCAGGAGTTAATCAAGTAGTCTTTTAATCCGGAGATTGTATTACAAGATATGCAGGGAATCCAGATGGTAAAAGAATTATGCCACTAATATTCTCCTTGATAAGAACATGAGATACACAGATTCACCTCAGATTTTCCTCAGAATCTCCTTAGAATTAGAGCACACAAAACCGCAATGCATGACAGGGTAAACAGGAAGTGGCTAGACTGAACCAACTAGAAGCAGAAACAGAGGGGGGAGGAGAAGAGAGGAGCATACCAATACACAATGCAAGATACTGAAACAGAACAGAAGTCTTCATTAATGTTGATCCCAAATATTCTAATTGCGAATTTTTTTGCGAATATCGGCACTTTGAGAATTTGCGAAGATGTAGAATATAGTGCTATATATTCGTAATCGTGAATAATCTTGATTTTTTTTTCATCAGTAACCTCCCTTCTTGCTTGTGGGCCAATGAGAAGGCTGCAATGTATTTGTCTGAGCTTAGCAAAACCCCTAGCAACCAATAGGAAAGTTGCCTACACCTTTTCTATATAAGATACTCCCTAGCAGCCATTTTCTGCAGTTTTTTTTTTTTTTTTCAGTTCTGAGAGAGAGAGCAGTGTCATTGCTGTGCTCTCTGCTTTGCTAAGTCATCTGAATCCTTATCCAATCACATTAAATAGTTAGTTAGCTCATATATATTATACAGATAGTTAGTGGGAGATAGCCAGTGTAGGTTAGATATTGATATAGTGTAGCTGAGAAGTTCCAGTGCAGGGTGTTAGGTAGTGTAATAGGAATTACTGTTTCTCTGCTGTCCATACATACATGCTACAGACATAGTGCTTTGATGTCACAACAATACTTAGTGCACCAATCAGTAATATCTACTCCAACCTGATAAAATGTGAAGTTGCATGTATTGTTCAAAAGATATGCACATCATTAGTGACTAGAGTTGAGTGACTAGAGTTGTCAGCAGACACCCTCAGTCTGAAACTAATACATGTCCAAGCACTTGAGGCTTATATTCTTCCAGTCAATATAGTCTTTTAGATAGCTTATCTCTTAGCTTCAGGTAAAGACTCGACACTGGAATGCTTTGTAAATTGTTTGACTCTTTCCTCCACTTTTCCCTAGCTGGTTCCTATACAGGCTTGTATCTTTCTGCATCTACTCAATTCACTGTCTAGACATCCACTGTCATTTATTAACTGTAATATGTAACTTTAACTTTAAATGAGTGCTTATCTCTTTACTAGGGTATCTTACTCTCAGCTCCAGTAACAGGCAGTGCGGGATCTGTGGCTGGCACTGTCATGGAGGGGGGGGAGGGGATCTGTGGATGGCACTGTAATGGGGGGATATTTGGATGGCACTGTCATGGGTGGGGGATCTGTGGATGGTACTTTTATGGGGGGGGATCTGTGGATGACATTGTTATGGGGCGGGATCTGTGGATGACACTGTCATAGGGGGGGGGGATCTGTGGATGGCACCGTCATGGGTGGGGGATCTGTGGATGGCACTGTTATGGGAGGGATCTGTGGATGACACTATCATGGGGGGGATCTGTGAATGGCACTGTCATGGGTGGGGGATCTGTGGATGGAACTGTTAGGGGGGATCTGTGGATGACACTGTCATGGGGAGGGGGATCTTTGGATGGCACTGTTATGGGGAGGGGGATCTGTGGATGGCACTGTTATAAGGGGGGATTTGTTGATGACACTGTCATGGGGAGGGGGAACTGTGGATGGCACTGTGACGAGACCAATCTCGCCACATTGCATTGGAGAAACCTGGTTGCTCGCCTGCTGCCTTTGGACTATGGCCCCCTGTTAAAAGACATCTTTTTTTACCTGCAGAAAAGCTTAATTCGTGCTTTTCTGCCTGGGGTTCGGTAGTTTTGGTTGAATGTGTTATACCCCAGATAGGAATCCCATGGAGCCCATTCGTATGAAACTGACTGTAAAGACTTTGGCTCCATGGCGATTAAACTGTATTCGTGTGGTCTGAGCGCCATTCACTTAATAATGTGCGCTCAGACCTGAGCTATCTGGGGATATGTTAAATGTATAGTTTTAATGTAATGTGTCTTACCTGGTGTATTTTAACAGTAATGCTTGTTCTGTGTCCCCATGTGCATAATGGAGTCTTGTCTCTGAAATGTCTGTGTGTATTGTAAAGGGTGGGACATTGTATATTGAATAGTGATGTCTGTCCTATTGTCCCCACATGTGTATTGGCGATTTCCTTTGTCCTGAGAGATAATTGAATGACTCCTCAATTGTCTCCAGGACAGAAGACATTGTGGTATTCGTCTGCCTGTGATGATTGCATTACCCATGTAGGGTGATGGTATCACAGGCAGAGGGGAGGGATATGCTGGGGGTGTCTGTATTGTCCCAATGTGTGTGATTGGCTGCTGTATCCCGTGTCGCAGTCTTCCTTCTGGTCCTCTAGGGAGTGTCCACCAGGTGGGAGACCTGGATAAATACCAGGCAGGTAGCCGTTAATAAAATATAGAATTCCTGTTTACCATCAATACGGAGCCTCGTCTCGTTCTTGGGGGATTCACTGTATGCTGTTAGAGACTGATTGCCAGGAGTGTAAGCTGATTGTCTGCTTTTCCTGTTCGTCTGCTAGCAGCTATTTGGGAGGTTCCAGTACGGGAGTTGGAGTGCTATTTTGTATCCAGTTCGGGAGTTTGGTGTCCTGCAGTAGCTGTGCCTATATCTCTGTAAAGGGGGCCGATCGCCTAAACGGTTTTTACCCCTTGTCTGCAGAAGCGGTCCGTTACAATTGGTGGCGAGCAGCGGGATCGTTCCTACAGCCAGAAGGACAGCTACAGGAGACACCATTTCCTTGGATTTACAAGTGGGGGCAACGCATGTCCCAGTACAGCGACCCTAAAAGCACCAGAATGGAACCAGCAGTGTCATACGAGGAGGAGGACCTGATGGCCGGGATGCATTAAGGAAAGGCATCTGGTACCAGGCCCTGGACAATGTACAATACCAGCGGGGTGAGAGTCTCCCCAGTGAAGAGCAGCGGTGGCAGAAGCAAGTGGCCCTGCGGATGCCCTTTCTGGGAGAGCAGCCCCTGGATGAATGGGTGAAGGAACTAGAGCACCGGGTATGGCAGGAGCTATGGCTGGAGAATGCCTACCAGGCGCTCTGGTGGTATATGGCACAGTATATACCCTGGACAGCCGAGCATGACAAGCCAGAGGGAGAGGAGTTTGATGGTTCTGGCTTGTTATGGGAGTCCTTTGCAGAGCCTGACTTCGGGAGTCCTGCGCAGAACAGACTTCAGGACATTTTCTACGAGAGGGAGGCTAGGCATGACGGGGATGACCCCCATGAGGTAGAGCAAGACCTGGCTCACCTAGCAACCCTGGAGTGGGAACTGGAGCAGGACTACCGAGATCTCTTCCACTCCATTGGGAAGGCTCAGCAGGACAGCAAGGTGACAGATCCAGTTCCAGACCCATTCCGCTGGGAAGATATTATTGAAATTTACTGGGAGGAACCCCAGGCGGCAGGTGGAGATGGGACCGAGGTCTCTCCACCGGTATTGCAGGGAATTGGGAGCCTGAGCTCCATTCCCCAGCGGGAGATATTGCAGGGAATTGGGAGCCTGAGCTCCATTCCCCAGCGGGAGATATTGCAGGGAATTGGGAGCCTGAGCTCCATTCCCCAGCTGGAGATATTGCAGGGAATTGGGAGCCTGAGCTCCATTCCCCAGCGGCAGGCTGAGCTACAGGGGGCAGAGGTAGTTGTTCCTGCCCCACAGCAGCAGCGTGATTTTTCGGGAATTGGGAGCCCGGTCTCCATTCCCCAGCGGCAGTATTATTTGTTGGGAATTGGGAGCCCGGTCTCCAGTCCCCAGCGGCAGAGTAACCAGCAGGGAATAGAGAGCCCAGTCTCCTTTCTCCAGCAGCAGGACTCTGTATTGGGAGGAGAGACAGTCGGTCTCCTCCACTGAGGAGGAAGGTATGTATGGGAGAGGAGCTTACTACCACCTCTCCCCAGCGGCGGATCATTAATGGGCAGGGAATAGAGAGCTCAGTCTCCTTTCCCCAGCAGCAGAGCTGTGTAACCAAAGGGGAGACAGTCGGTCTCCAGCAGCAGGACGGTATATCTAAAGGGGAGACAGTCGGTCTCCCCTCCAACAACCAGGCTTCAACCAGGCTACCCTCCCAGTAGCGCTGGCAACAGGGCAGAGTGACGCGGGTCTCTGCCCATGCAGCACCCCACCAAGTCAGCGCATCTGCACTCCAGCACAGCCGTGGTGAGGCACCTGGACATGGACAAGCTTCTCCTCTACCCAGTTGCAGTAACTATTTATTGTGGGTGGGCTGTGCTGTTGATTGTGTTTTGTGGGTGGCTGTTGACTCAACAAGGGCACTGACCGGCAGGAGGTCAGATACCCTGTTAGTCTGTTTGGAAAAGGGGAGAGATGTGACGAGACCAATCTCGCCACATTGCATTGGAGAAACCTGGTTGCTCGCCTGCTGCCTTTGGACTATGGCCCCCTGTTAAAAGACATCTTTTACCTGCAGAAAAGCTTAATTCGTGCTTTTCTGCCTGGGGTTCGGTAGTTTTGGTTGAATGTGTTATACCCCAGATAGGAATCCCATGGAGCCCATTCGTATGAAACTGACTGTAAAGACTTTGGCTCCATGGCGATTAAACTGTAGTTCGTGTGGTCTGAGCGCCATTCACTTAATAATGTGCGCTCAGACCTGAGCTATCTGGGGATATGTTAAATGTATAGTTTTAATGTAATGTGTCTTACCTGGTGTATTTTAACAGTAATGCTTGTTCTGTGTCCCCATGTGCATAATGGAGTCTTGTCTCTGAAATGTCTGTGTGTATTGTAAAGGGTGGGACATTGTATATTGAATAGTGATGTCTGTCCTATTGTCCCCACATATGTATTGGCGATTTCCCTTTGTCCTGAGAGATAATTGAATGACTCCTCAATTGTCTCCAGGACAGAAGACATTGTGTATTCTGTCTGCCTGTGGTGATTGCATTACCCATGTAGGGTGATGGTATCACAGGCAGAGGGGAGGGATATGCTGGGGGTGTCTGTATTGTCCCAATGTGTGTGATTGGCTGCTGTATCCCGTGTCGCAGTCTTCCTTCTGGTCCTCTAGGGGAGTGTCCACCAGGTGGGAGACCTGGATAAATACCAGGCAGGTAGCCGTTAATAAAATATAGAATTCCTGTTTACCATCAATACGGAGCCTCGTCTCGTTCTTGGGGGGATTCACTGTATGCTGTTAGAGACTGATTGCCAGGAGTGTAAGCTGATTGTCTGCTTTTCCTGTTCGTCTGCTAGCAGCTATTTGGGAGGTTCCAGTACGGGAGTTGGAGTGCTATTTTGTATCCAGTTCGGGAGTTTGGTGTTCTGCAGTAGCTGTGCCTATATCTCTGTAAAGGGGGCCGATCGCCTAAACGGTTTTTACCCCTTGTCTGCAGAAGCGGTCCGTTACAGGCACTTTTTAGGGGGGGATCTGTGGATGACACTGTCATGGGGAGGGGGATCTTTGGATGGCACTGTTATGGGGAGGGGGATCTGTGGATGGCACTGTTATAGGGGGGATTTGTGGATGACACTGTCATGGGGAGGGGGATCTGTGGATGGCACTGTTTAGGGGGGATCTGTGGATGGCACTGTTATGGGGAGGGGCATCTGTGGATCATGGATTACTGATCTTTGTAAAGTGGTTGAATTTTCACTTTATATTATTATATCTAAAGATTCTCTTTAAATAATAGATGCAATATTTGGTACAGAAAGCACAAAATATTGGCCTTCGTTATTCACTTTTAAATACAGAAAGGAAGAGGTAAAGGTCTAACAGGAAAGGGTGGAGCCTAAAGAGGAAGGGGTGGGGTTTACAGAGGAATAGGTTTGGCCTTGACAGGAAGGGGTGGGTCAAATTTAAATTAGGTGGGTGCCCGAGTTTAGTCTCGCCTAGGACAGCACAAAACCAAGATACATTACTGCCAGATCCTGACAGAAAACTGATGCAGCACTGCCGTTTTTCGATTGAAAAAGCCAAATACCTTTATTCCGTTGCATAAAATACAAGCGACAGCTTTGCCTTGACTCATGGAAACACACTCCTTGGTCTACGCGTTTCAGACACACCTGTCCTTAATCATGACCTCACCAGCTTCTTTCCCAGCAGAGTGTTTTAAAATCCACTGCTCCAATCACAAACCACCTCTGATGATGGTATTATCCCTCACCTGGTACTTCAAAACTACTCTGCTGGAGGCTGGTTGTACATCATTTAGTTACATACATAGTCTAAAAAAGTTTAAAAATAAACCCATTGAAAGTGGAAGTATGGATACACAAACCACCGTTCGTGGACTAATACTTATTTCAATGGATCCATAATACCACCTTCAAATTGTATATGGGTTCAAACATGCCATCCTCTTTAAACAAAGAAAACGCATGATGTGAATACCGACATAACATAAAATCCATACAGCATCTATATATGGCACATGCTATTTATAATTGATTGTGTTGTAGAAAAACCTCTGCCAAACCATTGCTCATTATTAATAATAATGCATAAACTCTCTTTTATAATTCAGACCTTTGGGATATCTGGATTTTAAAGTGTATATCCAAAAGGCCTCTCTTTGTAGGACTTTTTTCTTGATGTCCCCACCTCTTGGTGATGGAAAAATCCTCTCTATACCATATGCTTGAAAGTAACAAACCTGTCGATTGTGTGAAGAAATAAAATGTTTTGCAGCCCCTGACACATTCGTATAGGAAGGATTGTTAATGTAATTTAGATGTTCTAAAATTCGGTTTTTAATTTCCTTGTAGTACTACCTACATATAGCAAGTTGCACTGAATACATTTTATGACATAAATTACATTACTGCTATTGCAGTTAATATATGATTTTATGTCATATTCCTTAACCTGTTCCGAATCTCCAAATTTTTGACTGGAGTAGTGTAATTACACATTTTACAGGGTGACTCCCACAACGACTGAACCCCGTGTATTTGAGCCATGTTTTGGTGTTTGTATTTGTATTTATTGGTTGAAAAAAGGAGGGTGACAGGGTAGAGGATAGGGTGGATGACCGTCTTAATACAAATACAAACACCAAAACATGGTTCAAATACACGGGGTTCAGTCGTTGTGGGAGTCACCCCTGTAAAATGTGTAATTACACTACTCCAGTCAAAAAATTTGGAGATTCGGAACAGGTTAAGGAATATGACATAAAATCATATATTAACTGCAATAGCAGTAATGTAATTTATGTCATAAAATGTATTCAGTGCAACTTGCTATATGTAGGTAGTACTACAAGGAAATTAAAAAACCGAATTTTAGAACATCTAAATTACATTAACAATCCGTCCTATACGAATGTGTCAGGGGCTGCAAAACATTTTATTTCTTCACACAATCGACAGGTTTGTTACTTTCAAGCATATGGTATAGAGAGGATTTTTCCATCACCAAGAGGTGGGGACATCAAGAAAAAGTCCTACAAAGAGAGGCCTTTTGGATATACACTTTAAAATCCAGATATCCCAAAGGTCTGAATTATAAAAGAGAGTTTATGCATTATTATTAATAATGAGCAATGGTTTGGCAGAGGTTTTTCTACAACACAATCAATTATAAATAGCATGTGCCATATATAGATGCTGTATGGATTTTATGTTATGTCGGTATTCACATCATGCGTTTTCTTTGTTTAAAGAGGATGGCATGTTTGAACCCATATACAATTTGAAGGTGGTATTATGGATCCATTGAAATAAGTATTAGTCCACGAACGGTGGTTTGTGTATCCATACTTCCACTTTCAATGGGTTTATTTTTAAACTTTTTTTAGACTATGTAGGTAACTAAATGATGTACAACCAGCCTCCAGCAGAGTAGTTTTGAAGTACCAGGTGAGGGATAATACCATCATCAGAGGTGGTTTGTGATTGGAGCAGTGGATTTTAAAACACTCTGCTGGGAAAGAAGCTGGTGAGGTCATGATTAAGGACAGGTGTGTCTGAAACGCGTAGACCAAGGAGTGTGTTTCCATGAGTCAAGGCAAAGCTGTCGCTTGTATTTTATGCAACGGAATAAAGGTATTTGGCTTTTTCAATCGAAAACGGCAGTGCTGGATCTTTTCTTTTCACTATTTACACAAGTCTTCACTTGATGGTCCGTGCACTCCATCGGATAAAGCCACTACATCTACAGCAGGTGAGCTGGAGTTTTATCTATCTCTTATGAACTGAAGCTATTCCGTGCACCCTGCTATTTGGTTCATTCTGAGCCTTACCTACGTTGCTAGCACAGCTTGATTAGTACCTGTACACACGGACTTGCCTTTAGTGGAAACTCTCCGTTTTTCTGATATGGCACATGCGATATTTCCTGAACGCCGTACTCAAAGCGGACAAAGTCTTTTCCACAGATGATGAAAATACACAGAGTGTTATGGACATGAACATCCAAATGTCGAGTCTGGAAAGACTTTTAAATCAAGAGATCAGACTCTGGTGGGATCATGTTACGTTGACCAAATATATGGAGAAAATGATGATACCCAGAGGACTGAGATTGAAAAAATACCCACCACAGTCTATAATCAATCTTTTGTGGACTCTTGGAATGAAATATTGAGTAGTTGCTCCTTGAAACTAATGGCACTGATAGTGCAATTTGAGGAAGAAAAATGTCTACTCTACAAACTGAAATTGAGAAAACCAAATCTTCTATAAAAAATATTCCACATTACCGGACTACGATGTGAACCTACAAAAATTGATGCTTATATACAAAAATGTGAAGAAGAAATCATGAAAGTAAAGCATAATAAATTCCAAAGGGATTTGCATGATTATAAAACACAACAAGTATATGAATGGGGAAGGAGGGAAGGTTTACCGTCCACCCCCAAATCCATCCTAAAGAGAAACATGAGAGGAAAAAATCTAAAAATATTAATGTAAGCTTCAATTCAACAGATTTTGAATGTTCACAGGACTCTATAGACTCACATGAAGCTGTTCAAATGGAACATTCGACAGATAAGGACAATTCTAATACTAATACTGATACCAAAATGTCCTATTATAGGAAACAAAAGAAAACAAATAATAAAACATCAAAAACGACGGGAGGCCGCAAACACGGCAAAACCGCAATCAATGAAAACGCGGCATCGGAATTGACTGATACAACAACCGCGGTTTTTGATGTAGTCAATTTGTCAGATTATGTATTAACTGCCAATGAGTTAGATGTATTAAGATTGGGACTTAATTTTGCTCCAACAAGGGACTTTGATGTCTTCTTGACCCTCTGTGATTTAAACAAATTTGTGAGGGATCTCACTGTGAAAAACATTATTATGGGTCAGAAGACACCAATGTAACTCGGGAGCGGACCAAATATGTATACAATGAATTTTCTGATCTAATGTTTGATGAACAGATATCTCTGATATGTTTAAAAGGTCTGCAACGTGAGACTAGTGGCGTGGATGAAAGTGACATACTCAAAAATGATGAGTTTGTCACACGCAATCCACACTACTATCCATTCAATTCACGTACTTCTGGTATGGAAATATTTCAGGATGTTGTGGAAAAACGTCTGCTTGAATTATATGAAAAAAAGGATATAACAAAGAGCAAAAATAATGTTAGTAAGATACAAAGGGATGCTATACAAACACTTGGCAATAATAATGATATTATAATTAGGATGGCGGACAAAGGAGGGGCAGTTGTAGTTCTAAATAGAGAGGATTATAGAAAGGGAATGCTGAAAATACTTGAAGAGATCTCTACATATGAAAAGTTGATCAGTGATCCTTTGACTGAGTTTCAGAATAATTTGGTTATTATACTAAACAAAGGACTCAGTCTGGGACTTTTTGACCGACAACAATATGCATATATTAATGTTGAGACACCCATCACTCCCCTAATACATGCTTTGCCCAAGATACATAAAGGGCTTAATCCACCTCCACTACGACCCATAGTGTCTGGTATAGGTTCCCTCAATGAGAGATTGGGGGAATGGCTTGACAGTATCTTGCAACCTCTAGTTAAACGAGTCCCAGGTTTTTTGAGAGACACGGGTGACGTATTAAGGGCTTTTACAGTAAAAATGGGATGCAAAATTTGCATGGATATCCACTGATGTTGTCTCACTGTACCCTCTATACCTCATGACGTGGCCCTCTTGAGCCTTGAATATCATCTGCACCAATATAGTAGATTCCAAGAGGAAGAAATTAATTTTATTCTTGAAGTAACTGACTACCTATTGAAGCACAATTATTTCATTTTTGATGGACAATATTATTTACAGACAAAGGGTGTTTCAATGGGGGCCAAATTTTCCCTTCTTTAGCTAATCTGGTTTTATCATACTGGGAGGAGAGATACATTTTCTGCGGTGATAACCCTTTGTCAAATCCATTGAATGGTATGGCAGATACATCGATGACCTGCTTATTATATGGTCGGGTGATGTATCTGCCATACCCTTTTTCATTCAATATTTGAATGATAATAATTATAACTTACGTTTTACATACACTAGCAACAGTGATACAGTTGATTTTTTGGATTTGACATTGAAGGGCACCGTAGGAAGTATTATTGAAACTTCCACGTATAGGAAACCAGTATCGGGTAACTCTCTTCTTAGGGCTAATAGCCAGCATCCCATATACACTATTAAATCCATCCCTGTGGGTGAATGTATTAGGGCAAGGAGGAATTGTAATACCGACATAGCATTTGAGAGAGAGATTGAGATCATCTCCAAACGGTTTCAGGATAGAGGATATGCACGGTGGATGATTGCCAGGGGCATCAACATAGCTCGCAAAAAAATCGAAGAGAATTGTTATTTGGCAGTGTCACTAAAAACAAACAGAGGACACAGTCGTCTCTTCCTACAATAGTACTTACCTACAGTAGACATTTTGAAAGTATTAAAAATATCATTAAGGACAGTGTTCCAATTTTATTTGAAAATGAAACAATGTATGAAATCTGCAAGGGCGGCATAAGGGTTGTGCCCAGACGGTCATCCACCCTATCCTCTACCCTGTCACCCTCCTTTTTCAACCAATAAATACAAATACAAACACCAAAACATGGCTCAAATACACGGGGTTCAGTCGTTGTGGAGTCACCCCTGTAAAATGTGTAATTACACTACTCCAGTCAAAAAATTTGGAGATTCGAACAGGTTAAGGAATATGACATAAAATCATATATTAACTGCAATAGCAGTAATGTAATTTATGTCATAAAATGTATTCAGTGCAACTTGCTATATGTAGGTAGTACTACAAGGAAATTAAAAACCGAATTTTAGAACATCTAAATTACATTAACAATCCTTCCTATACGAATGTGTCAGGGGCTGCAAAACATTTTATTTCTTCACACAATCGACAGGTTTGTTACTTTCAAGCATATGGTATAGAGAGGATTTTTCCATCACCAAGAGGTGGGGACATCAAGAAAAAGTCCTACAAAGAGAGGCCTTTTGGATATACACTTTAAAATCCAGATATCCCAAAGGTCTGAATTATAAAAGAGAGTTTATGCATTATTATTAATAATGAGCAATGGTTTGGCAGAGGTTTTTCTACAACACAATCAATTATAAATAGCATGTGCCATATATAGATGCTGTATGGATTTTATGTTATGTCGGTATTCACATCATGCGTTTTCTTTGTTTAAAGAGGATGGCATGTTTGAACCCATATACAATTTGAAGGTGGTATTATGGATCCATTGAAATAAGTATTAGTCCACGAACGGTGGTTTGTGTATCCATACTTCCACTTTCAATGGGTTTATTTTTAAACTTTTTTTAGACTATGTATGTAACTAAATGATGTACAACCAGCCTCCAGCAGAGTAGTTTTGAAGTACCAGGTGAGGGATAATACCATCATCAGAGGTGGTTTGTGATTGGAGCAGTGGATTTTAAAACACTCTGCTGGGAAAGAAGCTGGTGAGGTCATGATTAAGGACAGGTGTGTCTGAAACGCGTAGACCAAGGAGTGTGTTTCCATGAGTCAAGGCAAAGCTGTCGCTTGTATTTTATGCAACGGAATAAAGGTATTTGGCTTTTTCAATCGAAAAACAGCAGTGCTGGATCTTTTCTTTTCACTAGAAAACTGATGCATCTGGATGTATTAAATGGCACAGATCCATTTAATTCCAGGTTTGAGATACTCTGCCGGATCTCAAAACCGGAATTACCAATGCAGATGTGAAAGTAGCCTTAAAGGGGTTTTCCAAGATATTTTTAATTGTAATGATCCTCTGCCTAAAACTTTTCCACAACACTAGATAACTGCTTGCTTTGTGAGGATCTGTTTTACTTTTTGCGTATCTATATTTTTTATTTTTAAGGAGAGGTTACGAAAAATACATTCTTGTAACTCCATTAAGTTGGAGTCAAATTTCAATGAATTTTGTGTACATGTAAATAACTTCCTTGAAGAGAGACTTTCATTACAGAAAGTGTTGGGTGTTGGAGATACTCTTTGTTGTTCATATAATGATGACGCCTTCCCATATATACTGTAACTTTGAAGTATAACTTAATGGCTGGTCCCAAATTACTAGTTGGTCCTGACATTTTATTAAGTGTTCTATTTATTTAAATAGTATGCAGTGATATTCTCTTATAGCCATGAATATATTTTCCCTACATCTATGCAGCCTCCATTATATCCCTAGTGCTTTAACCCTTGATATCAGTTACTTGTGATGGACAGTATGTTTCATATATTAACAATAGGAAAGGACTCGATATTAGTGATTTCTCTGGGCACCTTCTGGCTCTGATACGGATTACACAGCAACTGCTTGCATTCAGCCCGTATACACAGATCATAATTTTATTTTTTATTTTTTTATTGTTCTGCTCTGATGATGTTGGCTTTTTTTATATGTTTAATATAATACCCTTCCATGTTAATATAATATTATTTTATAACAAATATTTTACTTTTAATATTATCATTAATATGATCTTTTTTTAAATGATTAGTTTGTGTCAATTCCATTAGATCACTTATTTTAGTACAAACTGATGCAAGCTGATCATAACTGATGCTCAAAATAATGGATCCGTTTAAAAAATAAAATAAAAATTCTGATCTTTTGTTGAATCACAACGGACAGCTAAATGTAGATGTCAAAGAGCCCGTAACATAAATAAGGTGTTCTCTGTTCAGATAGTGAGTTGGAATGGTGTACTGTGATTTCATGTACATTTTTCGTGATGGTTTGCACCACGTTTTTTTGCAACAGATGCATATCAGCTTATGCTCTAGCACATGTTTGCTGTTATGTGGGCTCAGGCATAAAGGCTCTAGTCTCATCCTGCAACCAATGAGGATCCTTGCATAATTTTATATGCATGATAGCAGAACACTTAGTGGGGCACCTATGATGGAGGCAGACCATGAGACAGTTATGGAGCCCTAAGGGAGAACAAACTGCTCAGATCTGCTTCTCCTGTTCCTGACATAGATTATCTGCATTTCCCTTCAGCTGCCAATAGGGGGAGCCCAGTACAAAGAGTTTATTTACAGCTTCCATTGAAATTAAACAATGATTTTATATTAAATTCTTATGCACGGAGCCCCCCCTAGTGGTAGCTGCAGGTAGGCAGTTTTATAATATTCTGTCAGTTATAAATACATTGGGAAATATGGTGTTCAGAACTAGTGCCAAATGGATGAAGCAACTCTTCCACGTTTTCCAACATAGAAAACAAAGTGGGTGAGGTAGGGGACATTTTTATTTTTTTTTATTTTAAATTTGTCCGAAATCTGGGGAGTCACACTTTGCATTCCACATTGCTTGGAATGGGCAGAGGTGGTTCAACTTTTACCGTGGGGCCCTGTGACGTCTTTGTACTCCCCTGAAAACGCTATATTACGTAGTACTTACTGTATTATACTATTGATTAGTTATGGATGAAACAACTCTTTCACGTTTTCCAACATAGAAAACAAAGTGGGTGAGAAAGAGGACATTGTTATTTTTATTGAACATTTCTTCCAATTAATCATTTTAAATTTGTCAGAAATCTGGGGAGTCACACTTTCCATTCCACATTGCTTGGAATGAGCAGAGACGGTTCAACATTTACTGTGGGGCCCTGTAACATATGTGTACTCCCCTGAAAACACTATATTATATAGTACTTACTGTGTTATATAATTCATTAGTTATTTATTATAACACGGTCATGTTATTACATGACAGTTAAATTGTTGTATTCATGCTTGACCCCTGCATAGATTAAAATGTTGCAATTATGTATGAAGTAGGAGAGCGTTATCATGAGTCAAATTTTTAAAGACAGTTTTACAGGAGTGAAAATGCAAAAAAAAAGCCATTTGCACCAAATGAATCAAATGTTGTATGATGTTTGATAAATTTGGTACATCTTTATGTCAAACACTTCTGTCTTGAGACGTTACTCCATTTTCGATGCCACCTATTTACTGGAGTTGCATTGTGACAAATGTTGTGACTTTTTAAAAGGTCTGGCTTAAATTAGCGGGACAGGCTAACTATGCCCATCTTCCCACTCTTTATTTGCAGAAATAAACCCAATTTTGCAATTCTATTTGTAGACAACATTTTGGAGTGACTAGCTTGATAAATCCCCCCTAATATTTTTTTTATGCCATGTATTATTTTTAGGTGATAAATGTTATCCTGCTTTAAGCATCATTAAATGATGGCATCTATCGCATATGAATAGTACAGAAAGATGAAGATGGATTATTCATATTTTCCATTGCGCCAACTAAGTGCCCTGATGCCTTATAAGTGATCTCACATAGCGAACAAGGTGGGAGAGATGCTTACATAGTAATAGATGGCTAGAAAGTGTAGGTATCAGATAGATCCTATGCATTCTTTTGTTATATGTATTATATGTTTTATTATATATTAGCAAAACATTATAATCAGCATTATATGACTCTAAGGTAACCCACCTAATTATTTACAAGGAAGTATGTCACATAGTCAATTATACTAGAAAATTAACACTTTGCTCTCTTCAAAAATCTCGACCACCCATAATGGTAATTACCATGTAATGCAACACTTAATATAAAAGGCATGCTTGAACTGCATTGTCCTACCGAAAGGCATACATATGAAAGCAAATGTCAACTAGAGCTATGATTTAATTTTGTTCTGAATGTCTAGCTATAAGGACTATGACATTCTTAAAGTTCACAATATGGAAAGTACACTGTGATATGATTAATACAGTGAAAGATCAATACAGAATTAACAAATGCTGCCATCTGGGAATTCATTTATTTGCATAATTATATTAATAATCATCCCCCATAGCTGCCTCTGACCATGATCTATAAAAGTAATGTCTTTGACTAGTATGGCCAATTTAACTTTATTAAAGGAGCTGTTAGTCACTCTGTAAGTCATTTTAAATCCAGCCATACTGGACTTAGTATTAACCAATAGACCTGACAGAACAACAGATGTGCAGGCTGGGAAATAGTGAGCATAAAGAAATAATCTTCCAGTTTTCATTCAAAAGAGTGTGTCTTCAGGGAGGAACAAAAATACCAACTTCAAAAAAGCTAAATTTAGCCAACTAAGAGAGGCCATAGGCCTAACTAACTGGGACCTCAAGTCCTCAAAAAACATAAAAAAAATTGGATATTTTTAAAAGCATCCTAAAATCTAATTGTGAGAGCTACATACCATATGGAAATAAGAGGTTAAGGAACAAGAAAAAACCAATGTGGATACATGGAACTGTAAAGAAAGCAATAAATGACAAAAAGAAAGCATTTAAATCCCTAAAACAGGAGGGTAGTGAGGAAGCACTGAAAAGCTATAAGGAAAAAAATAGAATTCGTAAAACACAAATAAAAGAGGCCAAACTAGAGACCGAGAGATTAATTGCCAAAAAGAGCAAAATTAACCCCAAAATGTTATTCAATTATATAAATGGTAAACAGTATAAATCTGAAGGTGTCGGCCCTTTTACAGAGTGATGAGAGGGAAGTTGAGGAGAACGATGAGGAGCAAACAAAGCTATTAAATATTTTTTACTCCACTGTATTGACTGAAGAAAAAAAAACTGTCAGATGAAATGCAGAATGTAACATTAAATTCCCCATTAAAAGTGCCCTGTCTGACCCAGGAAGAAGTACAGAGGCGTCTTAAAAAGATTAAAATAGACAAATCGCCAGGACCGGATGGCATACACCCCGGTATCCTAAGAGAATTAAGTAAAGTCATAGCCAGACCCTTATTTCAGATATTTAAGGACTCTATACTGATGGAGTGTTCCACAGGATTTGCGCATAGCAGATGTGGTGCCAATATTCAAAAAGGGTCCAAAAACAGGGCACGGAAACTATATGCCGGTAAGTTTAACATCCGTCATGGGTAAACTGTTTGAAGATTTTCTAAGAGATGCTATCTTAGAGCACCTCAATGAAAATAAGCAAATAACGCCATATCAGCATGGCTTCATGAGGGTTCGGTCATGTCTAACTAATTTAATCAGTTTCTATGAGGAGGCAAGTTCCAGACTTAGATAAATGGCAGATGAGGTTTAACTCTGACAAATGTAAGGTTATGCACATGAGAAGGAATAATGCAAGTCACCCGTACATACTAAATGGTAAAACACTGGGTAACACTGACATGAAAAAGGACTTAGGAATTTTAGTGAACAGCAAACTAAGCTGTAAAAACCAGTGTCAGGCAGCTACTGCCAAGGCCAGTAAGATAATGGGTTGTATCAAAAGGGGCATAGATGCCCGTGATGAGAACATATGCTACCACTTTACAAATCACTGGTCAGACCACACATGGTACTGTGTACAGTTCTGGGCTCCTGTGAACAAGACAGACATAGCAGAGCTGGAGAGGGTTCAGAGGAGTCCAACTAAATTAATAACTGGAATGAGTGATCTACAATATCCTGAAAGATTATCAAAATTAGGGTTATTTACAAAAAAAAAGATGACTGAGGGGAGATCTAATAACTATGTAAAATATATCAGGGGTCAGTACAGAGATTTCTCCCATCATCTATTTATCCCCAGGACTGTGACTGTGACGAGGGGACACTCACTGGAAGAAAGAAGGTTTGTACACAAACATAGAAAAGGATTCTTCACGGTAAGAGCAGTGAGACTATGGAACTCTGCCTGAGGAGGTGGCGATGGTGAGTTTACTAAAAGAGTTCAAGAGGGGCCTGGATGTATTTCTGAAGTGTAATAATATTACAGGCTATAGCTACTAGAGAAGGGTCGTTGATCCAGGGAGTTATTCTGATTGCCTGATTGGAGTCGGGAAGGAATTTTTCCCCCTTAAGTGGGGAAAATTGGCTTCTACTTTACAGGTTGTTTTTTTGCCTTCCTCTGGATCAACTTGCAGGATTACATGCCGAACTGGATGGACAAATGTCTATTTTCGGCCATATATACTATGTTACTATGTTAATGCAATTATATTGGCTTATAATAGGATTTCACAATGCTCCATAATAATAATGGATATAAAGCTAGTACATATTTTACCCTTAGTGATGGAAAGTAATTGAAGTTCTGATGTAATCCTTTGGCATTGACTAGAATATATCAATAAGTAGTCATTCTCTAATGCAGACATCCTCAAACTGCGGCCCTCCAGCTGTTGTAAAACTACAACACCCACAATGCCCTGCTGTAGGTTGATACCTGTAAGCTGTTCGGGCATGCTGGGAGTTGTAGTTTTGCAACAGCTGGAGGGCCGCAGTTTGAGGATGCCTGCTCTAATGTCAAACATGTAAAAAAAAAAAAATCAGTCATTACAACAACTTTTGGATCTCTAGTTTCCAGGGAATTGCTTGTCAAAGAGATCACATTCACAACCACTAACTGCTACAATGTAGAAACTAGAGATGAGAAAATTTCTTGAAATTTGAGCTCTGTCTGATTTGGCAAATGTTTAAAAAAATTTTGATTTGAGTCAAAAATCAATTCTACCTGAATCAAATATGCTCCAGTTCCATACCACTCTCAGATTTCTTATTTTTAAGACAAAAAGAAAGACTAGTATGCTTTGCTGGGTTTTTGCATCTAGTTTGCTCTTGGTTTCTGGGGATATATATATATATATATATATATATATATATATATATATATATATATAGATATATATACACACAGTTCTTACTTCATCTGGCATGAGACATGCTTAGCTATCTCTTCCTTTTGGAAAGGAAGCTAATGTGACAATGTGATATGGAAATTAGCTTTCCTTAAAAAAACACAAAAACACAAATTCCGTAGCAGAGAGGAGGAAGGAGCCAGGCAGGAGGCAGGCCGGGAGGAAGGGCGGGCGGCGTGTCACTCACTACGTGATGCCCACTTTATGAATGAAGCCCTCCCGGCCTGCCTCCTGCCTGCCTCCTCACTCCTCTCTGCTATAGAACTTTAGTTGTAAGCACTACAGCTGGATTAAACATTATTATTATATCTTAACAATGCCTACAGGTTAGATAAGATTGTACAACAGTGAGCGTGGCCGGTGCATTAGAATACAGGGACTGCACCGATCCCTGCTGTCATTCCTAATGCAGATGCCGGCTCCCAGTTCCTCCTCCCTCTCAGTGGATTCACTCGCCGACCGTGCTGTGCAGTATCATAGCGGCAGTGTATCATTGGAAATTGAAGCATTCTCCCCATAAGACACACTGCTTAATTCACACCAGCCTGCATCTATCTGCGGTATTGCTTACTAGACACTACGGGGACTTTTCTGCACCACATAAACCACACGAGGACCACGTCTTGCTCTTCCTGCGCGGTCCGCAGAAGGTCCTACTTCCTCCGCTACGTCCGGTTCACTTCAGATCACTCTGCCTCAGGCGCCGTTGTTTTTTTTAAACTGACAGCCTATAACCCTCTGTTGAAAAGCTTTTAGTGGCGCATATACATGGAAAAAGAAGAATATACTTGGCGTTCACTGTTTCAGTTATATGTGGTAAAGCCTTTAGTGGCGTATATCAGTAGAAAAAGAAAAAGGTATTCGGCGTTCAGCACTGCAGTTATATGCGGTAAAATCTTTTTTGAATTATTTTGGTGGGAAAAAAAATTGCATTCAGCATTAGAGATGTTCCGAACTATTCGCCTTCAACAGTTCCCGGCAAACATCGCATGTTCGCGTTCACTGCGGCGGGCGAACATATGCGATGTCCACTGTCCACTCCAGTCCTCAAAGACTCATCGGCCTCTTTCACATGAGCGTGTCCGGATTAGGCCCCATTCACATGTCCATAGTGTGTTGCGGATCAGCAAATTGCGGATCCGCAACACACCATGCCAGCACTCACCATAGAGATGCCTATTCTTGTGGGCAGGCTGCGGACACAAATAGGATAAACCCGAAAGTTCGGAGTGGCGGCTCCGCAAATGCGGAAGCGGAGAGCACATAGTGTGCTCTCCGCATCACATCCGGCCCCATTCACAATGAATGGGTCCGCATCCATTCCGCAGAATTGCGGAATCGATGCAGACAAAAATTGCGAATGTGTGAATGGGGCCTTAGGTCCGGATGAGTTGCGGATGCGTTCAGTGAAAACTGTGCGTTTTTACAGGAAAAGTCATTCAGTTATGCCTGCGATTGCGTTCATTTGTTCAGTTTTTTCCGCGCGGGTGCAATGCGTTTTTCACGCACGTGATAAAAAAAAAAGAAGGTTTGCAAACAACATCTCCTAGCAACTATCATTTGATATGCTCATTTTAGTCGCGCGTATTACAGCGCATTTGTGGAAATAGGAAACGCGCGTCGTACACGCGTTCGTGTGATTGACCACTGTGGCATCAATCACAATACGAGCGACAATACGCCCCAAAGAAGCTCCTGTACTTCTTTGGGCGTAGGGCGTTTTACAGCGCGTATGAACGCGCTGTAAAACGCTCAGATGTGAACCCAGGGTAAGGGCTGGAACATCAGTCTGCTTCTATTTTTTCTCTTCTATATATATATATATATATATATATTTTGCAGTTGCCTGCCTGTGTGTGAGAGGCAGCAGGCCCACAGACTGTACTGTATGCACACCACTCATATAGGGTGGCACAGTACATGCAGATATAAAAAGTAATTCAATTTTTATCCTTTAAGATAATTGCAGTTGCCTGCCAGTGTGTGTCAGGCCCACTGAATGTACTGTGCCCACTGCCCACCACTCATATAGGGTGGCACAGTACCTTGCACGGCGCACGTGCAGTGACCTAACATTCAAACGAAGCGGACCGAGCATGGGTCTTTTTCCATCTCCCGGTTCCAAAAATGTATTCACTACACCGGACCTGGCCCAGATAAGCGACAGAACAGAGATTATACTAATAGGAATAGTACTTAGTTAACACTAGTTGCATTGGTGGCAAATTCCATTGCAAGTGCCCAAAATTAGAAGGAAGCGGAGAGAGCAAGCTTTTTTCTCTATCTCCCCATGCAAGAATTCAATTCAATACACGTCCCCTGATAGGGGACTTAACAAATATTAAAATGGTAAGAATAGTAGTTCACACTATTTGTATTGGTGCCATTGCGTGGTGCATGCGCAGTGCCCCAAATTGGAATTAAGAGGACCAACCAATCATCTTTTTCTATCTCCCGGTTCATACACGTGCCCTGATAGGGGACGTAACAGGGATTAAACTGATAGGAATAGTACTACTGAACACACCACTCATATAGGGTTGCACAGTACATTGCACGGCGCACGCACAGTGCCCCAAGTTGGTAGGAAGAGGACAGACCGACCATCTTTTTCGATCTCCCAGTCCCCAAAATCTATTCCATACACTGGCTCCTGATAGGGGACAAAACAGAGATTAAACTGGTAAGAACAGATTTTTTTAATTTAAAGAAAAGAGGACAGCCTCTGCGGAGCTGGGTATTTTTTGGCCGTGTTACTGAACGCTCATGCACAATGGCTGTAGGCTCATGCGTCCTTTTGCGGAGGTGACAAACCTGGTCAGTCAAACCCATGGCAATATCATCGACCTCATCCCATATGCGTTTTTTCTGGAATGTGCCCTGCGAAGAGTGCTGGATCAGGCCGTAGATGAGCATGAAGAGGAAGAGTTGTGGTCACCATCACTACCAGAAGCAGCCTTGTCGTCGTTGATTGCTGGACCTGCGGCAACCCAGAGAGAGGAGTCTGAAGAAGAGGAGTCAGAGGAGGAAGGTGCCTTTGAGGAGGTTGAAGACCAACCACAGCAGGTGTCCCAGGGGGCTTGTTGTCACCTTTCGGGACCCTTGATGTTGTACATGGCTGGGTGGAGGAAGAGACCTTCAATGACGTCAGTGAGGACAAGGAACGGGACATGACTAGCTTGGATTCCAACCTTGTGCAAATGGGGAGTTTGCAGTTGTGCAAATGGACTGTTTGCGGTTGTTTGCGGTGCATTAAACGGGGAGTTTGGTCTGTCACTGTGAAGTGGGTGTAACCCTTAAACTACCTGATCGATACAACATCATACCTGATCGTATACACACACTGGATGTTTCAAAGCACGTTATTCCAAACAATTTAGGAATGTTAGGTGATTTATGCCCTTTATGGATTAAAACCCGACTCTGCGTCCACTACGTAATTTTCCATGGGAGTTTTGCCATGGATCCCCCTCCGCATGCCAGAGTCCAGGTGTTAGTCCCCTTAAAACAACTTTTCCATCACTATTGTGGCCAGAAAGAGTCCCTGTGGGTTTTAAAATTCACCTGCCAATTGAAGTCTATGGCGGTTCGCAGAAATTTGCGAAAGTTTGCCGCTCGCGAACGGAAAATTTTATGTTCGCGACATCTCTATTCAGCATTAAGCGCTGTACTTATATGCAGTAAAATCTTTTTTTAAATATTTTGGTGGAAAAAAATCTCGTATTTAGCATTAAGTGTTGCACTTATATGCTGTAAAATATTTTTTTAAATATTCTGGTGGAAAAAAATCTTGTATTTAGCATTAAGCGCTGCAGTTATATGCAGTAAAATGCAGTAAAATCTCCATGATGTCTCTATGATAAATCTGCAGCGTGGGGGCCCCTGTGTGGCTTCTACATACTTTCAAAATAATGCTTCAGCGGAATGAATAGATGCCAATGACTGGAACACTCCATGATCTTCCCAGGAGTTTGTATTCGGCGATGCTGAAGAAAATCTAGGATTCTGCGTTAAGCGCTGCACTTATATGCGGTAAAATGTCCATGATGTCTATATGATAAATCTGCAGTGTGGATGCCCCTGTATGGCTTCTACACACTTTCAAAATTGTCCTTCAGCAGAGAGAATAGATGCTGGATGACCGGGATGCTCCATGACCTTCCCAGGAGTTTGTATTCGGCGATGCTGTTATATGCATTTAAAAAAAAATTGTATTGTTTCGGTGGAAAAAAATCTTGTAGTGCGCATTAAGTGCTGCACTTAAATGCGGTAAAATCTTTTTTTTTTTTTTTTCGAGATTTTTTGGAGGAAAATTATTCCAAAAATCTTTTTAGAATTATTTCAATGGAAAAAAAATCTTGTATTCAACATTGAATCCAGAGAAGAAAAAAAACAGGCTGGTTCTAAGAGCTCTATTTATATAAGCAGGCATATAACGAGAGTTTGAGCGGCGCGTGTTTGATAAAGTGTGTGTCTTAAGATTAAGTGAGGGAGTATCTGAGAGTTAAATTATTTGTGGGCATTGATGAGTGGCTGTATTTGACTGTATTGTACACTGGGACTTGAATCTGCTACAAGCTTCATTGTGCTGTGATAACATTTTTTTTTTCTTTCTCCAGGGGTTGCACAGGTGAGTAATTAGGAAGTGGCTGTCCAATTAGGACAGTGTTTCCCAACCAGTGTGCGTCCAGATGTTGCAAAACTACAACTCCCAGCATACACGACACAGCCTTTGGCTGTTCATGCATGCTGGGAGTTGTAGTTTTGCAACAGCTGGAGGCACACTGGTTGGGAAACACTCAATTAGGAGACTATAAAAAATCAGCTGAAGGTAGCTCAGCCCTTTGAAGCCAGAGGAAAAAAAACAGGCTGGTTCTGAGAGATCAATTTATATAAGTAGGCATATAACGCGAGTTTCGCACTAAGTGTGGGTTTGTATAAGTGTGTGACTTAAGATTAAATGACTTCAAATTCAATGACTTAAGTGGCAGACAGCAATTACCGTATTTTTCGCCCTATAAGACGCACCGGCCTATAAGACGCACCTGGGTTTTTGAGGAGAAAAATAAGAAAAAAAATATTTTTAACCAAAAGGTGTGCTTTTGAAGTAATGGTGGTCTGAGCATGACAGTATTATGGGGGGATCTGTGGATGGCACTGTTATGTGGGGGAGATGTGGATGGCACTGTTATGGGGGGATCTGTGGATGACACTGTGATGGGGGGCTCTGTGGATAGCACTGTGATGGTGGGATCTGTGGATAGTACTGTGATGGGGGCATTTATGAATGACACTGTAATGGATTGGATCTGTGGATGACACATATATAGCATCTTATGCTATATGTGTCATCCACAGATCACCCAATTACAGTGTCATCCAAAGATGCCCCTTTCTAAAACATCTGGCCCATAGTGACTGCTTAGGGGCGGAGCCTGGCAACATGCGGCGGGCGGCCTGCCGCTAACAGCGTGACTGCTTTCATAACATTTATAATCTTTAATCATGTCCCCTTATTCCCTATAAGCCCAGTACAGTAGCTCTCTGCTAACCTGCTATACCGATCCTCTAGCAGGCAGAGCGGTGTGGCGGCAGGCTGCTGTGTAACGTCCTCACTGACGTCATCTGCCTGCTCCTCCTGCTTCATTCATAAAGTGAAAGGAGCAGGCAGATGACGTCAGTGAGGACGTTACACAGCACCGCTCTGCCTGCTAGAGGATCGGTATAGCAGGTTAGCAGAGCGCTACTGTATTGGGCTTATAGGGAATAAGGGGACATGATTAAAGATTATAAATGTTATGAAAGCAGTCACGCTGTGAGCGGCGGGCCGCCCGCCGCGTGTTGCCAGGCTCCGCCCTCTCCTCCTTCCATGCTGATACATCGCAGGCTGTGCGATGTATCGGCTTTAACTATAGGAAAATGGTAGCATTCGCCATATAAGACGCACTGCCATTTTCCCCCCACTTTTGGGGGAAAAAGACTGCGTCTTATATGGCGAAAAATACGGTAGTCAGTTTCTTAATACCACATTATATTGTATTTTTCGCTTTTGTTGTGTAATCCCCATTTAGTATGTGTTGCACAATTGACAGCGCCATCCAGTGCACATCTTGTATGATGTATGCAGTCCTCGAACAGCCATTCGAGGGTGTATATCTTTGTTCAAAATGTGAGCAAATTATCAGTTTGGAATCGCAAATTGAGTCTCTAAACAGGCAAGTTGCAACACTGAGAGGCATTGACATTTTGCAAAAGAGTTTGCTACTTACCAAGCAAGCACTCTTTGGGGTAGATGAGGGGGAGGATGACAGTGAGGAGGCTGAGGAAAGTGAGGCAGCTAACTGGGTAACAGTTAGAAAGTGGGGTGGAGGGAAGAGTGCCAGGGAGGCTAGCCCTGATCTGACACACCCAAACAAGTTTGCACGTTTGGCAGATGAGGGGGGTGTCAGTTTAGAGACGGCACTGCTACAGCTGGACACTTCCTCTGCCAGTCAGTGGAATGTCGGCTCCAGTAAATAAATGATCGTCGTAAATAAATGGCGTCCTAAATGATCCCTCAGTGCCTTACAACTACTGGGTGTCCAAGCTGAACACGTGACACGAACTTGCTCTCTAAGCCTTGGAGGTGTTGGCCTGCCCTGCCGCCAGCATATTGTCTGAGCTTGTATTTAGTGCTGCTGGTGGCATTATAACAGATAAGCATATCCGTTTGTCCACTGACAATGCTGAGAGGTTGACTGAGAAAAAATTAACAAGGCTTGGATTTCCCCGGACTTCTCCACTCCCCCAGAGGAAAGCAGAGCTAATGAGGAACAAAAACACAATTTAAATGTATGCTTTATAATGTACTCAATCCACAAGATTCAGATGCACCCTTTTCACCGAAAGAAAAGGGCATATGTTTAAGTCTTGTTTTCTCATACGCCTCCTCTTCCATACAGAATGTATATGCCCTCATTACGATGTTTTGTAGGGTTAGCTCTGCTTCAGGCCCTCACCTTCAATGCTTTCTATGGTCTGCTCACCTGTAGGCCATTACTGCAATGTTTTATGCGGTTCACTCAGCTTCAGGCCCGTACAACTAATGTTCTTTACAATCTGCTCACGTTTAGGCCATCACTGCATTGTTTAATGGGGTTCGCTGAGCTTCAGCCACTCACCTCTAATGTTTTATACGGTCTGCTCACTTGTAGGCCATTACTGCAATGTTTTATGGGGTTCGCTCTCTTCAGGCCCTCACCTCTAATGTTTTATAGGATCTGCTCACCATTAGGCCATCACTGCAATGTTTAATGGGGTTCGCTCACCTTCAGTCCCTTACCGCCAATTCTTTAAATGGTCTGCTCACCTGTAGGCCATTACTGCAATGTCTTATGGGGTTTGCTCGGCTTCAGGTACTCACCTCTAATGTTTTATATGGTCTGCTCACCTGTAGGCCATCCCTGCAATGTTTTATAGGGTTCGCTTGGCTTCAGGCCCTCACATCCAATGCTTTATACAGTCTGCTCACCTGTAGGCCATTACTGCAATGTTTTTTGGGGTTCGCTCGGCTTCAGGCTTTTGCAGTATGCCAGACCTTCAGGGTGAGCGAGTGTGAGGTCACGGGGGTCAGTAGCTAGACCGAGGGTTGCTCTTGGTACTCACAGTTTGTAGTAGACCCTGGGCAGGCGGGCAGGCATGCAGTCAGTGATGGAGAGATGGCACGTGGATCCTCTGTACTCTGTCTCTGCAGGAAGGGTACCTCAGGAGGACTTCTCTCCTGGACTCAGGTGTTGAACCTGGACTATCTAGCTGCATGCTCTCAGCTGAACTAAACTCTGTACACCCTAATCC
This sequence comes from Bufotes viridis, assembly GCA_033119425.1. Lineage (NCBI taxonomy): Eukaryota > Metazoa > Chordata > Amphibia > Anura > Bufonidae > Bufotes > Bufotes viridis. Next base: position 42,498,861 of record CM065591.1, on the reverse strand, counting down.
TAGACTGGGCCTATCTATATATACTAGGGGGTTCTTTAGCTCCCTCTATAGCTCTGGAGGAGAAACTACACCTCTAGCAGGCCTGGTACACAGGGAATACATGAGAAAATGCAGTACAGTACATTACATTATACATTGACCAATCTCCCACAGGAGGTGGGGAACAACGTGACCCAATTGACCCTTAGTAGTGCCCACTTTTACGTAGTGGGACACTACACTCTCACCTCTAATGTTTTATACGATCTGCTTACCTTTAGGCCATCATTGCAATGTTTAAAGGGGTTCGTTCACCTTCTGTCCCTTACCTCCAATGATTTATACGGTCTTCTCACCTGTAGGCCATTACTGCAATGTTTTATGGGGTTCGCTCGGCATCAGGCCCTCATCTCAAATTTTTTATATGGTTTGCTTACCTTTAGGCCATTATTGCAATGTTTAATGGGTTTGGTTCACCTTCAGTCCCTCACCTCCAATGCTTTATACGGTCTGCTCACCTGTAGGCCATTACTGCAATGTTTTATGGGGTTCGCTCGGCTTCAGGCCCTTTCTTCTAATGTTTTATACGGTCTGCTCACCTGTTGGCCATCCCTGCAATGTTTAATGGGGTTCACTAGGTTTCAGGCCCTCACCTCCAATGCTTTATACAGGCCGTATCAGAGTGCTCCTTCCTTGTAATTTTTGGCAGCATTTTCACTGTATATACAATTGAATATACAGGAAAGAATGTTTCCTAGCAATTTTACCTATAAAAATGTTATTTTTTTTATCTGGGGGGATTTTGGGCAGGATTTTGTCGCTATGTAAAAGTGCTGGACAACTGGGACAATGGTTCCCAACAGCAACATTGGAGGCCAAGATGCACCCAGACATGGTCCCCATGCCCTTCCAGATCTATTCCAGTGGTGTTTCTGTCACTTTCTGGCCATTTCCAATGGACCAGTCACCCTCCCCTCATCTGAGCAGGGGGTGCCTGGTTGTCTCCCATTGACTCCCATTATACTCGGGTGCTCGGACGAGCGCACAAATATTGCTATGTGTTTGGACCGAGTACCCGAACACTTTGGTGCTCGCTCATTACTACTCCCTATGTCTGAGCTGAACTTGTGTCATCGGGTGCTATATAACCTCCGATGATGCGTTCCGCCCAGCCTTTCACTGTAATTCCAGCAGCTAACATGGCTACTGGCATTACAGTGAGGGCAGTACTTACCTGCACCTTTATTGGCTGCTTAAAATCCGTTAAACGTACGGGGCGGAGACTCGAGCATTTCGCTCAAGCACATGCGGTACTCTGCCGAGTACCTTTATGTGTCGAGCATAACGATGCTTGACCCAAACTGGTACACGGTGAAGCATACTCGCTTATCACTTTAACAGAAAAACCTTTTTGGTTGGAGGGGTAGGCGGAATAAGCTCAAAACTGTATAACATGTTTTACCATACAGAGGACTAGTTTAAACTCCACGTCAGGGCATCTCCATACAGTTTATACACATATTTTTTTGGGTTGAATTTTGGGAAAATAGCATATATGTGTCCTGCAATATGTATGGTGTTGGACATTAATATCTCTGAGTGATAATGTGAAAAACCAGGTAAAATTACATGCTGGTGCACCTCCAGGCACTACATGTGTTATTGTGTCGTGAGGAAATACTGTAATTGCAGTAACTTGTGCTTTACACTAAAGAGAGCTTTTTTTTTCTAAATCTGCATATTGTAATGCCAAAAAGACATTAAGCCCAAATCTGGTAGTGGTGCTGGTACTGCAGTATTTCCAAAGTCAGCTGTCAGAAGCAGTTTCCATTGTGTGTTTGTGAATAGCGAAGGACATCGTATTGCATCTTTCAACTTTGTCTGACTGTATATATTTAGGCCCCAAAATGTCAGGGCTACAGAAGGGTTCCAAATGAAAGACCCAGAGCCAGAATGTTGAAAGTAGAAGCATCAGCTATCTGGCCAGAGGTAGTAGTATGGCGCAGTTGTCCCTCTTGGCTTTGGAAAGGCCCAACATTATCGTTGAGGAGAAAGAATGAGATTGTGGATTGGATGGCTCACTCATCCTCTCAATCATAGCGAAGAGCGGCAGGGACAATATTCGAATTCACAATATTTTGCGAGTATTTGGCCAAATATTTATCACAAATTTGAGAATTCACGATTATTTTCTTGATCGCGAAAATTGGCAATGTAATATTCGTGTAATGCTCGTGCAATACAGGCGTGGGTCACAATTGCTGCATTTTTCAAGCTGCTAGAAGTTTCCTGAGACTTGCAGCAAGAGAATGGCCTGCTGCTACACTGGATAATCTGCGAAGTTCTGACTCACTGAAATTTAACATTACAAATACTTGAGCATCTCTACAAGCAGCAGGAATCCGTGAGTGATATTGTCATGTTCCAGACCGTCTCAGCAGCAGGGAGCATTTGTTGTTTTGAGGTCAGGCAGTGGCAGCTCATCCGAGACTGCTGTTGGGTACTGAAACCCAAAGACTCATGCAGTAGGCGAAGACAGCAGATGAAGATGCTAAAGCATCTTGCTGCCCGGCCTGTAGCTTTTGGGAACACACAAAGAGAAACTGCCATAAAGGAAGAGGAGGAGAATAAGGATGAGGTGCTGCCAGTGCAACAGGATGAAGAGTAGGAGGGGGGCGGGCGTGAGTAGAGGATGATGATGACAATAGCACTGTCGAGGACACCCAATCATGTCAGTGTTGGGTCTCTGCTGGAAAGAACTGGCCCCTTGGGCACACTGGCCAGAATGGCAAGCTATATGCTTGCTTGCTTATGCAGTGGCGTATCATTGAAATCAAACAGTTTGATGATTACTGGATAGCAATGCTTTTAGACCCTTACTAAGAGCAAAATGTAATGTTTTCCTCCAGTCGAAAGGAAGGACACATTACGTTATTGCCAGAAAACCCTATGTGTGCAATTTTCTGCAGCTGTTGGCGAGCAGACACCTGTCAGAATGTATGAAAGGGAGGCCCCTCTCCTGCCACCACAAGCAACAAAAGCAGCAGCAGTCTCCAGTTCACGCTCCTTAACATGATGGAGCAGCTCTTCTATGTGCTCCGGCAGGCTGAGGCCAATCTGCAAACTGAGACTTCTCACCTCAATGCCTAGGCTCAGGTCTACCTACACTGTAGCCTGTCTCTGGTTCATACTTAGTCCGTTAACCCCATGGCTTTTTGGACAGGCAGACTGGAAAAGTGGTCTGAACTGGCAAAGCATGCTATCTTTATTCTTTCTTGCCCAGCCTTTATTGTCATCTCGGAGGGTTTTCAGAACCACAGAGGGTGCGGTGACACCCAGACTAAGTTGACCATCACCATTGTCTAAAACATCACCTTTATCAAAATTAACCATGTCTGGATTAGGTAGGATTTTCACACTCCTTCAGCTGAGGCTGATAAATAGATCTGGCTTTACTGACAGTGACGCATTTTGCCACTATTGCTGTCTGCCTGCCTGCTTTCCTGCCTACCATCATGCTGCTGCTACCATCATGCAACTGCACCAGCCTGCCTACCACTAGGTTCTGTATGGCTGCTGCTCCCTCCATCATGCCACTCCTGCCATTATGCCACTGGTGTGGCCTATTGACCATCATGCCACTGTCGTCTTCATGCCCCTGCTGCTGCCTAACTACCATCATGTTCTATATTGCTGCACCTTCTGCCTGCATTATGCTACTGCTGACCTTCATGCCACTGCTGCTGCCTGCGTACCATCAAGTTCTGTAATGCTGCTGCCTTGATCAAGCTGCTGCTCCCATCAAGTCACTGGCGCTGCCTGCCTATCATCATCTTCAACAAGGCTGCTTCTGCCTCCATCATACTTTTGCCTACCTGCCAACATGCACCATATGGCTGCTACTGCCACCACCACAGCTGCTGCTCCTTGCTGATAAATCCCCCATTTCCACCACTATTAACTCTTCGCATCTGTCACTACCATGACTACTGTTACTACTACTACCATTACACAGCCAACCTACTACCTTGTATGTTCCATGCTGTGCTGCTTCTACTGCTGCTAATATTGCAGCCATGTGCCTCTGATACCCTTCCCTTTCCCCATCCACACTGCGCTGCTGCTGCTCCCAATTAAAAGGGAGAATTTTTCTAGTCTTGGTCACAATAAGACACTTTTTCTTCTGACAATTAACCTTTGTGCATGTCATATTGGCAGCCATTCTGACGCTATCAAGGCATACATTTTGGATGATTGGTGCCCCAAAAAGGCACTAGAGGGTGTTATATACCAATTTCAAAGGTAATTGGAGCCAATTTAGAACTTTTTCAAACAGTTGGCGAACCTGAACCAAACCTCAAATACTGTAGTTTGCTCATCTTTTATATGTGAGTAGAGAAAAATCCTAGTCATCCGCTCTGGTCATCCCAGATTTGTCCCCACCACTTCTAGACTTATCCAGTAGGCATAACGTAATCCAGTGACTGATTCTGTCAGGGACAGTCTGTTCTGATGTGTATAATTTACCTAATGATCAATGTCACTTATTTACAATCTTTTTGTGTTAAGGGAAAAAATTGAAAGTGAAATATTTATCGCTGTAAGGTTTCAATATTTTATGAACGAGGAATGATCACCATTCTGTATATTATGACATCCTGTTATTAGTACAATAAAGAGACACAGTAATTGCCAGACAGCTGACGTAATTCAAACATCAACAATTTTCTTAACATGTCAAATTATTGTAGCAAATATCTAATTCCACATTGATGCTGTTGTCGTTTATGGCAAGCATAACATCCAAATGCGTGATAAATAAAACTCTTTATAGCCTTTTAATCATTTATCAACTTTGACTCCTATAAGTAACGTTTCTACACTATATATGGAATACATACTGTGAAGCTTTCATATGTTCACAGACTGGGAAAAAGCCCAAACGTGCAAAGTTGATAAAAATGTAAAGGGGCATTTTGGTTTTTCAGTGTTCTGCTCATTATTGTGGACCATGCCCTGTAGATTTGATGTCTGATCTTAGGGTGGAGTTTTTCCATCTGGCCTTCAACTTGAAATTGATATGTTTGAATCAATATGTTCGAGATGGGAAGGGAAGAAGAGGCAGAGACCTGATTCTTCAGATATTTCACGTGAGTCTTGCATGGGGATGTTAACATAGGGTGTGGGACACAAATAGCAAGTACGCTTATACAATGCAGTTAGATTAAATGCTGGTATTATTTATTTATGTATTTATTTACACTGAACATAAATATAAATGCAACACTTTCGGTTTTGCTCCCATTTTGTATGAGTTGAACTCAAAGATCTGAATCATTTTCTACATACACAAAACACCCATTACTCTCAAATATTGTTCACAAATCTTAAAGACAAAACAGTACAACAGTATGAATCTCCTCGTTTCTCACAATGGGCTGTTTATCTCTAGACATTAAAAACACCATCCAGCTCCACAGGTAAACGTTCCTCTTCTCCCAGACACTCCTATAGGGATCAAGGATTGACCACAATGGTGAAGTATTGCCAGACTCCGTGAATATCAAAAGGATTTATTCTAATTACAAAAGTTGTTCTTGTTAAATGAACATCAAATAATAAAAACCACATACACATCCACGCCTGACCCAGGTTTCGCTCAGGGGCGCCTCTGAAGAAACGCGTGAGCGAATCCCTGGTCGGGCGTGGATGTGTATGCGGTTTTTATTATTTAATGTGCTTTTTGCCCAGTTCTTGCATGGCCAGCATACTCATTGGACATGTCACCCATTGAGCATGTTTGGGATGACCGTGTTCACACCATAGTTAGCGTAGTGGTAGGACCCCATGCCATGCTGAGCTACCGTGACATGGTGCATGAGGGGCTCCGATGTGTTCATGACAGGAATATATTGGCAAAAGTCTCAGCTTTTAATGTCTGCTTGTTTGACTAGCTAGTATAGTCAGTGGCATATCCGTTTGGTGCATTTTCTTTCTGTGATTTATATATTTATATATTTCATCCGCACAATGCTCCGTTTTGTGTAGGATGCCTTTGTGGTGCATGTGGTCCGCGCCGGCATCCTCCATTGTACACATTATTTGCTGGGTCCACATGCGGTGGGACTGCTCCCCCAATGCGAAACACACTACAGTGTTTGGGGTCTGAGCAGTTCTCCCATATTGGCCACTATATTTCTGTGATTCTAACACAGATTTAGACGGATTTGTGAATGGTATTTGTGAGTAATCGGTCTTTTGTGTATGTTGAAAATGCTTTAGATCAGGCATGCTCAACCTGCGGCCCTCCAGCTGTTGTAAAACTGCAACTTCCACAATGCCCTGCTGTAGGCTGATAGCTGTATTCAGGCATGCTGGGAGTTGTAGTTTTGCAACAGCTGGAGGGCCGCAGGTTGAGCATGCCTGCTTTAGATCTTTGAGTTCAGCTCATGCAAAATGGGAGAAAAACCAAAAGCGTTGCGTTTTATATTTTTGTTCAGTGTATTTATTGTTTGTAACCAGAAACCCTTTAATTGGTTATTTCATCTCAATCAACCCCTTTTAATATTAAAGCTAGCTTAATGATAAGCTGATCACCAGTTTTTTCAGATGAGTTACAGCATAATAACTTTCCTCTGGTGTGGTCTTTCTTAGTGGATCTTGTTTCTAACTCATAAATGGGTTTCCCCTGTAAACGACGGTGCATCAAAGGCAATCATGCTCACATTTTATCCATGCTGACATCATAGAAACATAGAAACATAGAAACATAGAATGTGTCGGCAGATAAGAACCATTTGGCCCATCTAGTCTGCCCAATATACTGAATACTATGAATAGCCCCTGGCCCTATCTTATATGAAGGATGGCCTTATGCCTATCCCATGCATGCTTAAACTCCCTCACTGTATTTGCAGCTACCACTTCTGCAGGAAGGCTATTCCATGCGTCCACTACTCTCTCAGTAAAGTAATTCTTCCTGATATTACTTTTAAACCTTTGCCCCTCTAATTTAAAACTATGTCCTCTTGTAGCAGTTTTTCTTCTTTTAAATATTCTCTCCTCTTTTACCGTGATGATTCCCTTTATGTATTTAAAAGTTTCTATCATATCCCCTCTGTCTCTTCTTACTTCCAAGCTATACATGTTAAGATCCTTTAACCTTTCCTGGTAAGTTTTGTCCTGCAATCCATGTACTAGTTTAGTAGCTCTTCTCTGAACTCTCTCCAAAGTTTCAATATCCTTCTGCAGATATGGTCTCCAGTACTGCACACAATATGAAAAACTACGCTCACCTAACACTACACAGTAAAATATCTTATATTTCAGCCCATATAGCCTCATTAGATCAAGGAACATCCATTTTCAGGGAATATAAAATTTCTCTTTTGTGTTACTAATTAAATATGTGCTCTGATACAAAAATAGAGTGTTTATTTCTCAACCTGAACACATTGGTAACTTCTGGCAGTAAACTATGAAGATTTCAATTCAATGATTAATGCATATGTTTATAAATTTTAGTTTGAAGTGTCCTCAATAAGGGAAATAAGTTCAAAACCAGATTGATGCTATATGAGCAGTTTGAGGAGTGGTCCAGGAGCTAAACTCATTACAGGTTGAAGATTGAAATTATACTAGGAAGTAGTCTTGTCAATTTCTATTATACAAATATACTATTGGTTTAAGTATCTCTCTTTTAGTAGATTGTGCATATTCCACTGTAAAAGGAGAGAGAAAAGTCAACTATTGTCAGTGGTAAGATGCTATGTTGAAGAGTTGGCCGCTATACATTACTTGGTGACACAAGACCCCCTGTCCATTCTGGAAGCATAGGGGTAGCTGCCAAAAATGGTTTTAAAACTAGACAACCCCTTTAAACATTAGGTAATTTACTGATAGTAGAGTACCTTTATGCTTAGCAAACAAACCCGTGGGAGTCATATGTGAAATCATCATAAATGGTTAAGATAAGATGTGTCTGTTACATATCTAAATTTTCTTAAGTAAGATACATCCCAGAATAAATCATATAATGGAACTATGTTAAATGGCAATGTGCAGTGATATCCATTTAAGACTGAAAGCTTTGCAGTAGTGGTGAATTAACCTTTGACTATATCATAAATTGTATTATATATGTGATGCTTTAAAGACCTAAGGGTTATTTTATGCTATTCTGTGTCAATCCAATTTAATGGAGGCAACAATTAAGTAGCATTAATGTCTAATGTAATGGCTTTTTACATTTTGTCAAGAAGTATTTTCACTTGACAAATGCAAATCTATGTTGAAGCATTGTTTGGCTCTTCTCCACAAGACTGGAGTTTTGCCTCAGCTATAATGTAGTAAACACTCTGGCCACAATTAATGGAGTATACAAAAATGTAACCATTAAAAAAGAAAAACCATTAGTCAGATCAGTGGGGTAAATAGAGTGTTATGGGGGCCCCAGTGCAAAGTTTGGATCACCCCCCCCCCCCCCATTTTTTCAAAGAAGCAGCAGATTTTCTTACCAAGGGATCTCTACTGTGTGGCTAATCCGCTGCATGAATGAGAGCCAAGCCCCGTTCCGGACAGCAGAGACTCGAAGCAGTAACATGATTGACTGTAATCTTTTTACTACAAAATCATAGTGACAACTTTATCTCACAGTGATTTTGTAGTAAAAAGATCACAGAGAGGCATGGAGCATTATCAGTCATGTTAATTCTCAGTGTCTCTGCTGTCCGGTGCGGAGCTTGGCACTCTTTAACGCAGCGGATTACCCGCTTGGGATCCGCTCGTGTTAAAGAGCCCTAAGACCAATGCACGGCTACACTCACCCAGTCCTAATAAAATCTGGTCTTACCTCTTCCAGGGTGTCGCTGGCATCGGCGTGATGTCTACTGGATCAGGAACAAGGTCCATGTGGTGATTGAGGATACAAAAATAATGACATAAGAAAGGGATGGTGAGGGTGTGCTGGCCTGTAAGACTGAGCCATGCCAATGTATAGCAGGGTAATCTAAGACATTTCCCCTAAATGCTACCACACAGTTCTAATGCCCACCTTGTGGCCCCTCACACTATTAATGCCCTCCTTGTGGCTCCTCACAATAATAATGCCAGATTATGTGTTCTCTCACAGTAGTAATGACAGATTATGTGCCCCTTTATAGTATTTATGCCCAATTATGTGCCCCCTCACAGTATTTATGCAAAGTTATGTGTCCTCTCACAGTATTTATTCCCAGTTATGCGCCCCCTCACAGTAGTTATGCCAGATTATGTGCCCCTCACAGTAGTTATGCCATATTATGTGCACCTCAGAGTAGATATGCCCAGATATGTGCCCCCTCACAGTAGTTATGCCAGATTATGTGCCCCTCACATTAGATTTGCCCACATATGTGTCCCTCACAGTGGTTATGCCAGATTACGTGCCACCTCACAGTAGTTATGCCTTCATATGTGCCCCTCATAGTTATGGCTTCATATGTGCCCCCCTTACATTAGTTATGCCAGATTAGGTGAGCCTCAGTAGAGATGCCCACTTTTGTACCCCCTCATTTTAGTGTGCCCATCAAACAGTGCCCATCAAACCCCCCCCCTCTTTTCCCCCAGTCTGCAGCGTTAGTAAAAAAAAAAAACAGAAACACATACTTACCTTGTTCCCTGAAGTCGTGCTCTCACACTCTCATCTTGCTGCTGGCTGTGCTGAAGGCAGATTCCCGGGCCCTCAGCGCCCCTCCCACAGCTAACAGCGTGATGTGCAGCCAGCAGGGGGAGCACTGGAGCTCCTGCTTCACTGATCTGGAGTGGAGACAGCCCGGCAGTGACAAGAACTGCCGGGCCCCCCCCCCTTCCCCCCTCTTTCTGCCTCTGCGCCAACCTCCCCGACCTTGCCTAATATTATACATGTAATGTAGGCTATGTAGCGCTCTGACGGGACCGGAATTGTCACTGTACTTCACGCCGGGCCCTGTCAGAGCGCTCCATTACATGTGAGTACAGCAGGCCCCTTCCCTACCCCGGCCCCAGTCGCAGTGGCACCCCATGTGACCGCGGTCATTACGCCCCTGAGTAAGATATAAAAAGTACCTTATGAACTGTCCTTCAGGTCTTTCCTTCTTCATTATTTGTCTTTTTTGTTGTTATATACATAGCAGAAATGTAGATTCTTGTGGAATACCATTTATTGGAAAGTAGGAAAAAAGCTATATTTTGTATCAGTAGGGAGTCTGTGAGCAGCCTACTTAAGGCATTGCTTTCTGCCCTAGAAGACATGCTGATTCTTGACATGGAAGCCATATGCTCCTGATCATCAACTAAGCTATCTTGAGACTTTGAAACTTCAGTATCTACTAAGTACAAGAAGATTGTCTTGGCTCACTAGAAAGCATAGATATATTGCATCATAGCGGTCATGAGTGTAAAGTGAACCCAAGACTACATCTATATGGAGTTTCCTTATACTACCACTGTTTGTGTGAATTTCCTCCAGGTTCTCTGGTTTCCACCCATAGAACTTCCAAAATCTTCTGTTGAGGATAATTAACTTTCTGTGGAAATGGCCAAATGTGTCTTTGCAACCATAAGAAACAGACTGCCATCAATATTGCAGCAGCATGGTATTCTTGTTACTCAGAAACCCCTCAGGACCTATAGTAGGGCAGAATTGCAAAACCTGATAGTCACAACAGAAATATATGTGCCAAATTTACATATCAACATTGGCAGACACCAAGGTACTGAAATAAACTCACCAATAGATGACAATAACTAAATGATGATTATCATGGATGAAGGAGATGCAAGTCCAACAGTGGAGCAGGTTGGTGATGGTAATGGCGAAAAGTTTGAGAGGATAAGTGGCATTGAACAGAAATAAAGATATCTTGAATAGTGTTGAGCGCGAATATTCAAATAGCGAATTTTTTTAGCGAATATCGGCACTTCGCTAATTCGCAAATATTTCGAATATAGCGCTATAAATTCGCTATTTCGAATATTTTATTTTTTTTTAGTTATGATTTTTTCTTTCCCACTTCCCAAAAGTAGTTCTTACCTATCCTGAGGATTCCTGGCTTCCTGGCTGCTCCAGTCAGTGCCCGTTGCCGCTTCTGCCGACTTCCGTGCTCATGGAACGTCTCCCTACTAAAATGTACTGTCGAATTTGAGAATTACGTTGAAATCGCAATGCGATTAATATAACTGAAATTAATCGCATTGCGATTTCAATTTAGACCTGGTTTACTATGGTTGGCTTGGTAGAATTAGCGAATATGACGAATGTATTTGTCATGTTCCTCAAAACGAAGATAACAAAGTATTCTCCATCTTCGTTTTAGCAACCTTTTCGTCAACTTTGCTAATTATAGCAATCAAATAGGAAGGTTGACTATAGAGACAGCTGTGTTTAATTCGCTATGTGATTATATTACTTTGCTTTTTTTTTAAAATAAATAGAATAAATATAATACTTGATAATTATTATAATTATTCTATTTATTAAAAAAATAATAATAATATAATCGCATAGCAAATTAAACACAGCTGTCTCTATAGTCAACTTTCCTATTTGATTGCTAGAATTAGCAAAGTTGACGAATAGGTAGCTAAAACTAAGATGGAGAATACTTTGTTATCTTCGTTTTGAGGAATATGACGAATACATTCGTCATATTCGTCATCTTCGCTAATTCTAGATATCAAACTAATAGGAAAGTAGCCTTAAGTTACAATTGCAATACGCGATTATTTAAATCGCATATTAATCGCGATAACTAGAATAATGACGAATATTCGATTTTGACGAATATGAAACGAATATTCTATTGAATATTCGCGAATTTCGTCGAAAATCGAATATGGCACCTGCCGCTAATCACTAATCTTGAACTGACAGCGTTCTGCAATACAATTCAGCAAAACAGCCAAAACAAAGCAAAACCAACTCAGGAAACAGACGAACTTCAATACTGGAGTCCCAGGTCTTAGGGTACAAGACAATAAACAAGAAAAAAGGTAATGAATACACAGAGTATATGCTACACCCAGCAACCAGAGTAGCAAAGGGTTTGGAAATATAAAGGCTAAATTATCAACCGCTCAACCGAAAATTAACCAGGCCAGGCTAGGTAATAGCCAATCCCAGGCACAGGGTAGCAACTGCCCCAACAATGCTAATAAATATTTTCCATGCTATGTATTAAATGTTGAATTAATTTAGAAATTTCTCAATTCTACTAAATGTTGAAAAATAAATAAAGGGAAGAAGAAAAGGAAGGAGAAGAAGAAAAAAAAAATGAAAAAAATAAAAAAAGAACAATCAGATACAAATGAAGAAAGGAAAAAAAAATTAAAAAAGAACAATCAGATACAAATAAAGAAAGGGAAAAAAAAAATCTTTTAAAAATCCCTATTTGAGTCACTAAACAACAAACAACTTACATATCCTGATGGCACTAAAAATAATCCTCACCACACATAGGAAAAGTGACAATAATAATAGGAGTTGCCTGCCTTGAGATCTGTGGGGGGGGGGGGGGGGAAACAATGCGAGTAACCATGGAAACAGGTGCCTATTTAATCATGCACAAGAAAGATTGGGACTATCCCTGATGAAGGAACTCGCAAGTTCAAAAGCGAGTAGGATTTTTGGTCCCAACAGACACCTGGATTCAGTGTGATGTCACACTAGGACTCTCTCTACTATCTGGATTATTAGCGTAGCTTCCGGCGTGCGGACTAGTCACCGGCCAGGACCGTGCGTGCAGCCTAAGGGAACAGAAGAACCACGGACTTGCAAGCAGGACAGCAGTGCCGAGCCATCCCTCCAGCGGGTCGCAACCCACATGAATCTGCTACTAAATTTGCTTGTAGAAAATCATATATGAACTGGAAGTGTAGACTGCTGCAGCCAAATACTGGCCTCAGTAATGTCTGGCAAGAATTGATTATTTATATTGGGACTTTTGAATTAACTCAGACAATATAAAAAGAAGGTGTTTTCAATGATATAGACCATATTTCAAAAGAGACTTTTTTAATGATGACCTATCCTCTAGATACAGTAAGTCATCAGTACCTGATTGGTAGCGGTCAGACACCTGGGATCCCCGCTGATCACCTGTCTGAGGAGATACAGGCGCTCACTGTAGCACCAGGGCCTTCTCTTTGCTCAACAAGCACAGCACTATCCAGTGGCCGTGCTTGGTATCACAGCTCAGCCTCATTCACTTTAGTGGAGCTATGCCTAGGCCATGTGAACGATGAATGTGATGTCACATTTTCTAGAATAAGCTGCTACTACAAGAGTTGGTGCCTTCTCAAACAACTGATTGAAGGGGGTCCCAGGTGTCAGACCATCACAGATCAGATACTGATGACCTATCTAGAGGGTACTGTACAGTAGAAAATTCTTGGAAAACCACTTTAACAGGGAGCTTTCTATGCTAATTCTGAACCCAAGTTGACATTTGCCCAAATATTCAATACGGTATCCAGACTTTTACCAGTTGTAATATTCTCTGAAAACACTGAAGATTCCCTTCTACTCTTCTAGAATATTTATCATCTGACCTCGGTTTTGTTAATTTTCTCATCTGAAAATATAACACTTGATATGTTCAATAATAGATTGTAAGAATTAGGAACAGCAGGATTCAGATGGGTGGAATAACAGTGACAATCTTCCATTTATATTTGTGAGCTGTTTAATAAAAATGCAAATTATTTTTGTTAATATGCAAATCATTTAGAATGATTGATTTTACACTACCTCACACATCTCCAGTCGGTTTGAAAGTGCACAATGGAGCTTCTAATTGTTTCAGAATTGGGCCACAAAAATGAGATTCACGAGGTTAATATGACTTCTGCATCTTGCAATGCGGCCAGGGAATTGAAAAAATTGATCAGTATATCATTTTTAAGTTTTATCAACCATATCATTGAGACACTGAAGTACACGAGCACGTTATATCATCATAATTTATTTTATTTAGTTCTGTTAATAAAATAAAACAATGTTTGTGCCCCAGCAGATTTATTTTTTGCAAATTTATCATAGTCACACATTAGACTGTTTTTAGAGATGAAAGTTGTGCATACAAAAGGCAATAATACTTCGGATATAAAAATATTTCTTTATTGTGAATAAATAACAAGCAAAAATATCACTTCAATGCTCTCCGTAATCATGGTGTGAAATGACTTCTTTATTTTGTAACTAATCTGAATAAAAATTCAGGTAAAAGCAGATGCACAACTACGACACTGCAGTTTAGTAAGGTGGGACAATCAACATCCTATACATAAAAATGTCAGTAACCTGTAACAGTGGACAATAACCAGGAATTTTGGTGCCTATAGTGCAGGGGTGCACAACCTTTTCTGGTCAGGGGCCACATTGTCAGCCTGAACCAATTCTAAGGGCCGTAAATAAAAGTTAAAGGGGTATTACCAACTGAAATACTGTATTTTTGGCATATTGAACATACAGTATATACTATAAATGTTTAGTTACAGTTCTAGGACTCCCATCTAATAGGAGACCACATGAAAGATACATGTAAAAAGCCATAAGACATAGATCTACATGTCTTTTACCAGATGTTTGGGGGACGCACAGAATGGTATGGAGGGCCGCATGTGGCCCCCGGGCCACAGGTTGTGCACCCCTGCTATAGAGGAAGGTTTTGTGAACAGCACAGAAAAAGTACCATGCCTTTAAAGTGCCCCCAGTAATAATAATGCCCTATCATGCCCACAGTAATAATGCCTTCTATAATCTTATGACTCTAATAATGCCCCTTATTGTGCACCAATTATTAAAAGCCTCTTCTGGGATCCATATATTGATTACTTATCCTCAGTAGAGATGAGCGAATCAAAGCTGACGAAGTGGAATTCGATCCGAATTTCAGGAAAAATTTGATTCGCAACAAATGTGAATTTCCTCGTGCTTCATGGTAACGAATCGCAATTTTTCCTAAAATAGCATCTACACGTGTGAGGACATGGGGCAAGGAACTCTGCGAAGGCGGGGTGACCCATAATGCCATGCATGCAGCCAATCAGCAGCCAGAAAGCTCTGTGATGTCACAGCCCTATAAATACCCACAACCATCTTGGACTCTGACATTTTCCAGCGTTTTGAGTGCAGGGAGAGACGTAGCAGGATCCAGGGAGAGTGATAGGGAGAACCTGATTGTGGAAAAAAAAGTGATTTATAAGTGCAGGGAAAGGATAGGGAGGAATCATTTAACAGCATCTTAGTGCAGGGAGAGAGGTTAAAACAGGCGCTAGGGACAGTGATTGGGAAAACCTCATTGCGAAAAAAAGCGATTTACAAGTGCAGAGAAATATTATTTGGGGATCCAAATAGCCATTATACTGCTCAGTAATTCCAGCAATTTGTTCATGGGTTGCAAGTGCTATGTTGAAAAGCCTTTAGTGGCTTATATCAATGGAAAAAGAAAAATATATAAGCAGTTCAATTCTGCAGCTATATGTGGTGAAAGCATTTAGTGTCGTATTTCAGTAGGGATGTCGCGAAAATAAAATTTTACATTCGCGAATGGTGAACGTGAATTTCCGCAAATGTTCGCAAACGGGCGAACCGCCATAGACTTCAATAGGCAGGCGAATTTTAAAACCCAAAGGGACTCTTTCTGGCCGCAATAGTGATGGAAAAGTTGTTTCAAGGGGACTAACACCTGGACTGTGGCATGCCGGAGGGGGATCCATGGCAAAACTCCCATGGAAAATTAAGTAGTTGACGCAGAGTCGATTTTTAATACATAAAGGGCATAAATCACCTAACATTCCTAAATTGTTTGGAATAACGTGCTTTAAAACATCTAGTGAGTGTATACGATCAGGTATGATGTTGTATCGATCAGGTAGTGTAAGGGTTACACCCGCTTCACAATGACAGACCAAACTCTGACAGACCAAACTCCCCGTTTAACGCATCAACAGCGAACAGTCCATTTGCACAACCGCAAACTCCTCATTTGCACAAGGTTGGATACCAAGTTAGTAGTGTTGAGCGAACAGTTCGAGCATAGTTCGGGTTCGTACCAAATTTTGGGGTGTTCGGGACATGGACCCGGACCCGAACATTTTCAAAAAAGTTCGGGTTCGGGTCCACTGTTCGGCGATTTACTCCCGCTTTCTTAAGGGCTGAACAGCAGCCAATCAGCTAGCGTTTTACTTCATGCCCTAAGAAGCCATCACAGCCATGCCTCCTAATGGCATGGCTGTGAATGGCCAAGTGCAGCATGTGACCCAGCCTCTATTTAAGCTCGAGTCACGTAGCGCCGCACGTCACACTGCTCTGATTAGTGTAGGAAGAGGACGCCGCTTCTGTGAGGGCGAGATTAGGCAGGGAAAAGTCAGCAAAAGCACCTAATGAAGTGATTGATCTACAGATTTGAATGATTTAACTTCTGCTAGTTAATTGCTCACTGGTTTTTAGGCTGCAAAGAGCGTTTTTCTGTCACTTTTTTTCTGGGGTGATCGGCGGCCATTTTGTGACTTGTGGTGCACCAGAACAAGCTGCAACCAAGTCAATCAATCCATCAATACTAGTGTATTTTTGCTATATCCTACATCAGGGGCCTGGCTGTGCTTATTGTCATCCCTAGAAACTCAGGATAGAAATTTATATATTTTTTTAAGGGGTTAAATTCAATTGCCAAAATAGCAATCCCCTAAATCTGGTGTCCCAGCAGTGGCTGGCAAAGTATAATAGTGTCCGGCAAAGGATATATTTTGTTCTAGGGTGAAATTCAATTGCCAAAATAGCAATACCGTAAATCTGGTGTCACAGCAGTGGCTGGCCAAGTTTAATAGAGTACGGCAAAGGATATATTTTTTTATGGGGTGACATTCAATTGCTAAAATAGCAATACCATAAATCAGTGGTTTCAGCTGTGGCTGGCCAAGTTCAATAGTGTCCTACAAAGGATATATTTTGTTCTGGGGTGAAATTCAATTGCCAAAATAGCAATACCGTAAATCTGGTGTCCCAGCAGTGGCTGGCCAAGTTTAATAGTGTACGGCAAAGGATATATTTTTTTATGGGGTGAAATTCAATTGCCAAAATAGCAATACCATAAATCAGTGGTTTCAGCTGTGGCTGGCCAAGTTTAATAGTGTCCGGCAAAGGATATATTTTGTTCTTGGGTGAAATTGACAAAATAGCAATACCCTGAATCTGGTGTTCCAGCTGTTTCAGGCCTAGTTTAAATCTGTCCGTAACAGGGTATATTTTTTTCTGTGGTGAAATTCAATTGCCAAAGTAGCAATCCCCTAAATCTGGTGTCCCAGCAGTGGCTGGAAAAGTATACTAGTGTCCGGCAAAGGATATATTTTGTTCTGGGGTGAAATTCTATAGCCAAAATAGCAATACCGTAAATCTGGTGTCCCAGCAGTGGCTGGCCAATTTTAACAGTGTACGGCAAAGGATATATTTTTTTATGGGGTGAAATTAAATTGCCAAAATAGAAATACCCTGAATCTGGTGTTCTAGCTGTTGCAGGCCTAGTTTAAATATGTCCGTAAAAGGGTATATTTTTTTCTGGGGTGAAATTAAATTGCCAAAATAACAATACCCTGAATCTGGTGTTCCAGCTGTTGTAGGCCTAGTTTAAATCTGTCCGTAAAAGGTTATATTTTTTTCTGGGGTGAAATTAAATTGCCAAAATAGCAAAACCCTGAATCTGGTGTTCTAGCTGTTGCAGGCCTAGTTTAAATCTGTCCGTAAAAGGGTATATTTTTTTTCTGGGGTGAAAATTAATTGCCAAAATAGCAATACCATAAATCAGTGATTTCAGCTGTGGCTGGCCAAGTTTAATAGTGTCCGGCAAAGGAAAGATTTTGTTCTGGGGTGAAATTCCCTTGCCAATAAAGAAATACCCTGAATCTGGTGTTCAAGCTGTTGAAGTCCAAGTGTTAATCAGTCCGTAAAAGGGTATATTACACTCAAGGTGTATATACAAGTGCTGAGAGGGTCATCCCCAATAACTTCACACGCTACCGTGCATCTCCCATTGTATTTCTGTCCGTTAAAGTGTATATTACACAAAGTGTTAACATACAATTGCTGAAGGCAAAATCCTACATATTTTTTCACACGCTACTGTGCATCTCCAAGTGTAAATCTGTCCATAAAAGGATACCTTTCATCCAGGGCCTAAATACTAGCCCTACAATAGATATTCCCCTAAATCAGTGGTTACTGCCGTGCCTGGATTAGTGTAACACGGTACATAAATAAATAGGCAGATAGTGTTAGGTGCCTGTAAAAAAAGGCCAGAATTTGAAATCAATACATTGGGCCAAATATTTTTTTTCTTATTGTGGTGCTTGGTGAACGGTAACAATGGTTCCAGTACCCGCCAGAATTTACAGCGATATTTGGTGGGGCCCAATGCCGTTTTAAGGATGGTAAGGCCTGAGCAGGTACAGGCGCTAGTCAATTTTGTGGCCGACAGTGGATCCAGCACGTTCACAACATTATCTCCCCCCGAGTCTTCTGCAGAAAGTGCACAGGCGGCGCCTGAAAACCAAGCCCATCAGTCTGTCGCATCACCCCCATGCATATCATGGAAACTGTCTGAGCCTCAAGTTATGCAGCAGTCTCTTATGCTGTTTGAAGACTCTGCTGGCAGGGTTTCCCAAGGGAATCCACCTAGCCCTTCCCCAGTGGTGGAAGACATAGAATGCACTGATGCACAACCACTAATGTTTCCTCATGACGAGGACATGGGAATACCACCTCATCGGAGTCTGATGATGACGAAACACAGGTGCCAACTGCTGCGTCTTTCTGCAGTGTGCAGACCGAACAGGAGGTTAGGGAGGAAGACTGTGTGGAAGACGATGCAGGGGACGATGAGGTCCTAGACCCCACATGGAATGAAGGTCGTGCCACTGACTTTCATAGTTCAGAGGAAGAGGCAGTGGTGAGACCGAGCCAACAGCGTAGCAAAAGAGGGATCAGGGGGCAAAAGCAGAACATCCGCCGCCAAGAGAGTTCGCCTGCTACTGGCCACCGCCACCAGGTACCGAGCACCCCAAAGGCACCCCATGCCCTGGCATGGCACTTCTTTAAACACTGTGCTGACGACAAGACCAGAGTGGTTTGAACGCTGTGCCATCAGAGCCTGAGGCGAGGCATTAACATTCTGAACGTTAGCACAACCTGCATTGCCAGGCATCTACATGCAAAGCATAAACTGCAGTGGAGTAAACACGTTAAAAGCAAGGTACTCACTCAGGCTCCCACTGCTCCCTCTTCTGCTGCTGCCTCGGCCAATTCCTCCGCCTCAGGAGGAATGTTGGCACCTGCTGCCCACCAAACAGAGGATGTGCAACCGACACCACCACCTGCGTCACCAAGCATCTCCACCATGTCACACGGCAGCGTTCAGCTCTTCATCTCACAAACCTTGGAGAGAAAGCGTAAATACCCACCTAGCCACCCTCGAGCCCTGGGTCTGAATGCCAGCATTTCTAAACTACTGGCCTTTGAAATGCTGTCATTCAGGCTGGTGGACACAGACAGCAGATGGCCATGGCTGTCCCACAGTATGTTGTTTCCAGCCGCCACTACTTCTCCAAGACAGCCGTGCCATCCCTGCACAACCAAGTATCCGATAAAATCAAGTGTGCACTGCGCAACGCCATCTGTGGCAAGGTCCACCTAACCACAGATACGTGGACAAGTAAGCACGGCCAGGGACGCTATATCTCCCTAACTGCACACTGGGTAAATGTAGAGGCGGCTGGGCCCCAGTCGGAGAGTTCTTTGGCGCACATCCTTCCGCCGCCAAGGATCGCAGGGCATCATTCTTTGCCTCATGTAGCCTCCTCCTCCTACTCGGCTTCCTCCTCCTCTGCTTCCACCAGCTCATCCAGTCAGCCACACACCTTAACAACCAACTTCAGCATAGCAAGGGTTAAACGTCAGCAGGAAATTCTGAAACTTATATGTTTTGGGGACAGGCCCCACACCGCGCAGTAGTTGTGGTGGGGTATTGAACAACAGAGCAACAAGTGGTTTCTGCTGGTGGGCCTCAAGCCTGGCCTGGTGGTGTGCGATAATGGACGAAATCTCGTCGCAGCTCTGGGACTAGCCGGTTTGACGTACATCCCTTGCCTGGCGCATGTGCTGAATTTGGTGGTGCAGAAGTTCATTCACAACTACCCCGACATGTCAGAGCTGCTGAATAAAGTGCGGGCAGTCTGTGCGCGCTTCCGGTGTTCACATTCTGCCGCTGCTCGCCTGTCTACGCTACAGCTTAACTTTGGCCTTCCCGCTCACCGCCTTATATGCGACGTGCCCACCAGGTGGAACTCCACCTTGCACATGATGGCCAGACTGTGCGAGCAGCAGCAGGTGATAGTGGAGTTTCAGCTGCAGCACGCACGGGTGAATCGCTTGGCGGAACAGCACCACTTCACCATCAATGACTGGGCCTCCATGCGAGACCTGTGTGCCCTGTTGCTCTGTTTCGAGTACTCCACCAACATGGCCAGTGGCGATGACGCCGTTATCAGCGTTACAATACCACTTCTATGTCTCCTTGAGAAAACACTTAGGGCGATGATGTAAGAGGAGGTGGCCCAGGAGGAGGAGGAGGATGAGGGGTCATTTTTAGCACTTTCAGGCCAGTCTGTTAGAAGTGCCTCAGATGGTGGTTTTTTGCAACAGCAGAGGCCAGGTACAAATGTGGCCAGCCAGGGCCCACTACTGGAGGACGAGGAGGAAGAGGAGGAGGTGTAGGAGGAGGAGGATGAAGCAGGTTCACAGCGGGGTGGCACCCAACACAGCTCAGGACCATCACTGGTGCGTGGCTAGGGGGATACGGAGGACGATGACGATACACTTCCCACAGAGGACATCTTGTCCTTACCTCTGGGCAGCCTGGCACACATGAGCGACTACATGCTGCAGTGCCTGCACAACGACAGCAGAGTTGCCCACATTTTAACGTGTGCGGACTACTGGGTTGCCACCCTGCAGGATCCCCGGTACAAAGACAATGTGCTCACCTTACTTCCTGCACTGGAGCGTGATAGTAAGATGCGCGAGTACAAGCGCACGCTGGTAGACGCGCTCCTGAGATCATTCCCAAATGTCATGGGAACAGGTGGAAGTCCAAGGCGAAGGCAGAGGAGGAGCAAGAGGTCGCCAACCCAGCTGTGTCACGGCCAGCTCCTCTGAGGGCAGGGTTAGCATGGCAGAAATGTGGAAAAGTTTTGTCTCCACGCCACAGCTAACTGCACCACCACCTGATACGGAACCTGTTAGCAGGAGGCAGCATTTCACTAACATGGTTGAACAGTACGTCTGCACACCCCTCCACGTACTGACTGATGGTTCGGCCCCATTCAACTTCTGGGTCTCCAAATTGTCCACGTGGCCAGAGTTAGCATTTTATGCCTTGGAGGTGCTGACCTGCCCGGCGGCCAGCGTTTTGTCTGAGCGTGTATTCAGCACGGCAGGGGGCGTCATTACTGACAAACGCAGCTGCCTGTCCACAGCCAACGTGGACAAGCTGACGTTCATAAAAATGAACCAGGCATGGATCCCACAGGACCTTACCCTCCCTTGTGCAGAATAGACATTTAAAACTGTCTCCCCCTCAACCATGTTTTCTTGTACTCTGGGGCACTTCTTTATTGAATCCTCATTTTTTTAACTTTACCATGATCTTGCGGTGCAACCCAAAGTTGAATTAACCTCTCCTCAATCTGGGCGCCGGGGCCTAAATAACTGAAAGTGGCCTTCTCCAGTGGTGGGTGATATGACGCATGATTCTCTGCTGTTTAAACTCTCTCCTCTGTCTGGGTGCTGGGGCCTAAATAACTGAAAGTGTCTTCTCCAGTGGTAGGTGATATGACGCCTTATTCCTTGCTATGGGACCTCTGTCCTCTGTCTGGGTGCTGGGGCCTAAATAACTGAAAGTGGCCTTCTCCAGTGGTGGGTGATATGACGCATGATTCTCTGCTGTGGGAACTCTCCTCTCTGTCTGGGTGCTGGGGCCTAAATAACCGAAAGTGGCCTTCTCCAGTGGTGGGTGATATGACGCCTTATTCCTTGCTGTGGGACCTCTCTCCTCTGTCTGGGTGCTGGGGCCTAAATAACTGAAAGTGGCCTTCTCCAGTGGTGGGTGATATGACGCCTTATTCTCTGCTATGGGACCTCTCTCCTCTGTCTGGTTGCTGGGGTCTAAATTCCTGAAAGTCGACTTCTCCAGTGGTGGGGGATATGATGCCTTATTCTCTGCTATGGGACCTCTCTCCTCTGTCTGGGTGCTGGGGCCTAAATAACAGAATGTGACCTTCTCCATTGGTGGGTGACTTGAAGCCTAATTCTCTTCTATGGGACCTCTCTCCAATTGATATTGGGTAATTTTTACCTACATGTTGCTGACTTTTGCAGCCCTCTAGCCCTTTCCTGGACTATTTTACAGCCTTTTTAGTGCCCAAAATTTCAGGTCCCCATTGACTTCAATAGGGTTCGGGTTCGGGATGAAGTTCGGGTCGAGTTCGGATCCCGAACCCGAACATTTTCAGGAAGTTCGGCCGAACTTCTCAAACCCGAACATCCAGGTGTTCAACTCTAGTTGCTGATGTGGCTTAGCAGGAACCACTTTTACCCAGTGGGCCGTAAAGCACATATATTGTCCTTGACCATAGTTATATCTACTGACCAATTTTCCCAAAAAAGGCAGTTTCAGATAAAACATTTTACCACATTCATGAACTGGAAGTGCGTTTGGTGTCTGCAGCAGGAAGCAGGTTAAAAGCGTTAGCAGCCAAGTTTGATATACTTAAAAGTCTTAGGTGTGAAAATAACAACATGATGTCATGTTTCACACACTGCAAGCTTACATGATGACATCCTTATTAGCAAGTGCTGCAGCTGCACTGGCGGGAACTGTCTGTATATCAGAAACAGAGGAGCGTGTGTGTGCTGCGGAGTGCTGGCACAGCGCCGCAGGTCCATAAAAGCGGCGCACCAATACAGATGAATAGACCATGCACTAACCCTGCACAAAAATGCTAACTAATTCACACCAGCCGACATCTATCTGCAGTATTGCTTACTGGACAATTTGGGGACTTCTCCCCAGCACAGAAACAACACGATGACCGCATTTCGCTCTTCCAGCGCAGACCTACTTCCTCTGCTAAGTCCCGTTGATTTCAGATCACTCCTCCTCAGGTGCAAGTTTTTTTTGGGGGGGAAACTGACAGCCTTTAACCCTTTGTTGAAAAGCCTTTAGTGGCGCAAATACGTGAAAAAAGAAAAATAGACTCGGCGTTCACTGTTCCAGTTATATGTGGTAAAGCCTTTAGTGGCATATCAGTAGAAAAAGAAAAATGTATTTGGAGTTCAGCGCTGCAGTTGTCTGTTAAAAAGCATTCAGTGGCGTATATATGTGAAAAAAGAAAAATAGACTCAGCGTTCACTATTCCAGTTATATGTGGTAAAGCCTTTAGTGGCGTATATCAGTAGTAAAAGAAAAATGCATTCGGCATTTTATTCACATGTCACCTCTGTTATGGATGCACTCCTTTTTTTTTGGAATTAGCAATACTGATAGTTTACTGAGCAAATGCTGACCGGGTGAAGTTGAGTGCTTCACTGACAGGATCTGTTTTTTGTGGGTTATTGTTCTGATGGATCAGAGGAGGGGCAAATTAATCAGTGACATCAACACAAACTTACTGCTGACACCCTCCTCCACTCTGTCGGGGGGCTCTACTTGAATAAGCATTTAATAGAACAGGTTCTGTAGACATCTATGTGAAATCAGCTGACAAGGGTGTAAAAGAAGTGCACTTCTTCTTGACGCTAACAGAGACTTGTAAGACTGAGTTCACCCTTGAGTTATTTGGTCATTTTTGGCCCCGTGACTGCCCAATTAAGTGAAGTGTGCAGTGATTCTAAGAGCAACCCCTGTCATCTGCATGTCATACTGACTCACAGTATTACTCACAGTATCATTTCACTACCATAGCAGACTCCCTATGCGTGTTACTGCAAGGCACAGTGTTCTACACCTCTATAAAAGCTCCCTGCAGCCCATAAATAGCCGTTTTTTAACGTAATTTGCCGCAAATACATACAGATTGAAGCAAATTTTTTCGAAAAATTCTGCAAAGCGGCTGAATCGAATTTTTTAGAAATTCGCTCATCTCTAATCCTCAGGGTAGTCCTTCAATATCTGATCAATAGGAGTCTGACTCACATAACCTCTGCCGATCAGCTGTTTAAATTGCCTCATAGGCTTCAGGCCTAACAAAGTCACAATAGACTTTGGTGAATTACTACAGTATTCCTATCTACATATTTTTAAAACTTTTTAAAATATGAATCTGAAGTGGGTTTTGGTACAGAGGTACCAAAGCCCACTTTGGATTCCTATTTTAAAATGTTTTTAAATACGCAGATAGTAATACCATGGTAATTCGCATAAGTCTCACGTGGCTTCGGGCAAAGGAAGTTTGGCTACACAGAGCCAAAACATTTTAATGCTTTATGGAAACAGCATTAACACTAAGTTTTTGAGCAAATCGACATCAGATCTATGATCTAAAGCTCAATTCGCTCAAGCCTAATGATAATGATATACTAATCAATAACCAGCAGGGCTTCTCTGGACTTTTTTTTTTAAAGAAAATCCTGGAGTCTTTTCATCTGTGGACAAAGATTACTTTCTCAGTACTTATCGGTCTGTTGGGCCACCAATGCTGTCATCTGTGTTGCACTCAGACTGGCTGCAGGCTATTATGCACAGGTCATAACCAGATTTGTTCCTGAGTCTTCGTCTTCAGCTGCATATACAGTATGCTTGAAATAGTGTTGAGTGAAGCAGGCTTCGGATCATAGATCCAAAGTTGCTTCAGTCAAAACTTAATTTGAATGCTGTACGGAGATCCATCTCCGTACAGCATTTAAATGTATGGGCTCCGCTGAGGTGAAATTCGTCATCTCCAAAGTCATGCGAGACTTAATTGAATAACATCGGCATTTGATTCTCCAACTCGAATACCATTTTAAAACTGTGATCTGAAGTTGGCTTCGGTACCCAGGTAGCATTAGGTACCGAAGCCGACTTTGGTTGAAAGGCTGTGTCGGGTGTGATCTATGTTCAATCTGAGGCCTGTGTGTAGGTGCATGAGAGGTTGAGTGTGTGAAATAGATAGACTCTTAGCAGTAGCACCTTAGGTCATGTGATACGGCGGTTCCCATACGTGACAGTTTGCAAGTAGAATTTTTGAGATATTCACTCAGAATTAATTCTTTTGTCTCTTATTTTAATTTTCCATGTCATTTTTACTCACTATTTTCCAATGAATTATGTACTGTACTAAATTATTTCAAAATATGTTTAGCATAAATTGGCAATAAATTTCTACCCAAATGAGAGACAGAAAGAGAGTAAAAGAGAGAGAGATTCCAAGTGAAGGAAGCTAATTTGCAAATATTTTTCCCATACAGCCAGAGGACCATTGCCTGGCCTATAATACTCCTCACACCTACTAGGCATTCTTCATAAGGAGACTAAGGAGGGCCTCCACATGTGGTGGAAAATGCCACCAGAAAATCTAAAACATGAAGACTTCCCACATGTATCCTACAGGGCTAAATATTGTTTATCATTGCTCTGTGTTTCACTGTGGAATTAGCATTAACTGTAAGTAGCAATTTGTTGTATACTTTTTGAAGCTGAGTGTCTCCATTCATTTTAGTGGGGGGTTTAGTTCGCACACAGAAATCCGCATCCTAATCCTTCTGTAAATCCGTACCTGTATAATTTTTGGCAGATTTTAACTCGATGTGTGAAGGCACCCTTAATACTGGTGACATATTTGCCCTACCAATGTGTAAAACCTTACACTTATCAGTGTTAAACCTCATTTGCCACTTTTAGAAATGCTGTTCTTATGAATTTATATTTCGAAACACGTTAGGGGAGATTACTGTTGATGGTTTTACTTGTTGCTTATCCTGAATAAAGGTGCAGGACTGTCATCGACAGCTGAACTTGTGCCTATTTCTATTGTAGTAAGAGCCACTGTACCCCCCGTGGGAGAAGTTTGTGGGCATGTTCAGCAGAAAATGTTTTATAGTCAGTATCTGGTTTAAATTATTGAAAAAAAAAATCATCAACTTTAAACTTCTGCAGAAATTCAAAGGATATTAAGGTTGAAACAGAGTTGTTTTGTTGGTTACAATATTGTAGGAAATGCAAAAAGTTTTAACTTTGAGATTGTAGAGCAGTACATAGCTAACTTTCAGTACCTTAGATTAATATCCTATTTATCCATAAGAATCAGTACATTTTAATAAAAAATTTGTCTAAACTCTCTCTCCTGATAACAGTACATAGAACCTTACTGTATGTAAAGTAGCTTTCAAGTCTTGCCTTTATTACGAGTTGTACAGAATTGCAGATACTATATGTCCAACTTTACCTTTAAGTTGATGAAGATCCCCAATTTCTCATGAAACAAATTCAACACAATATGTTGACATGCTACTAAATTCCTTGGCAGGTAGTAAGTCCCAACACAACTATTGGGTGGTTGCACATAGACACATATGGCATATATATGTTATGACTATTGCAAAATCGTGTTTTATTTTTTAAAGTTGATAATTTTGCTCCTCACCTTGGGATATGTTGAGCGAAAAAGAAAGACAAAGAAGGACCCATATGTATAATTTTGGAATCTTCAGAACTCTTTAGATCAGTAATTTTTCAATACAGCACCTTCATCACATAAGCTGATTTTTTTTTTAAGGTTTGTACTGTTTGTGTTACTAAACTGTAACACAAAAAAATAAATACCTTATAAATCCACACTTTAGCACTGGCTACCGACTGTTATATTGTTTGTGCAGGTGCTAATGTAGGGACCCCTAAAAGTCATACTGATGTTTAGCACATGCCTAGGAAGTAAAACGGTCCTATTTACTGCAGCATTTCCACCTTAACATTGAGATCCAGTAATGTCACCTGCAAGTTTCACTGTCTGTTGTTGGATGCATCTTAGAAAAAAGCTCTGTTCCCTTTAAATATGGATCTATCATAGATACTTAGACTGAGCTTTCATGATTCTGAGTAATCTTACATTAATTGTATATTGTTTGGATCTTTATTCTGCATTCATACCGTAATAGAAAATGAAAGACAAGGTGACTTGTAAAAAATACCTAATCAAAATGTTCTCAAAAGTTTCTTAATTTGTTAGCATTATTGTAATCACAACTTCATAAGAGTCAATTCAAACACTGAAAACTAGGCTTATTTGAAACAAAATCATTGATTTTGTAACAACTTTAAACAATTTTATCAAATTTATCTAAGTATTACATAATATTACATTAATTCGGTATTTCTATTTGCGGCTTTAAAATTGTAATTGCACGTAATAATGAACAATTCTTTAGGAGATGCATAGGTAGCAGCCATACCTGAGTTCTGGTCCATAAATGTTCCTCTGCAACATAAGTGGATGCAGGTATTATAAATGACATGTGGTAGATAAGGTCCCTGTTATTAATGTTGCAACTGGACCATGGAACCTTACAGTACAGCGTGTTATAACTCTCTAAACTAATGATCTATTTGGGAATCTAGAGCAGCTTAGTCTTTGACAAAACGTCCTATGTTCTAAACATCATTTATTAATCATCAAAATAGTGATGAGTGGATTTCATCTGAATCAGGTGTTTGATTGAATTTGGACCGAAACTGAAAGTGTCTCAATCCCAAAGCATGACATTCAGGTCTCTCTTTTCTTTTCTCTGCAAACATTTTACCAACTCAAATCACTAGAAATTTTGATTGTATAGAATACAAAGTTTTTGAAAAATTTGGGTTAAATTTTGATTTTATAGAATCAAATCACTTATCTATACACAAAAAGTATTGAAAGTTATTGACTGGAGTGGGCAGAGAGCCAGGAATCCTACGGACAGGTAATAACAGCTTTTGGGAAGTGGGAAGACAATCAGAGAGCAACAAGGATTAACAACTTAAAATAAATATATATGAATATTCGAAATAGCAAATATATATTGTTATATTCGCAAAGTTCCGAAAATTGCTAAAAAAATTCGCTATTTGAATATTTGCGCTCAACACTAATCCCTAAGTCCGTCCAGCATACAACATGTCTCTGACACTAAGGTATGTCTCTTAGATGCAACCTTCCTCCCTGTGGATTGGGATACTTCTATGGTAATGATAATATGATGGAATATTTATATTTCCTAACCATTGTTTACTGGCATACAGTATCTCTATATTAAAAGTAGCTATATACTAGGAGGAGCACCTTTTGAGCCATTCTGTTGCCTAAATAATACTGATTTATATCTCTCAACTACTACTAACTGGCGTACCACTATATTAAAAACTGCATTTGTATGCCCTACAGGTTCCACCATACTTACCAAGAATCTCAAGTATCTTGTGATATCCTGCAACCATATTCTGTGACCCTACTTATGTTTATTTTCATTTATTTATCTATTTAGCTAACCGTATCTTCCTGAGACTCTATGTTTCTGTATATATATATATATATATATATATATATATATATATATATATACCCATTAGGGGTCGTTTGGCCGATATTCATGATTTGCACAGTTATCGGTATCGGCCCCTAACCAGGCCGATATACCGATAACTGTGCTATCACAGAACATGAGCGCGCCGATCTCAGCGCGGCCATGTTCCCTCAGCAGCACAGGGGAGAAGGAGGCAGTCCCTCCCTCCCCCTGTGCTGCACTGCCAATGGAGAGAAGAGGAGGAGCAAGGGCTGAGGGCGCACTGGCCACCAATGAGAGAAGAGGAGGAGAGGCTGAGGGCGCACTGGCCACTAATGAGAGAGGAGGAGGAGGGGCTGAGGGTGCACTGGCCACCAATGAGAGAAGAGGAGGAGAGGCGGAGGGCGCACTGGCCACTAATGAGAGAGGAGGAGGAGGGGCTGAGGGCGCACTGCCCACCAATGAGAGAAGAGGAGGAGGAGGAGGAGGGGCTGAGGGCGCACTGGCCACCAATGATAATAGCGTTTAAAATATTACAAACACAGGCATTAGAAGCACATTTCCCAGACCCTGCCTCTATCAGAGGCAGGGTCTGGGAAATGTGCTTCTAATGCCTGCGTTTGTAATATCTTAAACGTTATTATATACAGGTTCTACATCTAAGGGGGGAAATGGTAATAAAATAAAAAGTAAAACATTTTAAATAGTAAAAAAAAAAAAAAAATATTAAGTATAAATTAACCCTTTTCCAATTTTACATATACAATAAATAAAAAAAACATATTGCCATGCCCAAAAAGTCCAAACTATTAGAATTTTTTTTTTTAAAAAGCA